>OY855908.1:4042500-5242500 GCA_963693305.1 Meandrina meandrites | reverse complement strand
GGGTAATTAAGAGTTACTGATAAGAAGTATGCATGTTTACAAACCTCTTTTAATTAATTAATTTGTTTGTCTATTATTAGTTAATGGTATATAAATATTTACAGGATGAGTTTGGAGCCAAAGACTATCGCAAGATAACAGAGCTCAAAGGGGATCATTCCTCCAGACCTCTCTGGGTGGTAAGCAAGTTATAAAGTTATGAGTGCAGCTGTTTTTTCTGTTGAACTACTAGTATTAAGTAACTGATTTCATCTTGGTCACTAGAGATAGAAATTCATTTAAAGATTGCGGCTTTTTCCTGATCAATTTCTTTTTCTGTCAGACTAGCTGATAAATATTAAATATAAATTATTTAACAGCAGAATCCTGATTTATTGAATTCTCAGTTTCTCTCTGATTTCTCAATCCAATTTTTGTTTCCCCTGGAGATTTGAGAAGTCAGTATTCTACTGTATAATCAGGGCTGTGCTCTAAGGGCAACTGGGTGCCTCAGGCGACTAACATTTGCCTTTGGGCGACCAGATAATCTTATTTCTTTCATAGAAGCTTTATGCTGGGCACCCTGGATCTTATAGTTTGGAACATTTGAGCTCCTTGTAATTTTTCTTAGAGCGCAGCCTTGGTAATTAAAAATTCATTCAACACTTCAATCTATAATTACTGCCATTTTTTTTCCTTTATTAGGCTCCTGATGGCCACATTTTCCTTGAGTCATTTTCTCCTGTCTACAAACATGCTCATGACTTTTTAATTGCTATTTCTGAGGTAGGTCAAGACATGTAGTTATAGATTTAAGATTCAGGTATTAGAAAATATCTATAAACAAATACACCTGCTACACATATAGGAATTTGACTGTGCTTTAATTTGGGCTGGAATTGTTTTAATAATAAAAGATAATATAAAATAAATTTACATTTCACATGTGTAATAATATGATGTAGCATTAATTTTACAGTCGAACCTTGATTATCCAGATTTCTCGATTATCTGGACTTGCTACTCTGGTCCCATTTTTTGCCATGAATGTTTATTGCCAACGAGTCAGGCCTTCTGGAAGACCAGAAGGCCTGACGAGGCGGCAGATTATAGAGCCGTGAGAAGATTTGTATGTGCGGAAAAAATCTCACAAACGCTCCAAAATGTAGAAATGTAAGTAATGTAATGTAATGTAATGTAATGTAATGTAATGTAATGTAAGGTAGATCGTGACGACACAATGTCTGATGTTTTTAGCCAATCTGTTGAGCAGAAACTGTTCAGCACGTGCACAATTTGTCATAGTTTTGGCCAATCAGCGCGCTACTTATTTGTTCAGGACGTGCACGATGCATGATTCATGGCGTCGATACGTGATCCGCAAACTCACATGTGTGAGAAGCTAAACAACGGCCGGTACGCGATATGCATTTAGCCATGAATGGCGGGTGCCAAGAATCGCCTGCGTAAGGCCTAGACTGTAACGAGAGGCTCTTCCGGAAAGATTTATTCAAGAAAATCTGCCCAGAATCAATGGAGAAACAAAGAAGATGACCTCGGATACAGGCAAAGTGAAAACTGCTCACGTTTGTTGCAGTATTGAGCTGAGTGACACTGAATCGCTGCAGAATTATTTCCCTTCGCATTGCCAGTAGATTCTTCCAGTACCAAGTAAGCTTTATTGAGATTATTTGAAATTTTTATTTCGATGAAAAGTGCGTTTTTTGCTTCATTTTTCCCCTACTCGCTAGTAATGGCAATCTTTTGGACTGAAAAAAGATCGAACTGAAAGCATTTAGAATCTGTACGTGACCGCTTATCGAAACAATCTCCGCAGGAATTCCAAACCCCGGTATGGAAATCGCCACGAAATGTTCATTGCTCTAGTTCTACATCGGCTATCTCTAAATCAGGGAATTCGGAATCGGAGAATGGGGAATCGGGGAATGGGGAATCGGGGAACGGGGAATGGGGAATGGGCTGTGGAATCTCTAAAATGGGGAATCTCTAAAAGCGGGAATCTCTAAAATGGGGAATCTCTAAAAGCGGGAATCTCTAAAATGGGGAATCTCTAAAAGCGGGAATCTCTAAAAGCGGGAATCTCTAAAACGGGGAATCTCTAAAAGCGGGAATCTCTAAAATGGGGAATCTCTAAAAGCGGGATTGATTACAACCGTTTCGGCGGGCTTACTCTCTTCTGGTCGGTACCTAGAAATAAATACAGCTCCAGACGTGCCTTGTCCGACCACATCTTGACACGATATATCTTCCCAGTGGAACTGGGGGAGGTTGTCGAACCGATCTATTTTTTTTCCTCTTTTTTGTAAAGGCCAAGGGAAACTTGAATTCAGCCATGTTGACCGACCATCAACAAGACTGAGAAAGGGGCAAAAGGTTGCATGACACATCGATATGTCTCCCTCGTTTTTCCCGCCATTTAAAATGACTTTGGGAGAATATTAGTTTGTGTTTGTGGTACTTTTTTTCATTGGAAATATTTTCGCTATGTTTCTTTCTTTCTGTGAACGGTAGCATTTGAAAATGAGTAGCAAACAAATAATGATAAAGTAAATCTTATTATAGTGATAAAAAGGAACGCAACACTAACATAATAAGAATTCTATGATTGTATATTCTCATTACTGTTACGTGTAAGATGAAACGATTAGGTTTATCTTGGTATCAGTGCTGTGACGTACTTCCGCTAATTGTCTAGTACCAGTCATATCCCGCCGTGTTGCGAAATAGTCAGTCCTTCTCAAACGCCTTTCAACAGCTCGATCAATTTCAGCTCACTCCCTACCCACCCTTTCTTTTTTACTTTTGGTTGTATCGTGTCATATTTTGTTTTCTGTAGTGCGTTGCCTACGGCAGGGGTTTGTGATTGTGGACGGCTTTTCGAAATTAATTAATACCTGTCAATAAATAAACTGCCGGTCTGTCACGCCAACACTGCTTGATGCTTTCACTGTCTCAAACAGGAAGCTTTACGCGAAGTCATTGAACGCACGCGGGAATTAATTTTAAAGATTCCACATTTTAGAGATTCCCGCTTTTAGAGATTCCCCATTTTAGAGATTCCTGCTTTTAGAGATTCCCCGTTTTAGAGATTCCCGGTTTTAGAGATTCCCCGTTTTAGAGATTCCCCATTTTAGAGATTCCCGCTTTTAGAGATTCCCCATTTTAGAGATTCCCGCTTTTAGAGATTCCCCATTTTAGAGATTTTCCATTCCCCATTCCCCATTCCCCATTCCCCGATTCCCCATTCCCTGTTTTAGAGATAGCCGTTCTACATCTTGTATTTTAAGAGCACTAAGTACTGTATATATATACTCTGTATATGTGCTTCTAAAAGCAAATAAAAAGGAAATTTATTTTATAGAGTTGTTTCAAATGACGACCAATGACGCGTATGGCAACAGGAGCTTGTAGCTTGCGCCCCCACGACGCGAGGTCATAATTTCAAAATAAAGTATTTCTTAGCTGGATGACCTCGCAAGTAAACATTTTATACCTGTTTCTACCGGTATATTTTATTTTAGGCCGCGAATGCCCTAAATCTTTTTGATTTTCGAACGATTTTCTTCAGCGCCAGAATCAAAACAATAACAAACACTCGCAGTCGACAGAGAGTGTTTAATATTAAATTTAGTAATCAATTAGTCTTGTGAAGCGGGTAGGGGGTTGGGTAAAATGCAGCCTTTATTTGTGTTACTATATATGAAGTAAACAAAGGCTATATATTTTCCGAGTTTAAAAACAGCTGACACCTTTCCAAAATAGCGGCATAGAACTGCAATGGCTTGCAACCCTCAAATTACATGGATTTCACAAGGTTTCTCACTACTTTAGTATCATTTTAGAACTCCTTCATTAGGCCTTCACCAAAGCGCATCAGTTTATTCCACAAACATTCCGCAACGAATACATGCAATGTACATTGATCACACCCACATCATAAAGTGTACTTTTAGTCAAACATTTACAATAAATTTATTATCCTCACAACCCTTCTCTCTTGTTGTACTCGTTGGCACTTCTACCGATAGTTACCACTAGTAATTACCATAAAGAAATCAAGACGAACATCATTTCCACTAACTTTGACGTACGATTGATGTTTTTTGGTATTTGTTGTTATGTATTTCTTTACTAAACACAGTTTTTCCACAGATTTTTGTGTCATGACAAGACCGTGTGTCTAGCCTGTGGAATGTTTGTAGCTTAGTAACCAGGCATTACATTGTCTGGCTCATTAACATTCATATTTTTGATTATCCGGACCAAGAGTCTGGATAATCGAGTTTTGACTTTAATGTGATTTGTAGTTAATAATATAAACTTAATAAAGTCTTAAGTTTCAATCAGAAAATTGATGTGTGTTAATTTCTCAATAGCCTGTTTGTAGACCAGAGCACATCCATGAATATAGGTGAGAGACAAGTACTTGGCACATTGGTATTAACTTTGAGAACGTTTATTGGTGTTGTAATTTCCTATTTTGTAATATTTTGGTTTATTTTGACCTGCAGGTTGACGGCATATTCTCTCTATGCTGCTGTTTCTGTTGGTCTTCAGGTGAAAACAATTAATAATAATAATAATATTTAACAATTATTCACCGAAGGCGAAGTGATTATTCAACAATAATCACTGAGCCTGAGGCGAATAATTGTTTTAGTATAATTTTCACAGGTGAATATCAAAAACTGAAAAATAATAATAGAAAACACGAAAACAACAAACACAAGTGCTCGCTTGCATACGTGTAAACCAGTTTAATTCTTCGATTGAAATCGTAATTTTCACTCAGGTTTTAGCAATAAAACGGAACAAAACAAACACTACGAAAAAGATAGATACATCTGGTACCTTTGTTTAATCGTTGGTGACTTCTGAACAATTGTGTGAATCCTCTCAAAATTACTAGCTACAGTGAGAAGAGAACTAAATAATGTTTTGCCAGTCGATCTGACTGAGTACACGGCCGCGTGCAATCTCCAAAACCACCATGTTTACGATCAATTTGAATGCCTTGAAAACCATCTCTTGAAAATATTTCCGGTCCAAAAGCCTTGGTAGTTAATTTGAAAAATTCCCAATATTTTAAATATCCAGGACTTGGAGTGATTTCTTTTAAATGAGAGAAATTTTCATTCAGCAAATGCCGCCATGTTCACTGGCCTGGATGGCAAATGTGACATGGCTTAGTAGCCAAGCCTTGAGATGCTATATTCACCGCCTAGCGCGGTGAATATAGCGTCATAGTGCGAGCTTCTCGACCAATCAGAATTGAATTCACCTGTGGAAATTATACTAATGTAAATTATAAGAGGGTCACCTATACTTTTTATGTGAAGCATAATTGGGGCTATTTATTTTCTTGCAAAATGCGATTTAAGCATTTATTTATTCGTGATTCTGATCACCTTGAGTTGATTTTTGCGTGAATGTGAAAGAATTTTGCTTATTTTTCATGACATGTGAAACGGCCCAATATTTTTAATATGTGACTGAATATTTTTGGAAAGGGGTATAGGGGACCCTCTTATAAGTGGTGTTGTTTCTAGAATTCATACTGTTTCCCTGCTCAGTTCCTCTTCTTGAATCTGTTTCTATCCAATCATATACCCCCCAGTAATATCACACATTAACTGTTCTCTCTTTCAGACAAGTGATATTATCGAATATCTAAGACGTTTGAGCAAGACTACAATACCTGATGGAATCATCCAGTTTATTAAGGTACTGATGTATGCATGTCTCCCGAAGGATGTTCCAATGTTAGACAACCTTTTTTATTTTTGACGCTTTCCCACCTTCCACCCCTTACAAGTCTAGTCTGAGTAGTTTTGTTCTCTGGAGAGCCCCAAATTTCAGTTGCAAAATTATTTACATGAGATATCGACATCTCCTGAAAATTTTAAAATCTAGTTTTTGTCAGTTTGAGAGTATTTCCTGCATTTTGACAGTACAGTATTTTGTGAGAGCAAAGATAAGGCTTTGAATAATAGATTTCCTAATGAAAAGGCTTAGGGGTAGGGGGTAGCGTGGGGCAGCGGTCCCCTTAGTCCTTTCCCATAAATGAAATCTGTGTACTATGCAAAATACTGCATTTAATGTGCATTTTATG
The DNA here is from genome assembly GCA_963693305.1 of Meandrina meandrites. Classification (NCBI taxonomy): domain Eukaryota; kingdom Metazoa; phylum Cnidaria; class Anthozoa; order Scleractinia; family Meandrinidae; genus Meandrina; species Meandrina meandrites. Next base: position 5,236,388 of record OY855908.1, on the reverse strand, counting down.
AAAGTTGATGGTCCTGTCATTACCACAAAACTATGGAAATGAGCATGGAATGTGCATACTGGCACAATTCTTTAATGGCTGGATTTTGTTTTGTCTTTCAGATCTGCACACTAAGCTATGGAAAAGTGAAACTAGTATTAAAACACAACAGATACTTTGTGGAAAGCAGCCATCCAGTGAGTTGATTAATAATTGTTGTACCCTTTTAGCCTTTAAAGGTTACTCATGAAAATCAATATTTTTTTCTTCAAAGTATCTAAACGTTTGCATGTACAAGGTGACTTTTTCAAGCAAAAAGTTTGTGTCATTTATAGCAATGGACATTTTTCCATCTCAGTTTGCACACAAGTTCAAACTGGTGTAGGTCATCCTGCCAAATAATGTTGGCACTTAATTACAAGGCAAAGATTAAAGATGGCCAAAAGATTTCTAGAAATTTTTGCTCAATACTGAAAAAATGTGTAGTGTGTAGTAATTATATTTTTATTTTTGAATAGGAAGTACTTCAGCATCTTCTCAGAGACCCAGAGATCCACGAATGTCGAAAGCGCACTGATGACGACATTGAACTAGGCTTAGGAGATGATCAGCTGGTTAAATCTACTGTTGGGGGAAAGTCATCACTGAAGGTAGGAATTGAGAAATTGGTACATCATGTATTAATTTTGTACAACGCATTGTCTTTTAAAAATAAATGTTATTGTTTAATCCATGTCTGTGCATGTTATTTTGTACCAAATAAACCCACACTAGGATAAACTTATTGCTTTATGGTAATATGAATTTATTAAGTTTATGTCTAATATTGTTTACGTACACTTACCGGTAAGAGTTTTTGATAAAATTTCAACTAGGCATGCAGCTGGTTTGAGTAGGGTAACTGCTTTTCATCCACTGTAGGGGCAGATCCAGGATTTTTCTCAGGAGGGGATGCACATAGTGTTTTTTCACTTTTTTGCAGAATACCAGATGTATTAGACAGCCACCCGGTCATCTCCCCCAGGTAGATCCGTCCCTCACTGTCAGTGCCTATTGAAAGCACTGTATACTACACTACAGGTTTAATTTGTCTTGAGTGAGTTCATTTATTTTTGCTAATCAATCTTTTTGCACTTTGTAATGAAAACAGCTGAACAAACCACAGGAGTCTAATAGAGATGAGGCATCTCAAACAACAGGACAGGTATTCAATGTAGAATTACATATTTAAAAAAAATGTAATCTTTATATCCAGACGTCATGAGAGAGTTGCAAGTTTTTGAGTTTCAGTTGATATAGTTGTATTACCATTTGCAGGGTGATTCCTGTATTTAGAGCCCTAAAGATGATTACAGCCTATGTTAAATTTAGTTTATTGATGGGTTAATTGATTAATTGATTGATTGATTGATTGATTCTTTTTGCAATAATATTTTATTGTATTTGTCACATTGTTGTCTGTTATCAGGATCAGCCGTCAGAAGGGACAGCCATTCCAACAGACATTTCTGATTATATTGAGAAGATAGATCAGGATGAAGATGAGGAAGAGGTCTGTAAAAGATTCATCATTAAACATTATAAAAAGGCACTCTAACCTTCTTTAGTCATGAATAATTTAAATTAATTATGAAATTAATATTTGAGTCTGTTCTCTATCATTTCTGTTCATCACTATTTTTACATTTCAGAGTCAAACGTATTCCTTTGAAGTGGCTCAAGAGCACATTGAAACTTTACAGAGAAAGTAAGTTAGTTTTCAAACTCAACCAGTGGAAACTCTCTATGAGTGCACTACATGTACTTGGTAATGGTTACACAACCATGCATGCCGACACCATGCCTGCCTGTCTGCCTGCCTGTGTGCGTGCCTAGCCCACCACCTGAGTACCCATCTGTCTTGAAGACTTCTAAATACCTGATTAATAGCCCTGTCCGAGACCTGTAATTTACAGTAGAATCTGGAGTTTTCAACCTTCTGATTTTTGTAAAGTCGTTTCCCTTTGTTTCAAATCACTAAACACTACATTTTTACCCCCAAATTCTTGAACCAATTTTTGTTTTCATTAATTTGAGGTTCAAGAAGTTGGAATTCCACAGCTCATTATTTTTTAACACAGAGGACCCAAAATCAGTGTTCTTGAATTTAATTAACATCAACTGGTCACAAAATGGAAAAATAAGAATCAAAGTACATGTACGCTCTGTTTGATCTCCTAAAAGCATGTTTAAAATAGTACTTAATAGCCTCATTGCATACTCATTACCTCATTGCACAAGAATAAGTTATGGGAAGAGTCTGCAACTGATGAGGCAATAGGCATGCAATGAGGATATGCACAGAGCTTGTCTACCGCCACCAAGGGAGGTGGGTGGGTCACAAAAGGTAACTGTCGTTTGTGGAGTACAGCATAAAAAGACCATGTTTCAAACCGAGAGACTAAAATTTATACTCAAGAAGTGCGAAGCATTACCAAATAAATACTACCAGCATGGAGGAATGCAAAGAAATAGCAGAATTTTCTGCAACAAACAAATTTATTATGCAGTAAGAATAATGTGGAAATGGTTGTTTAAATCATAGTTGTGTAATTATTTTTAATATTTAGTTTTCTTCCCTTTATTCAGATGCATTGAACTGGACTATCCTCTACTGGCAGAATATGATTTCAAAAATGACACAGTTAATCCTGATCTAAAGTGAGTATTGTATGGTTTGGTCTTTGTTAATCCTACAGGTTGGAACTCTATTTAATAGCAAAGCGGCCATCACACTTGCTGAATATAGCTTATTGCACACATCCGATAGCATGTTAAACAACCTTGAGGACATAGTAAATAAACGAAAGTACTATGCCTATTCAAAACTCAGTTTGTTTTGGCACAAGTAAACTTTTCAGTGATTTCTCATTCAATATGCTTATTTATTAATTCATTTAATTTATATCTGATAGCATGGACCTGAAACCAACAACAGTTTTAAGGCCATACCAGGTACATATTCATAATACGATGTATTAATATTTCATATATCACGAAGTAATCACTTACAAAATAAGATGTTTGAGACATTAGGTTCACGACATGTTTAACAATGTCCAGTCATTTATTAATCAGTTGACAAAACTTTGCATGCCAGTGCTATCTAGACTAAGATGCAAAAGATAGATATTCAATGTAAACACTATTTTGTAAAGAACTCTTTTCTTTTATTTTCTAGGAAAAGAGCCTCCGAAAAATGTTTGGCAATGGAAGAGCGAGATCTGGTGTGATAGTTTTACCATGTGGTAAGCTACATGATGCATAAAGTATTACATAAACTTGATACGGGTGGGGTAAGTTATGCATGACAAGTGAAGTAAGGTAATCGCACGCATCAAGTTTTTGTTAAATGGAGCACTCTGTGAGCAGACCAAAAGAGCACACCATTCTGTTCGGGAAAAAGGAGGATAGCGCATTTACTGTCAGTAGTTTTGAAGTGTGCAGTGTTTTTTTTTTATTATTATTTCTTTGTAAACAGGAGCCGGCAAGACCCTTGTAGGTGTGACAGCAGCTTGTACAGTGAGGAAGCGATGTCTTGTTCTTTGCACTTCAGGTAAGTATACACAGCACTACAAGTTTAAAATTCAATTACCTGTTAGGCTGCCCTCTTTTCTCTTCTTTCCCCCATCGCGTGCGCAGGGCCGCAATGAGCTCTTCATCCCCTCCAGCAGAAGTAGCAATATTCGCCTTCATGCCGCTACGGAAATTGATTTAAGGGGCTTCGGTACGCGGGATGATCTATCGATTTTTTTTCGTTGGTAAATTAATTTTTTTTTTTTTCCAAAATCAAATTGTCATGTTTGGTTTTCTTTTTAGGCGTTGCAGTAGAGCAGTGGAGAACACAGGTACGTGACTATGCAGTCAGTGCTATTTCTTCAATTCGAGGAAGTTAAAAGAACGTTGAGAACGAGACAAATTCTCTGATCGTCACCTGGCCCTCAGTGAATAGTGTGCCCAATTAATAGATCACTGTCAGGAATATAGTAGCTGGACATTGAGAAAAAGTTGAAAACGATAGTCTGATTAAAATAGACTTGCCACAAGTCGACTCTTATGAGCGACGAGAATGATTCAAACTGTTTTTAAGCTTCATTAGCGGACGAGTTTAGCGTTTGGGCCAATGGGCGAAACGTCAAAACATTTTCCAATTTTTCACTTTAGCGGATAACGATAATATGTTGTCCACTGGGTAGCCTGCGAGCAAGCTCCTAAAGAAATCGGCGAGCGAAGCCAGCCGAGAAGGGCCTGAGTGAGAATTAAAATCCCCCTCTCCCCACCTTTTCTTGCCGCTTTCTGCCCCTTCCTCGACCGGAGAGCCTGTTGACAGGCTATCCACTGGGTAGTGATTTATCCGCGGTCAGTTTGATAGAACTTTAACCAAGTGTTTTCCGTTGAGGTGCACCCACTCAATGTAATTTGGTTCGCATTTTTTCGCCGCTTCTGTAAGTGAACGTGATTGTTCTCAGAACAAATTGTAACGCTGAGAAATTTTAAAATTGCAGAGTAATTGATGTTATTTGTGTTATTCCTTTTGCTGAACTTCAGTTCAAGATGTGGTCCACCATTGATGATCGCACAATCTGTCGCTTTACCTCAGACGCTAAAGATAAACCTGTCAGTAAGTATCACGTGCAGCGCGATCTAACCAATCGCAGCCAAGATGTCCTTTTTTCTGCCAATCAGGCGCAAGCACGTGCAACTTTTCCGCTCTTGTTTCTTCTTCTGATTGTTCTTTTTCGCTTCTTCCCGCCTTTTTGTTTAACTCTGTAAGCGCTTTGTTCTGGAGACACATGCAGACGCTCATTTCACTCTTTCTCTACAGATTGTAATATTGCTATTTCAACGTATTCCATGGTGTCATTCACTGGAAAAAGATCCTGGGAGGCTGGAGAGGTTCGTGAAAACAACAGACATCCCTCACTTCACGCTCGTTTCATTCCGCTCGTCTTATTTAGCGCTCGATTCATGCCCCGCCCAAGAGACGCGAGAGCGTCGACCCGAGAAATTTCCCTACTAATGACGTAGTCTGCAAGGATCCATGCTGTCTCTGATTGGTTGTTGCTTGGTTACAAATTTTCCCGCGCCAGAAGTAACCAATCAGAGACGCTACACGGATTTCCTTAGAGCTACGTCATCATTAAGGAAATTTTTAGACGTCTCTCGAGAGAGAGTGAGTGGGGAGGGGAGGGTGATGAGGAGAATTGAGTGTGGAAGGAGAAGCGTCCTTAACTCAAGCTAAACCTGTGTTGCCTTGTAAGCGTACAAGTTGTACTTTATAACACTTATAACCGAATTCTTAGACGTGCCTACAAGTCGAGCTCACAGAGCGCGAGAGCTCCGGGGTCTACTACCAAACGGGAAACGAGAAGCGAAAGACTTTTTGCAAGTCTACCTAATTCTTTGAGAGCTTCATGCAATCATCGAAATATTACTTATCCGTAATGTTTTTCTTTCATTTCTTTGTAGGTTATGAATTTCATGCAGACGCAGGAATGGGGCTTAATGATATTAGATGGTAAGACTTTTTTTGATCGGTCAAAATGTTTCTTCAGAAATGAAGCTTCAGAAGCGCTTAAGCCTGTGATCATGTCCTCCCTCCCAACATTGCATCCCGTTTTCAGTTTTTTTCCTTCTTTCAAGAACAAAAAACGCCTGATCGCGGGTTAGAATCATTTCCGTATCATGTTTCCGAGACACGATTATCTTCCGAAACAACTGTTTCCCATGCAGCTAAATGTTCTTCCTATAATAAACAGCCGTTAGATTGTGGTAGTGGTATTGTCATCTCTGGGCTACACTGATAAATAGCCCTTAATATCTTTCTTTTCGCTTTTCTTCAGAGGTTCACACCATTCCAGCGAAGCAGTTCAGAAGAGTTTTAACAGGTTGGAATGTTATTAATGTTTGGAATCCTGTTCAGCCCCTCGTCAGATTTTTTTCTAAAGATACGTTACCTTACGTTTGAAGACCCACTCACATTTCAGCCTGACTCAATTTTTTTTACTCGCCTCAACCTTAAGTCTAACCAGTTCGTCTTTCTTTTCTTAACGCTCGATGGGATATTCAGCCTTCGCTCGTGGAAAATTGGCCTGCACTACAGACTTGAATAATCCTGCAAGAGTTGAATGAACTTTGTACGTTCTTTGGATGTTTTTAAAAAAAAGGAGTAAAAAATATCTTGTCTTATTTTTTCCCGCCATAGTCGTTCAAGCGCATTGTAAACTGGGACTCACAGCTACTCTGGTCCGGGAAGATGACAAGATTCAGGTTCGTAATCTCCCTCACTCTCCCCTTCCCCCCATCCAAACCTCCCTGCGCTTGCAGCCCGGATATATGATTTCATTCGGAAGATGAAGCACTAATAGCACTCTTTACGGTCCGAATACGTCAGAGTACAGCGGCAAAATGGAGAACAACAGTTCACTTTCGAAGTGCCACTTTCAATGAAGAAACCGTTGTGTTAATGTTAATGCTTCGGCTAGCAACGACATTGTCCCACAGAATTTGTATGGAAGACTAGTGTACACTTCTGTTTAAGACTACTAACTGCTTTCACATAAAAAAAAACTTTAAACGAGTAAAATGAAAAGCTACATCTGTTGCTATGTCGATGTGAAATTCATTCCCTTTGCTATTTTTAGGACCTAAATTTCCTTATTGGACCTAAGCTTTACGAGGCCAACTGGATGGAACTGCAGAACAACGGATTTATTGCACGAGTCCAGTGTGCTGAGGTGTGATATCTCACTTATTCTACTTTACATTCTCCATACATAATAAACAAACAATATTAACAATTACTTTAATGTTGCTATTTTTAGGTATGGTGCCCAATGACACCTGAATTTTACAGAGAATATCTCAACATCAGGACGAGGAAGAGAAAGGTATGGCACTTACACGCTTACTAGAAAAAAAGAATGATTTCAAAATTATTGCATTTGACAATCTGCATATTATTATCGGAGCGAGTTTCAAACTCCTTTCAAAAACGTGATGCTGTGTTTTCGTAGCCTGCATTGCGGGCATATTTACTCGGCCCGAGCACTGACTGCATATAACGACCGCCATCTTGGATGAGTAGGGGCGCAGAGGGCTGGAACGAGTCAAAGTGTCCTCAAGGAAAACGCCTGCGCTACAGGCCAGTGTTTTCGCAGCGGAGATGGTCCCTTCTCGACCAATCATAGGATGAAAATTCAAAGTCGTGTTTGGCTAGGGTGTAGTTTATAACAGCTGTGATTTTAGAAAACGGCTCTAAAAGAAAAAAAAATACTCAAAGGTAAACTGTACTGCTTCAGCGTGCTATTTATTTTTCTTTTTAGTTATTATATGTCATGAATCCAAACAAGTTCCGATCCTGCGAGGTATGATAAAGCTTAATAATGCACTGAATAATGACATGTATGGTAATCGAAATAAGATCATTCGCACATCATTTACAATTACACTTGTATTTTAGTTCTGACATTTTATACCTCAATAGTTTGTCAATGAATAAACTGCCTACTTGGAAACGTACTTGGAAAATGAATCCACGTTCGGTCAGGATATCGGACAGCGATGTAAAAATGGTTAACATTAACCACTGTTTCTAACCTCTGTATCCAGTCGGTCATTTGCGTTGCCCGTTTACGCTTAGTAACTTTTTATCTCTCTCTCTTTCCGCAGTTTTTGATTCGTTTTCATGAAAGGTAAGATTAATACAGCGAATAAAACTTGCATTTTCGTGAAACGAAATAACAGGGCTCAAAATAATTTTTGAATACTGACCGGTCATGTTGACCGGCCAAATAAATTTTTGCTCGGTCATGTCTCGTTTTTGACCGGTCAATATATTGAGTATTTACTTTGAAGCAATAGCCTATTCTGCCAAAAATTTCGCCTCATAAGCTAAAACACTTGTTGTTAAAGAGTATAAAGGCTTAAGCTTAAATGTTTTGATCGCTAAAAGTGTCATTTTATTATGTTCGCTTTTTGAATTTCCATTTTTTCTGCGTTCTACTTTACATAAAACAAAATGCTCAGTAGCCGTAATGTTATGTTACTCTGCATAGTTTTACATTAGTTAACGACTTACGGGTGGAGGCGATCTTGGTTGTAAGCACTTTACTGGTCTTTACTACCGAACACTAAATATCAGTAATAGGACATATGCCCATGCTACAAGTGAGATAACTGTGCCTTTGCTCAGCATATAGGAAGAAAGGAAACGCCAACGTCTTTTGTTGCTTTTTCAGGTCCACTGGAAATCTACTAACAAACCATCTTTTACTTAACTAATTAGCGATAAACACGGTCAGGAAGTTGTCAAAGCTTCAAAATACAGTGTGCTTGGAAGTGAACTTAAAAAATTCAATGCGTTTAAGACGGAATCCACCAGGAAGTCGAGTAATATTTATTTAAGTTGGACAAAAATCGAGTACCAGAATAATTTAAATTCTATTGCGTTATTTTCTACCCTAAATAAAAGGTAAAAATGTAAGTAATTATCAGTGATAACACCAGCAATAATTTCTTATCAGAGTCTGACAAAATGAATTTCAAAGTTTACAAGCTATAAGAAAAATCTCAAGTGTAGCCATTTTGTAAAATCGTCTTAAAGCGATTCAGTAGAATTCAGTGGAACTTCGAAATTTGATTTCGATGTTTGGTGTTGTTAGGAGATATTTCTTTTGATAAGATATTTGAAGCAGTAACACAAAAGTTTGCAATAAGGTGTAAACAATTTTGGTACAAAAATTTCTTATTAGAGGCTGAGAAATGAAATTCAAAGTTCACAAGCTATAGGCAAAAGCTCGCGTCTTTTAAGCGATTTAGTGGAATTCAGTGGAACTTCGAAATTGGTTTTCGATTATTGGTGTTGTTAGACAAGATTTCTTTTGATAAGGTATTCGAAGCAGTAACATAAAAGCTTGCAGTAAGGTGTAAATAGTTTTGGTACATAATTTTGTCCAACAACTACTCGAAGTCCTGGCGGATTCCGTCTTAATGATTTTATTATTTTATCATGATCATGCTGGTGAAAAACACGCTACGAACTCGCACTGTCTATAGGTGTATATAATTTTTTAAATCCACTAATGAGTGCTATTTTTCTCGGCCCGCCTGACAATTCAAACTGTAATTACGTACGCGTGTTAATAGCAGACGCCAAAATTTTGGCCGGACATTGTCCGTTGACCGGCCGTTATTTTGAGCCCTGAATAACGTTTCAAAAATGTGCGTAGTAATATCGACATTTTTTGTTTCAGTTGTGTGTTTTCTATTTCTTTCTTTCAGACGGAATGATAAAGTCATCGTTTTCTCAGACAACGTGTTTGCACTCAAGAAATACGCTGAGAAACTGAAGAAGTAAGTTTTATCTATGCATATGCACCTACCATTTGTCAAGCTTTGCTTTTCCTCATTTTTCAAACTTCTTGTTTAGAAAAATGTAAAAATAGTGCTTAAGTTGAATCCCGATAACTCGAATCTTCAAGGGAAAAAGACAAAGGTTCGGTTATCGAGGGTAAAATTAGCAAGAAAGTAAATGACCAGGAGAGGAATCGAAAAATGTTCGATTTATTGGGGGGTTCGAGTTATCGGGATTCAACGTTTACTGCTGTGGTTTTAGCAAATTAGTCTGTAACACAACCAGGAGGCAGCAACAATCGAACCCATGACCTTCTGGATGCTCTCTGGTAAGTAGAAGACTTATCAAAACGGCCTGAAGAATGTTTGTCACGTTTGAACTTAGCTATGTCCATTATATGAGCTGGCTCCAATGAGTGTCCAGTATAGCTCAGTCTTAGTGCCCAACTGGTGTTAGGTTCGACTCTTATTGGAAGAACTTGGAAATGTCTTTCGGTAGCCTGACGTTGAGTCACTGATATTTGCCGCGGTGTTCAACCAAGCTAAGCTTACAACATCATTTGTTAACCTTGTTGTTTTTAGACCATTTATCTACGGACCAACTCATCAAGGTGAACGAATGCAAATTTTGCAGAACTTTCAGCACAATCCTTTGGTCAATACGATCTTTATCTCCAAGGTAAGAAGGTTATGGCTGATTTCACAGGCTAGGTTTTGTTTTCATCGGCAGACTGAGAGCATTCGCTAATTTTTACGCCATTGTTATCGGTCGAGTTTCAAACTTCCAAACTTAGCTTAGTCACCCGGACTTCTAAACTTGGCTGAGTGCCAGGCCTCCTTGCTTACCATTGAGCAAAAAACAAATCCGGAAATTTCGGTTCAAGTCAAATGGATCAGTAATTTTCCGGAAAATCCATTCGGAAGCTGTGGACTACCGCCAGAGGTAATCGTCTTTTTCCGTTCGGAACGGAACGTCGGAAATTTCCCTACTATTTGCACATTTCCCAGTTGCAGTCTCTTATCAACGGAAAACAATAACACGAAACCGAATTTCAAATGGTAAGCGCTATCTCTTTCGGTTGGTTTGATGATTTTGGAAAATCCCTTACCATTATTTAATGTTCATCCCAACCGATTTCTTCCGACAAATGGTAAGCACCCACTATTTCGGAGCAGGCGTTGAAAAGGCAATTACTGAACTTGATATATACCCCCGATATACCCCCGATAAATAGAGCTTTAAGGCGGGGGTACACCTGAAGCCTGTTTTTCCACCGCTAAACTTGGTTTAATACGAATATCTCGTCCGCGTTAATGTGATTTTAAAATTAGAATTTGAAGTTAAGAATTAGTATATGGACACCCAAACAGTCCCCTGACAACCTGGGGTGCTCTTGCGTGGGGGTCAACTGTCTGTTGGTGTTTCAAAAATAATTTTCTTTCTTCTATCCCTTCCTTAAACCTCTTAAAATTTCACTCAAAATCGGGTGTGCTCCGAGAATTGATCATTATACTGTAATCTTTGGCATAAGGAAATTTTATTTTGGAAGCGAGAGACAGTTTAACAACACGTGAAATAATCAATCATGTATTCTACCTTTTCTTTTCACAGGTAGGAGATAATTCATTTGATCTCCCGGAAGCAAATGTTCTGATTCAGGTGCGACAAAAGTCATTAAACGCGTCTTTTAGTTTGCTTGAGATTAATTCCTTTCCTCTAACCTTCAATTTTTTTCATTTTGGAATTTTTCTTGTACCCTAGAGCACAACATTTTCAAGTAAATGTGTTTTCTGTTTCTTTCCAGATTTCTTCGCACGGTGGCTCAAGAAGGCAGGTAAGTGTGTGTTTAATTTAGCTACCAATTTTTCAGATTTCCTCTGCGAATGGCTGAGCCCGAGATTTTTGCCATAGATCCTGTTAACTAATACGACATATCATTATGGTCGCACTGTCACGTAACAACGTTCGGAATACTCGTAAGTGCTCGTGCTGTATTTTGATTGGAGAATAAGCATCGGCATCTTCGCGTTAATACGAAGATTTGCCGAAAGCGGAACTCATTTTGCAACAGGCCTAAATCATCTAAGTCACCCTGAATAGATGTCGAAAAGAATAGTTTTCTCAAAAGGGCATGAATGTTTTCGAAACTCTTCCCTGGATAAGGCTGCCTTTGTCTGAGGCGTTCACATTAAATTTTTTGTTTCACTGTCCTGTTTTTAACAGGAAGCACAACGACTTGGAAGAATTCTCCGAGCGAAAAAAGGTAGGTTTCATTTTATGTCTCACCCTAAACAGAAGGTTTTGAAAACTTATTTAAATTGTTTGGCAGAATGAGATGCAATGGACTTGCAGCCCATCCAAGAGTACCTCTAATACTGCTACAACCAGTTTCAAAAGGGTTGAGACACTCTTGGTCAAGAATGCCATTTAAGATATTTTCACATTGTTACCTTGCGTCGCTCCTTTCCCCCTGATCAATGTTGTCCGAATTTCAGGATTATATTTAAACCTTTAAGCAGCAACTTTGAAATGGGAAGGGGGTCCAGAATAAGATGTTCTTGTTATTTTTTGAGCGGGGGCATGTTTTTTTAAGACGAATACAATTTTAGGGTGAGGTCTCATCAATTTTGAAACTGGTTGTAGCTGCAGAAACCGACATTACATGCCCACTGAATTTGTCCTTGTGACTAAATCAGTGGATAATCCGTATATTTAATATACTGTACCGCCCCCATGTGCCCTCCCCACATACCCCTCGCCCCTCCCCACACACCCCAACCCCTCCCCCCTTATACATGGCATATAATTATGTTCCTTATATGGACATTTTCCTTTTTGGTAGACATGGCTGCCGAGGAATACAACGCATTCTTTTACACCCTCGTCTCCACGGTGAGTATCACAAAACCATAGCATCAGATCTCCCCAAAGCCATATCACACGTTATTGTGTCCTGCCATGTAACTTTTTAGTTGAGAAAGATCTGTAGAAAAGATCGCATTAGGAAGAGCTTACACTTTCCCCTCATTTCGACATATTTTTGCTCCACAGGATACTGAGGAAATGTACTATTCTGCGAAACGACAGCGCTTCTTGGTGAATCAAGGATACAGCTTCAAGGTAATTGTGTGTAGCTTTTTTTCTTTTAATTTGGTTGTCGTTGTCGCAATTGCGATATCAGTGGTTCTTTATAAAACTGCAATCCCAACCACAGGCTTTCCAAACTCACGATACGGGAAATTGATTATAGTTATAAGTTATTTTTATAAGTAGAACAAGACTCTGAAGTTAGCGGTGTCGTGTTACACTGTAGGCCTTACGTTAGATTAATGACGTGGAATTCAAAGACTCAATAAGGGAAATTTTGTCTTCCCTTAAATAAAATAATTTATAAAGAAAAAATTTCGCTCTCGTCCAATCGGAAAAGGCTTTTCATTTGCGAAAACATTCAGCGTGTTCCATGCGCTTGGAATAAACGGTCACGCACGCACGTGAGTTGCCAAATCTCCGTTAAGACTAGATTCTGATTGGTTAAAAAAAGTGTTTTCTCTGATTGGTCAGAACACGTAACACGAGTTAATGAACCAATCACAGGGCTAAGCAAATGAAATTGACAGTCAGACGAAAATTGCTGTAACGTATTAGGATTTAAACTGAGTAGGAGCTATGCTACAGTATCTGTGATGTCTTTTTCATACACAAAAGTACCTTGAAATCGAAGGAAGTTTTAAAATAACAGTGGGTAATGGTACAAAAATACCCAAGATGTGATAAATAGCCAAAAAGGAACAAAGATGGTTAAAATTGAAACGGATGTGTAGTCTACCGTGATTTTTCAATGTGCGCGAGGCAACTCCGTTAAAATTGTTTTCCTGTCAAGTCAATTGTATTTATTTCGTTTGTTTCTTTTCCTAAGGTCATCACAAGACTGGCAGGAATGGAAGAGGTAACATCTTTAAATGTGATCTTCCCACTCAACAAAGCCCAGGCCCCGGTTGTTTGAAAGCCGATTAGCGCTAACCCACGATTAAATCGGCCTAATCCACGGAATAAATTTATCCTTCGATTAAATTGTGTTCCTCAAAGCTCGATTAGCACTATCCGAGGGATAAACTATATGGGTTAAATTTAACACACCTAGCGAGGTGGATTAACTCACTAATCGGGGGAAAAAGCTCACAAACAAACACAATGGCCGACTTACTGTTTGGTGGTTTTGCTTTAATGCCGGGTCCAGTGAGGAAAGAAAAGCAACTTAGGATACCTGACGACTTTTCCAAAACACATTTTACTTTTCTCTCGAGGACGTGTGCATTCCCGCGTCCGGTTTTCCCGCGGTTTTTTTACCTCTGTCCGGAGATCGCAAAATTATACACAAGCACGAAGCAAAGAAATTTCAGCATTTTTCTCAGAGGTAGAAATCGTCCCTAACTAACCGCTGTAATGTAAAAGGCAACATCAATGGTGGAATTAAAGGCTTTTTTGGCCTGAAAATGGCGAGTATTCATTTGATTTTACGGACAGAATCTGGTAAAAGTTTAGTGTACTGTCGAACGTGTTTGTTGTTCATTCGGCTAAACTAACAAGCCATCAATCTACGCTTTCAATTCAGTTTATTCTTCTTGCATAGTTTAATACTTTAATGCCTTTCTTCTTTTCTAATATTTTCCCCTAACCAAACTTTGTTTTGTTTCATTATGCAATTGCGATTCTCACTTTATTTGCCCGTCGCCGTTATATTTATTTATTTCACAGTAGTTCGCACTAGTTCCATGTAAGAGAAATCTACAAACTTTTACTGAACTCATGTAAAAGTTTCAGCGAGGATTGAAGACATTTCGGTTTCGTGAACTTCTCAGTTTAGGGCCAATTCGCACTAGCGGACAAATTTTGTAACAATTGGTAGATTTCATCACTTGTGTGTCACTTGTTACAGAAAACAAGTGCGAATACGTTTTTTGAGACCTAGAACTTGTCAAACAATTCAGGAAAACAAAGAAGCAGTTGTCTTATGATTGGTCCGCGTTGTACGCGTGATACATTTTGTCAAACAATCGCAAAAACAAGTGCGAACGACTTGTTGGACAAGTGCAAATTTTGTCAAAACGGACAAATCTTCAAAGGGGCCGATGTCCTGCCTCAAGGCAGGACAAGTCATGACAAGTCGCATTCCAACGCCCCTCATAGTACCAGATAACAATACGTTGTTGATTGGCTATTGTGTTTGGTCTGGATTGTACTAAAAAACAACAGGCAAAATTTTTCCGCGATAGGCGGCTAAATATGTTTGTGTGCCGAGGTGGGGTAGTGGAAGGATAGTAATACCGGGGTTGGAACAAATGAATACGGAGGGAACCAGTTTGTGCCGATAAATGGAGCGGAAAAGAAATAGTTTACTTGCCACATTTTCCCCGCAGGTCAGCACAAAAACATCACTTCACGCACACTTCAAATGCAAATCGTTTTAAAATATTTCACCAGGTGGACCTGCCTGATTATTTGACGTTGGCACAAGACGACCGTGCCGAGAAATGTACCAGGATGCCAGAAGCACGTGCAGAGCTATTGTAATAACAATTACACCTTTTGCTTTCTTCAAAATGTCTCTGAATGTCGCGACAATTTTGTTTTTGTCAAAAATGTTATGACATTTTAAAATTCGTCCGCTAGTGCGAATCGGCCCTTAGAGAAACAATTCTTAATTTATAAAATAGAAACGACTAAGGCTGAAAATTAGACCGGTTAGCGTTTTTATTTATTTCCGGCCGTTGCATGGGCCTATTCAGCGAGCTTCGCCCAGCGTTTATGCAAAATTTGCACAGGATACATTGAAATTATTTTTGGTCAAAACTCCAATTTTTATCGTAGCTTTTTCTGTTGCTTCTTATTGATACCCGAACACAGGAAATTTCGTAAAAGGAAATTGGGCTTTATTTATTTTTCTCATTTTATCTTTAAATTACTACAATAATTTCCGTTGAATTTCGTATTTTGTAGGAGCTGTCATTTTTTATCATATCCCTTCCCTTCCCTCCCCTCGCGCTCCACCGTTTCTCCCTCCAGTAACCGGTTTTACCGGTTTAATCCGAGTTTAACCGACGGATAGTTAATCGTAGGTTAAATCTGCTTTCGGGAACACCATTTTAGCCCGCGATTAGTTATCCTGAGAATAAGAAATTTAATCGCGGAATAACCGCTAATCGTGGGTTATTTTAATCGGCTTTCGAACAACCGGCGCCAGATCTTTTCGTTCCGTCAGGTTACAAACACCATTTCCATTTCCAGACACGGAGCATTTCTGTGACAGAAGTATGTTGCTAGTTGCAGAAGTGAGTCATTTGCAGTGTTAAGTTCCCTTGTGTAACGTTTGTTGGCTCGTTGTTCGGGTACAATTTTTTAAAAGCAAACATAAAGATCACTGCAGTTAATTAGAAATCTTAATCTTTTTCTTTTCATTACAGGAGAATTTAGAACTTGGAGAAAAGAGAAAACAGCAGGAACTGCTACAGCAGGTGGGTAAATAATTCCGTATCACTAATACTGTAGACGCTGCTATCCTTAATTTCCTCTCTTCGCAATGTAGCAATTCATTTGCAGAACCGAATTGTGCAGCTGTGGCTGCTTCAGTATCTGTTCTGGGTTATTCAGTTGGGGGGGGGGGGGGGGGGGTACTGTCCAATACACGAAATTCCAACCCTGTTATAAGATCTGTCCTCTAAATGTCTACTCTACTGTAGTCCTGATCTTTTATAAAATTGTTGGTTCCAAGCGGTCTCTAGTAGTAGGACATATTCTACGATTTACCTATTGGATCGCTGTGACCTAAAATAAATCCACTTCTGCTAAATTTCAGTCCAATGTTTGTATATTTTCGATTATTTGCAACCACATGTATTCTCCTCGTTGTAACCGTAACGCAATTTTTGCTCAGCTGCGAAAAGAAGCAAAGATTGCGTGACGAGCCAAAAGAGTGAGACCAACTTATGGTTTGTTTCTCTTTAGGTGCTTGCTGCCAGTGATGCAGATGCCGAAGAAGAGAGAGTTGGTACTGAAATTAGCCGCAGTAGTTCACAGGTATGTTTTGTGTGAACGTGGAGAGAAGGGTCCTTGTATAAGGAGAGAGGGTTGGGTAGAGTCATACGTACGTCTACACGACACGAAGAGGAAGGGAAGGGACGTCACTGTTACTTCTTTGTATAAGAGGAGAAAAGTCGGTCACTGGTATGTGTTAGATTATAGGGGAAGAGATAGAGGGGCGCACAGGTAATTCTCGACTAAGTGGGAGGGGAGGGTCACAGTTCGACTGTATTTTCCAGTGCTCTTTGAACAAGCGTTTTCATATCAAGTTTACTCATTTTTGCCAAATTTAACTGAAACATTTTCATTACGCCGTTTTGTGTTCTTTTCAGAATTCACTCGTATCTCGCCGACAAGGTTCCATGGCGTCCATGTCTGGAGCGGATGACATGATGTACCTGGAGTACAAGAGTGGCGCCAAACAAACCAAGAACCGTCATCCTTTGTTTAAACTGTTCAGGAAAAAATGATCTCGTTTACGTCTGTATTGCCTGCGTAGCAAGCGTTGCTTGCGTGTTAGCAACGTTCAAATCGAACCGGAGGAACGATGAAAAGAGAGTTGGAAGAGAATAGAAAACCTTCCACTTCTTGTTGCCCCTCCCCCACTCCCCTTCCAGAAGGGCGTTCCTATATTTTGGCCTTAACAGGGAGGTGCCACTGAACAGGGTGTGGTTTTAAGTAAATTTTGTTAAGATTGTGATTCAAGTTCTGTTAGTGACAAAACGGTTCGATATCGTCGTACACCATAACAAGAGCGGAACGGTGCAAACGGTGTGATATCTGGATTACGTTGAACAGGTTTACAAAAATTAGGCGTTTCGTCTTAAACAGGGCAACAATAAAAGAGAGTTAGGGCTTAAAGTCCTCAGCGGCACCACCCGTCCTAAACTTCCGTTGGGTGCCTCCCAATGGTGGGCTAATTAGCGGCATTAATTGCTGGCATTACTCTCCACGGTCAGCTGCAAACAACTCAACATTCGGCCGGGTAACAATCATCCCAAGGGAAACTCGCGACGTAAACTTTAGACTCGATCCTAGGTTCCCTCTCCTACCTCTACTTTGTCAAGGAAGGAACAGGAAAGAACCCGACACTGAGTAAAAGGAACATTTGAATTTATTGTTAAGAATAACATTAAACAAACTCAATCACTTCATTCTCTTTGTATATTGTCTCTACACTTATAAATGCATTTCAACGTTCTGGGAAACACAAATATCTGGAGTAAGACAAGTTGCCTTGTGAGCTACTTTGAGTGAAATTGAGTACTCTCGTTACTCTCCACGCTCAGCTGCAAACAGCGTCCGGCCCCAACACTTTGCGCCTCCCGGTTAGTACCCTCTCAACTGAACATTCCTGCGTGGCGGAGTTGACTATTACTATACGTCGACTATGACTATGGTGGTGGTTTCCTTCTGGCGGCCTTGGGTCGGTCACCAGACAAAGGATTCCAGGGGTCTAGGTTTACACAGACGACATCACTGTTTGTGTGCCCTTCCCCCACCCCCAAACGCATCCATTAGCTTGTTAAGCGGTGCTTGTCACATCTATCGTTTCGATTACGTCTGCAGTCCTTGCTAGGAGTGATGTCTTGCGTCACTGCATGTGTTCGTCCTGCACGCGTGTTCGTGTCCACCCTCTTGCACACTCAACGCATCGCATCCACAATGCATCTACTGTCTGCCGGGCCCCTCTTGTCCGACAACAAAGTCGATCTCCGATGGTAGTTTCCAACCATTCTACAACGAGAGAGAGAGAGAGCTAGACCAAACGGCACTTTTGTAACGCGAAAGTGGCACTTTCGCAACGTTGAGTGGCACTTTCGTAACCCTGGAGTGGCACATTTGTAACGTGCCTTGTGGCACTTTTGAAACGTCTTCATTGTTTTGTCGCTTTCCGCCATTTAACGCAAAACCAAGAGAGTCATAGTTTACTTTGACAACTGAGATTAATACAAGCATAGTTTCAAGCTTAAACGCAAAACCAGGAGTCGATATTTAACCGTGCAAATGACATAAACACAAGCATAATTTCAATTTCGATGAAAACGGAGGTAAACAAAAGCATAATTTCAATCATCAGAGCAAGAACAAGCATAGCGAGAGCGCATATTTCACCGTGAAAACGGAGGTTAACAGAACCACATATTCAAGCATTAGCACAAGTAGAACAATAGTGCATATACCGACGTTAAAACGGAAATAACAGGAGCACAATTTCAACCATCGGTGCAAGAAAAAAAATTATATTTCACGGTGAAAATAGACATTAACAGATGCACAATTTCAAGCATTAGCGCAAGAACAAGAGTATATATTTCACAGTGAAAACGAAGGTTAACAGAAGCACGATTTCACGCATTAGCGCAAAAGCAAGAGTACATATTTCCCGTGAAAACGGAGGTGTTAGGGCAAGAACAAGAGTACATATTTCATTGTAATGCTTATCATTGTAATTTTTATAATTTTATAATTGTAATTTCTATTGTAATTTATTGTCACTGAAAAGCCCCGTAAGGGGAGTGTCAAATTCATTAAAGTAAAGTTAAAGTAAAGTTTGTATAAACAGGCTAACAGAAGCACAATTTCACGCATTAGCACAAGAACAAGAGTGCATATTTCACCGTGAAAACTGAGGTTAAAAGAAGCACAATTTCACGCATTAGCGCAAGAACAAGACTGCATATTTCATCGTGTAAACGGAGGTTAAAATAAGTACAATTTCAAGAAAACGGAGGTTAACAGAAGCACAAGTTCAAGAGTTAGCGCAAGAACAAGAGTGTATATTTCATCATGGCCATGAAAACGGAAATTAATACGAGCACAATTTCAAGTATTAGCGGAAGAACACGAGTCCATGTTTTACAGTGCGAGCATTAGCGCAAGAACAGGATACTATGTTTTACTGTGAAAACGGGGATTCTGCGAGAAAATCAACCAAAAGTCTAACACTAGTTAGAGAGAAGATGAAATACCACCCCACCCTCCACGATCAAGACCCCAAGAAAGTATGTAACAAAGTTCGCAATGAATAGAAACTTCTCAGCTAGTACACCTAGAACAACTAGCTATGGCCGGTCTCAAGTCGTTTTTAGTTGTGGATTGAATGCCATTGTAATTGCTGCTTTTGATTTCTTCTTGTTTTATTCCTCTCACCCCCTTAGCCTCGATCTCCCGCCATAATTCAAGAGCGACGGATTCTACTTGGGGATTACTGCGCGCTTGCAATGTTGTGCAAAATATTCCACGGTGTCTTCAGCTAATTATTTCAGCTTTTAAATCCACGACAATTATACTTCTATGTTAAACTGAACGTCATTACTTTGTCCGTAAGAAGAAAACAAGAAAAAACAATCAAACAAACAAACGCAACAGAGCTAAAATAAATAGACCTATAAGGCAGCCTGATAAAAATTGGACTTTTTTTTAATTCTGACGACGTTGTACAATTTTCTATGCTCGATGAAAAATTCTTTGCCGCTCTGACACAAGTTGTATTATTTTCCGTCTTCAAAATAATGAAAATTCAGTGAGATTACCTGAAACATTTGAACTACGGCGCATTCATGCGGGTGTGCTGACCAATTCGTCCATTTTTCTCTTGGGTGAGGCATTTTCCCACGGAACGAAACCTTTATGCTGTAGAGATACCTTAATTGGCCCTGTAACATTCGCTAAAAACCTAACAACTGCCTGTTTTATTATAACAGGCTAACGCAAACAAAGTTTGAACCCTTTACTTCCCGCACCCATCTTTCTTGATTTGCATATCGCTAAAAAAAACGATTTCCCGGGGTTTTATACCAGCTCCTATACATTAGATGACTGCGTGTTTTACTTATGCTAAAAAGTCAGTAGAGTTCTAGTATTTGTAGGAAGAAAATATTTTGTTTAAAACGTCCCTTTGACGACAGTGTCAGTTGAAACACCTAAAGCCTGTGTGTCGTTAATTCTTACTCATGGAGGACGAGCAGATTCTACCTCTAACTGCAGCGTTGGGTTAAAAGCGGCCAGCTTGAAATTACTAGGAGAACAAGATACATACACAGAGAGTATATGTACCAAAGGATTTGAAATTTGGAGCCGTGCAAGTTAGTTTCTCCCTTAGTCGCAATTTCTAGCTGATATGGCACTTTTGTAACGCGCGGCTTCGCAGAAAAACACGGTTCCAAAAAGTGGTTATATTTGCAAAACAACGCAAGCTAAAAAGCTGTTACTTGGTGAACATAATGCTAAGTAGCTAAGCTCAAACATAATAACGTTTCAGACTTTTTCGTCAAATGCCTTGTCCACAGTATTACATTCAAATTCAAAGTGTAAATTTTAGGCCTTTTTTGAAACGGCAAACTTGAACCTAGATAAAAGTTCATACTATTACACCCGACTTTCTGCTAAACTCTTCAATTCTCTGTTTAAAATTTTTGGGGTGGTCGGGGGAATATACCAGCGTTTATTGGTCTCTCATCTATCCATTCATCGCACATAAATTTGGACTGTTCCCTTTTTTGTTTGCGAAACCCCGATCAGTGGCACTTTTGACCGTTTTTGATGTAAATATGTCTCTAAAATAAAAGCATTTTAATTTATTATTAACCGGGTGGGGCCTGGGGCCCGCCCGGTTCTTAAAATGCACGCTGCGTGTTTTCGTCGTCGCAGATCTAAAAATACGCATTTGGCCGGAGTTCAAATCACGTTACTCGCGAGGAACTATGAATAATTTACCTATTTAGAATTTTACGAATGTTCCATTGTTTGTTTAGTCTTTATTTTGGTGTTATTTAACGTGCGGAGCTATAACTTACGAATACTACGTTGTTTGCTTAGTGTAAAATCTTTATTTTGGTGTTATTTAAGTCATTTAAGCGGTGGGGTCGGAATGAGTTCAAATCGTAAAATTTACGTATTCGTAAAATGATTTATAGCCCCGTGCGATCGAGTGCGAAACAGCGACCTGTCTTGAAGACCATTACTTTATGACAACAACAACAACAACACACTTTATTTGCATTCCCAATTACAAATGGTATTGCAAAAGTATAGGAAAATAATGATAATAATAATACGAATTACATCTAAAGATATGTAGGGGCAAGTAATAGGATCAACTAATTGACAATTGTTGCGATTGTCGATTCATTTCTTAGTGCAAAAGCTTCATAAATGAAGTAACCTAATTTTTTACAGAGAAAGGCATCTATATTATTAAAGAGAAATGTAATTTTTTGATTGGCATCTAAAGAACTAAAATCAGAATAATTTCTAACAATGTTGTCTATTAAAGATTTTCTAATTGTATCATATCTACTACAATTAAGTACAAAATGTTCTTCGTTTTCAATTTCATTTGAGCTGCAGTTTTGACAGATTCTCAGATGCTCAGGAAGTTTAGGATAAGAATGTCTACCAGTTTCAATTCGTAGGTTATGGTTGCCTACTCTAAGTTTTGCTACTGCCCGACGATGTTTAAGATTTGTAATTAGTTCTAGTGAGTTAGAGGGAGTAACATCTGTTTTGAAAGTAGAGTAAAATTTCAGTTTTTTGTTACATCTAATCAATTCATTTTTGTTTTGTTTTGTTTTGTTTTTTGTTTTTGTTTTTTTGACAGATGTTAACGATGCAGCAGTTTCGTGGTTGATGCCAGTGTGATGTTTTCGTTCGCTGTGCTTTTTGCCCGTTTGAGTTGCGTTGAGCTGAAAAGAGTCTAATAATCTACAGCAATATATTTACTAATTCAAGGACTGTTCCGGACAACAAACGTGAAGGTAAGTGGATAAGTGTTTATTTTCTTTCACAGAGAATAGCGTCACTGATGCATTTTGGCTTTTGATTTTCTGCGGCAAATAACGTTTTTGATCATTTTCACCCAGTTGTGTTGGGGACGCATCTTTTTTTGTCCGCCACTGTGATAATTTAGGTTATGTTGTAAATTTCTGATTTGTTGGTTGTTTATGAAATACATAGCGTAGAAAGTTCATTTTGTTGATAAGAGAAATTATGTCGCGTGTTTTAATTTCCGGTCATATAGAAAGTGTTTAGCAGTCAAAAGCGTTCGCTTTATTTTTGTTTAAGGTTTTGTTTTGGTTTGGAAGAAAGTGACTGTCTAGGCGGGTACAACTCGCCACAAGGGCTAATTCGACATTGTTGACAGGCAAAATCGTGCAATGTAGCAGATGAACTTTCCATATCTTCCAAAAAATCAACAAGGGTCTGCACACTACATGTAAATGGAAAAATAGAAAAATGGAGCGCGTAAAACTCAAGGCAAAATACTCCAAGGCAGTTAGAAAGGACTGATACAAGGTATAAACGAAAGACACAAATTATATTTGGCAATTTCTATTAGATTTAGTAAACAGAAATCTTTAAAGAGCCGGTGTGAACATTTTGAGACAGCGTTTGATTTGACCTTGTAATAGAAATTTGACCTTTTGTAATAATATATCAGTTGCCACGCTACGAGATAACGCAATAGCCTGCGAACGCTGACGTATTTCCGGCTGTGAAATACGACTGCGTTCGCGAGCTATCAACACAGAAGTTGTCAGCTACTTTATTTACGTTAATTTTTTGACCAATTTCCTAAAAATTATCTAAGACCCCTTGTGAGACGTCATCCCTTTCGCGGGCACTGCATGCCGTTTATTTTTGTAACAGCATATTATATTACAGTAATTTTAAAGTAAACCATAAGAATTGCTTGTTCCTCTTTGCTCTCTTGATAATGATTGTGAAATGTTACACGTTAATGTGCGATTTAGCAAAAGAAAAGAGTTCATGTGACGTGGTATAATGCTGTATAAGGTATCCACTTTCGAGGCATTTAGAAAATTGGTTGAGTTTTCGGTTACGAAATTTCAGTGCAATTAAAGTAATTAAGAAGGTGAAGGTCTACTTTTCTTTTGTTTGCAGGCGTACATAGTGTGAAAGAAACCACAAGTCGTCCTAACAGGAAAAAATAACGGCAGTTGCGAAATTTAATGAAAATTCATGGAATATTTATGATTGTTAATAATATTACTGACAATATGAATGAAATAAACAATATTATTAAAGTTTTTTTTTTATTGTTACTATTAGTTGAGTTCTAAATGAACGACGATAGTTAACAATACTAATAATTAATAACAAACAAATGAGTCTGCGGGAAAAAATATTAAATGGCACAATTTTGATATCTTAGCAACTGGTCGGTCAGTTATACATTGTAAAATTAAGGAAACATTGTTAATTCGTGATTTAAAGCCAGCCTTTAATGAAAACGTTGGCGGTGAGAAACTTTTTCTTTACTACTTCGTCTAGCATTTTATTTTTTTTTCCCGCAGACTCATCTGTTTGTTATTAATTATTAATATTGTTTCATTTTATTAGATACCAGTCTTTTTCTTCGCAGTTAAATTTCAATTGTAATCTAGTTAACGGTCACTTCTGAAGATGTATGTTGTAGCATACGAAACGTCAAGTTTTTAAAATCAAAGTTTTTTTCCGACATGTGTTGTCTTGTTATGTTTGTCACCGCAGTGTGTTAATTATTTCTACTAATTTGTTCAAATTTATTTGTCGAGGTGTTCGGTTTTACAAGTAGGTTCTTGTTGCATAATTTATTTTCCGAGTTTCAGTGATTTAGCAAAAGAAAAGAGTTCATGTTTAACCACCCGGTTATAAGTTGCTCAGCTTCTTGTTATTATTAGCGGAGCTCCCGCGGGCGCCGAAGGCGCCCGCGGGCGGAGCATCCATAGCTATAGAATATGGTGAACCCATCGAGCCGAGAAAATTTGGTTATGACGTCATGTCCGTCCGTCCGTACGTACGCCCGTACGCACGGATTAGGCCTGGGGACGAGTTTGCCTTTTTCCTTGATTTGGAGTCCTTCTTACGCAAAAAGTGACACAAAAACATATCGGTTCTATTCGGTTCGTTTCGAGTTGAGTTACCTGTCGTAAAAATTTGTAACAACTCTGCATTACTTCAGAGGTTTAAAATGATCTGGACATTTCATTTTAACTTAAACGACGCGATTGTATGAAAAGGCGGCAAAAATCTGTGGCACGGGTGGCACCTTGTTCGCTTTTTACGCTGAATGAAAGAGGCGAACAAAGCTGCTGGAAAACATAGATCTTCGTGAATATTTCTCGCTTTATTTACTCATCAACATCATGGAAACTTATGCCAAATGATTTAGGGATAGCCTCTTAGCGTGAACATCCGAAATGTTTGCCGACCTGAATATGATAATATCGGACAAGAAGTCAAAAACAGCGAGAGTTGAAGAACTGTCTACGGCTTCTGCGGTTGATTAATTCAGTTGACATTAAGCCGAACTAAAAGTGAACTCAGAGCCGGTCAAGTTCACGAAGTGATGGATAAAAGACTGTTAACAGCTACACCATAAGAAAGGAAGAGGTTGATCTTCGCTGATAATTCATATAATGTATATGTCGATGGAGTTGGAGTTGGAGTAAGCTCACATGGAAACTGGCGTGTTCGTTTCCGATATGCTGCTGGTTTGAAAGCTTTGCCCTGCAGAATTTACAAGCCTTTTCCAAATATAAGGTAACAAACGTAATGTATACCCTAAGCTGAAGTCTGTTTTTATTGTGAGAATCTGTTTATACTTCAGTCATTTATAAACGAATTCGAAGTTGTATCGTTTTTCGGATCTTTCCGTAGGCTTACATATTTACAAATTCCATCATTTCTTAATGCTGCTTTCAAACCTCTTAAGGCCCGGCAAAACGAGGAAACATGTTTCCAGAAACATGCTTCCCTAATTGTTTCCCGCGTGGCAAAACCAGTAGAAACATGAAAAAATGCGTCGCTCACCGACCTGGCAAAACGAGGAAACATGTTTCCGGAAGCAAGGCGCAGAGTACTGGGGACGAAAGTGGTCGACAACATTTTGTTGCAAAATGTCCGCTTTCGATGTTAGATGTAATGCTGTTTATGTAAGTGTACTTGCGGTCGCTGTCGCCCTGGGGGAGGAGGAAGAGCAGGAAAAGCGGAAAAAAGGGCCGGACAGATCTTGGCTGCGAAGAACAGACGAAAGGGGGGCATTTGCGACAATTGTTCGTGAACTGTCGGCCGAAGACACGGCATCGTACAGAAGTTTTATGAGGATGGACGTAGCGACGTTTCGTCAGCTGGCGGAGATAATTTCACCAAGAGTGTCCAAGAAGTCCACAGTGATGAGAACGCCAATTTCAGTGCAGCACAGACTGGCCTTAACCCTGAGATATTTGGCAACTGGCGAGTCGTTTCGCAGCCTGGAGTTTCAGTTCAGGATAAGTCGTCCAGCGATCTCGTACATTGTTTATGAGGTGAGTTATTTCTCGTCGTTTGCAAAGCAATGTACTGTAGGGCTACATTTATTTTGGTATTTGCGAGGTCAACCTTCTGGCACGGTGGTTGAGCCTTGTGAATTATATTTTCCCTAGTTTTTGATCACCAATACACCATAAACATGAGATAAACCGTAAACGGTTCCTATGGTAACCGGTCGTAGAAAGTGTTGTTGCAAGTTACAGAAATATTGGGTGTCACGCAATGAAAAATAAAATAGCAACCATTCAACGACAGAAGCTATGACTTTCAGGTATCATTGAAGATAGCTAGATAAACAATTTGTCCAAGTCAGGTCTGTGCGGTGCACCGTTTGCGAGTTATTTGCCGAAACTTTCCACGCATATTTATAAATTTGTGTCCTTCCGAGGGGCACAAATATGGCCGCCGTGATGTCCGAGAAACAATTTAATTTTGCTATTAATAGAGACTACTTTTGGCTCATGATCTATTAAACTTTTACATAAACAGCAGTTAGTACATTGGGATTGTTCACTTTGCAAAAATGGAAAGAAAAGGCCTTATTTGAATCAAAACAACTTTGTCACGGCACTCAGCTTGATTTCACAAACGGCGGCGAAATCGAATATTCACATGTAAAATGCTCAGTTTTAAAAATAATAATAATAATAATAATAATAATAATAATAATAATAATAATAATAATAATAATAATAATAATAATAATAATAATAATATTTAAACAGGGGGCGATCTCACATAAAGTGGTTTTCAGAACGGCCCTGTGGAGAATATCACAACTAAAGAAATAGAAACGTTAATTGTACAAGACAATGCTTCTTAGACTTAAAAAATACAATATAAATAAATTAAAATATAACACAATTAAGGCATACGTTCCAATTTCTTTTTAAAAAGTAAAAGAGATTCAGTTTCCCGTATTTCAGTACTTAGAAGGTTAAAGTCGAAAGCTGCTTGATACGTAATTTTTCGCTTTGCCCAGTTTGTTTTGGGAGCAGGAAGGTGCAGATTCTTGCGCTGGCGGGCATTATAACGATGGATGGCATCATTTTGTGTAAAATTAAAATTAAAATCGATGATTTTATGAAGACATCTAAAAATAAAAACACATCGGTGAAAGTGTCGCCTGTGATCTAAGTGCTTCCACTCTAGGTCCTTAAGAGCTTCGGTGGCGGAGGAGTATTTTGGTTTGTCTAAAATTAATTTCGCTGCTTTGTTTTGTTGTACTTGGAGATCGTTCATCAGTTGAGTGTTGTTTTTATCACCCCATATTATATCACCATAGTCAAAAAGTGGGAGAATAAAAGAGTGATAAAGTGTTAAGCGAGCGTGTAGTGGCAGAAGATGCTTGATTCGTCTAAGAAGTCCAAGTCGCTGATTGGTTTTGCTAATGATATTTTTTATGTGCTCATTCCAAGACAGATCTTCTCTAAGTGTCACACCCAAGTATTTGAATGTATTAGCATGTTCAAGGGGGCTGTCATTGATCTTGATAGAAACAGTGTTTAAGGACTTTAGACGACGCGTGCTTCCAAATAAGACAACTCTTGATTTAGCGCAATTAAGGGTGAGCAGATTAGACTGTAGCCATTGTGAAACAGTTTTTAAGTCTATATTCAGATAGATCTCGACGTCCTGGACTGTTTTGGCAGAATAATAAATTAGGGTGTCATCAGCATAGAGAATGATTTTGCAATGACTGAGACACTGGGGAAGGTCGTTGACGTAAATGATGAACAGTAGTGGCCCAAGTATGCTACCTTGGGGTACTCCAACTGAGATAGGCTTAGGAGACGAGAGACAATTTCCAATCGAGACGACCTGTTCACGAAAAGAGAGATAGGACTTAAACCAATCCATGGAATTGCTATCCAAGCCTAAAGATTTCAGTTTCTTGAGCAAAAGTTGGTGGTCGACAGTATCAAATGCCTTGCTGAGGTCGAGGAACACGGCACCAGTAACAAGCCCGTTGTCCATGTTATCTAAAATGTTCTCAGTCAGATTAGCAAGGGCCACCTCAGTTGAGAGGTTTGGGCGAAAACCAAATTGTTCAGGAGAAAGGAGTTCATTCTCTTTAAGGAAGGTATACATCTGTGTGTGAACGGCTTTCTCGATGATTTTGCTTAAAACTGGTAGGATTGTAATTGGTCTGTAATTACTTGCGTTAGTTCGGTCGCCAGATTTAAATATTAGAACCACCTTTCCCATTTTCCATATGGATGGGAAAACTGCTGATGAAAGTGATTTATTGAACAAAAAGGTAAGACATGGTGTGATGACATCCGCAGAGTCTTTTAGAAGTCGAGAGCTGATCTTGTCTAGTCCAATCGCTTTCTTAGTTTTTAGCGAGCCGAGGTATTTTCTGACAAAGTGTTCTTTTATGTCAGAAAATCTGAAGACAGATGATGGCATAGTTTTACAAGAAGAAATCCAACCGAGAGAGTTGCACTGATCTTTTAACTTGTTGGCTAGTTTCGTCCCAATGGATGTGAAGTAATTATTAAGGATATTCGTCACTAGTTGAGGTTTGTTGTATAAGACTTCGTCAGATGAGATAGACGTGGGTACACTTCCAGAATTGTTATCTCGGGAGGTTATTTCATTCAGGGTTTTCCAGAGACCAGCACTATTTCCTTTGTTGTTGTTAATACATTCTTGATAGTAGTTGGACTTGGCTTTTTTCACGGCTTCATTTGCCTTACACCTGAGTTTGCGGTATGTGGACCAATAAGCAGGGGATTTGGACTTCAATGCTTTCTTGTGAAAATGATCACGTTCTTGCATCAGTTTAGAGAGTTCAGGAGTCATCCATGGGGTCTTATTGCCTTTGACTCTTTGCCTTTTTATTGGAGCATGTTGGTCGGCAATACTAGAGTAGATTGTACACCATGTATTAACAGCCTCGTTGACATCGTCGGCGCGGTAAATAGGAGACCAGTCAGTTGTTCTAAGGTCATGGAGGAAAAGTTCTTTATCGTAGTGTTTGTATGAGCGGTATTCAATAATTCGCGGAGCGACCTTTGCAACACCTGCTTTAATGGTGCAATACACCAAGGAATGATCACTCAGAGGTAAGTGAATCACACCTTTATTGACGACACGATGACTGTTGTTTACGAAGATAAGGTCAATCAGTGATGCATTGTTAACAGATACTCTTGTGGGACATTCGACGAGTTGATCCAAATTATGCAAATTTGCGAAGTTTTGTAATTTTGATTTCAAGAGTAGATTTGCCTTTTGTTTGTTTCCGTAATCGACGTTAAAATCCCCCAAAATGATAAGTTCGATGTCATTCGAAAGTTTTGATAAAGCAGCATTCAAGTTATCAATAAAAACAGACAGGGATGAATTAGGAGCTCTGTAGACAGTGCACACTAAAAGCTTTTTTGCTTTAGGTCGATTGATTTCAATCCAGCAGTTTTCAGTCGTGGTTTCGTTGATATCTGGTCGAGGTTGAAATGGAATAGCGTCCCGTACGTAAACTGCTGTGCCGCCACCTTTCTTCTGTAAGCGATCTTGTCTAACGAGGGAATATCCTGGAACATATAGTTCTTGATCCGATATCGAACCATTGAGCCATGTTTCCGAAATCGTGAAAATGTCAAGGGGTTGATCTTTTAAAAGCATACGAATTTCCTCCATCTTTGGGAATAGGCTTCTGACATTTAGGTGGCTAATTTTCAATCCGCGAGCTTTAGGTAGTGCTTGGCCGAGGTTGGAAGGACCAGGATTTGAGGAGATATCATTTGATAGCATGAGGAGTAGTACTGTAACAGATGCGTTGGATAGAAGTCGAAAACCAGCACAGAGTTGCGAGGATTGCGAGTTTTGTTTTGACGGAGGTTCGGACTTGCGATGACGAGGAATCATAGAGGCCACTAAATCTTCTGAGACAACCAACAGCGACGGAGATGCCGTTAAGGAATCCTTATGCAGAAAAAACGAAGGGCACAACCCAGAAAAACGAAGGGCACAACCCAATTTAAGACAATTTATTGCTTCCATCACCTATTACAATAGATACTAAAAAATCGCCTAATATTACTAATTTGTTTATACAAAACAAGTAATGAGGGAGTCTATAGAAAAGCAAAAAAATGCTTGAAATTATAGATCCCTAACCAAGCTGAGAATTTGCAAAAAGATATATTTTTAGTTCATCTTACACCTAGTGGCATCGAAAGTTTAGCCGACCTATTGAATTTTGATTTCAAAATTTTATGACGTAACATGAAAACCAAAAATATAAATAAATGTAACACTGAAAAAAAATTGTAAAAGAAGATATAAGATTTTTGTATAAAAACCAATGAAAATGTGCTTTAAATTTTGTAGCTGCTTATTGGCTAACTTGAGTTGAATATCATTTGCAATTCATTTCTGAGCAAAACAAAACGGGTTTTTGCATTTTGCTTCATTGATCAAACCAGAAATTATGAATGAGCTACTGCACTTCACTGTGTCAGAAGATATTGAGAGGTGTACATGTTCATTAGTATAATAAATTTGCTTGTGTCACTGACAAAATCACCAAAAATGTCATACAAAATATATATTTTTAATTATATCTAGCAAATAGCTAATCCATTTGAGCCTGAGTTATACAAAATTACGAACAGACTTAAAAAAGTAGTTCGAGACCTAGTCCAGGCATTTGATTCGAGGGCCAGAGAGAAGGAAAGTAAAGTGGGAGATGTTTGAATTTTGCATCAGTTAAATGACTTGTCACTATCACGACTTACACGAACATTAAGAAAGCAACTATTCAAGAAATTTGCAACAACCAAAACAGTGAAGTAATTAAGTTGGTCCTTTCATACCATGCAAAGACGATTCATGACTGGTAGTTTGAAATTTCTATTTTCAATATTTTGACCAGCCAAAAGGACATGTTACTGAACTAAACATTGTGTGGCCAGTCGCCAAGACCGGCAACTGTCCGAAATTTATCGTGAGCCCTGGCTTGTCTCCACCAGTATCCTCCTTGCTGCCACTAAAAGATGGATTTGTGTTTCGGTCATTCTAAATTCATCTCCTCCATGCTTTGTAAATAGCTAACTGGTTAGCCTACTGCCAGTTGGGGTTTTTAAGTTTCTGTTCAATTTATAATATTTTTGTTTATTTACAGTGTTGTCAATTTGCATATGCACAGCAATGCTACCTGTAAATACATTGGCAAGTAAATAGGTCATGATTTAATTAATTTAAATTTGTTTAGTTTATAATTAACATCATGTTTCACAGCTACAATTTCTGCCTCTGATTACCTTCCTTTTCAACATCCAGATATCAAAACTTCATAACTTGGCATAACATTTTTGAAAAAGTATGCATTATTTTGGTTTTTGCTCCTCAAAATATCTGGACTGTACTTGTCAATATGTTGATAGTGCCTCCCCCCTTACCAAAACCACCTTGCTTTTCTCAATAGGGCATTCTCATAAAAAAAACCTCAGGCTCAGCCCCTGGGATCCCTTTTTTAACAGAAATAAAGGAAACATTTTGATTATTTTTGTAGGTGTGTAAAGCAGTCTTTGATGAATTAGGGCAGACATGTCTACCCTTTCCTACATCAGGAGAGGAATGACTGGCCATTGCAGAAGGATTCGAACAGCGATGGAATTTTCCACATTGTGTTGGGGCACTGGATGGAAAGCATGTTGTGATACAGTCATGTGGACAAGGCTCTACTTTTTACAACTATAAGGGCACCAATTTGATAATTTTGATGGTACTGGCAGGCCCAAATTATGAGGTGATTTGGATGAACTGTGGAACAAATGGAAGGCAGTCAGATGGGGGCATATGGAACAGCTGCAAGTTTGGCCTGGCTTTAGAGAAGAAAGAAGTAGCCCTCCCCCCTCCACAACCTCTGCCATTACGTGAAATGGACTGTCCCTACGTCATTGTAGCGGATGATGCTTTTGCCCTCTCAGAGAACGTAATGAAACCATACCCTCACCAAGACCTCACCCTTGAGCAGCGTGTCTGTAACTACAGATTTTCCAGAGCTCATAGAATAGTGGAGAACGTCTTTGGCATTCTGGCAAACCGATGGAGGTTTCTGCGGGCTCCTATCCCTCTTCAGCCACATAAGGCCAAGGTCATTACCATGGCATCAGTAATTTTGCACAACTGGTTAATCAAGGGGTCATCTAAAGTAATCTACGCTCCTCCTTCTTTAGCTGATCGTGTAGATTCCTCCACAGATGAAATTTTGCCAGGATCTTGGAGGGAAGATCAAGCCCCAGCTGCTTCTTTATTTCCCCTTGCCAAGCAAAGCCATGGCAACAAGCCGAAGAATCAGGCAAAGAAAGTGAGGGAAGAATTTAAAGAATATTTTAATTATGAGGGCCAAGTGAGCTGGCAATGGGCCAAGTGTCTATAAAAAAATTAAATAAAATAAACAAAGGAATGTCAACTTGAAAGTTTTTCCAAAATTCCATCAATTCAAACCACTACATTGCATTTCAGCTTCTGTCACTCAAACACACAACCACTGCAGCCCATATAATTCCCTTGCATATTTTTAAAGCAATCAATTGGTTGCTTTTTACCCGAAGACTGTCAGTATCTATTTGCTCTTTTCAGGGTTGTGCATTTGAGTATCAGAAGCCAACCATTTCCATACTTGATGCCTGTAGATTTTGATAAATAAATTAAAGATGTCCTTGAGATTTTGGAAAAAAAGCAAGGTATTCACTCGAGATGAATAAGAATTATTCATTTATACAAAACATGTGTTGTGTATACATGTAAAATTACATAAATGCAATGTAAAAAACACAGTTGAAAGAAATGGCATAGAGGAAAAAACTGGTAATTGATATGGGCAATTAATGAAAAGAAGTCTCACATTTTTTTCATTGATATGCATGTTTGTGTGGACAAATATGTTATTCTGGTTATTCACTTTGTCCAATTGACTGATTTGTTTCAGAGATATATTGAGAAAAAAGACTGTCACAGACGTTACATAAAAAAACAACCATGTTATTGAGTGCATTAGCATTAACTCAAAATTTCTGTGAACTATATATATTCACATTTACATAATTCATATTTGCATGGTTCATATTTACTTAATTTGAACATGTATGGCTTCTTTTCTTTTAAACAATAAAAATGTAATTTTAATTAAAAAATTAAACAGTTGCCAATAATAAATATACTTGATTCAAAATACTCACATAAAGCTTAATTTTTATACAATAAATATGGCTTTCAAGTGCAACTGGATTAAACGTTGAATGTGTATTTTATTGACTTAAGGGGTGCTTACAATTTACATGGAAACACCAGAAATTCCGGTTGAGAAATCAAATGGTTTGTATCATTCTGTTTGGAACGTTTTCCAAATTATGGGCGACTAGTTGGGGTAATGAACTTTTTGTCTTCTTTCAATCCAGTCAGTGCAGCTGTGTAATTTTTGAATCTTTTATTCCTTCCATATAAAGCCAAAATCAGTTATGAAATGTTTACGCATGAATTTTCCAACCAGATGGTTTGTGTAAATGGTAAGCACCCATTTATGCTAAAAACACTACATGTAGAGTTTAAGAGAGCTTATGGTGAAACTGCATTCATGTATAGTTCAGTTTTTCCCATGGGGACGATACACTACAAATAACACCTACACATAATTTCATTCATGTACATTACTTTACTTCTTTTTTTTTTTCACCAGAGAAAACTAAATTGACTATGGGTGATAATATATGATTTCACGAGTTACATTATTTATGTTCACGTGAAATGAAAAACTAAAATAAAACAGTTTATTATTCCACCATTGCACCATATTAGGTCACAAGAACATGCAAAATACGACATGTTAAATTACACTGTACATGTAGAATGGGAAAAATATGGATGGAACACAGAGCAACAAAATGCCAGGACTAAACCAAACTTAGTGGAATTATGACGGTTTAACATGTAATATCCAAAGACATTTTCCTCAGTGCTCATATTTAAATAGTATGCAACTCCCAAAATATCTGCGTGTATTGTATATAAATCATCAAATAAGGTGTATATATACCATTACCTTATTTGAGTCAGATGATCTGGATGATGTATTCAAAAATTACGTGGGAGGCTTTTGTAGTGCCATATTTACATTTTACCATAACTTCAAATCATGGAAGTATTAAATTAAAATTTCGCCTTAGAAAGTTTAACATTGAATTTGCGCAATAAAGTGAACTGACCAGTCCTAATTAACAACTGCAAATGGTTTTTAGCTTACATGAAAAAAGGTCTCTCGCTTCCATTCCAAGACTGCATTGGCTGGCCATGGAGGCTTGTAAACTGTATTTCAGAGCCTTGACTCGGTAGACGGTTGTGATTGAACTCCACCTCGAAGAGTACGTCATTTATTCTCTTTTTTGCCAATATTTTTTCCGCATCTCCGAGACGTGCTAGTGTTTTGGCTACCACCATTCCGAAGGCTTCCTCTTCAGATATTTCTTGAGATCTCAGCTTTGGCCGTTGTTGAGCTTCACTCAAAACCCCCATCGCCTTATCTAGCACCATCATTCTTTTCTGCTCCATTTCTTCCTTCATTTTTTTTGGAGTTTTTCTTTCTTTTGGAAGCGGTTCGGAGTTTTCGGCGTCGTCAGGGTCAAATGCGTCGCTTGGGTTCATGTCCATGCTGTCTACAGCTTTCACTGTGCTACTGACAACGACGTTCAGGAAGCTCAGTCTCTTGTACCACTTCCACGTGGAGACATACACTTCACTTCTTGACTGGCCCGACTTTTTTTTCCTTTCTAATGCAACTTCACGCATGAACTGGCCCCTCAAAACCTTCCACTTCGCTTTGTATTCTTCTCGAGTTACATCAAACTGACTCATTGCCTGGTCGATGCTCTCAAATGCCACCTGCTTTTGGTCTCTGTTACTATACTCGTTGGCAGTGAAGTCCCATAAGCACTTCCTTTCTTCGAAGCATGTTATGAGAAGTTCTATTTCTTCGTCCGTCCACGACCTTTCAGGTTTTTTTTTCTTACTAGTTTCAACACCAGCAGTTTCGGCCGATGCCGCCATGTTGTTTTCTCTTTGGCGGGAAGTCATGGGAGCGAGCGAGCGCTGGTTGCTAGGTAACAAATGTTGCCGGACGTGGCAAAACGGAGAAACATCGAGAAACACGTTTCCTTGCCTCGCGGAAACACAAAATGTTTCTGCCTCGGAGCAGAAACAAATTTTGCTTCTTGGTGTCGCTGGAAACACTGCTTCGCGGGTGGCAAAACTAGGAAACATTGGGGAAACATGCGCGCGCTACGGATGTTTCTGGAAACATGTTTCCTCGTTTTGCCGGGCCTTTAGCTTTAATCACTTTTGTACATTTTATACAGACATTGTCTATTAAATGTTTGGTTTCAAATACTGTGTCTTAGTTTATAGTGGAGTCAACTGTAAAGTTCATTTTTGGATTTTCATTTGAAAAGAATATTAAATTATTGAGCTACATGTACTCGGATGAAAAGCGCGTTTCGCCTTTGCAAAATACTACAAACTACACTTATACCAGCTTATACTGAGGAAAATCCCGCAAACTGAACAAGTCCAAACCAAAACTAGTAAAACTAGTCAAAGATACTGCACACTAAAATTAATTTAAGCGATTTATTATCCAACTGCTCTATTTTATCAGTGACAGTGAAGTCACATGTTAAATTTCCAGTGAAAGTGTCGTTGGGTACTCCTGTTTTATTCGCTCGCATTGTTTATTTCAGTGAGTGTATGTTAAATCTCGTACGCGTGATTTAAGATTCGTAAACAATTCTCTACGCCGGTTTCGTTGCGTGTTACCTGTGCCTGGGTGAGTGAGTTCAGACTTTTTCTACCGCACATTTGCTTACCAGAAACGAGGAAAAATTCATTTAGTTCTCTACATAAAATTCTCTAAAGTATTAAGCAACGTGTACGATAAAACAGAATAGTTAATCATGCAAAAGACGGCTCAAACTATATTGTTCGCTTGTTAGATAGCGAGCACCACTTCTAAATCACAAACTGCCACCATTCTCCTCTATTAACTATGCTGCCACAAAAACTGCTTTAAAAATAACTTGCATAACCGGCTCCCAATGAATTTGCCAGGTTTTTTTTTTGCGGCCGTGTTTTTCTTTGTTCTGGCGTGAACTCATTTTCTTTAGCCGCGTGTTGACTTTTTTTCGCGCTGTAGATTTTTTTGCCTTGAGTTGATTGTGTTGCCTTGACTGTTTTCAAGTAAATCAAAACAAATTTCCTTGCCTTCATCGAGGTCCTTATTTACACTGATTTGCTCTACGAGGTTTATTAGTGTACAGTAAAAGTTGTAAAAAGTTTTTATACTAAAATTTGATATGTGCGCCTCCGTGCATTCGTGGGGAACCCAATAAAGTGCAGGGACATCAAAACACTAAATTCAAGCAAAAAATAATAAATGGGAACTCCACTTTTAGGCCTGCCTAAATCTATATATTAATCTTTTTATTCCCATATTCCCTGCGTTACAAGTTTGGCCTCGTTTTCGTTCATAGTTAATAGAGGGGACTGGTTATGAAACCCGGCGAACTTCAAAGAAATATCTCTTTGTTATGGTTTTTGCATCGTCACGTGACATTGAACGTGCACACGCAAAATTTCAAGATGGCGTCCCGAGTGAGTTCTATTCGAAGCGTGGTTGAATCCACTGTGAAAGTTGGCTTGTTCTGGTTGAAAATGAGTCAAAGACCGTAAGTCAGAGTCACGTGATGGGTCTGTTCAACATCTGAGACCGCTCTATTGTTTAGCTCTTTGAAGTTCGCCGGCTTTCATAACCAGTCTCCTCTATTAACTATGTTTTCGTTGCATGACGTCAGAGACTGACGATGGAATCCTTGGATCGAGGAAGGTTGACGCACATAGCTAACATTGCTGTGCAGAGCAGGCTTCGGAGTGTCTTCAGAGAGTAAGAGTGCTTACCATTTAGCCAAAAAATCCGGAAATTTCAGGAAACCGAATTACAAGTGGTAAGCGCCATCTCGTTCGGTTGGTTTGCTGATTTTGGGAAATCCCTTACCATTATTCAATGGTGAACTAGATCATGTCAGGACCGCGGT
Source organism: Meandrina meandrites (assembly GCA_963693305.1). NCBI lineage: Eukaryota > Metazoa > Cnidaria > Anthozoa > Scleractinia > Meandrinidae > Meandrina > Meandrina meandrites. The sequence goes on along the minus strand of OY855908.1, from coordinate 5,199,530 downwards.
TTGATGTTATGGTTAACAAGCCATCTTCGTGCCTTACGCCGTCTGAAAATGAGGAAATTTTCAGTATGTTGGGTTTCGGTTGCACGGTGAGTTGAGTTAGAGTAGAACGCGCTTTTACCGGCTACTAAACTTATATAAATTATAATTAAATGATTAGGCGCGTGATGTTTAATTATAACCTGAAAACAGCTATCGAAATCGCGAAATCGTCAAAACTAGCTAAAACTAGATGTAAATCTGACTATCTGCAGTCTGGGTGCCAGCAACCCCAGCAACCTTTCCCCCGCCATGAGTGGGTTGCACTTACGAGGTTTTCAAAAATTTCGTAAATTTCCAAGCTTAATTATTATTACTTTGATCTCTTTTCTCACAGGCCAAAGCGACATCGGTAGCTCAACTGTTCATTGCACCGCCTGAATCTCGAAACAGATGGAGAAAGAAAGTCACTGGGGTGATTTGTTATGTGAAGGACAACAGAAAACGATCCTACTACCTTCGTATGTACAGCCTTGTGGTAAGCACGTAAGTTAAGTTAAGCTTATAGACTGAGGTTTATAATGAAAAATATTTTGATTGATGTTGTTGAGTTCTTAATAAGGAGTGAGATTAAGCTGTAGTTAAGTGCCCAGTCGTAGAATTCTTGGTTTTCATGTTACGTCATAAAATTCAATAGGCCTGCTAAACTTTCGATGTCACTAGGTGTAAGATGAACTAAAATATATATCTTTTTGCGGAGCAACTACAGAATTCAGGGCCACTTTGGTCCACCTCATTTACATGTATCGGAACTCTTTTTAGGACGAGGCATAACAATAGATTCTATAATTTTCTTATTTAATGACATGCAAATAATTATAAGCGGCCCTGTATTCTGTAATTTAGCCCTGTTTGCAAATTTCCAGCTTGGTTGTGCCCTTCGTTTTTAAAACAGAGCATTTTGATCATTCGAGTTCTCCACCATATGTGATATCAAACTGAGTCTGAGTGCCATGACAAAATTGTTTTGATTCAAAAAAGGCCTTTCCTTTCCATTTTTGCAGATTGAACATTCCCAATGTACTAAGTGCTGTTTATGTAAAAGTATAATAGATCACGAGCCAAAATTAGTCGCTATTAATAGCAAAATTAAGTTCCAGATGGTTTCTCTGACATCACGGCGGCCATATTTGCCCTCGAAAGGACACAAATATGGCGCCTCCATACTGAGCTTTATAAATTTGCGTGAAAAGTTTTGGCAAATAACTCCCAAACAGTGCACCGCACAGACGTGACACTTGGGCAAATTGTTTATCTATTTATCTTCTATAATATCTGAAATTAATAGCTTCTGTCGTTGAATGGTTTCGATTTTATTTTTTTATTGCGTGACCAGGGTTCGAAATTAACTTTTTCCTATGGGAGCCAACTGGCAACTAACCTAAAAATTTTGGTCGCCAAATGGAAGGGTTTGGTCGACAAAGACAAGTGTTAGTTTTATTTTGGTTTCTTCTTGATTTCTTCTCCTTTCACGCCATTATTGCGGCTTCACCGCTTAATTTGCCGCAAACGGAAGAAAACAATCCCTCTGGAACCCAGGCTATAATTTACCTTAATTTACAGTGAAGCACAAAATTTAACCTTTGAACAAAATGTTTTCATTTAACGCAATATACATACAGCTTTTAAAGGAGTAGAGACTCACAAAAGCTGTGTAATGGTAACAGAGTCACATCTACATGAGCATGTTTGTCAACGTACTTGCAAAGGCTTCGGATTTCTTTCTCTTATTATTTCCATTTAGTTGGAACTATGCTGGTATCCTGTTAAGTTCTGCATATAAGACATGTGGGGGGCCTCTTTCTATACCTAGATTCGACCAAGTGTGCAACTGTACGGAACAAAAACTATTTCGCCACGCCACGTTTCCTCCCGCGGTATCCGTATTGGGAGAAGCCACTGAAACAATATGGCGCCGGGCAAATATCACGATCGTAAAATCGTAGCTTTGTTTTACTACAATTGTCCACAAAAGCTTTATGTTTCTTTTTAAAAAATAACCTTTTACCTTGGAATTTCAAATGCTGAAGGGGACAAAAGGTTAGTCGCTTGCTGGTGACCAGTTTTAAAATTCTGGTCGCCAACACTCAATTTTTGGTCGCATTGTCAGGCGACCAGTGGTGACACTGACAGTAAAACCACCAACAGTATACGATTGTATGCTTTATACTATGAGGGGTCATAGCCGCCAAAATCCTGTTTCAAATTCTTTTATGTAAAACCTGTGTAGTTAAGAAATTCTCTTCTGAAAACATTAGAACAGAAATTGAACAAACAGAATAGAATTTAGAAATTACACAAGCAGAACGGAAATTAAAACATCACAAACACGTAACGTAACAGAAGTTGGAGCAACAGAATAGAAATTGATGCTGTTCCAATTTCTGTTCTGTTGGTGAGAGAACCGAGTGGAACCTGGGAAAGACCCAGTTGAATATTTATACATCGTTCCCGTGCAAAGAAAATTTATTATGCTTTGAAAATGGCTGCCGTACGAGAGGGTGTGCAAAGTTATGTTATTGATATTCAAAGGCGTTTTTGAAAGGGGAAACCACAACTTGGATGGTTTAGATTATACAGTATTTCGCCTTGATTGGGTGGTTAAGACAGCGCTTCAAGCTGCGACCATTTTGGTCGCCATGGCGAGTGGAAATAAAATTTGGCGACTAAATTTTCCACACAGGGCGCCAATTTGGCGACCACTGTAATGCAAGGGCTGGCTACGCATTAACATTTCTTTTTTTGCAGTTCAATCACTAAGCCAAACAAATTTGACCACAAAACTTTCCATTACAACTACTTCAATGGCCTATCTTACTTATCTGTTTGAATTAAGGATACATCATTGCTCAGACTCCTAATTGTGTTGTTTGATGCCTTCGATCATGGAACCGCCTATAAAGTTTGCAAACCACATTTCCTTTCCATTGTTTTAGTGTACTGTACAAGAATTAAACTTGTTTTGCATGTTTATCTTCCTTACCTGTTTCTTTAATCTTTTATTTACTTTTCTGCATGATAATTGGAACAGTTCAACAAAAAATCTCTTCAATGCAAACGAAAATAACTACGTCGGAACGTTCTTCGCACGATTTAATTCGGCTCATAATGGTCAGCGGTATTACTTCATGTATGGTGACATAAGGTGTCCTACTTTAAAAACGCTTCCCTTTTTGGCGACCAAAATTTTTCTAGCGGCGACCATTTTACAAAAGGAAGTCGCCAAAAGGCGACTTCTGGAAAACTTGAGCTTGAAGCACTGAAGAGGGTGGTTTGTCCCTGTAATTGTTTATTGACTTTTTTTTTATGCTTTTTATACTGGTCACCAATTAATACCAGTCAATCTATATCTTGATCGACTGACCGGTTTTTTACCAGGATAAATAAAGCTATTATTATTATTATTATTATTATTTTTTTTTTTTTTGGAAAACTGTCACGGACGGACGTGTCACGTCTTGCTCCGCTACTTCTTAACATCGTTTTTATTCCTTTTATCCTTTTTAAACGTTTAACCCTCAATATGTACCTACCGGAGAACTTATTAGATTTTATTGGGGGCTTTGGTCCAGAATACACAGAATAAGACTTGAGCCTAGGCGAAAATACCGCGAAGCATACAGCCATCACAAGATGTCCAGAAAACCGAAGGTGAAGTGGACGGACCAAATGAACGAGGACCTGCTTGAATGCAAAAGAAAGGCACAGGAGCTAACAACATCCAGCGGAGCCCCAGTTAATGGGAATGGAAGGAAAAAGGGATACATAGAGATTATGAAAAACCTATGGGACGCTAAAGGATATGGAGACCTTGGACTAAAACCTCAAAATTTGCGGGACCAAGCATCAAGACTTGAAAAAATTCAAGAAAGGTCAGTGGACAACACCTCGGGTGACTCGAGGGCGATGTCAGGAATTGATGAATCTATGTTTGGTGTCGGAACTCAGTCTGCTTCTAATATTGATCATTCAGACAGCGCAGATTTATTTACCTTGGATTTTCAAGATGCTGGAAGTGATGAATCACGATATGCTAATTCACAAGAAATGGCGAGTAATTTGAATATGACCAGTACCAGTACGGAAATCCCAGGAGGCGCAGAGTTAATGAAGCAGATAGAGCAGAACGATCTAGACAATGTGAGTGTACTGGGGTGTCTGCCAGAGCACAATGTTGTTGATAAGCCATCAATGATCACTTGGGGCACGCGGAGTGATGGCAGTCTCATTGTCATACCAACCTCCATCATAACAGATGCTTACAATGAGATTGTTACATGGAGAAAGAATGTTTTTCTGGTGCCATATGGTAAAACCGGAAAGGAATTTATTGATCAGGTTACATCGCACATTAATGACTGGAATAGCAACTCTGATCAACAGCACATATCCTTGAAAGCAGCCTTTGTCCTTTTGGCTGTTGCACTTCAAAAGCCAAGCCCGAAATCTAAGACAAAAGACCATCAGGATTTCTTATCTAAGCGCCTTGTGCTCTGGAAGGAAGGGGAAATCAGCAAGTTGCTACGCGAAGGTAGAATGCTCCAGGGGCGTATTGGAAAGCTTAAGACATTTGATCAACCGGAAAAATCCAAGATATTTGCTAAGCTTGTGCTCGAAGGACAAATCAATTCAGCGCTGCGTTTCCTTAGCGAAACATCAACAGGGGGCGTACTGGAGCTAACGGATGACGTCATGGCCCAGTTGAAAGAGAAACATCCAAACCCACAACCAACAACGTTGGGCTCACTTCTCTTCGGGCCGATTAACGATGATATCCCCGAATCGGTGTACTCAGAGATAAATGGTGAGATGATAAGGGAGGCTGCGTTAAGAACAAAGGGATCAGGGGGACCATGCGGGGTTGACGCTAATGGTTTTAGAAGAATGATGGCTTGCAAATCCTTTAAACAGTCGTCTACAAAACTATGCGAGGCGATAGCCACAATGACAAGGACTCTATGTACAACTTATATCGACCCTGCAACCATAGAGCCTCTGGTGGCAAGCCGATTGATTCCCCTGGACAAAGGTGAAGGTGCAGTGAGGCCTATAGGGGTCGGCGAGGTGATACGAAGGATTATTGGAAAGTGTGTAATGAACGTTTCTAAGGGAGACGTGGTTGAGGCGAGTGGTTCACTCCAGCTATGCGCAGGTCAAAAGTCCGGCAGCGAGGCTACTATACATGCTATGCATGCCATATTTGAAGCAGATGACACAGACGCGGTACTGCTCATCGATGCTTCTAACGCATTCAATGCACTTAACAGAGCAACTTCACTGCATAATATCCGGGTTCTCTGCCCTATAATTGCAGCATACGCCATCAATACTTACAGGAAGTCGGCACGGCTGTTTATTACCGGCGGCAAAGAGATCACGTCAGCTGAAGGAACAACACAGGGTGACCCACTTGCTATGGCCCTCTACGCCTTAAGTGTGCAGCCGCTGATCACAAGCCTGCAGGCGGCGTCCAGTACTAAACAGTGCTGGTTTGCTGACGATGCCTGTGGAGCTGGCTCGGTACTGGAAATCAAGAAATGGTGGGATGTCCTCAACAGCCTTGGCCCAGCCTTTGGCTATTTTCCCAACCCCAAGAAATGTTGGATTATCTCAAAGCCAGATAAAGAGGCAAGCGTGAAAGAAGTGTTCAAGGACACGGCTGTCAATGTGACGGTAGAGGGACAAAGACATCTGGGTGCGGTGATAGGTTCACGGGAATATCTAGAGGAATACGTTAGCGAGAAGGTGACCAACTGGGTCAGCGAGATTACTAAGCTGGCAGAGTTTGCTCTTTCTCAGCCTCAAGCGTGTTATGCTGCTTACACCTTTGGCCTCAAGCATCGATGGACCTATTTTTTGAGAACTTTGCCTGATATTCAAGAATTATTGGAGCCTTTGGAGAATGCCATATCTAAGGTGCTCATCCCTGCAATTACGGAGCATAGGTGCACTCGGCTGGACAGGGACATCCTAGCACTGCCAGTCCGTCTAGGGGGGCTTGGGATGACAAACCCGTGTCTCGACGCAAATCTTGAGCAATCCTCCTCCGTCAAAGTTACCACCCCGCTGGTCCAACAGATCGTGGCTCAATCCCATCAGATGCCGGATGATTCTTTGGTCAAGCCACTACAACAGGCAATGAGGAGTGAGAGAGCAACGGTGCTCCAAGACAGGGCAGAGCATATCAGAGGAGTAGCCCCACAGAAAGTCCAACGGGCACTTGACCTTGCTGCGGAAAAAGGGTCATCTGTTTGGCTGACGGTACTCCCCCTTCGTGAAATGGGTTTCAATCTAAATAAGAGAGAGTTCCGCGATGCAATCAAACTGCGCTACGATTGGCCGGTTGATGAAATCCCTTCCACCTGTGTATGCGGTGATGCTTTTACAGTGGACCACGCAATGATATGCAAGAGAGGTGGGTTCGTTACCCAACGTCACAATGAGCTGAGGGACTTAGAAGCCGAACTCCTGAATATGGTTTGTACCGATGTTGAGATTGAGCCTGTCCTGCAAGATATCTCGGGTGAACAGCTGGGAAGAGGTTCTAATCGAGCTCCAGATGCGAGATTGGATATTCATGCGCGCGGGTTCTGGGAGAACCAACGATCAGCATTCTTTGACGTGAGGGTTTGTCACCCTAATGCTGATTCGTATAGGGACCTAGAGCTCCAACAGATATACCGCAATCATGAGAACGAGAAGAAGCGCCTTTACGCGAGGAGGGTTTTGGATATCGAACAAGGAACTTTTACACCCCTTATTTTCACGTCAACAGGCGGCATGGGAAACGAGTGCTTGCAATACCATTCCAGACTGGCGCAGCTGATCTCCATCAAGAAAGGAGAACATTATGCTAAAACAATCTCCTGGATAAGAGCAAGGACATCCTTCGCTTTACTAAGATCCGCACTAATCTGCCTAAGAGGTTCAAGAGCTAGAAGGAAAGCCTTTTGTGACTTTAAGAACTTTGATATTGACGTTGAAACCCAGGAGGGAGCCATCATGTAAACACTGTTCAAATAAGTTTTAATAGTTTATTTCTTTTATTTATTTTATGACATTATCTCATGGGAAGAACGTCAGGAAAAACAAAATTTGTATATATATTTTTTTAACAGATACACCTAAGATTCAAGTTTGTATGAATAGAGCATGTAAAAGCTTTCAGAGTGTTATTATGTAGAAAGGCTATTGAAATTTTTACTGAAATTATCTCATGGAACAAACTTAGGGAAAAACAAAATTTGTATATTTTATTTTAAGCCACATACACCTAGGATTCAAGTTTGCATGAAAAGTTTTCAATAAAGTATTATTATTTAAAAAAAAAAAAAAAAAAAAAAAAAAAAAAAAAATTATTATTATTATTATTACTATTATTATTATTATTATTATTATTATTATTATTATTACTATTAAGATCCTTGTGAGATATTCGGGTACAGACTCCCTACTGTAGAGTTTTGCAATGTTTAATTTGTTTAAGAAACAATGGCTAATAATGTTTTGCTCTGAGAAGCGTGTATTAAAGTGATTTGCCTCTCTTTATATAAGGTATAGTTGTTGGTGTTTTAGACAACAACCCTCCAAGTTAACTTTTTTCCTTAGTGGCCATTTGGCCACTGACTGTTCAGGTTTGGTCGCCAGTGAAAAATTTTAGTCGCCAAAATATATGCATAAATTAATAATTAATTAATAATAAACAAATAATAAATAATAATTTTATTATAATTTAAAAACGTAGAGCTCTACGAAAAATTTAATTTTACGAAAATATGCGAACCGCGGAATGCGAAAACTCAAGGCGAAAATACTTTCACAAGTTTTAGGGCAATCACTAAGACGGATATTTTTTATTCTCTATTTTCCAATTGCCCAATATTTTCGCACGCTCTTTTTTTTTTTTTGCTTCACGCTCAACGGACTGCGAAAAAATAGGGGCTGCTCGTAGTCTAGCCCCCCAAATTTTGCATAAACTATTGTTTTGGGAATATGCAGTCCTCCCAAGAGAATTTGAAGACAATAGTTTATGCAAAATTTGGGGGGCAAACAAGGTGTATTATGGGCAATTGGAAAATAGAGAATTGATGAAAATAAACCCAGGTTCTTTCACACAAGTGAAATTTATTTACAACTGCAAGTTGTAAATAAATAGAATCAATATGCACATGTTTTAAATTAGATGGCTAGTGCTTGTGTTATCAAGTTTGCTTTTACCGTAAACACTCGCAGATAAGCCGCACCTTTTTTCCAAAAATCGTCGCTCAAAATCGGGGGTGCGGCTTATCTGCGGGAACATTTCAAAAAGGTGCCGTACATTTCAGTGAATTGACACTTTTATGGAAGCCATCGTTAGCAGATCCTTTAAGCGGTTTATGGTCACTTTTCTAGAACAGGAAAATGTCACACAGCACAAAATTTCCATTTCCCCACAAAGCTGTTTGCAGCATCGTCGACGGCCTGAAATAAACTTCAACAATAATCGATCCTTGGCCTCCACGAGCGAGACAATTCCATGCTATTCTTGAGTATTCGTGTGGTCGAACTTTGCCGTTTAGTACTTCGATGACAAATTGATTACAAAACTCTCTTTGTGCAAGAAGTTTATCTTTGACAGTTGGCTCTCAAATCTATTTGTGGGTCACGATACAGACGATAGCCACGAACAGCAGACCTCCATCTTGAAACTTGAGTAAACAAACATCGTTCTCGGCCTAGTCCCAACGTGTTCGATCTAATGCCTGGTTACTAAGCTACGAACGTTCGACAAACGTAAACACACGGGACACATACGTTCTTGTTTGCAAAAATTTGTGGAAAACAAGTGCTGAATGAAGAAATACCTGTCAACAAGTACCAGAAAAAGATCAATCATATGCCAAAGTCAAGAATTTTCATGTCCACTGAAACAAAATACGTTTCTCAAATACATCTGGATGATTTGTAGATCCCGTCACCATCGAGCTTTACAAGCTTTTGCATTTCCCCTTCTTTTCGATGGCAAATGCGTGCGTTGTTTCACGCTTCCAGGTAAAATTGTCATGTGCCAAAGTTCAGTCGAGTGGAACGAATTTCGTCGCGTCCCACTGAGCTCAACTGAATGCAATTCCTTGATCTTTGTTTATGGTGTAACATTTCATTTTATTCAGTCTCCATTTCTGTAGGTTAAAATCCCACAACAACTAGCTTTGCAAAGTGAATTCTTAATGCTCAGAACGTTTTTTTTTTCGCTCCGGATGATAGTCCGCTCAAGCTCCTGACGCATTGGTCACGTTAATTTTAGTCGCCGACCTGGCGACTTGCGTTCTAATTTAGTCACCAGCTCCAAAATTCTAGTCGCCATGGCGACTAAAATGGTCGCAACTTGGAGGGTTGGACAAGGTCCTCTTCTGGGCTATATACTGATGCCATTATGATGCCATTAATAAATGAGATAAGGTACTGGCTCTGTATTGCTTGGTTTATCCTGTTCTTGTTTACATTACATTTTAGACCAAATCACTGGAATGGGAACAAGAAATGTACAATCAGTTCAAGTACACTGCAGCTCGACCTCACTTTCACACTTTTGCGGCTGATGTGAGTATGAGTTATGGCCATGCGCACGGTGTTGGTGTACAAGTCACAATTTCTAACGATGTCTGACTTTACCCGTGTTTTTTTGTAAATAAGAATAAATATGACAGTAAATAATCATACAGATGTATTCTTCATTATCTAATCAAGTTGCATTACTGTTTGTTTAAATTCTCGTTTGCTTGGTTAAAACGCAAAAACAAGAAAAAGTTAGTCAACTCACCAAAATTCTTTACATGCCGCGTAACATTTTCATTTACAAACGACACACTTGAATCATCGTTTGTAGCGTTTATGTCGTTTGAAACGCTTCCAACTTGCGTTTGCCAAACCAGCGTTTAGCGTTTGTGCAACGATTTGGCATCATTCGTTTCTGTCGTTCGAATCGTTCGTTTCTATGGTTTGAATCGTTCGTTTATATGGGTTGAATCGTTCGTTAATTATATGGTTTGAATCGTTTGGTCTGTTTGGTTTATTTATAGTTTGAATCGTTTCTTTCTTTTGGTTTGGTAAATGTTGTTTTCGAATGTTGATTTGATTTATAACAATTGTTTAACTGTTTGTTTGAGGCAAAATTCAATAACTTTGGTGATTTTATCTGAAAAGGTTGCGGTTTTAAAAGGACGGCTTTGAACAGAGACGAAGCGTCTGCCGGTGTCTGCTAAAAATACATGAGTTTCACACGAATAATTAAGTCTTGTGTTCTTGCGCACAAAGAATCAATATTTATTACTTCAAAAAGCAAATTTGACATTTATTTGAATAACTTTTTTGGATCCAAAAACTTTTTGTGTTCTATTTTGTCTTTGTTAATTCTTAGTTGGAAGCCGTGTTTATATAAACATTGACAAATTTGCATTTCGGTGGAAATTTGATCGTTTCATTCATATTGGGAAATTTTATTATCGATTGTTTTCCATCTAAAAATTCTTATGCAACTATCGATTTTTCATCAGAAGATATTTATCTAACCACATAATGCAGTTTAAAATAATGACATGGCTACGATCTTTATTTATTCGACTCCTATTTTTCATGCTTTACCGTTCCCGACCAGCACGTGAACTAAACCTTGATCCATGCGCGTCGGAGCGAAATTTCTTATCTTCACCCAAAAATGTAAATTATAATTCATTTTCTTTCACAAAGTAAAAATTTATTCGTAGTGTATGCATTCTTGCGAAAGGGTTCCGAAAATTAAACCTCGTTCTTCTAAACGAGTCTCAACAGCGCGTTCTCGTAGGATGCTATTTTGAGCATCACGAACGCTAGAAACGATTGAAACCAAAGTTCATAAACGATTGAAACCAAAGTAGAAAACGATTGAAACCAAAGTAGAAAACGATTGAAACCAAAGTAGAAAACGATTGAAACCAAAGTAGAAAACGATTGAAACCAAAGATAAAAACCATTGAAACCATTGGCAAAAACCACTGAAACGACAAAAACGATGGAAATGAAACGATGGAAACGAACGACACAAACCACTGAAATGCTGAACGCAAACGCTGGATTGAAATTTGATCACCCAACCAAAAGTTTACGTAATTTTTTTTTCAATGTAACGCTAGAAAATCAGTTCTTTCTCCGAACCTGCAGACATTTGATGTGAAGTACGCCTTTGACTGGATTCTACAACTTATGTGCACCTCAGTTTTCGAGATTTTTGTGTCTAATTTTTAGTTGAAGCAGAAATAATCACGAAAATGTCTTATGCGTTCACTCCTGTTTTCAATGTAATTTTCGAGTACGATATTTTGATTTTGTTGTAAATTCAAAATAAGTGGTTTTTCTGCCACTTGCTTATCACCAGGTAAATGCGCATGAAATTTACTTTACTTTTATGTTGTCTGATTATTATAATTGTCCGTGAATTTTGCATTCTAGCTCGTTATTTAGCGTTACATAGTTTGTTACGCCGTTGTACACCAACACCGTGCGCATGGTCTTATAAGATTTTGAAAAGTGCAAATACATATAATCTGTCAGAGTCCTCTTAGTTAATTATAAACCATCACTGGTTCACTTTGAAAATTATTTTAATGAAAAAACTGTGGAGGGTTATTGGTGATAACCCATAGAGCATATGCAGGGTACATACAGCTGTATACAATTTATAAAGAAATTAAAGTGGCCACAACCTTTTGAAAGCAGTAAGCACATGTATTACCGGTAGGCCTTATTACAGTAAAAGGCATTCAACCATAGCCACCACTACCAGGGGTATGTGTGTGAAAAACATGTGAAGAGCATGTGAAAAGTGTGTGAAAAGAAGCAACCATGTGAAATAAATGTGAAAAATTTCACATGTTCACTGTAATAGAGGTTCACATGCATGTGAAATCATTATAAGGCATGTGAAATTTTTTTGTTTTGGATGTAAATTTTTTTCACACATGTGAAATCCATGGGATGCATGTGAAATTGTTTTCACACATGTGAAACAATTTGGTCATGCATTTGAATTATTTTCAGTGCATGTGAATTCTCTTTCACACATGTGAAACATTTTTTTGCCATGCATGTGATATTTTTTTTACATTGTGAAAAAACCTTGTCGCTTGAACCGTTGTGAAGTCCATAAGTCGAAACAAGCGTGCTGCACTTCCAGGTTGAATATACAGTACCTCTTTCTTTAATCCATGCCTGGAAACAAGCGCGCTACACATCTTGACACGAGTCGAAAAACTTGTCAATTTCATAAAAATGAAAACAGCCAAACATGGAAATGAACACCAATTTTATAGCTTCGAATTTCTGTCAATGTCTGGGAATTTTAACCTCAAACACAACAAAATAAAATTGAGTATCACTTCAAAACAAAATCATTGCTTGCCGAGATTTAGTAACAATAAGAATGAAGATCTGACCATTTTGTGTTCTCACCTTCACTGACATTTCATCGTGGAGCAAAACTTTCCACCCATCATAATCTCGAAAAACTTGGCAGATAAACTGAGAAACTGATATGCATTTCATTCTCACCATTTATTCGTTTTTAAACCTTGAAAATTCACCAGAATGAGATCGTGCAGAACGAGGAATCATCTCCTTTGATCAGCTTGCGATCGCACGCCATTATTATTGAGACCGCAGTTAAAGGGTCCAGCGGTCTTCCGTGATGTAACCAATCACGGTACACGAATTACACCACGTGACTAGGTTCATGTTTTGTCGTTAGTCTTTCTGCTCTTTGGCGCCATTGTTTTTGAATTCTGTTGTCGGTCGATCGCTCGTGAAAATGTGAACACAGGAGATTGAATTCTAAACTGCTGCTTTCAGTGTTTATGTGTTTCGCTTTCAGTATTTATGTATTAATTTATAGAGATCAGATTGTGCTGTGTTAAAAGGCGAATAGTGTACTTAGGGTTGTGATTCTTTGAACGGATCAAAGTTCTTGTTTTTGGGATGTGTACTGCCTATGGCAGTCATTAGGGACCTTTAAGATACAGACGTTATTTACAACATACTTTGGTGAGTACAACTAAGCTTATATTTCTCTAATTAAAAACCTAACTGCAGGCTAGAGATTTGCAGAAAAAATACTTTGTTCGCACAAACTAGCTGCATTATGTTCGTTGGATAGGTTTGGTAAAATTGTATGTGAACTCTTAATAGTCCAATGTACTGCCAGCATGCAGGTGAAATGTTTGTAAAGTAGCATGTGAAATATAATTATTATAATTTACCATTATTTGATTAAAAAATTGTGAAATATGTGAAACCTCTTGTGATTAATGCTGGTGGCATGGGGGTGAAATGTGCATGTTGTAGCATGTGAATTTCTACGTACTGTTAAACCTCATTTGAAATGCAGGTGAAATAAGTGTGAAATAGCATGTGAACTTTTCTGATTCACATAGAATTTGCAAGTGAAAATTCATGTGAAATGGAGGGTGAAAATGCATGTGAAATTCTATCAAGATTCACATAGAGTTAACATGTGAAACCTCATGTGAAATGCTGGTGAAAATATGTGTGAAAGGGTTGACATCGTTTCACACAGTTTTCACATGCAATTTCACTACACAAAATTTCACACACATGTGAAATATGCATGTGAAATACATGTGAAAAACAAGTGAAAAGTGTGTGAAAAGTACATGATTTTCACACATTTTTTGATTACTTTGATAAGTTTTAAGGCTTCCGGTTGCTTTAAACTGAAAAATGGAAGGCGGGGTATCATGATTTGTCTTCAAACGTCAGAGTTTGAAAGGGTTTGAAACAACGCTTCGCACGAGTGATTATGCCAAGTTCAACTGGCGATAAATAAATTTTATGCCAACAAAAATTTGGTCAAACTTAACTTTTCGCACAGGAAATGTTTTCTGGGTTTGTAAAACCAGTTGAAACTGAACGTTTCACAGATCGTTCGTATAAACCGTTGTGCAACTGGAAGCCATCAAACTAATCAAAAAGTTTTCAAAAAGATGTCAAAAACTTAGTCGGGTGGCTATGGTTCAGCACGTTTGACTGTAACTATGCCTACCAATTCAGAGGGGGATGCCATTGAAAGTGGTCTGGTGAATGACAGGGAAACAAGACTTATTTCAAACGTTGGGTACAATAAACGCCATTTTCAGTATTTTAAGGGAAAAATGTAAACCCAAAATAAGCAAGGTTGGTCTTGATTTAGCTAGCATATGCATGTTAATTTGCTGGTTATTGTTTGTAGAGACAAAAGGCTTCTTTCAAAGAAAGCTGCAGATGAAATTCACAAGTTTTTTGCGGGCTTAAGAAGAGCCTACAACCTAGTTTGGATGCCATATCTTGATTTTGGAGCAAAATTGTTCTGCCAAAATCGATCGATAAATCCTCGTAAACTAATCAGAATCCATTTCGACATGAACAAGAATATTACAGTGAAACGAACTCAACCGGGGCCACCCAACGTTTTTAAGCCAATCACAAGACAAGCTCAGAACAAAAGAATTGGAGTTCCTTCATCGGACCTATCACGATAAGGGGGAAATTTAACCGCGGCGGAATGCGCTGGAATGCAAAAGCTTGGTTTTAAAGGAGAAGTTCACTCCAGAATGGCCATTTATTTTCTTTACGCCAATAAAAAGTTTATACAAAAATATGTTATTCACCAAAATTTCAGCTTCCAACGAGCGCTAAATCCCTACGAAATCTTTCTCTAAAGTAGCCCAAAATTCGACAACTGAACGCCGCCATCTTGGAGCTAGTAATGTATGCGTGACGTCAAAGAGCTCAGCCTGAAATTTAGCGGGAAAATTTAAATACTTCAAACTCCTTGTTTCTTTGAAGTGGCTTTTGTTTGTCAAAATGCCTGTCTGAAAGGAAAGAAAAGGTGAAAGGTTTTTTTGTATCTCTTGGAGCTCTGTTTGAGAAACATGGAGCTGCACAAACGGGCATTTTGACAAACAAAAGCTACTACAAAGAAACAAGGAGTTTCGAGTGTTTAAATTTTCCCGCTTAACTTCAGGCTGAGCTCTTTGACGTCACGCATACATTACTAGCTCCAAGATGGCGGCGTTCAGTTGTCGAATTTTGGGCTACTTTAGAGAAAGATTTCGTAGGGATTTAGCGCTCGTTGGAAGCTGAAATTTTGGTGAATAACATATTTTTGTATAAACTTTTTATTGGCGTAAAGAAAATAAATGGCCATTCTGGAGTGAACTTCTCCTTTAACGGCAAAAATGTAATGTTGTCCATTTCGAATAAATATTTACCAAATGGCGGCCGGCAATTTGGAAGACGGTATAGATTCAACGTGAATATCTGAATATTAAATATTCCAAATTACGGCAGGCTCAACGTTAAAAAATTATTTTCCGAAACATACATAAGTTTTGTTCTCCGACATTCAGGCTAATACACCAAACTACGGCTGTGAATTTTGAAGACTGAATGGACTCAATGTAATAAAATCAATTTACCGAATTATGACCGGCCGTTATTCTCGAGTTATTCGGTAAATATGTATCGAAAATATGCTCGCGTTGAGCCCGTTTCGTGCTCAAAATTCCAGGCCGTTATTCGGTAAAATTACATATTTACGTTGCATGCGTTCCGCCTTTGACATTCCAAGCCGTGGTTGGGGAAATATAATTGATAAGTTTAGCCAGCCGTAATTTGATAAATTTATTTACGTTGAGCCCGTTTCGTGTTCAAAATTCACGGCCGTAATTCGGTAAATTTCATATTTACATTGAGTCCCTTTCGCCTTTGCCATTCCAGGCCGTCACTGGGAAAATATATTTTATAAGTCCCGATAAGTTTAGCCGGCTGTAATTCGATAAATTTGTTTTCTTTGAGCGGGTTTCGTGTTCAAAATTCCCGGGCGTACTTTTCTGACTTTTGCAAATTATTTATTTACATCGAGTCCGTTTCGCCTTCGACATTACAGGCCTTCATTGGGAAAATATATTTTACAAGTTTAGCCGGCCGAAATTCGATAAATTTATTTACTTTCCGTTTTGTGTTCAGAGTTACCGGATGCAATTCGGTAAATTAAACTCTTGGGATTAAATAAGCTTTCATTTCGACATTCCCTACCATTTTTCAGAAGCTATAAATTTTAAACGTTGAGCCGGCCGTAAGTCGGTAAATTTATTTAGGATGAATTTATTCAGTCTTCAAAATTCGCGGGCGCCATATGGTAAATATTTATTCGCCTTTACTGTAAACGAAATGAACAACTTAGATTAATTTTTTGCTTTCCCTCGCATCTGATCTCAAACCAACTGTTAAATTTGCCCTTTATTGTGATTGGTCCGCTGATGAACGAACTCCAAATCTTTTGTTCTGAGCTTGTCTTGTGATTGGCTTAAAAACGTTGGGTGGCCCCGGTTGAGTTCGTTTCACTGTAAGATGGCCGCCGCTTTGGCTAGTGTACTCGATTTTCAAAGCCAAAGTTTCACATCATTGGAGTGTTAACGTACATTTAAAAGATTGGAAATGGAAAGAAACAGTTTTAAAGAAAACTGAATTCTCGCTATGATGTCAAATGAAGTGCAGCAAGTGAGGAAAACTTCATTTGACATTCTATGTGAACCGACAGTGGAACCGAAGAAACATCTAGTACCATGTTCTTTTCATGTGAATACTCGACAAATATGGCAAATATCAGACTTTTTATTTGAATTGTTTCAAAACATTACCTAGAAAGCATATGGTGTCGTTGTTACAAAATGAACACAGGCTACAGCCAACAGGCGGGCATGGGTTTTAACAGCATAATGCATGCAATGCATGAATAAAATAAAATTGAGCAAAATAATAAATGGGAAGCACTTATAGTCTTTTTTGGGAGAAAAAAGAAAGAAAAAACATGTCAGGGAAAAAAAAGAAAAAAAAGATTGTGTGCGTGCCCGCCCGTGTGTTAAACTCTTGCCCTCCCTGCTTTCCAACTCAGTATACCAATGCATTGAGCTAACTTAACACATATATATACATGTGTCTAGAGCCTTATGCATTAATTTGTATTGTGAAGTTGGGGCAGCGATTTGAGTGTAAAAAGAAGAGAGAGAAAAGAAGACTATTTTTGCAACACCACCAAAATATTTTAAACCTTTTCTGCTTATACTGCTGCTACCCTACAGACCGTAAACACTCTTATTTTTTCGGCCATTTTAACTTACAGTCGAAACCGAAGAAGCGTGAACGCCAAAAATAATTTCTGGAATGTTTATTGTTCTACGACCAATCAGATTCGAGACGTTACCGCAACAAACCGCAACAGTAATTAGCTAAAAGGTTTCGATTCTTTTATCACGAAACGACTTTTTCGTCTACATTAAGTCTTGAGATCACCACCGATTAACAAACACTCTGGAATTGTTAATTTTCTTCTATTTCAGAGTTGAAGCATAATCAAAGAATAACTATAAACGATAAATACTGAAAAGAGAAAAATAATCGAACAGACATGGCTAGACAGCGCGTCTGGAAGCAGAATAGAATTTTTGACTATTTTTAGAAACATACGGCATATCCGGTTTTTTCTACTTACAATCATTTCTAGGTTTTATCCTTTTCCCCATTTCACCAAACAATTTATTGAATAAACTTAAAATGTTCTCTCTACCTTACTTCGATGCAGAGAACAGTTCACGAAGCGTGTCGCAGCAAAATTCTCCGGCCCAGTATGCAAATTGTACTCTGTGGAGCAAAAACGGATCGAAATCCACCAATGACAGCCCACTAGCTAGCATGACCTTTTGAACTTGTGACCGGTGTGCATCGGTTGTGATTGGCTCATTTTGATCATTAGAAAGCAGCTAGATGTGTTTTTGCCACTGTTATCCTGTTTCCCGTGCAAACTGTTTCTAAAGTTTCAAGATGTCTGAAATAAAGCAGTGGTTAGCAGCGATGGGAATAGCTGGAATCGAACAATTAAGCAAGCCTTTGAGGCCCAAGGATTTTCAACTCGGAAATCGCTGAAATATCTAGACGAAGCTGATTTAGATTATCTATTCTCTTCGCCAACGGAATTGAGGCTGGCGGAGAAAAGAGCAATAACACAGGAGCTTCAACAACTGAAGCGACAATTGTACAGCGATGTGGACAAAAGTCCAACCAGTGAACCGACAGGAACACCGCTAACAGTTGCGGATTCTCCACTAGAGCGACGTAAGATGGAACTTGTGGAAAATGTCAGTTTCCTTAAAGCGCAAGCATCGAGCGCAGAAGAGTATTTGTCACAAATGAGAAGAGAAAATGATTCGCTTCAAATCGTGACGCGAGTATCTCTTCAAGTGCATGCAGGATCACTGGGGGAGCAGTGGAAGTACATGTAAGTCCAGTGTCATTCACTCCTGAAGCAGTCGCAGCATCAAGAGACCGAAGGATGTTTACACCAGCCAATTTTAGATTCCATCCCTATTACTGACTTAGAACATATAAAAACTGAAAGCATGTACGTACTGTGTTTAATGATTGTTTTAGTACGGGGTAAAACACAGCTGTTGAGTTTATCCGGCATATTGTTGATCGGGTCAAAGTTACCAAGACTGAACTGTTTACATTCAAAGGAATTCATGTGTTAACATTGTATATTTAGGAAACGTTTACATTAAAAGCTCAATGAGTTTATGCTGCTGTTAGTAGTTCTACATTGTTGCGGCTGAAACTTTCCGCTTTTGCAATGTACCAGACCGCCCTTTTGGTGTTTCTGTTTATCTTGGTACAAAGAAACTTTTCTAACGAACATTTGTTTGGACGTTAACAAAACTTGGATCGGACCGGAATGGATCGGATCGGACCGGATTGACAAAACCCGGGCCGGATTGGACCGGATTGACAAAACCTGGACGGGATGTGATCCGACTGACAAAACCCGGATTGGATCCAAAAAAATCCATAAATTCCTGCCAAAATAGTCACGTGGTCGGATCCAAAAAAATCGGATCGGATCGGACCGGATTGACAAAACCCGGACCGGATTGACAAAACCTGGACGGGATGTGATCCGACTGACAAAACCCGGATCGGATCCAAAAAAATCCATAAATTCCCGCCAAAATAGTCACGGATCGGATCCAAAAAAACCCATAAATTCCCACCAAAATAGTCACGTGATATCTCTAATCGAATATGGCAGAGAAAGAAGTAAGGAGACGTTCGCTGTGTGTTTCTTTTTCGTCAGTATTATCTTGGTAAGAAGTTTTGTTATTCAGTGACCCTGCTTATGATTTTCTTTCCTAGAGGGAAAGATCAAGAAGGAAGGGCGAGATACCAACAGGAAAATTGCATTAGCAGTAAAAACGAACACAAATTTGCAAGGACCACCGTGGCGAAATAGAAGTACCGGATCCTCTCACTGTAGAGGGTCTTATCAGCTATAACTGATGTACATGTATCTTCAAACTCTCAGAATGTCTCGTATAATGATTATTGTAATTATCTCTTCTAGCTCTAAATTAAAAATATAATTGCCAGTTGTCTCACATCCTCATGTACAGCCCTCGAAGCACTAAAGAAACCTGAATTTAGTTTTAGTTCGTAATCTTTTTGAACTTAGATATTCACTTTTGGAATAATACCAACACGGTCTGATTACGAGGTGCGGTTACCTTAGATCTACATCCCGCTTTTTTTATTGATTATTTGTAAAACTTTTTTACCTCGGTTTCAAGTTGGGTAGCCTTGGCGCCATAAACTAGTAGGTGGAGAAAAACAGTTGCCGATGGTCTGAGACTGAAGAACTTGTGTGGATTTTCGCTGGTTTTACATTTTCGATTAGCGATATCACGTGACTATTTTGGAGGGAATTTATGGCGATCCAACTTTTTCGAATCCGATCCAGGTTTTGTCAGTCGGATCACATCCGGTCCGGGTTTTGTGACTTGTGTCAATCCGATCCGATCCGATCCGATCCGATCCTATCCGGGTTTTGTTAACGCCCCATTTGTTCGGTGAAACGTAATAAACAGCAAACTTCTACAAATCATATAAATATATTTTCATACTGCTATCACACGCGCTTTCTACCCTCTTTCTGCAAAATTCATGATCACTTTCGTATGTTTGCAGTTGTTTGGAAAAAGCCAACTTGTTTTGTTTCAAACAAAAAAAATGTTTCGGCTATCTGCTTGTGTGACATACTGGGCCGAAGGGTTTTGCTGTGACGCACTTCATGAACTGTTCCGACTCCACGTCGAAGTAAGGTAGAGAGAACATTTTTGTAAAGTTTATTCAATAAATTTTTTGGTGAAATGGGGAAAAGGATAAAACCTAGAAATGATTGTAAGTAGAAAAAACCGGATATGCCGTATTTTTTTAAAAATAATCAAAAATTCTATTCTGCTTCCAGACGCGCTGTCTAGCCATGTCTGTTCGATTATTTTTCTCTTTTCAGTATTTATCATTTATAGTTATTCTTTGATTATGCTTCAACTCTGAAATAGAAGAAAATTAACAATTCCAGAGTGTTTGTTAATCGGTGGTGATCTCAAGACTTAATGTAGACAAAAAAGTCGTTTCGTGATAAAAGAATCGAAACCTTTTAGCTAATTACTGTTGTGGTAACGTCTTGAATCTGATTGGTTGTAGAACAATAAACATTCCAGAAATTATTTTTGGCGTTCACGCTTCTTCGGTTTCGACTGTAATAAGTAGAAATAATAAACACAGTCGGTGATGATTATCATGACAAGACCACTACAAAAAGCTCATTTCATTGCTATAAGTTAGAGCTTCCCCAGTATCTTTTAGCCCACCCAGCCTGAGTTCCTTAAATAAACGATTTCCAGTACAAGCTGTGCAATCTTGGTTCTCAATGTTTACAAAGACTCACTAAGGAATGTTTGCTTGCCAAAATAGAAATTCAGGGACAAAACTACCTTTCCCTTCATTATTGACCCCAAGTGTCTTTGCCGAACAAAAACCAGAAGAAGACCCTTGAGGTTCTCCCAGATTAAACCGACATTTCAGCCCATCGAATCTCGAATGTAAAGAACTAAATGTCGGATCCAGAAACTTCATGTATGCTTTAACCGAAGTGCAATGTATATATATAATGACAACAAACCCTAGCTGCTGAGATTGCACAGTATGCTATACGGACTGGAAATCATCTTCAACATAGACATGCAGATTTTTGTATGATAACTACCCAATGCAATGACCAACCAATTTCAATACTCAACAAAAGTTTTATTGAAAATCCCTCGACTCAAAAGCATTCTAGCCTGCACTTCCTAACCATTTGTTATTTCTAGTTGCATATGTTATTTCGCAACAACGAAACACAAACTAGTGAAAAAAACTTTAGAGCAAATGTTTCTTGAGTAAAAGGGAGCCCACATGCCAAAATTCAGCTATTTTTCATGAGCACTTTCAAAAATGGCCGAAAAATCTAGGTGTCATTAATTCTTGCTTTGGGCCCTTCAATTTCATATAGTGGCCAATCTAGCTACATGGAGATGAGCATTTAATTCCTCCTTCCCATTTTGGATAACCATAGGGTGCCCATCCTCATGTTATGACAACTCTGTCAAAATGGTGGCAGCAAAATTATTAGGATTGTATGAAACATTTTAGGTAATATAATAAACAGCCAGTGAAGTCAGGGTTGCCACGGCCAGGGAAAAGTCAGGGAAAAACAAATTTTTCAAGGTCGGGGAATTTTGAAAAAAGTCAGGAAAAATCTTAGTTCTTGTCAAAGTCAGTGAAAAGTCAGGGAATTTTGTTTTCAGGTTTCCACAAGGTTTTGAGAAGATAATGAAGACATTTTGCAGTCGATCGAGTTATGCATTAAAATGTAACGTTTTTGGTCAGTGGTTTTTGTTGTGAATCATATCCCTTCTAAATAAGGAAGAGGAATCAGCAGCTTGGGAACCAGTGTTTTCCTTCGGCCATTTTTATCGAAGCATTTTATCGAAGCGTTTTGGCTTAATTGATAATTGGCCTAATGTGAGGTCAGTGAAAATTGTTTTGAGGTGAGGGAAATGTCAGGGATTTTTTTGGGCTCTTATGAGTGGCAACCCTGGAAGTTTACATTTCACATCATGTCAGTGTCATGTTTCTTTACTGTTCTAAATCATTTAAATGCATTTTAACCAATATTTTAATATCGTGTCTAGTTTTGTATATGAAGCATTAAAGCACCCCATGGTGGACAGAGCACCACCTTAAGTACTCTGCTGAGTTTGAATGTGTAAGGCCTGTCTTGTTTGTCACCCTCCCCTACGGGTAAAAAAGTAACATGGCCTTGACAACTACCGCCCAACTACCCCCAGTGAGTTACACTTTGTAGGCTCGGATACTCGGTAAAGTGGTCCACACTCAATTACTCAAGGTGCTGGAAAAAGCCCAAAGTTTGCAAATCATATTTATATCTTCCATATTTATTCTCACAGAAATAACCATGCGGGTTAAAACCTTGCTGCTTTGAAAGTAATGGTCTCCAAATCTACCCCAAGGCGAAGCTTTGGAGTGAGTGCAGAAACCGATTAAAGGCAATTTAATTTTTTGGCTTCCTTTCATTAAAACCGTCAACAGTGTTACGCATGTTGAAAGACAGTGTTCTCCCTTGCAATATTTTAGGTAAGAGTAAACATAAATTAAAATTTCGGTTAAAATGCATTTTAATGCTTTGGAACAGTAAAGAAACTTAATGATGTAAAATGTAAACTTTACTGGCTGTTTATTATATTTTCTTTCGATATCAATATATTAACCTAAAATGTTTCATACAAATCCTTAATTTTGCTGCCACCATTTTGACCAAGTTGTTTCTCGCCATATAAAATCAAAGGCCTCTTTGAGGCTACGACTATTTTGTATGATGAAGTACATGCATCAGTATAAGCGAATCAAAAAAGAAAATAAATACATTTCCCGTTTGTGCTGATGTTTTTGCGAATCATGAATTGCGTGACAATGAAATTAATACGGCTGCAGATGAGGCAAGGTCAACTTCAGCTTGCAATTGGTGACATGGGTGTTTTTGATCTTTACCCGCAAGGTTTGCGCAAGTATAAACCCGTATAAATATGTACTGTTAAGACACGGCATTTCAAGTTAAGCTATCCCCTAGCTGTTGTTCTAGGCAAACTTCCCCCATCGGGGTAAAGGACAAAGGCCGGAAAGATGAAGATCCCCGGTCGTTCGCCAATTAACGCAGTCAACAAAAAAGTGCTCGAGTGTTAACTGTGAATAATCAACATTTTGGCGAAAATTCCCCTTTATTCGCCACGAAGGCCATTATTAAAACCAATATACCGCAAAGTCCTCATTTTCGTACTGTTTAACTGCTTTTCCATTTTATTTTTTATTTTTATTTATTTATTTTTTTTTAAATGAAGATTTTTTTATTTCAAACACAGACACTAGTTACAGATTACAATTAAATAATTACAGTTTATAATTATTACAATTATATAGTTGCAGTTTACATATTTTCGCAATATCAAAGTTTGATACATTACAAAAGAAAAAAAATCGTTCAACATGTATAGATTACGCAAGTAAAGTAATTAGAGTAATTAAAGATAATTAAAGTACAACAGCCCAAGTGCGAAAAAAATTTGGTAGTGCTTTTTTCGCAGTCGCGATCTCCATTTTATTCATTATAAACAATTTAAGAATACGAAGAAATCAACACTCGAGGTTAATTAAATTCCTTTGAATTTAGCCACGACGCTTTTCGAAACGTATGGACAAAATGCAAACTTTGTAGTAACTGAAGTTGTCAACGCGCGTTTACGAACGAATGGTATAAAAACAATTAATTAATCTGGATTATCGATCAAATCTAGAGCAAATATATGCCTCTGTACTATCCCCCAAATATATCAACAGAACACAATAGTCGACTTTGGAGAAAAACGATTCATAGCAGGGGAGGTACGGGAAGACGTTTAACAGGAGGAAGAAGTTTAACAGGAACGGACAAAAGCTCACATCTAAACTCCTATTTTGCATAATGCAAAATAGTCGTAAAAAATAAATTAGAAACTGTTCAATGAAAGAAGCTAAGAAAATGAAATGTTTTAACAGACCTACACTGGAAAAACCCTCCAAGTCTCAGGTCTCTGTGGTGCGCCGTTTCTGGGTTATTTCCCGAAAGGTTTCAGGCAAATTTATAGAGCTTTGTACGGAGACGCACCATGTTGGTGTACAACTCTGGTACACCAACATGGCCGCTACAAATCAGCCATAAACACATGCGCATAAATACATCTCCTAAGACTTTAAAATGTTTAAATTGCTGAAAACCATAAGAGGATTTTTCAACCAGTACATGTACAGCTTTGTTACGGCCACTATCTTTGTGTCACGCAAGGTTAAAATTAGGAAATTCAAAATGCTGTATTTTCAAAGCGGCAGACACTACAGGACTGAAAACTTGCAAAACGGTTTTTTTTAGGTCATCTTCAACCTAGTGTAGAAAAAAATTTCAGAAGACCTCACAATATTGAGTTCAGAATTTTATGACATCACATGCAAACCAAGAATACTTAACGTTTTCACCGATTTCAAGTGCATATTCTTTAAATAAATATTAATGTTTGTGACAAACAGACAAATTAAAAAGCTTCACTTTGAGCCACAAGTACAAAAACCGTCATGCATCACATGTTCATTAAGCAGAATGCTTATAATGTGGAGACAACCTTGTTGGGGGAAGAATGTTTTCAAGTGCCATTAGCTCATCAGTTCACAACATGAAAACATTCACCACACATAAGATAATGTAGGAACTTTTAACAAACAAATTAAGTGCTAAATCTATTCCCTTTGGAAATAACATGGTGTATATAATAAGGATGTATGAGCAGTACAGTGTTGTTGTTAATGTTTGGATTTTACTGTGACAGTTTTCAGACAATGTTTTAGGATCCTACATGTGTATAATACCGCAATTTATACCATGCCATAGAAAATACAGCCAATCAGAATACAGGAAAGCCGTTGTATATTCGACGGTTTTCAACCCAACCTTCCCATCGTGTGCTGCGGTCTTATTCTTGACGAAATTTAGTCAGCGTATTTTCTATGGCATGGTATAAAACAGTTACACAACACTTTCTTGTGGTATACTATGGAATACCCACCGAGAAAATACAAGTGACTCGTGGGATATTCCATAGTATACCACTCGAAAGCGTTGCATAACTAGTATATATATGACTGTCTAAATACTTGTAATTTGCAGACTTACAATGCTGGTCTTAATTTTGCAAATGTTGATGAGGCCCGGAACTTTATCAGTGAGATTGAAAAGATGTTGCAGGAAAAGGAACAGAGACGCCAAGGTGAAAAGTTAACTTAAGAGTAATGTCCAGAAGGCCAGTTTTCTTAAACTATTAAATTCTATCTAAATTATATTCAATTGACAACATCCCTAAACTTGATCTGATTTGCAGAGAAACGAAAAAGGAATTCTAGACACTATGAGGAACCTTCTTCATCAGTTGATGGGAGCTTAAATGTAGAAATTGGAAAGTCCAGAGGTAAGAAAAATATGTCATTATTTATATACAACAGTTTATGAGTATAAAGGAATTACATAACTATATTCAGTTGGTCACAAGCATGAGACAAATAGAAAAAGCTGAATAGTCTATCAGTCGAGAGTGTTTGCATCTGTTTGAGTGTATGGAAATTTGGGTTTGAATAGTAATAAATTAATAGTACAGTGTTATGTCTTGCTGGTATTTGCAATTTGACCAATAATGTTGATGCATGAGACCAGGAGTTTGTCCGTGAGATTGAAGAGAAGATGAATGAAAACAATCAGAGAGTACAAGGCCAAGTGAAGAGATACATGTAAACTTAACTGAACAACTATGAATGCAACGAACAAGGAAGAGTTAGAAGAGTTGCCCAGAAAACTACAGTCCAGTTTGAAACAGTCTTTACTGGGCTTTGTCACTGATTTTTACAGAGTTTTGAACAGCCAAAATATATATATTAAAATTGTGTCATAGGAAACCTAAAAATAATAGTCCATTTCTTAGTAGCAATTGCTATATACACTGCATTAGAGCACTGAAATAGTTGACAAGCGTCTTTGGCTGTGGATGGCTGGGATGGAAATGGATTACAACTTGATTTATAGCCGTGAATTGGCAACCTTAATTTGCGGAGAGAAATCATGTATCTTCCTTTGGATGTTCAAAGATAATGTTTTTCATGGGTCAAGTTGCCTACCACTAATTTCAGAAAAGTTTAAAACAAAATAATATCCCTGACATCCCTGTGATGTAGCTGACCTTAATTAAGTATGCGATGTATTACCTCGAGCTAAATTACCGAACTGACTTGATTTGATTTGTAGAGAGACAAGAAAGGTTTTCTGGACACTACGAGGAGCCTCCTTTATCTTCAAAGTCAGAAGGTGAAATAAATGCATTATTATGTAAAAAATCATCATCAGCTTGTCTCTATCTGTTGTAATTTAAAATGAATTTCCGGTCAAAATGATTTCAAATTAGTTGATTTGTATTTTTCTTTTTTTAAAAAAAGAATTTGATCAATTATGGTAATAAATCTGGAACAGAGGTAAATACAAATCAAACTACTATTTTGATCTGAAATTTATTCATTGTTTATAGACTACAACATAATTCACTTGAGTGTATACAAATTTGAATTGAGCTGTAATCAATGATGCAATAGCCCACGTTCAATATGTCAAAATCACAAACATGGCACTGAGGCCTTCTGGCTAAACGTCTAAATTTGGTTTTGTTTTCTTTGTATCAAGTCTCTTGTGGTAATCAACAAAAAAAAGGAAAAAACATGGAAAAAATGAATTTTTAACTTGAAAGCCTCTGGGATGTGTCTAAACCAAAGACCCAAAAACGAAGACCGAAGACCCACTGGTCTAAAACGAAGACCCACTGGGAGAGAAGCATGCAATAAACTAAGGTTAAAACACTGTTCAAAGCGAATTGCACCCTCTTTGGTCCTCTTTGCATAAATTAAAATGTCATCCGAGCGCACAAGAAAGCGTGAAATTGTGTCACGCAGCCTAGTTCCAAAAGTATCCATAATAAATGCTTTAATGCCTATAATGACAATTTGCATTCTTGAAATGCATATTGTGCAAATTTATTACACTGAGAAATTCATTACTTCGTTATCGGGACTAATCACTTTATCCATTATGTGGTGCAAAGGTCAACTCCATATGTGATTTGCGTAGCAAATTTATTCATCACATGGCAGGAGCACCTTGTCCAAGCCGTGTTTTAACTGGAAGTGGGTTACAATCAAACGTTTTAAGTGATAACGTCATCGCTTAATGTCATCGTGCGAGTGGACGGGATCTGTTGTCTGTTGCGCGCAATCGACCGATCTGTAGAACCGTATAGGACTGTGAACTAACTTCAGAAATACACGTCAGTGGAAATCAACTTTACAAGAAATCGCCGCGTAGAACTCAAAGCAAAATACTCCCGGGAAGTTAGGATACTTAGGATGGATGGACTAATTCAAAGTATAAACGGAAGAGACAAACTGTATTTGATGATTTAAGGCGGCACAGGACCCTTGCTATCATTATGTACAAGGCTGCAAATAACAGTCGGTCAACGGACAAATGTCTGGTAAATTTCAGCTTTTGACCGGCAAAAGCTTGGCCTGGTCGGACATTACGACCGTGTATGTCTGATAAAATATGACATCAATTGACTCGGAGTTTGTAGCCCAAATATCCGTTTCCACAGTCTGTTGAATCTACGCAATCAAACTTCTACGCAACCGTGGATCATGCACGGCCGGCAGGGTTTTCAAATAATAAGGTCCGGCAGCCGGCGAAACTCGCCGGCTACTCCACACGTTTTCGCTGCCTACTTTGATTAACAACTTACTCGAATTTTACGAATTAGCATGATAAATAATTTGCCACAACATGAACCGCAGATCGACCAACATTTATTTCATTTAACACAAAAGAAACTTGCCATAATTCTTAGTTAAAATATATCGACTCTGGGGTCGAAATTGTGACCGATACGGTCGCTTTAGTAGCCAAAATGGCCGCTACATTTCCGTGTGTTGACGATGAATAACGGACATTTCCGCAGACATTATGCCCTTCCAGAAAGTTATATCGGAAGATCTTTGCTTCTAAAACATCCAAAATAAGAAAAGAAGTCAATCCATCCTCTTCCTTTGCTGTAAAAGATTCTATCACATCAGAGAACTTGCAAAAAGCTGACCGTGTCTGAAATCGCCCTATAATGCTTTGCAAGCCTTTGAGCACATCATGTATGCCTATGGATTGTGTCTCTTATTGATTAATTCGATAGTGGCCACAACATCTTATATATATTGTGTTTGTTTTAAACCTAGTGATAAGATTGTTTTGTTTTTCCTTTTGAATATTTATGTATTCAGCCCCTTTTTTGATTAAATTCCTTTTTGAACAAGGCCCTGTTTGATTTTGCAATCTGGCGACTAAAAATTTGCCTTTGGCGACTATTTTGTCTGCAAGATAATTAAAACCGTTGAATAAAAAGTTGGAATATAAAGCATGTATGGTTCTGTCAAAAATGACCTAATTCTTGCCCCAGAATGCAGGAAATGCACCCTTAGAGGCTCAGATTTTAAAAGTTTCCAGGGGGAGCATGGTCCCCCCTAGAAGGTTGCGCCTGCGGCGCGAGTAACCCAGTCTTAATCAGTCTAAAAATATTGAGTATACAATGGCCAGCCGTGTGCTTTGAACTGGGAGAGTATAAAACCACTAAAAAAATTGGGCCGTGAGGAGAAACCATTTCGATGTGGTCCTCCGAAAAAAGCTTTATTTCATGTAATATCATCTGAACTCCAGTGAAACTATTAAAATGTATCCAAATGTGTCAATAGATCACTCTCTCTGAAATTTAATTTCTTCATACTGTTTTGTACTTTTTGTCCGACCAGACTGGCTTCTTGTCCAGTCAAAACTGGCCCTGGCCGGACAAATGACCTTCGTATAAACAAAAATTATTTGCAAGCTTGATGTATGCATTTATTTAAAGGCAAACGAAATATTCATGAAAATTATTTCTAAACGTTTTTTGTATCAGTAATCACACATTATTGTTCTCAGCTTTGACAGCTTTGTGTCCCGTTCGCTGGAACGTAGCGAATTATCATAATTAGATTCACAGCTTTGAATGTAGCACATGTTGTTGTAAACATAGACTCGGAAGGTCTTCAGAAGCGGCAAAACCTGCAATTTTGTGTCCAAGTTTTCTCCGCCGATACAGAATTTCATGAGTGATTCGCAAGAAACATAAACGTAGTGCACTCTATTGTGTGACCTGGAAAGCGAAAACCACCAATAACGCTCAACCGTTTAACGGCTAAATAAACGGATTGTAAAGGGTTTGGCTATCCATTGAAATGGACAGCTGAAAACGTTAAACGCTTGGGCAAAGTCCGAAAACGGATTGAACGAAACGTGAAACGGTTGAAAAAAAATTAAGCGGAAAGCTAAAAACGTTAAAGCCGTTGAACCAAATCGTTAAACGGAAAGCTGAAAACGTTAAACGGTTGAACCAAATCATTAAACGGCAAGGTGACAAGATTAAACGGTTAGCTAAAAACGTCCAACCTAAGCTTCGAACTTATCAAAAACCGGAAGTCCAGAGTCATCATTACATGAGCCAACCTCGAGCCACGAGTCAAGTTTTCATTTGTTGTCTTCTTCACTAGCGCTGTTAGTTTCTATCTCATCGTCAGCTTGTTCCAGCATTTCATCAGCGTAGATAAGTCGCTAAGAGCATTCAAAATCGGCATGTACTAAAACCCGAAACAACGAAACAAAACGAAACGACCGAAACGAAACCGCCGAAACGGCCGACACGAGCGAAACGAAACAAAATCACCAAAACAAGCAAAACCCATTACCATTATTGAGAGCTAACCGTAAACAGGCTAACTGGAGTGCACCTTGCACTCAGGTTAGCCTAAATAGCACTCCGCTTAGCCTGAATATCACTCAGGTTAGCCTGTTTACGGTTAGCTCTCAATGATAGCAATGGTTTTCGGCATGTACTAAAACCCGAAACAACAAAACGAAACCACCGAAACGAAACGAGTGAAACCGCCGAAACAACCGAAACGGCCGAAACGAGTGAAACGAAACAAAATTGCCAAAACAATGAAAACCATTACTTTTATTGAGAGCTAACCGTAAACAGGCTAACCTGGGCGTTTTTCAGGCTAAACTGAACGATATTCAGGCTAACCGGAGTGCTATTTAGGCTAACCACAGGCTTACCAGACTGTGTTTGTGAGGTCACAGCACGCCCCATATAAATATTCAAATTTTCTCGCTAATCGCTATTGTAAATATTTAAGCTTCCTAAAATCGGCTTTTACTGCTGTCTATTTGCAATAAAATGAATTAGAAACATTTTTGCAATGTTTAAGTTTGTTTTTACGCAGTTTTTTTGACGATTTGAAGCGTGCGAGAGCAGTTCTATGGGTTTAAGTTTTGACTCGTGTATAGAATACTAATATTTACACAAGGCGTGCAACTTCCACATCCAAGAATCGGGTACCGCCTCTGGAATGTAGCCCAAAAAATATCTTTCCCCTACTCGCTTTAGTAAGAGCTCCCGGTCCTCGATAGAAGAGTCTCTGAACTATAATCTGGCCAAATTTGAGTCCAATCAGTTCGCGAATAGTTCTTTTAAACCTTGCTGGAATATCAAATTAGGTCGTAAATTTGCCGATTTACCATGATATGTACCAGTTGTCGGGACAATTTATGCAATTTTCGCTAAAATTAGTCAAAATTACTGCCTATGCCCGCCCTAGAAAGCAGAACGTGCCCCACTACAAAACCTCCTCTGGGACACCCCAAAGAAGCTCAAAGAAACACTTCGGAAAGCCGAAGACAACCGGGCCTGGGAAATTAATTTATTTAAATATTCAGTGAATTTCCTGAATATGGAAATAAGCGCTCAATGTCAAACAATTTGGGAAAAGTATGCCCCGTTATGTTGCACGTTCTCGAAAATACGCATAATTTATCTTTGTTTTGCAGAGAAATGCGCCTGTATTGTTTTCTTTGTACCTCGTATCTACACATTTTATTTGGCGACGTTTTCCTTCGGCCGGGTTTGACACTTCTTCTTTCGAGTGTTTGCTGATTACGTCTCCGAATAAAATGTGTGTTACGTGGCACAACGGAAAAAACGGGCGCATTTCCTAGTATTTTTTCTCTGCAAAACAAAGATAAATTATGCGTATTTTCGAGAACGTGCAACATAATGGGGCATACTTTTCCCAAATTGTTTGACATTGAGCGCTTATTTCCATATTCAGGAAATTCACTGAATATTTAAATAAATTAATTTCCCAGGCCCGGTTGTCTGCGGCTTTGCTGTCGACATTTCCGAAGTGTTTCTTTGAGCTTCTTTGGGGTGTCCCAGAGGAGGTTTTGTAGTGGGGCACGTTCTGCTTTCTAGGGCTGGCATAGGCAGTAATTTTGACTAGTTTTAGCGAAAATTGCATAAATTGTCCCGACAACTGGTACATATCATGGTAAATCGGCAAATTTACGACCTAATTTGATATTCCAGCAAGGTTTAAAAGAACTATTCGCGAACTGATTGGACTCAAATTTGGCCAGATTATAGTTCAAAGACTGTTCTATCGAGGACCGGGAGCTCTTACTAAAGCGAGTAGGGGAAAGATATTTTTTGGGCTACATTCCAGAGGCGGTACCCGATTCTTGGATGTGGAAGTTGCACAACTTAAACCCATAGAACTGCTCTCGCACGCTTCAAATCGTCAAAAAAACTGCGTAAAAACAAACTTAAACATTGCGAAAATGTTTCTAATTCATTTTATTGCAAATAGACAGCAGTAAAAGCCGATTTTAGGAAGCTTAAATATTTACAATAGCGATTAGCGAGAAAATTTGAATATTTATATGGGGCGTGCTGTGACCTCACAAACACAGTCTGGTAAGCCTGTGGGCTAACCTGAGTGCAAGGTACACTCCGGTTAGCCTGAATGGCACTCCGGTTAGCCTGTTTACGGTTAGCTCTCAATAATTGTGTAATGGGTTTTGCTTGTTTCGGTGATTTTGTTTCGTTTCGCTCGTTTCGGCCGTTTCGGCGGTTTCACCAGCTCGTTTCGCTCGTTTCGTTTCGTTGTTTCGGGTTTTAGTACATGCCATGGTTTTCCTTGTTTTGGTGATATTGTTTCGTTTCACTCGTTTCGGTTGTTTCGGCGGTTTCTTTTCGGTTGTTTCGGTGATTTCGCTCGTTTCGGTGGTCTTGTTTCAGTGGTTTCGTTTCGTTGTTTCGGGTTTTAGTACATGTCTTCAAAATCCCACATGTTTTGAACGATTTTCTCTTCTGGAATTTCTGGCCGAGAGATCATTGTTTTGAAAACATCAGAAACAGACCAATCAGAAGCGTTCGTTCCCACGGCTTGGTAAACATTGCATGTAAATTTACGGCTACAGTCTGTTGTTCGCCTTCGATTCACTTGCATGTGTATTACGGTAAATTTGATAAATATATTTCTGCAAAATTATGTGTTACTTGAAGTGTTAATGGGAAATACTTCTGTGCTAGTAAATTGGGGTAACTGTTTCTGGGCTGTAGTGCTGAATGTGGTGATGCCTTCGATCTAGCAAACAACAACAACAACAACAACAATTTATTAAGGTATTTCCATAAAAAATATATGGCATTACCTAATTACACTTAAGAAATTATAGATATATTAAAGATATATAAAATAGAATCAGAAATAAAAACAAAAATGCGATTTTATCAATTGGAAAATAAAGTTTCATGCCTAAGAGACATTGCTTGAAAAACAAAAGCAGCAGTTGATCGACATACAGCAGGATCAATGCTGTTACAAAGAAACAAAGATTTTGCATTAATACCAAACTCATTAAAAATACTTTATTTGGCTGTTATTTCATTCAAGAATTTTAAACGTATGTTATCATATAACTTGCATGAGAATAGGAAATGCATTTCGTTTTCTATTTCATCTGAATGGCGGAAAGAACAGATTCTCAAATTTATAGGAGTCTTGGGTATTGTGTGTCTACCAGTTTCGATACGTAATTGATGATTCCCTAGTCGAAATTTGCTTATGGCAGTTCTGTTATGAGGGTTGTTTATTGCGTCCAGTAAACCAGAGTTTTTGGTATCTGTTTTAAATGAATGATAAAAGTGTAATTTTCTGTTTGTGCTAATTAATTTTAGTTGATGAGCTGTTAACGCTTTGCTAAGGTTTTGCTTAATGTGGGAAGCAAAGAGTTTTCCGTTGTTATAGAGCTCGAGTTGTATTTGTTGCATAATTGATTAATTTTATGCATTGGACCTGTCTGGGTTTTATCAGCCATCTCCTTAGAAAGCTGTAGACATTGCTTAGCGATATTATTTTCTGGTAAGCTTTTGAAGATGAATCCAAAATTTTATTATGGAGGTTTCAATGGCCAGTTTTAAAGGAAGTCTTCCAAGTTCATTTCTGGTTGCAACATTTGGGCATTGTTTATTAACTCCTAGGAATTGTTTTCAAAAATGTATGTGTGTCTTTTCGATGTCATCTTTCTCCCAATTGTTGAAATCATCTTTAGCCGTACAGTAAAGTAGGGAGAAAGAGAGAATCAAAGATTTTATTAGTGACACTAAGGGCCGATTCGCACTAGCGGACAAGTTTTAAATGTCATAACATTTTTGAGAAAAAAAAATTGTCGCGACAAGTCAGAGACATTTTGAAGAAAACAAAAGGTGTAATTATTAGTACAATAGCTCTGCACGTGCTTCTGGCATCCTAGTACATTTCCCGGCACGGTCGTCTTGTGCAAACATCAAATAATCAGGCAGGTCCACGTGGTGAAAAATTTTAAAACAATTTGCGTTTGAAGTGCGCATGTAGTGATGTTTTTGTGCTCGTGCGGGGGAAAATGTCGCAAGAAAACTATTTCTTTTCCCCTCCATTTATCGGCACAAACTGGCTCCCTCCGCATTCATTTGTTCCAACCCGGGTATTACCATCCTTCCACGACCTCACCTCGGCAGACAAACATGTTTTGCCGCCTATCGCGGAAAACTTTCGCGTGTTGTTTTTAGTACAATCCAGACCAACCACAATAGCCAATCAACAACGTATTGTTATCTGGCATTACTAGGGGCGTTGGAATGCGACTTGTCATGACTTGTCCTGCCTTGAGGCAGGACATCGGCCTCTTTGAAGATTTGTCCGTTTTGACAAAATTTGCCCTTGTCCAACAAGTCGTTCGCACTTGTTTTTGCGATTGTTTGACAAAATGTATCGCGCGTGCAACGCGGACCAATCATAAGACAACTGCTTCTTTGTTTTCCTGAATTGTTTGACAAGTTCTAGGTCTCAAAAAACGTATTCGCACTTGTTTTCTGTAACAAGTGACACATTAATGATGAAATCTACCAATTGTTACAAAATTTGTTCGCTAGTGCGAATTGGCCCCAAGAGACAATTTTGAAAAATCCAAGTAACGACGAGTAGCAAAGATGGATCTTCTTGTTTTATCTTTTAAGTTTGATTTACAGTCTCTAAAGTTTCCAAACACGCGTGAGTACGATCGGGTTTTGTTTATCTCTGTTTTTTGTTTACCAGACAATCTTTATGACAGAAGATACTGATTTATCTTATAGGCAATGTTGAGCTTTTGACAAGTTCGTGTTAGAATTAAAGGAAGTGCTCTGAAGCTTTGATGTGTTCGCTTTACTGTTTCAAGTGTAAATTATTGCTAGCTGGTTTCAAATACTGTCTTAAACTGCGACTGTTCGTTATTCAAATTGATTTCGTTTATTCCTATTCGTCCCTTTATACACAATTTTTCTCGTAAAACTACGATCTCGCTCGTCTCGTCGATTTCACATTTTTACCCTTTTTAGTCCGGGGCCATGTGTAATTCCGTGGGCATTTCATGAACATTTTAGTTTCTTTGCAGAAATCTATAGTTTAATAGGTGGTTAATAGTGAAGTCATTTTAGCCTAATTAATGCAAATTAAATTTTTTGACCCCAAAACAACAGGATACCAAGTCTGATATTGTCATACGTACCCGAAAATGCTTCCATAAAGTACGAACCTTTGCATTCATGTACTCTTTAGTCAGTTCTATTAAAGGCAGTGCTTATTGGGCACGTAAAGCCACGGTAATTCGTTTTCCGCATTTTAGAGTTCTGGCTCAAATTACTGAGCGTCATTTCCTGTACAAATCTAATGTATCAGTAAGAATGCTTACAAAGCATAGGTGATTTTGCATAGTGAAGCATTTCCTTGTTTCTTTTAATGTCCAAACTTACTTAACTGTCATGGTCTGAGTTCCAAACTAGCTGATGGGCCTAGATATACAGGTCCTCTTCGTCATTCATATCTCTTGTAACATGCTCAACTGCATCAGTGTTCCTGTTCCTGTTCCTGTTCGTACATTTTATTGCATCTGAGGTTGTGCTTCTTGCACGTACAGCTCATTGTGTTGCAGGTTCCTTTGCATCCACACTTGATCAGCTGCAGTACGGCCTTGGGTGCAGGTGGCAGTGTGGTTGTAACAGGCTGCAGTCTGCCCCCATCTTGTTTCCAGCCGTGTAATGTCGGGCTAGGAAGGCTGGGATTGGGGTGTCGCAAGACTTCCATACCAATACAACGAGATTAGCACGCCTTGCCATCTGTTGTAGGGCTGCTTCAGTAAGGGGTAGCTGTTCATCTAGGTATTGGGTTCTTAGCTGTGTCGATGGGATGTGCAACTGGCAGACAAAGCACTCTAGCTTCATGTATACATCATCTGAGATGGTGCCGCTGCTTCCCAGCCTACTGTACAGAAGGCATCGAGTATTGGCCGTTCGGCTTTTCTTTAGTGTATTCCAACACAACACTTTGCTTTTTCCATAGATACTGCTTGTCTGATCACATCCTGAAAAAGCGTGAAAGCCAGGTTAAGCCTTCACAAGGTCTTTTCCGACCGTCTCGTAGAGTGGACCTGATGGAATACTCCTACGTTTTCCTCCTGTTCCAGCAATCACTCTAGTATCTGGACAACGTCTCCTGTAAATCCACAGCGTCACAACGAGTACACCTGTATCTGGACTCTGAATGATTATGGACCTTGCTCCTCTCTGTGTGGCATCTACAGCATGTGGGACGTGCGGGTATCAGCTTCTTCTTGCTCACGTCTTTAGGCTGTTAGAAGCCATACTGTCACCTTTAGAGGGTACTACATACGTCGTTTGTGAGTCTTTCTTGCTCTCGATGAGTTGTGCAGCAAGGAAGATAGCCAATGCCTCCTTATTCTGGTTACAGCTCAAAAGAGCTTTCATCGTGCTCTTGTCAATAAAAGCATCGCCAGTAATCTTATATACCACTGCCCTGTTCGTACCCTGTCGTTTCTGGCGCGATTCTTCCTTTAAGGAGTTGGGGATATCGTAACGGTAACTGAATACGACACGAACCTCGGTGGCACCGTTTGACTTGGGATCGACGCCTTCTACGAAATGGCTTACCAGATTACGTCCATTTCTCACCCACGATCATTCCCATTGACTGGACGACTGCCATGGCATCAATGATGACAACTCGCCTGCTGGGTGGATCTGCCGAATGAGGTTGTACTATAGGCGTCTTTGGTTCCTGTTAGGGTAGAAGGCCCTCTAGGACGTTCTTTGCAATGCAGTTTCGCAAACTGCCATCAAAGGAGAAGAGTACTCTTGGACACTCGGCTAACTCAAACGTGCTGATGAGAGAATGACGACTAAGAAACGTGCGAAGAGAGCTTTGTCATCCTTTCAGGCTGCGACGCCACTAGTTGTCCTGCTCATCATTAATTGTTTGCCAAGCAGACTTCCATTACTTTAGATTTACCTTTTTCATGGGGCTCCAAATCCTTATCTTGGCCTCGACGACTGTCTCATGGAGAAATGTGTCAAACAACGCCTGACCGAACTCATCTCGCGTTAGCACTCCCTCCTTGATGTCATCTGGCATGACGGCGTTCACAAGATGATGATGTTCACAGGATGACTGTCCGCTGTCGCGAAAATATCCCTCGCTTTCAGCACATCCTTTAGCTTCTCTACATTCTCGTTATAGTGATTTATTACCGCATCGCTTAAATCATGATGGTGCGATAATGAAGCTCTTTGTACTTCTATCATGTCCTCAGATTGCACCGCAAGGAACCACCGTGCCATGGCTGCTAGTTGCTGTGTTAGACCTTTCAGTCTTCCCCAAATCTTCATCACCTTGTTGACGTGTTCTATAGCGTGGTCAGGACCAATTGCGCAGAACGAGATCTCATTCAAAAGTTTCCTTGCATAAATATGAATATCGGGATCATCGATCCCTAACCTGTGGATCTGCGCTACTAGATATAGTGGCACAATACGCGAATAGTTCAGACTGTCATAGTCAAAGAAATACTCTGCCAACGCCTTTAGGGACTCAAGGAAGAGATTCCAGTCTCCCTCTCTTGATGCGCGTATGAACGTTAGGATACACTTCACAAATTTCATGTAGTCCCGTGAAAACTTGAATAGCGGACACTGAGACTCAAATTGCTCAAGTTTCTCCTGAAGGCCTTCGATTTCCATTGCGGTTGGAAGGTCTTTGTGTTTCGTCCCAAGCTCACTGTATCGACCTTCTTGGCAGATGGTGTTCATCGCAAAGGAAGCTTGTTTTACATACGGGTATTCGTCGGCATTACACTTAGCACTTTCGCTCTTCTAAAACGCTTCCATATGAAAATCACTCAAAGCAGAGTGCGTTATGCTGTGCACTGTGAGAGCACACTTTATATGATTCCCCTCAAGAATCTGTTGTGTACAGCCTCGCCTCTATCCATCCCGCGTCAAAGCCACTGTCCTCGATTGATGCCCCAAGGGCGCGCAAAGAGGTCATTACCTTATGCATTTCGCGTTCTACACCACAGGAAGACCATCAAAATGCACGCCTTTCCTATGTGAATTATGGATTATAATTATAACAGGATTATAACCATTTACTATCTGGAGTAAAAGAATCGGCTAAAAAAAGAAACCTCTAAAAAGCTCAAAATCTAGAATAGTAAATTCAAAGGGGATTCATTAGAGATTTGTAGTAAAATAATAACTGAAGTAAATAACAAGCATTTCTGAAATAAAACCGCGTGTTAATTATTTTCCTTTTAATTTTCGTTCTATTCCTTCAAGCTTTGATACAGTAGAAATGTGTTTTAACTGCATTTTTATATGTATTTTATCTAATTCAACAAGCCCGAATTAAAGTGAAAGCATTTTTTGTCATTCTTCATTTTGTATAGTGACGTCATGTCTAATTTGCATAAAACAGGTCTAAATGGCTTTGAAAAAATTGCAGACAACTTTTTTTCGATTCAGCATCATTTAAACTACAAGTTTCTGCAAAGAAACTAAAATGTTCATGAAATGCCCACGGGACCGATTTTTCTGACACATGGCCCCGGACTATTTAGGAGCCAATAACTCCCAGCAATTTTTAAACTCGCGAATTTCGTTCTGACCAGAACACAAAAGAGGTTATGGTTTACCACTACGTTATATATTCGTTTAATTTGGTGAGCTATTCTAGCTAGAAACTTGGACACAAAATCGCATTATCTGCAGATTAACATTTAAGAACTTGTAAGATCAGAGTAAACGGTCATCTCTCAGTAAAACGACGATCATGATAAAATTCCATCATCCCCTATTATCCTTGATAAGTTTTGAAGAAATCGATATTCAAAATTCGGAGAATTAAACCTTTACAATATAACACCCGGTCAAAAAAAATTGCTTATGAATTTATTAATGAGCAAGGGTCCTGCGCAGCCTTAAAATCAAAGGGCCAGTGTAAGCAATTTCAAGACAGCTTTTGACCTTGTATCGTATATCCCATGTCACGCTACAAAATCAGAAGTTGTCAGCTACTTTTATTTACGTTAATTTTTTTGACAATTTTCCTCAAAACGTCATCGCTTCTGCATGCACTGCGTGCCGTTTATTTACATTAGCGATACTTTCCACGGCAGATTTTTGCTTTTTTTCGACTATTTTGCTTGTTTACAAGAAAAATAGAAGACTAGTGGGCATCGTTAGCACTCTCTTACCACATTCTTGTAAACTCTCAAGGGACTGTTTTAATTTCTCAAGGGAATATATCATTTTAGACTCCTTTCCCATTTTGTTTACCCATTTTAATTGATGCATTTTTATCCTTTTTATTCCTTTTGTAACTGAAAAGCCCCTTTGGGGAGTTGCAAATAAAGTATGTATGTATGTATGTATGTATGTATGTATGTATGTATGTATGTATGTATGTATGTATGTATGTATGTATGTATGTATGTGTGTGTGTGTGTGTGTGTGTGTGTGTGTGTGTGTGTGTGTGTGTGTGTGTGTGTGTGTGTGTGTGTGTGTGTGTGTGTGGGTTGACAAACCTATAGTTGTGGGAACTTCTCTCCACACACAGCCCTTACTTGTGGGGACGGTTAGAATTGTGGGGACATTTTCAGGTCCCCACAAAAAAAAAATTGTCTTTGACCCGAAGAATT
Organism: Meandrina meandrites; assembly: GCA_963693305.1. Taxonomy (NCBI): domain Eukaryota; kingdom Metazoa; phylum Cnidaria; class Anthozoa; order Scleractinia; family Meandrinidae; genus Meandrina; species Meandrina meandrites. The sequence continues at coordinate 5,159,935 of OY855908.1, read as the reverse complement.
AAATTATTCTCCGAGTTGTTATTCGCAATTTAAAGTAACACCTTTGCGAATATAAGAAATGTGTGGATTAAGTAGACATACCTCCATTTTAGGCTTTTATTTCGCTATTTCCAAGGTCCCCACAAGTCACTAGATGTTGATTTTTTTGTGGGGACTCACACAAAGGTTACTTTGCCGAAATAGGTTTATGGGGACGTAGACGTATTAGCAACCGAATTTTTTCTCAGGAACATAAAAGCATTTCGACAGCTACTAGTAACAAGTATTTAGTACTTTGGAAACGAAATCGTCATTATTTGTGAGAGTCCCCACAACACTAGTATGAAGTTTTCCAGCATGTCCCATAAGGGTATCTTGGAGCAGCTCAGGGCTCTCGTAAAGTGTATAAAGACCATAAGCTCATTTTGAAGCAAGTACATGTATTTAGTACTAAGTAGAAATGAAATGAAATTCTTATTAAATTTCTGGGAGTCCCCACAAAAGTAGTGTGAAGTTTTGCCCTTGCCCTTGTTTGAAGATTTCAACATAGAGGTAACTTTGGGAATATTTATTTTTGTAAGGGTGAGCATTAAAGGAGCTCTATCACGAGGATTTCGCAGATTTTTGGTCTAAACTGTTCAGAAATTAGTGGTAGGCAACTTAACCCATGAAAAACATTATCTTTGAACATGTAAAGGAAGATATAACCTTAATACGTGGATAGAAATCAAACTACGGCAATAAATATCGATTTTTTTTAAGACGCGCGGAAACAACTTGAAAAGTTTTAGCTAAACTTTTCAAATTGTAATCCACTTTCATCTTAGCCATCTACAGCTAAAGACGCTTGTAAACAGTTTCGGTGCTCTAATATACAATTGTTAATAAAAATGGACTATTATTTTTTTGCTTTCCTTCGACACAAATATAAATTTTGGCTGTTAAAAATCTCTTAAAATCCGTGACAAAGCCCCTTTAAACGGAAGCGTTGTTAAAAAAAAAACCCAGACACATCTAGCATACAAGTGGTAACTTTAATTCCATTCATCAAGACAAAAACTGGTACAATCGTTCATGTCCAGCCGTCACCATCACTATCTGGAGGTTCAGGTTGGCAAAGCTTACATCCCCGAGCAAAACAACCTTGGCGTCTAAATTCCCCTAAAAAGAAATGGTCATTATCGTACCACCTATCCCTACTTCGTAACAAAGCTCTTACCGTCTTTCTAAAGACATGGTAAGGCCACGATTCATCGATCACAAAAAATCTCAAATCTAAAAAAAAAGTTAATGCCCGATAAAGCCCTTCCCACTGTGCTACATAATGCAAAAAATACAACACTGGGATAAAACTATAGACGTCGTAATAACCATCATCCTGTCCATGATGATAACGACACTTACTACCATACCTATTCCTTTTGATACATTTAAAGCAGCGAACATTTAATAAATCAAATACGTCTTCTTCATCAATAAGTAAATAGTGACAGGTTCTAATAAAGTGTATAATATTTAATTTCGGTTTACATATTTTTTTTCTACCTACCAAAATAAGGAGGTGATCTTTACTGAGAACCTCCTCTGGAAAACTAAGACGTTCAGACCACCTGCTCCTCAAACCGGGATCCAAAAAGAAACTTATCAGTTTGGATAAACTCGACAACCGGGCCACTTCGTGGGAGGAAAGTGTGACCCGAGTAGTCTGACCCAACTGAATTATCACTTTGCTATTCATATTCCCAACGCGAAAAATATTTTAATCCTGTAACCAATAAAAATATTGCCCGCAAACCCTCCCACAGGAAAAAAAAGTTGCTTCTTGTAATACGAGGGGAATGGCGAAAACTTCAAAATAGATATTTCAGTCAGCCCAGTGCAGTAAGAAGAGCGAACTCCATAAACAACTAAATACAGCCAAATACAAATAAACAATATATTTACAACAATTATGAAAGAAAAAATACGCGGACATTGTCCCACACTCGGATTTTGTATTTTCGATCCTGAATATTGTTGCGATTCTGTAGAAAGTGGGAGTTGTGGCCATCAATAGACCGTGCTTTCGAGTCGAAGTTTTCGTAATATTCAAATTAACACTTGCAGCCTTGAATGGGATCGGTAGGGTAATGACTGCATCAAGTTGTCAGTTGATAACAAACTGCGGTAAAAAGGCGTCTTGAATTGAATGCCTCTATTTCATGTCAAATTAAGCTGTAAATATATTGCTTGATTTGTGACCAAAATGTTCGCTTTCCTTTTTTCTTCATTAATGGTTCCTCTAAAAGAACTAAGATAAACCCTCCATTTCCCAAATTATGCGGTGGCAACTTAACGTATATATCGAGAAAATAAAATTTTAAACCCTCCCTTCAAGTCGCGACCAAGTTTCCCTTAACAAAAGTTCTTACTTCTGCTCTACGCCGTGGTAAGATTTCACGAGAAAGGCTGTTAAATTTCCGGGTCCGTGATAAAAGTGCGAAAACAGATTCGGAATTGATCAAGATTTGTCAAAGAAAACTTGGCTCACTTACAAGGATGCAGGTTTTCCTTAAAGATAAAGTGGAGTGAAACACCGGTGATATGAGAACCGATCAGCTGAAGTCTAATTAAATAATAATTAGACTTCATGAAGTCTAATTATAATAATCTTTTTAAAACCAACGAGACTAGCACACAGTGCTGAAAATTGATTGCCACTAATCAAACATTTTACTTGCTGTTTTAACGGGAAAATTCAGTAAAAAACTAGGTTGGTGGTCAGTCGCATTAACAAGGTTCTCCAATAGGAAAATTGCCTTCATCAACTTTAAGTGTAATAACAACACAAAGAAATGAGCTTACAGACACAAATCTGCAGACGGCTACTCTGTCATACAACAAAAAGGTCTGCAAACAGCTACTTTGTCATAAAATATACTGGTTTGTTTTAGAAGGAAGAACGTACCTTTGAGCCTCCTTTAAATATTAACTGGCCTAACAAACAGTCAAAGGTTAAGAGCTAATGTTACCTGATAAGGACAAATAAACATGACGAAAAAGATAACCAAACAACTATCACCTCATTGTTACTTATTTTCGCGGGAACTTCAGTTCACGAAAATGGAACCGGACTGAATTTCGCGCAAATTGTCAAAATACCAATTTGCATTAGTTTGCAATAGTTCCCAATGACACTGAACAAGACCATATAACAAACAGAAACTAAAAAAAAATTGACATGCTCCTTGGCAGCCAAGCAGAGCTGTACAAGTGTACATGACACCGTTTATTTGCGCTTACAGCTGATAGAAATCGTCAATTTCTTCAAATGGATCATTCATCCATTACTATTTATGTAGTAAATTGACGTTAACGTTGACTAAAAAAATGATATATCACGGTATTTAATTTCGCGTGCTTCATTTTCGTGGCAACTTTCTTCGTCTTTTTTAAAAAAAATAGTGAATATTGCAAAAGATTAGTCCCGCGAAAATAGGTAACAGTTCGGTAGGGAGCTTATGACGACGGGGAGTTAACAGACACAAAATCTGCAGACGGCTACTCCGTCATACAACAAGTGAAGGTCTGCAAACAGCTACATCGTCATAAAATATACTGGTTTGTTCTGGAAGGAAGAACGTACCTTTGAGCCTCCTTGAATAAAACTTATATGCACCCAACAAGCAGTTAAGGGGTTAATAGCTAATGTCACCTGAAAATGACAAACATGAGGATGATGATTTACCTAAATTATTGGGGAGCTTAAGCGACGCAGACCGAGACAGCGAGGACAACGCCTGGTTAAAAACAAGTTTGTATTGTTCTAACGAATGTGGCAATTAATTAGCTGTATTTAGTATATCTATCGCTTTAAGGTGTCTCAACACAGTTTGTTTCTGGACCATACCAGTGGCTGTTTAGCAGACTTTCGGGACTTGGATCAATTATAGATTTACACCAGATGTTGGAATTGGATTGAAGATATCATCTATTTTGTTCTAGGGAAATCGATATTTCCATGGCAACGATGAACAGAAAAACACGACGTCAGCTAAACATGAATTCCACGCGAATAGGAATTGACGAAATCTAACACCAGATACTGATGTTTGTTTTTTGCGTCTATTCTGATTCGCGTAGAATTCATGTTAGCTGATTTCCTGTTTTCTGTTTATCGTTGCCATGGAAATATTGATTTTGCTAATAATTGTTTTAGTATATACCACACAAGTTGAATAACTAACGGACAAAAACATTACTTTCGGTACACAAAGCGACGCGCGAAGCCATTTTGTTTCTCTTCCGCTGCTAGTACTTTGCTAATCACCTCCGAGTTGACCAATCAGCGCGCGCGGAAAACACTATTCACTTGTGTGGTATATACTAATAAAAAATATTATATCAAACGTCAATACAATTCCAAAAGGTGGTAGCTGGTGTAAATTTCACATCGTCCCGAGTCCGGTAAGTTTGCTAAAAGGCTGACTGACAATGTTAGGTATGGTCCAAAAAACTGTATTGTTTGAAAAATTGACCTCCTACAAGATTTAAGGACAGCATTTGTTTTGAAACAGAAACAGCAAAATTTAGCCTTCGTGGTTCATGCCCGGTGTGACCAATCGATGAAATCGATAATCAATGATAATGAATCTCAATCGATAACAATCGATGTTTATTAATTGATTGATATTGGAAATCGATGACGGAAAGTTCGGTGAGTTTTAACATGATCGACTTTCACTGATTGTTTTTTATTTGGATCGACTTGGTCTTGTTACATCATCACAGCAACTCTCGTGCTGTAATGTAATGTCTACAATGCCATGCAGTAAAAACAATGATATTGAGAAAAGATGCAAGGTTTACTCTATCCTACAAGAAACATGTTAAAGACAAAAGAAAACGTGCTGTTATGTACAACAAAATGTAAGTTTAACCGGACAAAGAAGAACATACTTGTATCAACAGCAAAAATAGAATTACTTGGAAAAAAGTGGCTTGGCCTAAGTACATGCCTATTATTTCTAAAAGCACCTCATGTGAGTTGTGTTATATCAATAGCAATTAAGGTGGCCCGAACCTATTTAGCAAGAAGCGCAATTTTATGATGCATGAAAAATGAAAATTAAAATTTTATGTCCTTCACACCTTTTGAATATTTGTCCATTAATTTTCGAAAAAAACCTTAGCATGACAAAAACGGACTGAACGAACATCTACGAAAATACGCTTACAAGTTTCCATCACCACATTCCTGAGGAGAAATAAAGCCACTGAGTCGAGTGTTAGAAGAATAGTAGGTACCGGCTTCTCCATTTTATGAGACAGTAATCTCACTAGTAGGGGCAGGAATATATTAACGTTAATGACGTCGTAGTGTGGAGGTCATACACCTTATTCGATGGTTTAAGGTGGCTTGATGTTTTTTTTTTAGCACTTGGGTGGTTGTTTTGAAAATGAATATTGTCTTGGAAGCCAATCTTCGATTTTTGTCAAACTACACCATAATGATCACATATGACCATAGTCCCCTCTACTAACTATGATATGACCAAAGTTTGATTTTTTGTTTCGTTTCCTCAGAAACGAAACGGTATTGTTTTGGATTCGATGTGAACTATTTACACTGTGAGGGTAGCCTGCGAGCAGGCTCTCCGCGCGAAAAAAAAAATGGAAAGAGCCATTGATGCGACTACCGAAAGCTGCAGCAAGTTCGCGTCGACAACGTTTACATTCATCTTCTTCATAATTGACTGATTTTTGACAGCTCGCTCAGCGTCGCATCAGCAGGGTTCCTTGGAGGCGGCATTCAAAATTCTAAGCGATGAGGGAAGGCTCTCCTTCCCTTTTTTTCTTTTTTTTTCTTCGCTCGGAGAATCTGCTCGCAGGCTAACTGTGAGGGCTACTATCCAATCAGAAGAACGCTCGTAACCACAATGTCAACACGGTGTACCAGAGGCAAACAATCTCGTAAAAAAAATGTTCTTCAAATATCAGAAAGATAATCGTCAGCAAGACCATAGTTAGTCCCCTCTACTAACTATGGCAAGACCAAAAATAATTGAGATTTATTACAAGTAGAAATATCTGACAACTGCAATGCTTTTAAGTTCGATTAAAGCGATGTCTTGGCGAAAAATGTAAAGTAAGCTTTTTCCCTGTTTAATTGTTAAGTAAACATTCTAGAGAAAGAAGAAAATCCCCACCAATGAGAACCCTTGCAAGCGCAAACAAAGGCAGGAAGCCATCACAAAGGGCAAGAGAAGGGCAGATTAGGAAGTTTCTTTTCATTCTTATCCTTCCGCGATCTAGAAACGAAACACTAAAGTCGAAGCTCTCTTAACGGACACTCTCGTAAGCGGACAGCTCTACTTACGGCCGCCTTGTTTGAAACCCCGTTTTAACTCCCATACAAACTCTGTATTTTTACATTCTCGTAAGCGGACATTCCCGTACGCGGCCGCGGACACTTTCTGATATAACGACTAAGATTTTTCCTTTGTTTTTAAGCTCCCGTAAGCGGACACCCGAAAGAAAATCCTATTAACAACCTCTGTACCTTGATTTTATCAATCCTCTTTACATCGCCGTTCTTCACAATGATTTTACAGTAATTACAGTGCCATATTTCAGTGTTTGTTTTGTCGTCATCCACGTTCAGTTACAATACGGTATTTATTGTTAGCTGGGCAAGCTCCCGTAAGCGGCCATCTATCCCCTACACCTCTAGTGGCCGCTTACGAGAACCATTCAGCTCCAGTTACGGACACTTTCTTCACGTCCCGAGGGTGTCCGCTTACGAGAGCTTCGACTGTATTTCTTTTTGAAATAGCTGCTTGTTGCTGGTTTCATAGGAACAAATGTTACCATAGCAACGATAATTATTTTCTTTTGTTTTTAAATAAGCCTGATTTTCTCGAAATGTAGACTAACACTTGGCATTCGTTTTTTGATATGCTTAAGTATAGCAGATTTGCAGAAATGCTTTTAAAATATGTTCACACCCCAAAAGATTTTATTTCGATTACAAAATAATTGACATTTTATTCAAATTCGAACATTTTTTTTCTTTTCTGATGACAAAAATCAGTGAAATTGTTCCTGCCAAAAAGCCTGAATCAAAAATAGGTTCGGCCACCTTAAATAACAATTATCGATTGATATTGATTGACCTTCAATCATTGATTTTCATCCATTGGTCACGCCGAATTTACCTCCAAAATACTATGAATTTGGCCAGTTCACATTGCTGTTTTGCAGAGGACGGCAAAGAAAAATACCAAGATTTATAACGCTTGTGCAGAACTATTGAACTCGTAACCGATGCCATCGTGGTTCGCTTAGGCTTCCAAATTTGTAACAGCCCCACAATCTGCAGACAGCTACTCCATCATACAATATGTCAAGGCTTGTTGATAAGTTCTTATTTGGTAAATGTTTTCTTGGCGATAAAGTTTACTTCTTACAATTATCCGCTTTAAACTACTGAACAAATAACAAGGTAGTTATGTCAACTTTTTTGCCGATTGAAATAAAACTTCCTCAAATTAAGTTTTTACACCATACAAATTGCAGACAGCTACTCCATCATACAAGATGCGAAGGCTTTTCGTAAATTTGGTGAAGTTTTACAAAGGTTTCCCTAGCAAAAAAGCTTGTATCTTAAAAGCTGCTGCAGTATCCTGTTAAGATAAATTCATTCGTCTTCTAGAACTCTGCAACTTAAAATGTACATAGTACTTCACTGTTTTCCAAGTTCTGTCCTTTAAAGCCTCTGGATATTTCTTGATCGCTTCCTCGCATTGTATTTTACCGGGGACCTTTCCTATTCTGAAACAGTTTTCAAGCACATCATGAACAGCTGATATTTCGTCCTCTGTCCAGGGTTTGCGGTTTGTGTAATTTCTTTGTTCTAGGAAACAAGTTACAAACTACTCTGAGTATTGCCTCTAGTATGTCTAAAGATTTTAATGATAAGGAGCATTTACTTTACTTTACTTATAAAAATAGTAGTGATTTCTAAAATATACATTCAAACATCTTTATGTGACCACCTCTCGTATGGACCTTGGCTTGAAATTATGGGTGGTTCAATTGAAATCATATTTTTCTTTTCTTTTTTCTTGCAACCTTTGTAGGTCTTTGATCACCAATAATGTGAAGCTACACTGTTACACCTACAGAACATTTTTTTTGTGTGAACCTGAAAATAGCCCCATGATTCTAACCGTCCCAACAAGTAAGTCATGTGTGTAGACATAACTGTAGGTTCGTTAAAGTAAAAAGTCAAGCAAAATCTATTAGACGTTATTATAGTCCCAGTAATTAAGCAACGGAAAATAATGCATGTGCATGGGCTCTTCTTAACTGAGGAGGATATAACTTTCTTTTCAATTTATTAAACATCTCGGGCGCGGTATTTGAAGGTAAGCTACTGACAACTTTCCAACACATTACCAACATGTTACCGACACATCACCGACTGTCGGCAGACTGTTGGCTGTTTGTCCGCTGTTTGTCGGCCAACAAACGGTCAACAGTCGGCCGACAGACGACCGACAGTCGGTTCAGGGAGCTATTCTTCACAATTACTGAATCATGAGCAAAATATCTAGCAATGCTTGCAAGTGTGGCTTACATATTATATGAAAGTGATAAATGAAATAAAGAAACCTGAAAAAATTCAGGGCTTCAACAGGATCTGCGATACCGGTGCGATGCTCCACCAACTTAGCTATGAAGTTACACATTAGGAGCGAGGTCAATTGTGAGTTCATAGTTTCCCGTGAGAGGAATCACAGTTAGTATAGGAAGACTGGTTAGGAAACCCGGCAAACTTCAAAGAGATATGTCTTTGTTTCCAAATTTCACTATCACGTGACATTGACCCTACTAACTATGGAGGAATGAAATGATTCATATATGAACTGCAGATGTATATGAAAGTCATAAATGATCATCGCAGTGAATTTCCAATTTAAGAAATTGGAATAAAGAAAAAAATATTTTTTTCAGGTGTTTTTATTCCAATTGCTTAAATTGGAAATTCACTGTGATGATCATTTATCACTTTCATATATATCCGCAGTTCCTATATCAATCATTTCACAATTATTGACCTCGCTGTGTGCATAGCTCAGTTGGTAGGGCATCGCACAGGTATCGCAAAAGGTCACAGATCAGGCTTCTTTATTCCAATTTGCTTAAATTGGAAATTCACTGTGATGATCATTTATCACTTTCATATATATCCACAATTCATATATGAATCATTTCATATACATTACATCATTGCATGATATTATCAATATACACGGCCAAATTGAAAACCGCCCTCTTGAAAACGTGCAAATGACTACAAGCGGGCCGTTAAGGCATTAATGGCCCTACAGTCGATTGGTTCGCGTTTTATCATCTGATTAATATTACCCAATCAGGTTACATTTATATTGACGCGAGAAGACCATTCAGGTGCTTACAGGAAGCTTTGAAGTAAACACAGTCTGGAACAGTTTCTTGCTGAGCGAATGATGTTCAAAAAGAAAAATCAAAGTCTATTTGTTATGAATGGGACAAAATGCAGCTAAAAAATTCCGATTTAGTAGCAAAAGCACAAGGCAAACGTACAAAGAGCAACTTCTTCTTGTCTTATGAGAAACGAAACACAACAAAACATTGGTTTACTTTTATTTGTGTTTCTTGGGTTGAGCTAAATTAACTGAAGCATTCTGGGACTTTTTTGCCGAGGCTCAATTGGAAAATGTAAGTTTGTAAAATAAGATGTCTATAAGTTCTTAACCCCTTGTTGATTGCTTTCAGAGACATTGCAGCTCTTTTTAACTACACCTATACAATACATGGGCCTTAGTGTAGCAGAGCACAAAATTTTCAACGTGAAGTACTTGAACATGTTATTGAACATGTAAAGCTGATTAAATGTGTTTGTTATCTGGATATTATTTGGCCTTGTATATTGATAATAATGATAATGACCTTTTCCCTTGTAGTGTCATTTGCAGCCCTTGCGCTTTGCACTCAGGTGGCAGATGCCACTACGCGGGCCCAAATAAGCAATATTCCCTCAAAAAGTCATTTTATTGTCTTATTATAGAGTCATGGGTGGCACAGTGCCCTAATGGTTAGTGCGCTGAACTCCGGATGGGGACATTGCTTGCTCTGACTCAACCAGTTGCAAAGGGCCTTGCCAGCATGATACGAATGCAGCAGTAAATATCACAAAAGGCTAAGTAAGCGGTTAGCCTTAAATGTAATAACATGCAGTTAGCTATGGAAAGCCAGATGGTGCAAAATTCAAGTATGCAGTAAGCCTCAAATGGTTTATTGCATAGTTAGTTAATTAGTTGTCAAAGTATTAAGTAGTTTCCCATTTTTCTTATATTTTGAGTACTATTGTTATGAAAAAATTGATTTAATTTTATCTAACTTATAACTTAGAACTGTGTCCCCAATTAGCTTTTATAGCTCCTGCAGCTCTTCCTCCTCCTCCTCTCAAGGTCAAATTGGGACCATTTTTTTATACTTGAGGCCCTCTACAATTTTAATAAATTTGGAACCCATCCACTTACTCGAAGCTTTACATCCTGATCTTTTTTGTTTCTTGGTTTTCGTACGTTTCGGTGACCCTGTGAGAAGAACAGCTTTTAAATATTCATTCTAAATGTGAATAACAAATCCAACCGCCGGCTGTTTCAGTGTTTAGTTTTGCAAATCTAACAAGGCACAGGACACATTCTGAACAAGAATATCGGTTATTTTTTGCAACACTAGCTTAAGTGAAATTTTGATATGAACTTTTTCCTGAATTAAATTCCTTCACTTTTTCAAGTTGTTGGTCTTGAAGGTGAAGAAACCAGTAAACAGCTTGAGAGAGCTGGCGGTTAAGTTTTTTTTTCCCCGAGAATTCAAATCCGCCACGCAAATGTACAGGCACTTTGCAGCTAGGCTGTCACATGACCTACTTTTCATAAAATTTATGGGCTATAGCTTAAAGAATGCCAGGCATGAAAAAGCATGTCAGGAAAAAACATTTGATATGGCAAAGTTTGAAGCTCCTGGCATTAAGGAATGAGATTTTATGACTACATAAGTTTCATGAGTGAGCAAGTTGAAATTTCATTGTTCTGTACTCAACATTTTCTAATCTATTGTTCCCATTCTATTTTTGGATTGGTTAACAATGTCTGGGTGACCTTTATTAACAGTAGCTGTACTGTAAATGCTGCAATGTTTTCCTTTGTCATCCATACTGGTTTTGTTGGTAAACAACAGCCACAAAATCTGCATTAGTTTTATGAAAACGCTTCCCTATTTTTTCGACACATGGTAGGTTTCTCCACTTGATAGATGAAAACAGACTTTCACCTTGAACAGAACACTCATTTCATTTGCATGCAAGATTGAACCAAGAACTAACGAGTGGAAATAATCATTCTTCTTTTGTAGGATGTCAATTTTAAAAAAAGGGTGGAAGCTGTCAAGAGATCTTTGAGAATTCAGGGACATTATTTGGCCCTCAGTCATTTTCCCTTTTCACTAAATCAAAAAGAAATGGTAGTTGTATGTCTGTTTCATTTTAGAAATGAGAATACATGTACATACCTTTCGTAAGTGTACCTGCTGTTCTTTTTCTTGCAGTTTTTCCTTTTATTCTGCTTACTGAGCCTGGAATAAAAATGGCAAATTCTAAATGAAAAGGTCAAGTAAAATCAGGGTAGAAAATGTATATTATAAGCTACAAAGTTGTTCCTTTTATTCAGCTTTCTGAGCCTGGAATAATAATGGCAAATTCTAAAATTTCACTATCACGTGACATTGACCCTACTAACTATGGAGGAATGAAATGATTCATATATGAACTGCAGATGTATATGAAAGTCATAAATGATCATCGCAGTGAATTTCCAATTTAAGAAATTGGAATAAAGAAAAAAATATTTTTTTCAGGTGTTTTTATTCCAATTGCTTAAATTGGAAATTCACTGTGATGATCATTTATCACTTTCATATATATCCGCAGTTCCTATATCAATCATTTCACAATTATTGACCTCGCTGTGTGCATAGCTCAGTTGGTAGGGCATCGCACAGGTATCGCAAAAGGTCACAGATCCTGTTCAAGCCCTGAATTTTTTTCAGGCTTCTTTATTCCAATTTGCTTAAATTGGAAATTCACTGTGATGATCATTTATCACTTTCATATATATCCACAATTCATATATGAATCATTTCATATACATTACATCATTGCATGATATTATCAATATACACGGCCAAATTGAAAACCGCCCTCTTGAAAACGTGCAAATGACTACAAGCGGGCCGTTAAGGCATTAATGGCCCTACAGTCGATTGGTTTGCGTTTTATCATCTGATTAATATTACCCAATCAGGTTACATTTATATTGACGCGAGAAGACCATTCAGGTGCTTACAGGAAGCTTTGAAGTAAACACAGTCTGGAACACTTTCTTGCTGAGCGAATGATGTTCAAAAAGAAAAATCAAAGTCTATTTGTTATGAATGGGACAAAATGCAGCTAAAAAATTCCGATTTAGTAGCAAAAGCACAAGGCAAACGTACAAAGAGCAACTTCTTCTTGTCTTATGAGAAACGAAACACAACAAAACATTGGTTTACTTTAATTTGTGTTTCTTGGGTTAAATAAAGAGTTGAAGTAAAATCAGGGGTAATGGTAAACGAAGAAACAAGCGCATTAAAAGAAATTCCAGCTATTATTCCTTTTTCTACAAGAAGCCTTCAAAGATAAAGAAATTAGTAAGCCTTGTAAGAGGACAAAGTCGATCTGTAGATGTTTTTATACAGCTGTTGCCCTCGCGTTACAGGATTGAAGAAATTTCATCCTTGTTGGTCTGTTTCGCATTCATCGTTATATTGAGGTTTATTTTACGTTTGGACTCCTGATTGTGTTCGTTATAAAGAGGATTTCGTTACATGTATATCGAGGTTCGTTATTTCGAGGTTCTGTTCCATACAATTTACTGTAATTTTGGCCGGGCTGAAGAAAATTGTTCATTATACCGAGGACTTTGTTAAATAGAGGTTCGTTAAATCGAGGTTCCACTGTATAAGCTACAACGGGATCTCACCTCGACCTTTCTTTTTGTTGTTATCCACTTCACCATCATCCATGTCATCGACATCATCGTTATCCGTGCTGAAATCTTCATCATCAGCATTGTCGCTGCTGTCGTTACCACCACCACCATCACGTCTGATATCTGATTCCTTAGCTTGTATTTTATCTGCATATATTGAAAATATTTTATCTAGTATTTTATCTTGTATTACTGCTATTTCAGTTTTGACACTCAAATAAAGGTTTTATTATTATTATTATTATTATTATTATTATTATTATTATTATTATTATTATTATCAAAAATGATTGAAATTTTCTTCTCTTAGATGTCCTGCCCCAATCCACATACAGTGTACAATCCCAGACAATCAACTGTTTCCAACTGGTCTGAAGAAAGCGAATGTAATATCAATGTGTTACAATATAAAAGGTAGAGCACTCACCTGCAGGAATATAAGCTGTTCGTTTCTTTTTGTTCATTTGGAAGCCTATGTACATATGATATATAAAGCCTTAGTTCAATGAAAGGCCAAAGATGGACAGCTTTATTATTAAAAAACTAACTGGCAGCTTTTTTCTAGCTAGTGAGAGAGATAAAGCACTTAATGACTGGCCCCGAGGGGAACACTGAGGGTTGAGAGGGAACAAAACTCACTGTTTTCCAAGGGGCCAGTCATTAAGTTTTTTGTTTTTCTCCCCAACTGAAAATAAAGCAAACTACACATAAATGTAATACATTGCCAAGCCTGTGCTCTAAGAAAAATTACAAGGAGCCCAAAGTAGTCCTGCAATACGGTGCATAAATTGGCCATGTTCTAAACGAGCAGGGGACTGGGTACGAACATATTTTTTCTTGGTACGAACATTCAATATCGATTGAATTGAAAATGGGGCACGCCATCTGAAAGAGCATCCAAAAATTAGTAAATGCACCAAATTTGATGGTTATTGGTTTCAACGCAAAGGCATGGTACACTTTTAAAATAAGAGAGCTTAGTATGGATTGGAGGACGCCTGTCCCTCCAATCCATACTAAGTGTACCATGCCTTTGGGTTTAAACCAATAACTGTCAAATTTGGTGAATTTACTAATTTTTGGAGGCTCTTTCAGATGACGTGCCCCATTTTTCAATTCTGGGTTTTCATGTTACGTCATAAAATTCTGAAATCAAAATTCAAAAGGCCTGCTAAACTTTTGATATCACTAGGTGTAAGATAAACTAAAAATATATCTTTTCGCAAATTTCCAGCTTGGTTGTGTCCTTCGTTTTAAAAACAGAGCATTTTGAATATTCGAGTTCTCCGCCGTATGTGATATCAAGCTGAGTGCCGTGACAAAGTTGTTTTGATTCAAAAAAGGCCTTTCCTTTCCATTTTTGCAGATCGAACATTCCCAGTGTACTAAGTGCTGTTTATGTGAAAGTGTAATAGATCATGAGCCAAAAGTAGTCGCTATTAATAGGAAAATTAAGTTCCAGATGTTTCTCTGACATTACGGCGGCCATGTTTGTGCCCCTCGGAAGGACACAAATATGGCGTCTCCATACTGAGCTTTATAAATTTGCGTGGAAAGGTTCGGCAAATAACTCGCAAACGGTGCAACGCACAGACCTGAGATTTGGACAAATCGTTTATCTATTAATTATCTTCTATAATATCTGAAATTCATAGCTTCTGTCGTTGAATGGTTTCGATTTTATTTTTTTATTGCGTGACAGTGAAAACCACCAATTCAATCGACATTGAATGTTTGTACCGAAGAGAAACTATGTTCGTACCCAGTCCCCTGCTCGTTTAGAACATGGCTAATTGGGGTGAATTGTGCGATTTTTGTTAAAAGCACCGAACTTGGCACAAAGATAGTTCTTGATGAGCCGATATGCTATACTGGTGCTGAAACAATTTGTTGTCATTATGTATGATAGAGCTATGATAGAGCTAGCTATTTTTTAAGGTAGTTGGACTGACTTTAGCTCAAAAATGAAACACGTCAAATTATTCAAGGATTTGAAAGAAGACATGGATTTATCCACATTCTCAAGAGATAAGCTCTCCTTTCTGGCGATATGCAGAATAATTTAGACCCAAAGTCGGTCGCTAGGGCTGCATTTTGAGACGCCATATTGAATTTATTGTGTGACATGACGCGAAGACGAACCAAAGGTCGTTTTGTGGCTCATTTTGCCGTTGTAAAGACGTTAGAAGACGCAAGTTTTGGTCTATTGTACTTTCCGTGTGAAATTAACTGCAATGTATTCTATAAAAGAGGCAAAATGGCCATCATTATATCGGACGAACGTGATTTAGGAAGTGGCATTGTGTTACACTATCGATCATTGCAAAACATCAACTATAAGCCAAAATCAGTCGCTCAGAGCAATTCACGCAGGTTGAATTAAAAGCAGATGGCAAAAATAAACTTAGCTTATGTCCTTTGTGTGGTCTCTTGGTATTTTGACTCCATTTAATTGTTACATTGAGGTTTATTTCGTTTCTGCAGCTCGTGACATAACGTTTACATAACACCGCAAGGATTTGACGCCCAGCATGACATTCTTCACGGGAGACGTGCGCAGTAGCTCAGTACGCCTATTATCCGCTGTGCCCAATAGCCGAGGTCTCAATTTCACATGGTTGCTATGCATTACGTAGCTGTTTACGCCGCCATTTTGACCTTCGACAATGGACGAGTGAGATCGTAGATTTTCGGCATTCCTCGCGCTATAATCGGCTCTTTGTTGCCACAAACATTTCGAACAGCGGTTTTCTGAGAAGATTTCAAAATGGCGCTCGATAAACATGTTCTTGTGATGCGATATCGGCGATAAACTACCACAATTTAAGGACCTACACAGACCGCACTCAAAGGTATTTTATGAATAAAGATGTAGATTTATCGTATCTGGATGAAATTTGCGTGGTTTGTTGTTATGATATGAAAGAAACTTTTCACGGGAACCCTGAGCGAAAGAAGCTTTCTGCGAAATGTTAGAGCCATGCAATTATTTGACACGTGTATTAAACTTTACAACTCGATATCTGGAAAATTAAGCGCCTTTCCGCTCAGGGTTCCCGCACGTTTTTTCCTTTACTGCATGGGAATAGACTCGTGTATTTAATTTTGTTCAGCTTAGAAAATTGAAGCCGTGAAACGAGGATCTTTAATTTTTAAGCCCGCAATTCAAATGGCCTTTGTCACCTGAGGTGTGAAAATTGTCACCTCGGACATCAATCTTTTTGAAGCTTAACTTAAGTTGTCTTAACCTGGTATGTTAAAATAGTTAGTTGCTTTTTTATTTTGAACAATTTTCATCTAAAATGGACCTGTTAAAGTCAGTCCAACTACCTTAAACCTTGAGTGCATACTCATACCCTGCGAGCAGAAGCTTCTTTGACCTACCTAGATAATCTAGGAAGACCGAAGAAGACTCTGCTCGCAGGGTAGCTCTTTTTAATATTGGCTCTTTTTAATATTCTTACTATTGTAACTTTTGATATGTATTTTATCAATTGCAATAAAGACACTTTATTTATTTATTTATTTTATTTATTCATTATGCCATTTTACTCGAAAGGTTCTCAAATATCTCCCAGGACCAAAAGTTACATCCCCCTGAAAGAATACCACAAAGTCCAACTGTTGAAATTGAACATTCAAGCTCATGATCAACAAGAATTTTGCTAATTTTGTCAACTCAAATGGCGCAAAAAATTCACCATAAAGCTCAAAAGGAAACCACCCCTTCCACTTAGGTCCAAACAGAACTCCGTAAAAGTATTTGGATTGGCCCATAGATAATATTGATCATCTGGTCAAATACTAAAATCGTGCCAAAAATGGTGCTAACTCAAATGGCCCAACAATCTGGCCTTTAAAACTCAAAAGGAAACCACCCCTCTCCTCGAGTCCAAAAATGAGCTACGTATTTGATCATCAAACAAGACGCATATCTGCGTGAACTTGGGCTTCTTTCCTGGTGTATCCAGTTGTAAACACCAGAAAGTTGACACGAAGAAATCTCAGTTGTCTTTTGTCGATTGGATGGCCTTCCACAGCCACATTTTGTTTTTTTACGAACAAATAAATAGAAATGGAAATGCAAGCACTCGATAAAGTATTTCAAAAGCCCCTCCATGAAACGTACGCGCGAACGTGACTCTTGTCTTCGAGCGGTGTTGAGTTACAATCATGCGATTTGCAAGGGTTTGTAAAGAAAAAGATAAATCTTGTTTCAAAAGGTTTAAATTCTGTGAATGAAATCAGACGTGTCAGACGTTTGCGACGGGAGCTTTTGAAGCGAATTTATAGTCGCTGTTTATAATACTTTGGACGTAATCTCAATGAACATGCTACGGGAAACAAACAAAACAAACGCTGCAGATGAAGTATACAGGTAAGTTACACCACAGTCTTCCCACGCATCTCATCTCGATGAAAACAACATTACACGACTCACACCACAGTCTTCCCACGCATCTCATCTCGATGAAAACAACATTACACGATTTCCAAGTTTGGTTCAAATTTCAATCCGATTATGCAAATTCTTCAAGGTTTCACACAACGCCGCTTCAATAATCATAATGTAAACTACGAATTACAATTACAAAACAAGCGTTCCAGTATTCGTATTGGTATTCTGCTGGGTTCGCCATCACGTCTCAATACCCAATAATCAATCAATCAATCAATCAATCAATAACTTTATTTAAGTGTCGATGCAGTCTAGCTGAGGGTCGAAACCCTCTACTAATAGGGGACACATAAAATTAATAACATAAATTATAAAAGTTAAAAACCTAGATTTGATATTTATAATAAAAAGAGACTAAAATTTAACTACATTATTTACAATAATTCTAACAATTCTAAAATAAGTTATTCTAAGTAGATTACGTGCTACATAACACACAGCTCTTACATTCATGTTCAATTTTCTGTGAAAGGTTGATTAACGTGATCTGTCTTTTGAAAGATTGTAGAGACGGTAAGTTTTTTAAGTTAGTTGAGAGTCGATTCCACAGCACAGGTCCAATATATCTTAACGAGTGTTTTCCATAGGTGACAGTATTAAATCTGGGAATGTGGAAATCTGCGCCTCTAAGGTTGTAAGTGGAACTTTTCAATGAGAACAAATTTTTGACGTTTGGAGGGCACAAATCATGCTTCACTTTGAACATCAAACAAGCTATATCCTGCAACCTTCTTTCGTACAGAGATTTTAAATTAGCTTTGTTAAGGTGCTTCTTTACAGGTTTAAGGTGCTTCTTTACAGGTTTAACTTTGGATGGAGCATTTGATAGAGCATGGTTCTCGATACGTTCACTAAGAAATGTTCGCTCGTAAATCTATTGATCTCTCGTAAAGTCCGCGGAGCAACCCTTTCACAAAACGCTCCAAAACATTTTCTCTGGGTCTTCCGCAAACGCTGTGTGCATTTGTATGTGGTTTGAGCGTAGAAGAAAACATAATATTTGTACTTTCTTTCAAGGACAATGCTTGAGACAAATCCACCATAATTTACCATGTACTTGCTGTGCTTTGCTCACTCTCCTACCCATAGCCCGCGATCCTTCTGGTCTGCACCAGGGATTACACAATAAATAGAAACGCATGCGTTTTAAGGCCCAGAAGGCGAAAAACAACAAAAACGAAGGGCAATTTTAAACTTGGGCTCCCTTTGGGAAACGCCCAAGTAAAAAGGCAGACAAGGTAATTATAAAAACCGATAGCTGAGCCATTTTGCTGATTAGCCTTGGTAATTTAGCAATGTATGTTCCCTCAAAGTAAGTAAGGGCACGTACGTTTGGATTTATTGTAGAAACTGTGGAAACCGCGCTTTCTGCAAATCGATTTATTTCGATCGAGTTTGTAGTCACAAGTGTGCATGTCGATTGATTGATTGCAGAAGATACTGGTTTCTCACGGAGCAATGTGTTTGTTTCCCGTGGTAGCATGTTCACTGAGATCTCGTCCAAAGTATTATGAACAGCGACTATAAATTCACTTCAAAAGCTCCCGTCGGCAACGTCCGATTTCATTCACAATATTTAAACCGTAATAAGAGCTGATCAGTGAGCGGGAGTGGAAGTTTTCAAGATTTTCACAGCTCATGGCGACTGAATACATAACAAAAGAAGTAATTGTCGATTGTTTACAGTTTGGATGTAACTTTATTCTCAACTATTACGCCAGTGACAGGTTAAAAGGCGTGCGTCAAACAAGATCGAGTTCTCAACGATCGCCCTGTTGATAATTGTAAAAACCGATAAAGGTCATTTGTTGATTAGCCTTGGCAGTTTTTAGTTTATCCGCGGGATGGGAATGACTTTTCACGGTCACATTCTGTTTAAAATGTACAAATAAATGGAAATGAAAGTACAAGTACTAAATTAACGGGCGTCTTGTTTATTCCTAAATTGCACTCGAAATCATGTGATTACCTATACTAATTGCACTGTTATTCCATAATATAACTGAGTAGCTGTCCGATAACTTGCAATGGGGCCCACTTATTATTAAGGATGACAGTTTAATGGATCAGGCAATAAAGTTTTCTTTTAATTCTTGTATTTCAGTGAAAACCAATTAATAATTTCGACGCCCACAGCTGCTCACTATGTAAAAGTCTACATTGTTTAAAAGCATCTGTCACACCAAGAGTGCGAATCTTGAGTTACGATGCACGCGGGAAGTTTGGAGAGCACGAGAGAAGCGTAATGGGCTTTAGAGTGCTCTCCAAACTTTCCAGATGCATCCAATATACGCAACGCTAAAAGCATGAACAAATTGTTTCATAACACATTGCGAGAAAAAAAATTCTCTGGCAAACCAGGCGACAGGTCGCCATTACCGCGCTCAAAGAGATTATGATGTACGCTCGCGTTATATTATGCTTTGTTTTGTTGCCTTTTTTCTGTTAATGTTAAACACATGATTGAAAATCGTCTTGACTGTAAAATCTTTTGAAAACAACAGATTTTTTGAAAAAAATGGTCAGAATTTCATGGAGCAGATCATAGCGTACTTAAAATTAGCATTAATTCTTAGAAACGAGCATGCAATTTGTGGCGACAACAAGAACAAAGTTATTTTAATAATCAAAACAAACGATCAAAACAGTACTGTTAGCCAATTTTTAGACGAAGTAGGTGTTCACCGACTACCAATTGCTTAGTAGACAATACTCGTAAAAGTGAAAGTGACCATGAAGAAGAAATATCGTCACTGAACCATTCACATTTGTGGAACATTAAAATAAAGTGCGAGGAAAAAAAATAAAGCTATTGGTTTCAAGGTAAGAAAGTTTGGAATGGATCGAATTTTGTTAAACACTTGAGACAATGAAAAATTAGCTCGCGGAGTGTAATAAGGCCAAAATTAACTATCACAGAAATTAAAACGACCTAAGTGAACGAGGAATGCATTAAAATTAGAATCAACCTCATGGAGTGTAGTGAAGTATGATAAGGTAAAGTTAACGTCATACCTCAGTTTTCCGTGAACCAAATCGACCATTACAAAATCTTTATGTTCCACTTCACTTCCAATGTAAACCAGCAAACCATTAGGTTCGACTGTCTTGAAATCGAACCACAGACTGTGTTTTGTGGATGGCCAAGAAATCTCGCCACTAATATTGTAGGCGACGAAATCGTCACCTTTGAGCTTGATTTCCACACATGTCAGTCCGTTTAAATTTGCGCAGAGCGCAAGGTAGCTAGGCCAAGGCTAGAGAGGCGTAAGTCATTATTTCTAGTGCTCCTAATCTGAGCTTTGCATATGAAGACTAGGCTGAGAAAGCTGAGAACTTTATTCACCGGAGACATTAAGTATCACGAGAAACTGCAAGCTGATATCAAAGCATTCCCATATGGCTTGCCCGACAACAGTTTATAATAATAATAATAACTAGGGATAGTTAACACTACAGCTGCCCCCGCTGTTATCCGTTTTTTCTCAGCGTATCCGTTACTACAGTCAATTATTTCGCTTGATATTTTGGCTATTGTATTTTCTTAATTGATTGAAAATCAGTTTTCTGTTTGGAGCAGTCTTGCGATAATTCAGAAGAAAGCACTAATTTTTCTCGTGTTCTGCTCACAAAGCATTACTTGTTTCTGACCTTCTCTTTTTCAAGATCATGGGACGAAGACGTGCCATTTAAAACAAACTTTCACTATGAATTGTTGAGGTCAAGTAGCTAATTAAAACAAAGCCAAATTATGCAAAAATTCTGAAGAATTACATGTAATAATCACGTAAATTTAATTACACGTACACGTCCCCAACTTCCTGAGATCATTTTGCTTTTTTTTTTTTTTGCTGTAATGAGTGATCTCAGCGAGGGTAAACTTTGGTAATAGCCAAACGTTTTAAAACTACCAATTGATACCAGCTGTTTTCAGATTTTTTTGTTTCAGTATATTAGGGCTGGAAGCTCAAGCAACAATGACCAACTTGACAGCTGAGCTCGAAACGGATGCCAAAAGATTTCTCACCTCTGTCAATGTAAAAGCGTGCCGTGAGTTTTGATTATCTCAAGAACTCTTTTGAATTCTCTTTCCTTCTTGACAAGTCTCAGTTACAAATTTTACGTTAATGCCTGAAGACTGATCAAGTCTTTTATATCTTATTTCTACCACTTGAGTTTTTTTATTTAATGTCATATGATGTTCCGCCTAAAAGCCGAAAACACTGGATCGACAGTGGGCTAGTTATATATGCATGTCTCAAGTGAAAACTTTCTCACGTCTCTGCGAGTTTCAATGCTCGCGGTATCTTTTTAAAACTTTCCTTCTTTAACTCTTTTTGAACTTATCGCAGCTGCTAACTTTATATCTTGGTTGTGGCCTGAGTCTTTCAAACCCCTCGTGTAAAGTGTGATTTGTGTCTGACAAATCTCGATTTCGGATTGAGTCTGTCAATCCTGCGAGCGAACGAGAGCTGCTCGCAACGCGCTAACAAGAGAAATTTCTAGACCAATACGTACTATTCTTGTTTTTGATCATATCAATTGCGTAAGTTTCGGCTTCTAGACCTTGTGAAATCAATAAAGCTCGAAGGAAACCCGAAGGAAACTGCAGCAACCCAACTGCAATCAACGTTTGCAAGCGTCGTTTGTTGACAATTGTTGTGATTTGTGCACGTGGTTTGTCATCATCACCCAATCATGGTTCATCTTACGTCATCATTGACCAATCACATTACAGGAAATTTCATCACACCTACCGATACCACTTGCGGGCATTTTATCACACCTACCGATACTACTTGCGGTCCCACTTTGGCCAAGTCGAGATTTTGTCTGGTATATACTATATATATATATATATAGTCTATATACGCGCGGACTACAATGATGCCTCCTCGGGTTTTGGCCTCTGGGCCAAAACCCTGCGGGGGCAATAATAATAATAATAATAATAATAATTCTTATTACGGTTTAAATATGGTGAATGAAATCGGACGTTTCCGACGGGAGCTTTTGAAGTGAATTTAAAGTCGCTGTTCATAATACTTTGGACGTGATCTCAGTAAACACGCTACCACGGGAAACAAACACATTGCTCCGTGAGAAACCAGTATCTTCTGCAATCAATCAATCAATCGACATGCACGCTTGTGACTACAAACTCGATCGAAATAAATCGATTCGTAGAAAGCGCGGTTTCCGCAGTTTCTACAATAAATCCAAACGTACGGTACGTGCCCTTACTTACTTTGAGAGAGCATGCATTGCTAAATTACCAAGGCTAATCATCAAAATGGCTCAGCTATCGGTTTTTATAATTACCTTGTCTGCCTTTTCTTGACATGTAACTGAACGTGTTCGAAGCAGCAAGCCGGTTTCTTTTTATACTACATTGAAAGCGTATAAAATTTACCGTTTAGTGAACAAAATCGTACGTTGCCAGCGATGGTTAGAAAAATTATCGAGCATACCTTAGGTGAAAAATCAAATCGACGACAACTTTCGATAGATTTTACCGCACAACATCGAACTCATGGAACTCATCGAACATTGCTCCGTGAGAAACCAGTATCTTCTGCAATCAATGAGGGTCTAACATAGGTTTGGCGGGATGCGGGATGGGCCTTTTTTCGCTGGCGGGATGCGGGATGAGAGGAAATTTAAAGGGGATTGTATGGGGTCGGCGGGAAGCGGGAAGTTGGTTATTTTCACGGCGAGACGCGGGAATTCTTGTCTTTTTCGGGCGGGAAACGGGATGGTAGACGGTCAATTAGGTAAACATCACACGGGGAATACCGTAAAATTCCGGTTATAAGCCCTGGGCTTATACAACTTCGTAAGGGGTTTTGGGTGGGCTTATAAACGGAGGGGCTTATATCCAGGTGGACTTACAAGCGGAATAAAAAAAACGTTTAAATTCTGTGAATGAAATCAGACGTGTCAGACGTTTCCGACGGGAGCTTTTGAAGCGAATTTATAGTCGCTGTTTATAATACTTAATCTCAGTGAACATGCTACGAGAAACAAACAAAACAAAAGCTGCAGATGAAGAATACTGGTAAGTCACACCACAATCTTGAAAATCAAAATTCCCACGCATCTCGATGAAAGCAACATTACACAATTGTAAGTTTGGTTCAAATTTCAATCCGATTATGCAAATTCTTCAAGGTTTCACACAACGCCGCTTCAATAATCATAAAGTAAACTACGAATTTCAATTACAAAACAAGCGTTCCAGAATTCGTATTGGTATTCTGCTGGGTTCGCCATCACGTCTAAATACACGATAATGCTTGTTAAGGTGCTTCTTTACACGTTTAACTTTGGATAGCGCATTTGATAGAGCATGGTTCTCGATACGTTCACTTAGAAATGTTCGCTCGTAAATTGATCTCTCGTAAAGTCCACGGAGCGACCCTTTCATAAAACGCTCCAAAACGTTTTCTCTGGGTCTACCGCAAATGCTGTGTGCATTCGTATGTGGTTTGAGCGTATAAGAAATCATAATATTCGTACTTTCTTTCAAGGACGACGCTTGAGATAAATCCACCATAATTTACCATGTGCTTGCTGTGCTTTGCTCACTCTCCTACCCATAGCCCGCGATCCTTCTGGTCTGCGCTAGGGATTGCACAATAAATAGGCACGCATGCGTTTTAAGGCCCAGAAGGCGATTTGTGACTGAACGAAGAAAACAACAAAAGCGAAGGCCAATTTTAAACTTGGGCTCCCTTTGGGAAACGCCCAAGTAATAGGATAATCGTGCCAAAAATGGTGCTTTCAACCCAAGGGTCTCAGTAATTTCACCATGAAGGGCAAATGCTACCCACACCCTCTCCCTGATACAAAAGAAGTGTCCCCCTGGAAAAATTTTCCAATGAGCCCACAGCCAGAATTGATCAGCTTATCGAATACTATCACTGTGCCACATTTGGTGCTTCTAACCCAAAGGATGCAGTCAATTTTGCAATAAACTTAAATGGTACCCACCCCCTCTCTCCTAGGTCCAAAAACATGCCCCCCCCCCCCCCCCCCTAAAGAATTCCGAACGGGCCTATATCTGAAATTGATCAGCTCATTGAGTACTATCACTGTACCAAATTTGGGGCTTCTAACTTAAAGGATGCAATCAATTTCGCCATAAAGCTTAAGGTGGCTGAACACAGTTTTCGATACCTGTGTTGCATTTTCAATTTTTCCAAAACCGTTGATTCCTGGGTCTCCAAAATTAGCATAACATAAGATAAAAAGATAGACTTCTGTATTTTGATATTTTAGTTGACGTGTATTTTGTTGCCATGGTAACATGACTGAATATAAACACGCCATAAAAATCGGGTTTTATATATTTGCAGAAAATTTAGTCATTAGATTTTCTCCATCCCTTGCATGTAACAAACTTGTAACATTGCTCGCATGTTAACACTATTCTAATAATATTTTAACAGAGAGATTTTCAGCTATCCTCTGTTTAAGGTTCACTGAATTATTTACAATTTTCTCTGTTAAATTTAAATTTTTTTTAAATAATTCACTTTCTTGTTTCCTTTAGTATTTTCCTGCCAAATTTTATGAAATTCTAATGAGTGGTTCTCGAGAAATGTGCGCATTTCCAAGAAAGCTGCTAAACTGATTCAATCACATTTTTTTGACCTACTACGCATGCGCTGCATTTAAGTGGGTTCTTACGATAACGACAAAAACCGGCAAAATCACTGGATTTTTTGTTTGTTAACTTTTTCTGACATTCCATACAAACAAAAGACTAAAACATATAACACATTGTGTCATTTTAAAAATAATAATATCACATGCAGGAACGGCATAGAACAAATAAATCTTCGCTTTATCGGCGCCATGTTTCATCTTCGTAATCATTGTGCGCGCGCTGCCTCGCATCAGCAATGAAGACTGCAGAGCGCGCGCAAAAACTGTGTTCGGCCACCTTAAACGATACCCACCCCTTCCCCCCTGTGCAAAATTTGGTGATTTTAACAAAAATCGCACAATCATTTCACCATATTGCCGGACTAAAGGTTCCAAACTATGAGATCCAGGGTACCCAGCATAAAGCTTACATGAAAGAAATAAGATTATCTGGTCGCCCAAAGACAAAGTTAGTCGCCTGAAGCACCCGGGCAAGAGCCAAAGATCGCAAATACACAGCTACAAAAGTCGACCGTGTTACAAGAAGTAAAAAAATGTAAAAAATCTGAAAGAAATGAATGAATCGTTTTTTGTTACAATAAAAATTTATCATTTTTTTTTTATCATTTTTCAGTTACCTTTTTTAAATGCATCTAAATCAAACCTCCATTTACAAATTTCCGCGGCTGTAAGCCGCACGTCCTGATCATGTGCAAGTCCAAAGTTTAAACTGTTGTTGCCCTTGGGAGTTAGTGAGTTTTCTTCTCCCTTGGAAGTCATAGAGTTTTGACGCCGGCCACATGACACGCTCTCGTCCAATAAAAAATGGCATTTCAGTTGGGGGGTATAACAAAAATCATTGTTTCTCATAAACGAGTACACTGACCTACAAATTCTTTCTCATAGTTTGAGTGTAGCAATCAAATCTTTCTTTAAAATAAATACAGAACAATTTCTATGTTTGAAACTAAATTATCACCAAAAACATTTACTTTGACAGTACATGCAAAGGAACTATTAAGGAACTTTGTAGAACACACAAGTTCTTCCTGCACATGGTGAACGCTTTTTTTATTTCAAAATTTAATTTCTCTTGAGCTAAACAACCAAAAGGCAAAGTTGGGTTACAAAATCTACGTCCAGTTCTATTTTGAGGAATAAGTTAAAATTATTAAAAAAATTAATAACAACGAACAAATAACGCCGATTGTGAGTCATTTTACTAAGGGCTTGCAGAATTGGTTTAAAAAGGTCAAAAAATGCAAATAAATATAGCCTTTCATAGCAACACCACCTCAGTTACCGCAGGACGAAACATTGCAGGCTGTTATATTGTGGCTGTGGTTTCTACCTTGATATTTCGTGCAACATTGCTTACTTTCAACGGACGCATGCACTAGTTAAATTTCTCCACTGAATGTTGATTTCAGTTGTGCGATCAAAGCCATTTCAATAATATTATAATAAATAGTACGAAAATTGTGTACAATTTTACAATTCGACACGAGTAACAACAGAAAATGTATTGCCCAGTTATGCGCTCGTTCAAAAGTTATTTCCATATTTCGAAGTTACTGCAGATCTATCGCATAATTTACGTGTGATAATTTTGTCATTTGCTTTCAGAGTAATTTGCCATTTTCATTGTTATTTGGCACGAACTTTACTACAACTACCAGACGTCTTTGCACATTTGACGTAATAATGCAAACAGCCTATTTGACTAATTCGCACAAATGGATAATTTTATTCATGATCCGACAAGAACAGAGTGTCGATCCGACAATAACGAAAGAATTTCACCTGTAAGATGATGCAAGGGACAGACCATAAGAAATAACCGGAGGGAGTGGGGGTGACTTTTCACCATTACTTTTTTCCATGTAAATCTTGTCAAAAACAATTTCTTCAAGTGATCATGCGTAAAAAAAATCCTGCAGACAAGTTGGGCTTAAAAATTTTCCTGCACCAATAATTTTTACCCCCCCCCCCCCCACCCCCCTTCCTGTCATTTCTTATGGTGGTGGTATGAAGGTAATATGAAGCCAAATATATATAGGCATGTGCTGTGAATTGCAAAATGATTGTTTTTTAGTAATTCCAAACAATTACCTGCTTTCCTTCACCTTTATCAAGCTCCCTTTTACACTGAATAACTCGCTAAGAGGAATTACTGTACAGTAAAAGTTGCTCGAACTGTGGAAACCACAAGAGATTAAGATTACTGCCAATTTATTGCAGAAAAGTTTTATTTTCGATGCGTATTTGAGCGGACACAAATGCAGTACGATGATGTCAACTTCAATCTTATAACCAATGTTGACAGTTCATGTCTAAGCAAAACTATAAGGGGATCGTGATGCAAATGAGAATATACTAAATACCATCAGGAGGTGTCCCTGCTTTCCTTTTCCCTTTCTCTGTTCCTTTTTTTTGGCTCAATGTGCCTGTAAAATAATGAAGAATTTTGAATTTAAAATAAAATTGAAATGCACTTATTTGCACCAGTTTTCTTGCCTTGCAAAGTTCTAGTGTCGATCTTTGTTTTTTTAGTCCATTGTAATAAGCAGCCAGCTTTAGTTAGGAATACCAACTTTCAATTCCCAAGTTCAGGGCGGAAAATTGACTTTTTTTCTGGTAGCCACTTGGCTCCTAAATATTATAAAGTGGTAGCCAATCCCTAAAGGTTGGTCGCCATTTTTTAAAGTGGTAGCCAATTTCAAAAAAGTTTGTGGCCATCATGTTTATAATGACGAAAAAAAAAACATTTTTACCCTGTCATGGTAATAGATCAGGGTTTTCAATAAGAATCAAAGTAGGCGGAAAAAGGGTTACTCGTGCTGCAGGCACGACCTTCTAGAGGGCATATTCACCCGGGAAACTTTTAAAATCTGAGCCTCTAAGAGTGCATCTCCTGCATTCTGGGACAAGAATAAGGTCATTTTTGACAGAACCATACATGCTCTATTTTCCAGCTTTTTATTCAATGGTTTTAATTATCTTGCAGACAAAGTAGTTGCCAAACGCAAATTTTTAGTCGCCAGATTTCAAAATCAAATAGGGCATTGTTTAAAAGTGTTTAATCCAAAAAAGGACTGAATACATAAATATTCAAAAAGAAAAACAAAACAATCTTATCGCTAGGTGTAAAACAAACACGATATATAAGATTTTGTGGCCACTATCGAAGAAATCAACAAGAGACACAATCCATAGGCATACATGACCTGCGCAAGGGCTTGCAAAACATTATAGGGTGATTTCAAACACAGTCAGCTTTTTGCGTGTTTTCCGATGTGATAGAATCTTTTACAGCAAATTAAAGGAAGAGGAGGGTTGACTTCTTATCTTATTTTGGATGTTTTAGAAGCAAAGATCTTCCGACATAACTTGATAGAAGGGCACAATGTGTGAGGGAATGTCCGTTATTCATCGTCAACACACAGTGAACAATTTAGTCGCATTGGCGCCTGTATTAGGCACAATTTGACGCCCTGCCAAGGTGGTCACCTACAAGGGCTTTGACTATATCAACTTTTTCCTGCACCAATAATTTTTACCCCCCCCCCCCACCCCCCTTCCTGTCATTTCTTATGGTGGTGGTATGAAGGTAATATGAAGCCAAATATATATAGGCATGTGCTGTGAATTGCAAAATGATTGTTTTTTAGTAATTCCAAACAATTACCTGCTTTCCTTCACCTTTATCAAGCTCCCTTTTACACTGAATAACTCGCTAAGAGGAATTACTGTACAGTAAAAGTTGCTCGAACTGTGGAAACCACAAGAGATTAAGATTACTGCCAATTTATTGCAGAAAAGTTTTATTTTCGATGCGTATTTGAGCGGACACAAATGCAGTACGATGATGTCAACTTCAATCTTATAACCAATGTTGACAGTTCATGTCTAAGCAAAACTATAAGGGGATCGTGATGCAAATGAGAATATACTAAATACCATCAGGAGGTGTCCCTGCTTTCCTTTTCCCTTTCTCTGTTCCTTTTTTTTGGCTCAATGTGCCTGTAAAATAATGAAGAATTTTGAATTTAAAATAAAATTGAAATGCACTTATTTGCACCAGTTTTCTTGCCTTGCAAAGTTCTAGTGTCGATCTTTGTTTTTTTAGTCCATTGTAATAAGCAGCCAGCTTTAGTTAGGAATACCAACTTTCAATTCCCAAGTTCAGGGCGGAAAATTGACTTTTTTTCTGGTAGCCACTTGGCTCCTAAATATTATAAAGTGGTAGCCAATCCCTAAAGGTTGGTCGCCATTTTTTAAAGTGGTAGCCAATTTCAAAAAAGTTTGTGGCCATCATGTTTATAATGACGAAAAAAAAAACATTTTTACCCTGTCATGGTAATAGATCAGGGTTTTCAATAAGAATCAAAGTAGGCGGAAAAAGGGTTACTCGTGCTGCAGGCACGACCTTCTAGAGGGCATATTCACCCGGGAAACTTTTAAAATCTGAGCCTCTAAGAGTGCATCTCCTGCATTCTGGGACAAGAATAAGGTCATTTTTGACAGAACCATACATGCTCTATTTTCCAGCTTTTTATTCAATGGTTTTAATTATCTTGCAGACAAAGTAGTTGCCAAACGCAAATTTTTAGTCGCCAGATTTCAAAATCAAATAGGGCATTGTTTAAAAGTGTTTAATCCAAAAAAGGACTGAATACATAAATATTCAAAAAGAAAAACAAAACAATCTTATCGCTAGGTGTAAAACAAACACGATATATAAGATTTTGTGGCCACTATCGAAGAAATCAACAAGAGACACAATCCATAGGCATACATGACCTGCGCAAGGGCTTGCAAAACATTATAGGGTGATTTCAAACACAGTCAGCTTTTTGCGTGTTTTCCGATGTGATAGAATCTTTTACAGCAAATTAAAGGAAGAGGAGGGTTGACTTCTTATCTTATTTTGGATGTTTTAGAAGCAAAGATCTTCCGACATAACTTGATAGAAGGGCGCAATGTGTGAGGGAATGTCCGTTATTCATCGTCAACACACAGTGAACAATTTAGTCGCATTGGCGCCTGTATTAGGCACAATTTGACGCCCTGCCAAGGTGGTCACCTACAAGGGCTTTGACTATATCAACTTTTTCCTGCACCAATAATTTTTACCCCCCCCCCCCCCCACCCCCCTTCCTGTCATTTCTTATGGTGGTGGTATGAAGGTAATATGAAGCCAAATATATATAGGCATGTGCTGTGAATTGCAAAATGATTGTTTTTTAGTAATTCCAAACAATTACCTGCTTTCCTTCACCTTTATCAAGCTCCCTTTTACACTGAATAACTCGCTAAGAGGAATTACTGTACAGTAAAAGTTGCTCGAACTGTGGAAACCACAAGAGATTAAGATTACTGCCAATTTATTGCAGAAAAGTTTTATTTTCGATGCGTATTTGAGCGGACACAAATGCAGTACGATGATGTCAACTTCAATCTTATAACCAATGTTGACAGTTCATGTCTAAGCAAAACTATAAGGGGATCGTGATGCAAATGAGAATATACTAAATACCATCAGGAGGTGTCCCTGCTTTCCTTTTCCCTTTCTCTGTTCCTTTTTTTTGGCTCAATGTGCCTGTAAAATAATGAAGAATTTTGAATTTAAAATAAAATTGAAATGCACTTATTTGCACCAGTTTTCTTGCCTTGCAAAGTTCTAGTGTCGATCTTTGTTTTTTTAGTCCATTGTAATAAGCAGCCAGCTTTAGTTAGGAATACCAACTTTCAATTCCCAAGTTCAGGGCGGAAAATTGACTTTTTTTCTGGTAGCCACTTGGCTCCTAAATATTATAAAGTGGTAGCCAATCCCTAAAGGTTGGTCGCCATTTTTTAAAGTGGTAGCCAATTTCAAAAAAGTTTGTGGCCATCATGTTTATAATGACGAAAAAAAAAACATTTTTACCCTGTCATGGTAATAGATCAGGGTTTTCAATAAGAATCAAAGTAGGCGGAAAAAGGGTTACTCGTGCTGCAGGCACGACCTTCTAGAGGGCATATTCACCCGGGAAACTTTTAAAATCTGAGCCTCTAAGAGTGCATCTCCTGCATTCTGGGACAAGAATAAGGTCATTTTTGACAGAACCATACATGCTCTATTTTCCAGCTTTTTATTCAATGGTTTTAATTATCTTGCAGACAAAGTAGTTGCCAAACGCAAATTTTTAGTCGCCAGATTTCAAAATCAAATAGGGCATTGTTTAAAAGTGTTTAATCCAAAAAAGGACTGAATACATAAATATTCAAAAAGAAAAACAAAACAATCTTATCGCTAGGTGTAAAACAAACACGATATATAAGATTTTGTGGCCACTATCGAAGAAATCAACAAGAGACACAATCCATAGGCATACATGACCTGCGCAAGGGCTTGCAAAACATTATAGGGTGATTTCAAACACAGTCAGCTTTTTGCGTGTTTTCCGATGTGATAGAATCTTTTACAGCAAATTAAAGGAAGAGGAGGGTTGACTTCTTATCTTATTTTGGATGTTTTAGAAGCAAAGATCTTCCGACATAACTTGATAGAAGGGCACAATGTGTGAGGGAATGTCCGTTATTCATCGTCAACACACAGTGAACAATTTAGTCGCATTGGCGCCTGTATTAGGCACAATTTGACGCCCTGCCAAGGTGGTCACCTACAAGGGCTTTGACTATATCAACTTTTTCCTGCACCAATAATTTTTACCCCCCCCCCCCCCACCCCCCTTCCTGTCATTTCTTATGGTGGTGGTATGAAGGTAATATGAAGCCAAATATATATAGGCATGTGCTGTGAATTGCAAAATGATTGTTTTTTAGTAATTCCAAACAATTACCTGCTTTCCTTCACCTTTATCAAGCTCCCTTTTACACTGAATAACTCGCTAAGAGGAATTACTGTACAGTAAAAGTTGCTCGAACTGTGGAAACCACAAGAGATTAAGATTACTGCCAATTTATTGCAGAAAAGTTTTATTTTCGATGCGTATTTGAGCGGACACAAATGCAGTACGATGATGTCAACTTCAATCTTATAACCAATGTTGACAGTTCATGTCTAAGCAAAACTATAAGGGGATCGTGATGCAAATGAGAATATACTAAATACCATCAGGAGGTGTCCCTGCTTTCCTTTTCCCTTTCTCTGTTCCTTTTTTTTGGCTCAATGTGCCTGTAAAATAATGAAGAATTTTGAATTTAAAATAAAATTGAAATGCACTTATTTGCACCAGTTTTCTTGCCTTGCAAAGTTCTAGTGTCGATCTTTGTTTTTTTAGTCCATTGTAATAAGCAGCCAGCTTTAGTTAGGAATACCAACTTTCAATTCCCAAGTTCAGGGCGGAAAATTGACTTTTTTTCTGGTAGCCACTTGGCTCCTAAATATTATAAAGTGGTAGCCAATCCCTAAAGGTTGGTCGCCATTTTTTAAAGTGGTAGCCAATTTCAAAAAAGTTTGTGGCCATCATGTTTATAATGACGAAAAAAAAAACATTTTTACCCTGTCATGGTAATAGATCAGGGTTTTCAATAAGAATCAAAGTAGGCGGAAAAAGGGTTACTCGTGCTGCAGGCACGACCTTCTAGAGGGCATATTCACCCGGGAAACTTTTAAAATCTGAGCCTCTAAGAGTGCATCTCCTGCATTCTGGGACAAGAATAAGGTCATTTTTGACAGAACCATACATGCTCTATTTTCCAGCTTTTTATTCAATGGTTTTAATTATCTTGCAGACAAAGTAGTTGCCAAACGCAAATTTTTAGTCGCCAGATTTCAAAATCAAATAGGGCATTGTTTAAAAGTGTTTAATCCAAAAAAGGACTGAATACATAAATATTCAAAAAGAAAAACAAAACAATCTTATCGCTAGGTGTAAAACAAACACGATATATAAGATTTTGTGGCCACTATCGAAGAAATCAACAAGAGACACAATCCATAGGCATACATGACCTGCGCAAGGGCTTGCAAAACATTATAGGGTGATTTCAAACACAGTCAGCTTTTTGCGTGTTTTCCGATGTGATAGAATCTTTTACAGCAAATTAAAGGAAGAGGAGGGTTGACTTCTTATCTTATTTTGGATGTTTTAGAAGCAAAGATCTTCCGACATAACTTGATAGAAGGGCACAATGTGTGAGGGAATGTCCGTTATTCATCGTCAACACACAGTGAACAATTTAGTCGCATTGGCGCCTGTATTAGGCACAGTTTGACGCCCTGCCAAGGTGGTCACCTACAAGGGCTTTGACTATATCAACTTTTTCCTGCACCAATAATTTTTACCCCCCCCCCCCCCCACCCCCCTTCCTGTCATTTCTTATGGTGGTGGTATGAAGGTAATATGAAGCCAAATATATATAGGCATGTGCTGTGAATTGCAAAATGATTGTTTTTTAGTAATTCCAAACAATTACCTGCTTTCCTTCACCTTTATCAAGCTCCCTTTTACACTGAATAACTCGCTAAGAGGAATTACTGTACAGTAAAAGTTGCTCGAACTGTGGAAACCACAAGAGATTAAGATTACTGCCAATTTATTGCAGAAAAGTTTTATTTTCGATGCGTATTTGAGCGGACACAAATGCAGTACGATGATGTCAACTTCAATCTTATAACCAATGTTGACAGTTCATGTCTAAGCAAAACTATAAGGGGATCGTGATGCAAATGAGAATATACTAAATACCATCAGGAGGTGTCCCTGCTTTCCTTTTCCCTTTCTCTGTTCCTTTTTTTTGGCTCAATGTGCCTGTAAAATAATGAAGAATTTTGAATTTAAAATAAAATTGAAATGCACTTATTTGCACCAGTTTTCTTGCCTTGCAAAGTTCTAGTGTCGATCTTTGTTTTTTTAGTCCATTGTAATAAGCAGCCAGCTTTAGTTAGGAATACCAACTTTCAATTCCCAAGTTCAGGGCGGAAAATTGACTTTTTTTCTGGTAGCCACTTGGCTCCTAAATATTATAAAGTGGTAGCCAATCCCTAAAGGTTGGTCGCCATTTTTTAAAGTGGTAGCCAATTTCAAAAAAGTTTGTGGCAATCATGTTTATAACGACGAAAAAAAAACATTTTTACCCTGTCATGGTAATAGATCAGGGTTTTCAATAAGAATCAAAGTAGGCGGAAAAAGGGTTACTCGTGCTGCAGGCACGACCTTCTAGAGGGCATATTCACCCGGGAAACTTTTAAAATCTGAGCCTCTAAGAGTGCATCTCCTGCATTCTGGGACAAGAATAAGGTCATTTTTGACAGAACCATACATGCTCTATTTTCCAGCTTTTTATTCAATGGTTTTAATTATCTTGCAGACAAAGTAGTTGCCAAACGCAAATTTTTAGTCGCCAGATTTCAAAATCAAATAGGGCATTGTTTAAAAGTGTTTAATCCAAAAAAGGACTGAATACATAAATATTCAAAAAGAAAAACAAAACAATCTTATCGCTAGGTGTAAAACAAACACGATATATAAGATTTTGTGGCCACTATCGAAGAAATCAACAAGAGACACAATCCATAGGCATACATGACCTGCGCAAGGGCTTGCAAAACATTATAGGGTGATTTCAAACACAGTCAGCTTTTTGCGTGTTTTCCGATGTGATAGAATCTTTTACAGCAAATTAAAGGAAGAGGAGGGTTGACTTCTTATCTTATTTTGGATGTTTTAGAAGCAAAGATCTTCCGACATAACTTGATAGAAGGGCACAATGTGTGAGGGAATGTCCGTTATTCATCGTCAACACACAGTGAACAATTTAGTCGCATTGGCGCCTGTATTAGGCACAATTTGACGCCCTGCCAAGGTGGTCACCTACAAGGGCTTTGACTATATCAACTTTTTCCTGCACCAATAATTTTTACCCCCCCCCCCCCCCACCCCCCTTCCTGTCATTTCTTATGGTGGTGGTATGAAGGTAATATGAAGCCAAATATATATAGGCATGTGCTGTGAATTGCAAAATGATTGTTTTTTAGTAATTCCAAACAATTACCTGCTTTCCTTCACCTTTATCAAGCTCCCTTTTACACTGAATAACTCGCTAAGAGGAATTACTGTACAGTAAAAGTTGCTCGAACTGTGGAAACCACAAGAGATTAAGATTACTGCCAATTTATTGCAGAAAAGTTTTATTTTCGATGCGTATTTGAGCGGACACAAATGCAGTACGATGATGTCAACTTCAATCTTATAACCAATGTTGACAGTTCATGTCTAAGCAAAACTATAAGGGGATCGTGATGCAAATGAGAATATACTAAATACCATCAGGAGGTGTCCCTGCTTTCCTTTTCCCTTTCTCTGTTCCTTTTTTTTGGCTCAATGTGCCTGTAAAATAATGAAGAATTTTGAATTTAAAATAAAATTGAAATGCACTTATTTGCACCAGTTTTCTTGCCTTGCAAAGTTCTAGTGTCGATCTTTGTTTTTTTAGTCCATTGTAATAAGCAGCCAGCTTTAGTTAGGAATACCAACTTTCAATTCCCAAGTTCAGGGCGGAAAATTGACTTTTTTTCTGGTAGCCACTTGGCTCCTAAATATTATAAAGTGGTAGCCAATCCCTAAAGGTTGGTCGCCATTTTTTAAAGTGGTAGCCAATTTCAAAAAAGTTTGTGGCCATCATGTTTATAATGACGAAAAAAAAAACATTTTTACCCTGTCATGGTAATAGATCAGGGTTTTCAATAAGAATCAAAGTAGGCGGAAAAAGGGTTACTCGTGCTGCAGGCACGACCTTCTAGAGGGCATATTCACCCGGGAAACTTTTAAAATCTGAGCCTCTAAGAGTGCATCTCCTGCATTCTGGGACAAGAATAAGGTCATTTTTGACAGAACCATACATGCTCTATTTTCCAGCTTTTTATTCAATGGTTTTAATTATCTTGCAGACAAAGTAGTTGCCAAACGCAAATTTTTAGTCGCCAGATTTCAAAATCAAATAGGGCATTGTTTAAAAGTGTTTAATCCAAAAAAGGACTGAATACATAAATATTCAAAAAGAAAAACAAAACAATCTTATCGCTAGGTGTAAAACAAACACGATATATAAGATTTTGTGGCCACTATCGAAGAAATCAACAAGAGACACAATCCATAGGCATACATGACCTGCGCAAGGGCTTGCAAAACATTATAGGGTGATTTCAAATACAGTCAGCTTTTTGCGTGTTTTCCGATGTGATAGAATCTTTTACAGCAAATTAAAGGAAGAGGAGGGTTGACTTCTTATCTTATTTTGGATGTTTTAGAAGCAAAGATCTTCCGACATAACTTGATAGAAGGGCACAATGTGTGAGGGAATGTCCGTTATTCATCGTCAACACACAGTGAACAATTTAGTCGCATTGGCGCCTGTATTAGGCACAATTTGACGCCCTGCCAAGGTGGTCACCTACAAGGGCTTTGACTATATCAACTTGTTCCATATTCCTTTTGCAGAAGAGCAGTAGAATCTCTGCTATGGAAACAGAGTCTAGCTCTTGGAATTGTTTGAATTTCAATACAATGGGGACTTGCTATGTAATAAACTTCGCAGCCTCCCACAGATCTGTCATGCGTCATGTGGGAAGATTTTTTTCAAACTCACATTATTGGTCTTGACATAGATGTTATCAGCACAAACAGAGTGCATCAAAACATGCATGCAGAATACATTGCCACAAACGTCTTTTACTGTTTGTGAATGTTATTGATCTGAGAATTAACCAGCAAAAAATTTAATACTTACAAGTATCCACATTGCTCTCACTTCCACCACCGTCAATGTCATTGACAGACTCTAAAAAAAGAAATATTTTAATTTGCCTCTCTCTCATAATGCATACAGTGCACATTAATCTTTGTCATTCCATTCTCTCTGTAAATGCAAAAATTCACTTGTTGTGCAATATGAAAGTGATGACTTAAATATGTATGTCATTTATTTTTTAATATTAAGTTTCCACCACAGCTTGAGAAATGTGGCTGATTTGTGTACTGAAGAAACGCTATGCACTCCTTTAATTATATGGCCAACAGTTAGGCCATAAGGTCATTTCCCTGTTTTGCATTGCACATCCTAACTGCACACGATTACTAGCATCATAAGTGCGCGCTCAGAGCGCACGCACGTCCAAGACTTTTTAAGGTTGCAATGAGGCCAAGCTCACTAGGATAATGAATGGTTATTTACTCTCAAACAACCATGGGGACCTACCATTTTTTCCAAGGAATTTTTACCTGTCATTCATCCTCTTTTTGTTTAACGAGTTAGAAAAAAATCACCCACTGAGATAAAATCATGACCTCGAGAATGCGCATGCGATGACATTTTTGAGCTAATTTTGTCTGATGCTAATAGTATTTGTCACAAAACATATATTAAATTGTTCCTATTAGTTGTGTGATTCCTGTTCCTATGGAAAAATGCATAAACTGATCAAATAAGCGTGTGTTTGTAAGGGACGGACCATTAGAAAAGTGATGGGGGGGATGGGGAAAAAAAAACAAAAAAAAATTCATGCAAGGCAAAATGTCCGAAAAAAAAATTAATGCAAGGAAAAACCCAAAGAAAAAAATTCATGCACAAGATAGGTTGCATTTTGATATTAAACCAGAATTGTAATAATTATTCTTCTCGAAAAGTGTTCCAAAATGCACCAAATGGCAATAGAGCATGTCTAGATTTTCAAAATTTTCCAGTGGGAGGATTCCCCCGGACCCCCACCTGAAATGGCCTCACGCCCTGGATTTTAATACGCCAGGGGTAATTTCCCGAACGCCGAACGCAGATTTCCGAGCGCAGAACGCGAACCAAAATCACCAAAGCAAGGAAAAAACAACCGGAGTGTACCTTGCAGTCAGGTTAGCCTGAATATCACTCTGGTTAGCCTAAAAAGGCCCAGGTTAGCCCGTTTACAGTTAGCTCTCAATAATGATAATGGTTCTGCTTGCTTCGGTGATTTTGTTTAGCGTTCGGCGTTCGCAAAATTACCCCTGCCGATTTTAATACCGTCACAATCAGTGCTAACGTTTGGGTCCCCTCACCTCAAAACTTATTCCTACGGGCCTGGCAGTTATATAAATTACACAAATTTTCACTATACACCTGTAAACTGCTACTTACTTTTTATGTCATAAAATAAATGGAAAGTAATGTTAACAAGCTATGTATTTAATAAATCAAAGTACCGGTAGCCCTGTTTTTAATTAATTCAATAGCAAATTGTGCATGAAGCAGATTTTATTAAAAAAAAATTCGGGCAGAGGGGTGTAGTCAAAAAAAAAAAATTCTTGCACAGGCACTAGGCCAAAAAAAAAAAAAAATTCTTGCAAGTAAAAAATTCCCCTCCCCCCCATCAGTTTTCTAATGGTCCGTCCCTAAGGTGGGATAATAAGCAATTATGGGGTAACTTGAGATGATAATATCTCAAAAATGGACCCTGGGACCTATTCGCTTTATTTTATATTTCGAAACATTGCATGATTGATAACAGCTTGTGAAGGTTTGACAAAAATGCTATGTTTACCTTGATTTCGGGGGAAAGACCTTAAATTTAAGTTAGGGATACCAAATCTAAAATGCCATAAAAATATCATGATCCTAATCTTAAACAGGTAAGAAAAAATAATGTATACCGCAATATCAAATAATAGTTTAGTAATACATACATTCGGTGATTCTTAAAAGTTTCTTTACTTACCAGAGCTGCTGGGGTTCTCTTGTGACATTTCAAAGTCAATTTCTGTTAGCAAATAGAAGAAAAATGATCTACAATTGGAGTATTCACTTAATATATAAACCTATATAATCCTCGAAATGTTTCAGACACGATTATAATCATGTTCTTTTAACTTTTCTCTAGCACAGGATGCAAAATTGTATAAAAGGTACTGGATTACAGGGTCATTTTCTTCCAAACAATAGCGGGAGCCATAACACGTCATAAAAATCCAAAATGGCGGCACGATGGAATTTAAAAGCCATAAACTTTTCCATTTATTGTTATTATTAAATGTTATTTCTCCCTTGACCTGCCAAATTTGGAAATTAGGAATATATGGCCAACAGTTAGGCCATAAGGTCATTTTCCTGTTTTGCATTGCGCATCCTTACTGCACACGATTTAAAACGTCATAAGCGCGCGCTCAGAGCGCATGCACATCCAAGGCTTTGTAAGTTTGCAATGAGGCCAAGCTCACTAGGATAATGAATGGTTATTTACTCTGAAACAAGCATGGGAACCTGCCATTTTTTCCAAGGAATTTTTACCTGTCATTCATCCTCTTTTTGTTTAATGAGTTAGAAAAAAATCATGTTTGAAAACTAACTTATTGCTAAAAATGCATTACCCATGGAGATAAAATCATGACCTCGAGAATGTGCACGTGATGGCATTTATGAGCTAATTTCGTCTGATGCTAAGAGTATTTGTCACAAAACATATATTAAATTGTTCCTTGTTAACGATATAATATACCTCTTATGTTGTGTTAAGATTTGCTTTAGTTGTGTGATTCCTGTTCTTATGGAAAGATGCGTAAACTGATCAAATAAGCGTGTATTTGTAAGGTGGGAAAACAAGCAATTACGGGGTAACTTGAGATGACAATATCTCGTAAATGGACCCCGGGAACTATTCGTTTTATTTTATATTTCGAAACATTGCATGATTGATAACAGCTTGTCAAAGTTTGACAAAAATGCTTTGTTTACCTTGATTTCGGGGGAAAGACCTTAAATTTAAGTTAATTAGAGATACCAAATCTAAAATGCCACAAAAATATCATGATCCTAATCTTAAACAGGTAAGAGAAAATATTATGTATACCGCAATATCAAATAATAGTTTAGTAATACATACATTCAGTGATTCTTAAAAGTTTCTTTGCTTACCAGAGCTGCTGGGATTTTCTTGTGACATTTCAAGGTCAATTTCTGTAAGAAAAAAGAAGAAAAATGATCTACAATTGGAGTATTCACTTAATATATAAACCTATAAAATCATCGAAATGTTTCAGACACAATTATAAGGAATCAAAAGCAGTCAATGATGCATGACACTTTGGATCATAGTAAAGAAATTTGAAAAACTCTTTGAAGTGTCAAAAAACTTGAATTTTACAGACGTTTCGGGCTTAGCCCTTCTTCAGTGTTGTAGTTGTAATGCATTACAACTACAACACTGAAGAAGGGCTAAGCCCGAAACGTCTGTAAAATTCAAGTTTTTTGACACTTAAAGAGTTTTTCAAATTTCTTTACAATTATAAGGATGTTCTTTTAACTATTCTCTAGCACAGGATGCAAAATTGTATAAAAGATCCTGGATTACAGGGTCATTAATTTTTCTTCCAAACAATGGCGGGAGTCATAACACGTCATAAAAATCCAAAATGGCGGCGCGATGGAAATTTAAAAGCCATACACTTTTCCATTTATTGTTACGATTAAATGTTATTTCCCCCTTGACCTGTAAAATTTGGAAATTAGGAATTATTTCAAACAATTCAATGTCAACTTGTCACAAGAGTGGAGGATCCGTTAAAAGCTTTAGTAGATGTTATATTTAGAAAACCTATGTGCAAGGGTCTTGCTGTATCTGCTTATAAAGTGGTTATTACCGTTTAGTTCTATTTCATCCAACTTCTTTCCCGCCAACTTAGATGCCTTTCCTTCGTCAACAGCTATGAGTAGCTTGCTGACTTTGGCAAGTTCTAATGTACTTTCTTGCAGGCGGTAGAAGTCCCTGTGCACATCAATGTTATGCCCCAGATGATTTGCCAGCCAGTCCAGCTCTGAATTAGTCATGTCAACAATCTGGCAAACAGTGGCCACATACTTCCTTAGTTTTGTACTTGTGACTAAATGCGGGCATTTCACATTGGCACGAATGGCAACAGCTTTTAGACAGTCCCACCCTCTTACACTTTTGCGAGAATTTCGTTTGGCTCTGGCAAAAACATAAGGATTGTCAGGGTGAACTCCAGCTTCATTTCTGTGACAAATCAGAGGATCTATTGCTTCCTTCACTTCCAGTGTTAGGAGGATTGGCACTTTCCTACCTCTTTTCCCTTTTATTTCCACCATGTCCAAGCTAAAAATAAAATATAAAGTCCATTTTATTTTATGTTAATAAAGAATAATACAAATTATATAATGAATGACGTTCTTGACCTTTTGAATAATGTGCACCACCAGCTTCAAGATGGTAACTTTCATAAAATGTAGTATTTGCTTTATTATATCCAACTCAAACAAAATGAATGAACAGACATCTGTTTATTGTATAGAAGAAACTGGTTGCTTGTGTCAGCAGACAAGTTCATGTAGTCACACTGTTCAAAAGTAAATTGATTATTCTTATGATAGTGTATTAAATTTATGAGTTCAAGTTAGAAATTTCGAGTTCCAGTTAGAGATTTCGAGTTCGAGTTAGAATTAGAATTTCGATTTTGAGTTAAAATTTCGAGATCTAGTTAAAAGGAAGGGCCTGAAAAGTTACTGATTTTGTGATGGCAGACGAAAAAAAGAAACAAAAAAAAGAAAGAAAACGAAATCGAAAAGGCCACAACATGGCGTGACATTTTCGCAGTTGGTCACGCAGTGTCGCCCTTATCAACAAATGAAAGCTAACCACAAGCAAATAGGAGTGGAACTAGCCGAAAGCAAACCAGAGTAGAACTAGCCGCAAGCAAACCAGAGTGGAGCTAACCGCAAGTAACTCGATATTTTAACTCGAACTCGAAATTTCTAACTCGAACTCATGAAATTGACAGACCCTTCTTATGATGCTTTTCAATTCATTTTGTTTGACAAACGTTTCAGGGAAGTGAAGTCTCAGCAAAGCATGCTGTTAGTGTGTCAACGAGAACAAGAGTTGTAGAAGTCTACTACGGCTGATGAGCTAACAAGTGTTGTAGCTTATTGTCTGCCTCAGCTGAAAAACGTCTACGCCTTGATTTAAATGCATGTTACATAAGTTTGAAGTCAGCCATGATAAAACATTCAGCCCTTATATTCACAATTGAAAAATGGTATTTAAAAAACAAGTTATCGAGTTAAGTTACGAAAAATAAGATGCTGTGCGATGTCATGCCCTGAGTCCATTGTAGTTTGTCTATGAAAGATCACTTACTTATTATCCCCTTTTGTGCTGGTTAACTATATACTTGAATATTTCCTGTTTAATTTAGGGGGGAGAAATATCCCCTTGAAGGTTAAAAGGTTGACAAACCTATAGTTGTGGGGACTTCTGTCTACACACAGCCCTTACTTGTGGGGACGGTTGGAATTGTGGGGACATTTTGAGGTCCCCACCAAAAAAAATCACCTCTGACCCGAAAAAAAAATTCTCCTTGCCGTTATTCACAATTTAAAGTAACACCTATGCGAATACAAGAAGTGTGTGGATTAAGTAGACATAACTCCCTTTTAAGCTTTTATTTCGATATTTCCATGGTCCTCACAAGTCACTGGATGTTGATTTCAGTCAGAGACATTTGTGGGGATTCAAACACAGGTTACTTTGCTGAACTAGGTTTATGGGGACGTAGATGTATTAATCTTACCGAACTTTTTTTTTTTCAGAAACATAAAAGCATTTCGACAGCTTAGCCATGTGAGTATGAGCAATGACATGTTGGATGTTTCCTTTATTACAGCAATCAACTGAGTGATCTATCAAGCAGTGAAATTTCCCACTTCTTACAAAATTGTTCATTGCTTGAACTTGGTCCAAAAAATGCAAAACAGACTCACACTGACATTCAATTGCACACTCAGTACAGACACTGGTTAAGACGGAATCCCCCAGGACTTCGAGTAGCTGTTGGACAAAATTATGTACCAAAATTATTTACACCTTATTGCAAGTTTTTTTGTTACTGCTTCAAATATCTTATCAAAAGAAATCTTTTCTAACAACACCAAACATCGAAAACCAATCTCGAAGTTCCGCTGAATTCCACTAAATCCCTTAAAGGACGCGAGCTTTTGCCTATAGCTTGTGAACATTAAATTTCATTTTCTCAGGCTCTGATAAGAAATTGTTGTACCAAAATTATTTACACCTTATTGCAAACTTTTGTGTTACTGCTTCAAATATTTTATCAAAAGAAATCTTTTCTAACAACACCAAACACCGAAAACAAATTTTGAAATTTCACTCGATCTTTGTCAAACTTAAATAAATATTACTCAACTTCCTGGTGGATTCCGTCTGAATTATATACATACCGCTTGATAAGCTGTTGTTCAAATGGATTGAGGGACTTCTGAACTTCTTGAATGCCAACAGCACTCCAACTTGGGCGGCTTCTGTAGCTATCTATCCGCAAATAGGCAGCTTCCCCTCCTCTACGTTTATTGAATAGGATGAGTCTCGTCAAGGTCACCTCTGCAAGTGATGCCCAGGTGGTGCTTACTTCTTGTGTGTGTTCTGTGGCATTGACTTCAGTCATTAGGGATTTTATCTCAGCTATTTGAAATTTTCTTAGAGCCACCAAGTCTGATGTCAGAGGGAGAAACTCTGGCTTGTTGAATTTCCTTTCGCCAAGTGTATGCAGTGCCGCTGAAGAGACTTTTCCTGCCCATTCAGAGTCATGGAGCTCAAGATATGAATTGACATCCTCTTTTAGTTGTGCGTCTTGTCTGCGAAGAGCAAATCCCCGGATGATGGCAGCACACTTACGCAAGTTATTGCCAAGTTTGAGGGCCAGCGATGGAATGCCGATTGTGGCACGATTGCCACTATCTGGAAACTGATAACTGCAAACACTTCTTACTGCCTCAATAATCAAATCAAATTTTCCAGGTTTAATGAAACTGGACAAAGGCTCTTTTGATTTTTCACGTCTTCTCAGCTCTATCAGCAAGCGTCCAACTTCTCGCATTCTCTGAGAAACATAAGTTGTTTTTTCTAACCCCACATTCTCAAGAATAGATTCGCCAAAGGTCAGAATAACTTCATCAGTCCTGACAGTTTTTGTGATGTTATCTTGTTGCATAATTCTAAGTACACTACCTATTAGCTGTTCTCCTGCATCTCTCGGAGAAACTGGGTTGGCCAGTAGCAGTGCACTCTCCCCCCTTAAGTACCTACTATTGATCCATTTGTCCTTTTGCTTAAATGGGCATTTTTTAGCATGCTTTGTAAGATCTTTC
Source organism: Meandrina meandrites (assembly GCA_963693305.1). Taxonomy (NCBI): domain Eukaryota; kingdom Metazoa; phylum Cnidaria; class Anthozoa; order Scleractinia; family Meandrinidae; genus Meandrina; species Meandrina meandrites. The sequence goes on along the minus strand of OY855908.1, from coordinate 5,115,580 downwards.
TTCCTAATGAATCCCAGGCAATAGGGACAGGGCAGAAACTCTGAAGCATCTCTCTCGCACTCCTCTCGGGATGGGCGACGGACAACTTTTAGTTCTCCTTTTCCTAAGCAGAGAACTTTTCGGTTATGATAGAAGTTCCCAAGCAGCCTGAGCTTTTCAAAAGCTAATCTTCGTTCCTTTGAATTTAGTCGAAGAGCCATAGCCTTTGCAACCTCTGGCTCCTTATCATGGCAGTTCTCCAAATGCCTGGCAAGTTTTGACACTTCATGTTGACAAAAAAAGCAAGACTGCTTTTTGTTGTACCGCCTGTTCTTCTTGTCCTTTTTTGGTGTCACATCCTGAACGTAAACTGACCAGGATTAAAAAGAGTTAGTAGAGCTATCGCAAATAAAGTTAAATAAAAAATATCCAAATTTCAAATTTCTGGTAATAGGATTGTGAATCGCAAGTGGCTACCCCTTCTAAGGTTTCTGAGGGCTTCCCAAATGAGAGGGTCCTGCAAGCTTTTGAAGTAAGGTATGATGGTCCACCCCAAAAGACATGTGCATTTGCAAGTGTCATAAACCAACTGATCGTCAAAACATGGATAATATATGTGGTTGATTTCACAAACATCCATGTACACAAGGCAAGGAAATATGGTCTTTCTTGATCTTGGTCTCAACTAGCTAGGCTTAGAGTGGTTGCAATGTAGGGATAATTTCCATACGATTGTAGATTATCACAATGGATTGCGTAACATGCAAGGATTTTTGTGCGAGTCAGTATAAAATTTTCCTTCAGATATGCACAACCATGTGAGAAACAGTCTTCATCTTTCAGGCGGCTGATTACAGTTTTCCAATCTTCGGAGTACTTATCCTTAATTTTGCTTTCACATCCAAACCGCTACAACTCAGGAGCTCAAGGTTACAAGATAAGCTAAGTACTGTATTTTTTTATGTTTGTGTACCGCTTAGACCACGTTGCATTTCCATGGCAATCCCGCTGAATATAAATCAACCAAAAACTTGCTTCCACTGGATTTCAGAAAATTTGATCATTAGTTTTTTTCCATCATTCACTAGTGTGCTACAAACTTGCAAAAATTCTGAAACTTTTAACAGAGTGAATTTTAATTTTCGTTGTTTTAGGTTTTCCCATAATCTTCAAGAGGTTTAAAAATTCTGTTGTTAAATTTCATATGTTTTTATAATCAGCAGTTTTCTTGCACAATTTTCTTGTACAATTTAGTAAAATTTCTTAAAATTCTAATGACTGGTTTGTTCAAAACTATGCCACTACATGCAATTTTCTTTCAATACTTGTCTAATATTGTTTATAATGTACTTCTTTGTATTTATGTATCTATCATGTTTGCGACATATTTTTCTAATAATCAATAAACATTTATTAAAGAAAACCTTGCCTTCTTTCTGGTAAAACAATAAAACCGCCAATAATTTTGTAACTTTTTGATCCACTAGGCATGCATGCCAGCACTTTTTTGTTTTTCTCAAAGCCTTGAGAACCAGTGCTTGGACTCACATCAGCATTGAATCCAAAAAGCGCACAAACACTTAAACAATAATACAACACCATAAGGGAACTATGTGCAATTTTATTCTTTGTACTTGGTCTCATAAACAGAGATCTAGGCTATTTGAACAGCAAAAGATTCTTGGCGAGTTTTGTGATATTTATACAGTCTAGACGAAAAAAAAAATGAACAACAAATCTCAAAGCAAACCACTGGAGGAAATTCCAGAAAGCATTCTTTCATTTGCTGTTTTCAAAGTGTTCCTTCAAGGAAGGAAGAAAGGTTGGCTCCCAAACTTATAGTTTATTCCACATCTAAAGATTGAGGGGCAGCCAGGATAAGACATTAAAAACTATAGTAAAAATGTTCACTGGTTTAAAATATTAAAAAAGAATATGAGCCTTCGGCTGTCTCTCAACAGTTTTCGACAGATAAAAATGGAATGCGAGATGAAATATATACAAAAAAGGCAAGATGAAAAAATAAGAAGAACAACAAAAGCGAAGTAAGAATGTGCTAATAAATTTTTTTTAAAAATAATACAATACTGGTTTGGAATTGGCTTATAATTATTGTCAGCATGCTTTAAATAGTTGAGGTGTGCCAAGCCTCCAAAGTTTTTCTAATGCCAAAAGAGCCTTTGTCGCTGATGCTAGAATTGTCCACGTCTATGCGATGGTCGAATGACCATGCACATTTTGCAATATTGACCAATTGGCACAGGTTTTGACATTCCTGATTATGTTCTTTCCTGCGAGTTTCAAAGCACTGCCTTCAAATGTTGTTTTCAACTACATACCACTAACCACAATCGGCACAGGGTATTTCGTAAACAAGGTTCAGCTGATGTTCAAAAGATGGTCTGAATTTGCATTGGGAGATGTAAACTCTTGTTGTAAAGTCTTGAAGGGCTTTTTAATAACTTGAATGTCGTGCCTTTGAAGAAATCTTTCTAGATGGTTGATGAAAGGAAGGGCAGCGTAACTGTTAAAATGCTCTTTCAATTTTATTTGCCAAAGCCTGTAGAACGATAGCCAAAAGCTCACATTCTTAAGCCAGTGACATTTCGTCTGTAGTTTTTATTATTTCCACATCTATTATAACTCTTGTACTAGTAGCATACTGGAAACTTGTAGCAGATGGAGAGTTTCCCATTATATGGAAACAGATTCCTCTGCAATCTGTATGATTCAGTAAAAAATTCTGCCATTCTGCAAATGTTTGCAATCATAGAGAGCCAGCCTTTGGCATACAAGAATAAGAATCTTTGAATCATCTTAATGCAAAAATAAATAAATAAATAAATAAATAAATAAATAAATAAATAAATAAATAAATAAATAAATAAATAAATAAATAAAAGCCAGAGCCAATCTCACCTCGACTTTCTTTTTTTCTGCTATCTACTTCATCATCATCCTTATCAGTGCTGGAATTGTCGCCATCATCATTATCATCATCATCATCATCATCATCATCATCATCATCATCATCATCATCATCATCATCATCATCATCATCATCGTTGTCGTCGTCTTCGTCTTCATCACTGTCATCGTCATCGTCATCGTCATCGTCATCATCATCATCATGGTTATCATCATCATCATTGTCGTCGTTGTCGTCATAGCCAACATCATGCTTATTTTGCATGCCCAAACCTGGCTGCATGAAAAAACTTCATTAACTCTTAGTGGTTTCTACATTTTCTACATGTGAATATGTAACTTCCGTTCTGGCCAACCATTTAAAATATGATTACCGGTAGTACAATACTCTTAAATTGAAACATAGGTAATTAAAGAGATGAGTATTCCATCACTAACACTCCGAAAAGAGGGCCAAATGTTGATTGTTTTAAAAATCTGTAGACTGTTCACAGTCCCTATTTTTCTGTGAAGTCGTAAGGATCAAACGTCGAGTTTGAGGGGTTGCTATCTTGGTTTCTTTATGCGAGCAAAACCTGGGGATAGTATTAAATTCCTGTGGGTAAGGGGGATGGATGGAGACGGTGAGCGGAAAAACTAGGGAGACTGTAGCAGCTTCACTCAGTCTTGTGATCAAGGAGTGTGTCCGATTTTCGGCGTCTTATTGAATCAATCAACAATCTCATACCCCGTTGAAAAAACCTCTCATAACAGCAAAATATGAGTCAGATTGATTACTTGTTGCTGCATGTACAGTTGTGAAAATGTTACCTTCCGTCACTCAAGTTGTCGATGCTTTGCTTCACAATGAATTCTATTGTCGACCAATCACGTGCTGCTGTTGCTTCACGTGGACACAAGATGGAGGGAAGACATGACAGTCCCACTATTTTTTCCGCTCCTCCGTCCCTACGCTATTAACCACCAGCACCCCTACCCACGGGCATTTTGAACTCTCCCCAGGTTTCGCTCCCTTAAAGAAACCAAGATGGTGACCCCTCAAACTCAACGATCGATCTCTGCGACTTCACGGGAAAATAGGGGACTGTGAACAGTCTAAAAAATCTGTAGAGGGAGAGAAAGAGGGAAAGAGGGTTAGAACCGATTCCCCTGGCCCTGTTTCTGCGACCTGCAGCAAACAAACACCAAGACAGTTAAATGTGCAGAACTCAAGAAAAAAATTCCGGGATGCTGACTTACAATTATCTTTATATTTTAATTATTGTTTTGGAGTTATATTTGGCAATGAGCATGTGCTCATTCCTATTCGATAATCCTTATTTAATACAGAAAAAATGCAATCAATTGTTAATTATTCACCAAATTGGAGGAAAAGGAATTTGCCCAGGGTGTTCATAAGAGAAAAAGTTGGCAAGTGGATGCCATATAATTATGGAACTTAAGCCAGTAGACAAATTCATCAAGTAACACATCTTAGCTTGGTGCCGTGGTTTGAGTTAACCTAACAGCTAATGGGTTGCTGACTTTCCTCTATGGTAATTAATTAATAGGCACCCTGGATTCATAGCGTGTCACAGGAATGCTACATTTTGAAATTAGTAAGATTTGTTACCTCAACATTATGTACCAGAACATTCATACTGCAACAATCATTGCTCAAGATAACTTATTTCTGTGACATGCATACTGTCCTGCAGAGCTCGACACCAACTGTAGCCAACTAGCCACAGACTAGTAGAAATTCAGTTTTGGCTAGTAGATTTTCGATTTCCACTAGCCAAATTGGCTAGTAAACAAAATGAAATTGGCCAAACTAGTTTTTGTCATTCACAAGAAAACCATACGCAAACACTTTTCTTGGAATTTCTTGTTGACACATCATGTTACTGGTCACGTGCTGCTCAGCACGTATGCAAATTTAAGACTGTTGACTTTTCGTTGCGTGGCACTTGACAAACAAGACACCATTTTCTGAAAGCACACATCGATATTCTTTTTTGTTTCAAAATTAGTAGAACAAAACACGAGCTTCTCCTGATTATAATTAAATCATGCACAAAATCATGCGGAACTATAAAGGGATAACATTTCATTTTGCGTAACAACACATCGGTGATTTGTCATCATATGCATACTGACAAAACTTGCCACTACAAAAATAATTAGAGAAATATCCTTCCAAATTTAAATCAGCCGTTTTTAGCATTCAAATTTCGCCAACAACAGTTTGCAGTATTGTTCAGATAGTTGTTTTGCTTTTGAAATGTTTCTACCCCAGACAGTGTTTACAAGGACATCTCGGTGTCTCGATATTTTTCCAAAGTCTCACAGAAAAACAGAGTCCTGAAAGTCTTTATGGGAAAATCTCTGGATTTTCCTTTGTGAGCTGTTGGCCTGAGAGATTTGATGTAAGGAAAACACATAATAGCAATCTCTGAACCTTATAATGGTTGAAGTAAAATGTAATTACCCACATTATGTTTTAAAGAGTATCGCTTGCATTTTGATTTCAAGTCTTGCTAGTAATTCTGCTGTTATTGGACGTACCAGACATCACCGCTTGGCTAGTAAAAATTTTTTTTTGGCTAGTAACATCAAAGTTGTCACTAGCCACTAGCCACTAGGCTAGTAAGTTGAAAAGTTAGTGTCGAGCCCTGAGTCCTGTATAATACTTACTAGTGTATTTGGTACATGTATGTTTGAATCTCCTACATCAGATTCTACAATCTTGTCAACTGCTTTTGAGATATCTCCAAAACCATCATCCTCATCATCATCATCATCATCAAAGAGCTTTTTTGCTGAAGATTTCCTGAAGACTAAAGAACAGGATGAAAGCACTGTTGAGAGTACACGAATTTTAAGCAACAAGACAGTAATTCAATGCTGAGCCTTCTGTAATTAAACCCTTTTAGCAACTTAATCTCATTAACATTTCTGACTCCCAATGATGACAAGAAAATAATAATAATAATAATAACAATAATTATAATAATAATAATAAAAATAATAATAATAATAATAATAATAATAATAATAACAATAATAATAACAATAATCATCATCATCATTATCATCATCATCATAATACTAATAATAAAATTTGATGTTTATCAATCTTAACACATCAAAATTTTTCATGGCGTGTTTTCAAGCTAATCTATATAGACGAGATTATTTTGAGCTATGATGGAACCCTTAAAAAACCCTTCAGAAAGTTGACAATTAGCTCTTCAAAATTCCTTGCCACAACCTTATAAAATTAAGCAAATGCAATATAGAACAGCTGCTTATATCAATAAGCTGTGACAAAAACAATCAAACATTTAGCCACAACAAATAAACTTCTGTTATTAGTATCAAAATTAATTTTCTGCTGCTTATAATTACCCACATCTGCAACAAAAGTTTATCAACAGAAGTCTGTGTAATATGTTATTTAGTTGAAATAATAACAACATTTGAAGGCGCGAGGGCAAGATGCGCAGATTAATTGGCTAAATTGAACATTGTCAAAACAACTCCAAATTTCGCATGCGAGTTTGTTTACGTGTGTTAAACACTGTCCTGTATTTTTTCCCGCTTTTGTCTGCCTTGTTTCCAAAAAATTACGCATGCAAAAACTGGACCTTGACAAAAGAAACCTTTTGTTCCGCGAAACAATGAAATCAGCGAAGTTGAACCGATTACTGTTTTAACTCTACAAACATCAACCCTGGGGGTTAGGGTAAGGTTAGGGTTAGGTTAGGTTAGGGTTAGCATAGGGTTATCCTAGCAAAAATAAAGAAATCTCTTCTTTTGAAATTCAGTGATGCTATCAGCAAAGCGCTTGCCATTTATGCTTTGTCTGCGCGACGAATTACAAAATTATTACGGAAGAAAACGTATTCGAAATTTCTCAGCGGTAAATTTCGCTAAGCGAAATGATTTTCATTTTTGTGAATAACACTGCCGTTAGCAAAGCAAATTCAGTCCGTTTCACTAAAAAAGATACTTCCACTTTCGAACTAGCGTGAACGGCGAATTTTTTTCCGCGAATTTTCACGAGTAAAGCATTCAACATAGTAAATGGTTTGAACCCAGGAGTATCAGTAGTTCGTATAGTGTGATCGTCCGGGTGAGAGTAGTTCTGAGAAGAACGTAGGGGACCCACAGAACGTAGGGGACCCACAGAACGAGACTATGGGTCGCATAGGAAAACCAGGTTTGTGCAGTTTCGGTAGTCCGTAGAGTTTCGGTGGTTGTGGTACTGAGCACCTCAGTCGGTAGTAGCGTTTCGTGTCAAAAGCGTCGGTCTTTTTGAGCGTAAGTAGTTTGCTGTTGAGTTTACGTTGTAGTGCTGGCGTCGGGTCGCGTTTAAGTTCTTCGTAAGTTTGTTTGTCGTTAACAAGTGCGTCCATTTTGTCGTAGTAGTCAATCTTGTCCATAACAACAGTAACACGTCCTTTGTCGGCTGGTAGTATAACAATGTTCTGGTCGTTTTTCAGTCGTTTCAGTGCTTGTTGTTCGTCTTTAGTTAAGTTGCTGCCAGGTATAGAGGCTGACTGTATCGTGGAAGCAATTCTGCTTCTGATGTTATCCTTGGCTGGTTCTGATAAGTCTCGTTGACGAGACAGAACCGCCTCAACACTAGATACAATCGTCTCGGTCGGTATACGTTTAGGCGTTACTGAGTGTTTAAGTCCGTATGACAGTACCTTCGTCTCAGTTTGGTCTAGGGGACGGGAAGAAATATTCCTGACCCAGTTGTCGTCAGTTTTCTGTCGTTTTTTGTCTTTGTTATGTTGAAGTCGTGTTAGTTTTCGTTGGTGTTCAGTGCGAACACGGTCTGTCGTTTTGTCGGCTCGTTTGTCGGCAATAGTAGTCACAGTGTCAAGTAAATTAGTCGGTAACAGTTGTTTAAGTTTGTCAAGTCGTTGTTGTAGTTTGTTGTTGTAGTATTTGAGTCTTCTGTGACAGTCGTTTATCCGCGCTTTGACCAGTCGTCTGCAGGTGGATTTGACGATCTGGATGGCCTCTTGTGTGTTCAACGGCGACTTAAGTTTAAGTCCAGCCGGAACGAGACCGAGGTCTTTGCAGCGGTGGTTGAACCAGAGTTGATGGCGTATTCGTCTGACAATACTTACGTAACTGATGTAAAATGCTCCGACTGCCAAGCCTCCTACATTGGAGAGACTGGTAGAAACCTCAACACGAGACTGACTGAACACAAACGAGCGACTAGAAATGGTGATGTAAACAATCACATTTCTGAACACCACCGACTTACTAATCACAAAATTGACTGGGACTCTGCTGAATGTTTAACCTACAGTACGAACTATTTTCAACGACTGACTCTAGAAAGCTGGTACACAAACTTAGAACAAACGCCTATCAACAGATGTCAACAACTACCGCCACCTTACAAACGACTAATTAACGACATAAACAAAACCGACGAACAGACCACAAACACAACGACTTAATTTGACTAACAATAGACGGATCGAAACTGACCAATTACTGTTGACGGACTTAACACGAGTCTTACAGCCAATAACATCACGGCTAAACTGACCAATCAGTTACAACAGACCAGACTTATAACATCACCAACTGACAACAACTCTTCACTTGACTCTGAAGATGACTTCCGCACAGGTTGTCGAAACGTCAGTCACCAACAACAGTTCTTCTCAGAACTACTCTCACCCGGACGATCACACTATACGAACTAAAGCATTCAAGTTTGCCTAGACAAACCGTCGCGTTTGGAGCGTAAACATGTCAAGTTTTGGCAACTCGGCCTGTGTGTTTCTGGTCACGAAACACAGGTTTCGAAAACTTTTGCGTCGACGTTTTATGTTTCTTCAATGAATGTAGACAGCAAATGGCGACTTTATATTTCTGGTAAATGCTGAGACAGCGATCTTCGTTGACTGATCTTTGGTTCACTTGCAAAACGCGACAGTTTGTCTAGACAAACTTAAATGTTTTGCTCGATCGTGAGAAAACGCGCTAAAAAGTTAGCCGTTTACGGTAGCTCGAAAATGGCAGTAAAAGTCTGGTTTCATAAAACGGTTTTTTCAGACAACACAAAAGAAGTTAGTTTAAAGCTGAACAGGCTGTTTCTCCTACAGGCATGTTATGAATACACTGAATCGAATTTAAGCCGGCTGGAAAAGCGATGGAAAAGAACAAGTCAGCTTAAACAAACAAAAAACTTACATGCGAGCCCGGGTTCAGTCTTGTCCTTTCATTCCTCTCGATAGACAGCGATGAAGCAATCAATGGAATTCCATGATGCGCACTCACAAAATCTAAACGGTTGATTTTCATTCCGCTTGACTTGCAGTAAGCTCCTTAATTGAAGGGTCCAATGGAAAAGCGACACATTGGAATTTTCGCTAAATTGAACATTGCCTAAACAACTCAAAATTTCGCATGCGAGTTTGTTTACAGGTCTTAAACATTGTCCTGTGTTCCATTTTGCTGGTCTTTGCTTCGTTCTCCTGAAATAGCGCATGCAAAAAACAAGGATTTTGCTGGCGGCGTCTTTGAGAAGTTTCTTTGATAAACGATAAATAAAAGAAACCCTTTGTTTCTCGAGACAATGAAACCAGCGAAGGTTAAACGGCTGTTGTTTCAACCCTAACATTTAGGGTTACAGTTTTAACCCTAACGCTAAACCTCAACCCTAACCCTAAACTCGAATCCTAACGTTAGGGTTATTGTTTTAACCCTAATATTAGGGTTAGGGTTAAGAAATGGCTTAGGGTTAGGATTTAGACGCTAACCCCGAGCTAGCAGTTTGCCTTCTCGCGGTTATTTTCACTCTGGTTTGCTTGCGGTTAGCTTTCACTCCGGTCTGCTTGCGGTTAGCTTTCACTCCGGTCTGCTTGCGGTTAGCTTTCACTCCAGTCTGCTTGCGGTTAGCTCTTTTTTGTTGTTCGGGTCAACCCTATTTTAATGGGTTTGCTCGATAATTAGCCAGTACAACACTCTGCTTATGCCATTTCACCACAGGTAGCCCAAGCTCGATATATGCGTAGCTTTCATGTTGCCCTTTGCATTGTTACGTAATTCGAGCAATTTGCATATTTATAAGGGTTTGTATGGGGAAAGAAATAAGGCCGAAAAGAACGAAAAATTAACCGTTGAATTACAATAAAAACTGCTCACCTGAACTCTTGCGTTCCTTTTTTTGTGTGCTGTGTGGTTTTTTAACCGATTTGGTGCGATTTAGTGCAGTTTTAGTTCCAATGGTTGCTCTCTCTATATATCCTTTCCCAAGGTTGGGTACTCCAACGAAGCAGTTGAGCCGATCTGCTGACGGAAAACGGCCGTAAATTCGCTCCAACAGCTCCAGCCGTCTCCAAACTCCGGGTAGATCACGGACGATAGATACATTTTCCATTCCTGTCCTTTGTTTCCGTTGAATTTTCACACAAACCGAATAAAACATCGCCAATCGCTAAAAACTTTCCTTCTTGAAGCCATCGGCAGAGGCTTGATTCAAACTCCGCGTTACCCAAACGGCCAACAGATAGCTTAGCGACCCGGCCTAAGACTCGAATTACTTCCACTCCGGGTGGATGAGAGTCATTTCCTCCCATTGAGCATTGAGCAAAGGACTCTCACCCACCCGGAGTGGAAGTAATTCGAGTCTTAGGCCGGGTCGCTAAGCTATCTGTTGGCCGTTTGGGTAACGCGGAGTTTGAATCAAGCCTCTGCCGATGGCTTCAAGAAGGAAAGTTTTTAGCGATTGGCGATGTTTTATTCGGTTTGTGTGAAAATTCAACGGAAACAAAGGACAGGAATGGAAAATGTATCTATCGTCCGTGATCTACCCGGAGTTTGGAGACGGCTGGAGCTGTTGGAGCGAATTTACGGCCGTTTTCCGTCAGCAGATCGGCTCGACTGCTTCGTTGGAGTACCCAACCTTGAGAAAGGATATATAGAGAGAGCAACCATTGGAACTAAAACTGCACTAAATCGCACCAAATCGGTTAAAAAACCACACAGCACACAAAAAAAGGAACGCAAGAGTTCAGGTGAGCAGTTTTTATTGTAATTCAACGGTTAATTTTTCGTTCTTTTCGGCCTTATTTCTTTCCCCATACAAACCCTTATAAATATGCAAATTGCTCGAATTATGTAACAATGCAAAGGGCAACATGAAAGCTACTCATATATCGAGCTTGGGCTACCTGTGGTTTCACACGCGCTGTCAAATCGATTTAAAGTAAACATGCGTGGCGGACGTTGTCAAAACTACATTCCCTTAGTTTCCCATTACATCTAACTTCTGCTTACAGTAAAGCGCTATATGCTCTCACTTCTCCAATCCTTACATCATCACATCGCACACAGTACAAAATCCCACAAAATCAAGAAAAGAAAAGATCGCACACACTTGGTTTTCGCATGCATTGATTGATCGATCCATTGTTGAATTTTTCATGAGGGACCGAGAAATCTTTCGACAGGGGAGGTGCAGCCCTCGACACTCGATCAATTTTTATAAGTCTAAAACCAGCTCGCTTCTCAGCAACTTTGTCGCCGCAGCACCTAAGCGGATACTGCAAAAGTGACACTCACAAAGTTCCCGACAAGAAAACTGTTTTAGACTTTCCGCTTGGATCGATCTGCTTTTTGTACGACAACGTTCACTCGAGCGCCTAAACAGCGCTATTGTGCAAAACAAAAGTCAGAACAGCCCTCAGTTCTTCGAGAGATGCTTTGATTTGCAGGCATCCGGACTTAATGATGTCCTTCAGCCACCAAGCGGCTACACAAGTGGTCAAAAGACCAGGAGAAATTCTTATTTTCACGAGCAAATCGCCATCTTTTTTTTTCTTTTCTCACACGTGACCTCCACGTCACAATGCAGTATCCAGTCCTACTCGGCCTAATGCAATTCTATTGAAAACATGGCGTTCGTGTGAGCACGTTTAAAATGCTTTTGGCCTGCTGAAACACTTACAGAACACTACAAGGAAAGATTAGCATGCGACGTGTGGAAAAACTCGTACTACTGGCTGACTGAGGAGAATGTGTAACCTGCAAAACACTTTATTCTCATTTTTGCAACGTTATTTTTTTAGAGCGAAGCAGAGACGAGCGGATTCAAATACATCGCAATGTTTAAGACATGTAAACAAACTCGCATGCGAAATTTGGAGTCGTTTTGACAATGTTCAATTTAGCGAAAATTCCAATGTGTCGCTTTTCCACTGGACCCTTCAATTATTCTGTTCATTTTGGGCATACTATTAATCGCGAATTCACAAAACAAGTGAAATGAATGAAAACTTTGCCGCCGTGCCTTTCGCCGGGCCCCAGGTCCCGACTGTCAAAATGCATTAAAGATTATTATGGGATATCCCTGAGTTTCTTCGACACGGAAAGTCCTAAGCTCAAAATTCAACAGAAAATAATAGACTCAGTCTAAAAGCCAGTCTTCATTTCCAAACATTCAACACGCCAAATGATGGCAAATGAGCCCAAACAAACGAAGGTGAACTTAGTTTGGAAGAGAAGTGCGTTTAAACTCTTTCCGTCTGGAATCAGTGTTCCGACCGTCATTTCAGCGATCATGGAACAAACACGCCTTGTTTCTTTAAGGCATGCTGGTGAGCTCGCGGGTGTACAGACTTAATGATGTCCTTCCACCACCAGACGGACGCAAATATATGTGAAATAAGCGAGAATCAGTGGAGAGAAGCACACTTCATGCGCGAAGGTGAGCATTCAACTCTGAAGAGGCTTTGCGTGCGAAAAGCTTACGTCACAAAAAACCTTTTGTTACTCCCAGCAATGAAACCAGCATAAACATTTAGATTCGTTCTGGAACAATGATTCGCTAATAGTAATTTTCTCGTCTTTTTTCTCCAAGAACAAGCTCAAACTAGCGAAAATAAATGCGGGACAGTGTTTAACACATGTAAACAAAGCCACATGCGAGTTTTGGAGTTGTTTTTGACAATTTTCAATTTAGCCAAAAACTCAGTCTGCGGTTCTTGCCTTAGCCCCTTCATTTATTTGTTTGGTTAAAAAAATGCACCGAGTGCAAGCGACCAAACAATGAAAATGATGTCACAAAATGTGCATGAATGATAGTGAAAAATTGAAATAAAGCTATTGTTTACAAACCCTGAAATTAACAATTGGCATATTAGTATTTTGTGTCTGTCCAGATATTGATTATGAATTTGGTAATAACATCATCGAAGTCACTATGGGTCATCCTAGTGTGGCTGAGTGGATCCACAGATGACTTTGACAATGTTACGACCAAAATCACAATGAATAACTTGTTAGAAAGATGCACATTAATCCTGTAACTAGTTGTGGTATATTATTTCAATATCAATAAACAACCTGAACATTTCCAGAGGATTACAGCTTTTTGTGAACTTCTTAAACTATATGCCAAATAAATGGACAATATATTTCTTTCATGGCTTTTTGAAACTAACCTTTTTTTCATTCAAGAATTCTTGCAAATTTGCTAAAGGTCCACTGTTACGTTATCACTTGTTTTGTTTTGATAGCAAAATACAGATTCATTTTACAGTTAACTTCAGTGTCAAACTACAACAAATTAACTGCTAAAATTTCATCTTAGCCAGGCGATTGAAACAGGAACATCTGTTAGTAAATTACAAATGTTCAGCACCTTTTTTGTCTGTCTTTTTATAAACAATAACAATTAGCTAGTCATCATGTCAGGAGAGGAATTTATAATTTAATAATTTAAGTTATTGTAAACGATGAAAGATTGTCGGCAAAATTCATCATTTTAAGGCGAACATTAAACATTTAACCTTTACATAAATGTTTACTATATATTGCTTAATCTAACCAAGAATCACACAAACACATAGGCATGGATTTCTTTTCACTATTTTTGCAGTATGGTTTCCTACACACCTCTATGAGCAATAGCTTTTCTTGAACTTGATGACAACCCTGTTTTATTAAAACAAGGAAATGTTTCCTCAGTAGTCAACAACAGTTATTATGTGTGTGCCAGTTGTTAGCAAAGGAGAATAATGTCAAGGGATTCGTTAAATAAATCAAGTATATGTCTGACTGGAATTCATAGAATATGGCTGCATGAAATGTCCCTTTATTTACGCAGTTCGGCTTTCAAAAAGAATAAATAAAAACTTCCGAAACTTGTGTAGCATGCCTAGCATGGAGAATACTAGTCCATTGCAAATATAGGATTTTTTTTCTTAGGCCACCCCCTAACATATTCTATTGAAAGTTTCTAGAATTGATGCTCAAGCCACAAACTCAAATTTCTGTGAGAAGCCTCTCCAACGCTTGCTAAATCAGAATGCCTCACCAGTTGCCGATCGGCTATCTTTAGCTTATTGGTTTTTCCCCTACTTATATATTATACACAATAAAGAAAAAAAAAAGGCTTCAACATTTTCCGTACATTCATGTTTCAACAGCTTTTAGCAAATAAGTATCACAGGTTGCATGCTGCAAAGTCCCGATCAAGATTTGGCCAAGTGGAGGTAATAATTAATCCCATGCAGAGCAAGAACCAGGCTCGGCCCATGGCTGCGTGGTTAACAATAATAATAAAAAAAATAAATAATAATAATAATAATAATAATAATAATAATAATAAATCCTGTGAAAAGCAAGAACTGCGCTCAGCCCATAGCCGCGCAGTTAATTAGTGTTAATGATTCTTCATTTCCGATAAAGCCACGGCTTAACTTACATCCAATTTTCTAGGCCAAAATAACCCCAAATCTTAATATCAGTGCAAGAATGAGTTGATCTACATTTTTAGAAGATATTGAAGCTGTTCAATAAATTCACAGTTTGAGTTATATAAAGTCTAAAACACTCAGCTGTGCCTTGTGTTTTAAACTTGATAAAACACTGCTGCTTATTTATTGAACATTACTTAAAAAATTTCAAACCAATAATATTGTGCAAGGATGTACAGACCAATAGAAATATCCTGCACAGCTGGGAGAATGTAAAGATAAAATAGAGCAGCTAACATTTCAGCACCCCTCCCCCCATCCCCAATCAAAAATCTAATATATAGTATTGAAAATATGTGAAATAATGTATTGCAAGCATAGTGGGCCTGTGCATGTATACGTTATAAGGTTAGCACTGTTGCCAGCTCACATATGCAGCCATCAATGACTGGACACAGGCCAGGAGAGTGATGGAAAATGCTGTCTTTCTAATCTATACAATCTTTAAATTAGCCTCACCTGCATCTTTAACAGAAAATTCAGACTTGTCACTGTCTTCATTTGGTGTGCAAACTTAAGAAGAGACAGATAATATTACCTGATCAGACATTAGAAAGATTGCAAATCATATTTTTTTTTAATTATAATGCAAGTAAAAATTAAGACTGCAGCAGTAAATTAATATAGTAGAACCCCTATTAAGCGGCCACCCTCTATAAACAGCCAGTTGTCAAAGTCCTGAAACTATTGTCAGTATAATACTGTAGATAAAACCTTTATTTAGCGGCCACCTCTCAAAGTGTTACTGAAACGAAATTTTCATATTGTTTTTTATTTGCTCAATTTATGGTTTCGAACCAGCTTAAAATCGTGGTGACCTTTATTTTTAAAAATACGCAACAGAAAGTGCTCGTTTTGGCGATCAAAATCGGCTTTTTGGAGCCAAACCATGTCCGGGACCTGGAGCCGAGTTTAGTAACCTTGTGACGTCAGTGGTTGTGTTCATGTCGGGAGCGCGATAGATTCTCTCTCGTTTCCATTAGAATTAATGCGTGTATTTTCCTGATCCTGAAACCTTCAACCTCCTAATTTTTGTCCAGACACAGACACAAACGGAAAATGCACAGTGTAGACATCTGAGAGAGCATGAAGTTTCTTTTCTGCTTTAAATGAGAGCAACAGATAAGAACTGATGGTCCACATTCTCGGGTACAGCGCATCGTTGAGCTGCACAATCGCAGGTTTCTCTACGACCATTCACGGTCTGTAAGGCTTGAGTTGAATACTCGAAAGGCGTATCAGTGGTTAGAAAAGTGGACTTTTCGCTGGATTAGCCCAAGAGGACTACAAAACTTGTGATGTCCTTGATCGAGGGTCGTCTTTATGTTAGCGCAGGAGTCGAGTGTTGCGGAAACCAGCGGGAATCATGTACTACTCTTTCATTATGAAGTTATTGATATACTTGCGTATAATTTACAGTCGATGGCAAGCTTTAAAGTGCCCCTGTGATCAAATTTTTGAGTTTCATTTTTTTACATTTTCGTGTCCTATTAGACTTTCTTACTCACCTTGTCAAATTTCAATCGATTATGAACATCAGAAGTCATTTTGTTTTAACATTTAATTCAGAGAATTTACGGCCGCCATTAATCAACCTTGTTCCAAGCCTTGGTTGCAAATGAGAGAAAGTGACCTCAAAGGCTCAAAAATACCTCACGGGTTGAAATGAGAATAACAATAAGTGTTCAAAATCACGCGAAAAGGAACAAAAACTTTGGACGTGTTCTTCGTGCAATTTTCTATGCTGATTGTTATTAAAATTTCAACCCATGAGGTATGTTTGAGCCTTTGACGTCACTTTCCCCCATTCGCAACCAAACCTTGGAACAGGGTTTTGTAATGGTGGCCGTAAATTTTCGGAATTAAATGTTAAAATAAAATGACTTCTGATGTTCGTAATGGATTGAAATTTGGCAAGATGAATAAGGACGTCTAGTTGTACACGAACATGTAAAAAAATACAAATCGAAAATTTGATCACAGGGGCACTTTAAGTGGTTTTAATATCTATTTTGTTTAAAAATCGCCCTTAATAGATTTGAAAACGTTTTATATCAGTTGTAAAATAAGCAATGCATGGGAACATAAAAAGATTAGATTGCGCAGCAGGGAATAAACAAAGGAATTTGAATTAATTTGCATATCAGGAATGCCAAGCCTCAACAATGTCACGCTTTCTCTCTTGGAAATAATGGACAAAAATCTTCGTTTTGTTTGACAGAAGACTTGTTTCCTTCGTAAAATGGTTTATGATAATTACTGCCGTTCTGATAGACCGCAAACTTGAGCTTAGATTCAGACAAGAGCGCTATTTGTGTTTTACTAGAGCAGCGTTCCGTCGCATGTCAATTGGAAAATGAGCATCCGAAAAGTAATATCTTCGAATGAAATACAAAATAGGGTCATTCCCTAGAAAGCTTAACCAAAATGAACAAGTGAAGCCAGAATTCGACTTGATCATGTAATGCTTAGAAGGATACGAATATGTGTTTCGCGGTCAAAACCTTCAAGGTCAAATGACCTCAAATATACACCGACTCTACAGAATCAAAAGCTAAACTTCCGATGTAAATCTTGTTAAGAATCGCATCGTATCCAGAGCTCTTCTCCGAGTAAGCTATGCTTTCGAAAGTCACTTCTCGAAGTTTTATGCTTATCGTATTCAATGGCTTTAGTTGTTGCAGTAGATGCCATTTCAATTTGTGTACTTGTCAAGCAGTTTAAACAACTCGGTACAGCGCACTCGATCGTTTGCGTAGAACTGAATATCGTGAAAATATCCAAACCGAACAGAAAAGGCCACAGAATTGAACCAATTTGTAAATTGTATGTCAGGCTAAGTGTTCTTGACTTCCTTGCAGCTCTGAGGTTTCTAAAACATGAGATTCTAGGGCTTAAACCGCCGGCCACATCTCTTATTTTCACTCTTGATTTTTGGCCCGGCACAAAATCAACACAACCAGTTACGTCACAAGGCTGTTTTGGCTGCGCCAAAATGGCCGCCAATTTTCTGCCCGACCAGCCAACTTTGAGCGCCTAAAAAAGCAGGTTTCGCAAATCGCTGGTGAAAAAAAAGTTGATAGCACTTGTTAGCAAGGTTGAAACTTTATGATTATGCAGAAATCTCAGATACGAAAATTTCGTTTCAGTAGGCCGCGGCGATGGCCACCTTTTGGCCGTCATGATGAGCATTCTTCTATTGTTTTCCCTTTATTTAGTGGCCAGCAAGACAGCAAGACTGAAATAAATGAAGTCTTCAACAAGATCTGACAGAAGACTCTAGAATAGAAAGTAACTATGACAAAAAATTATTCAAACACAAGTTTGCTGCCATCTTCATGTGATTCCGTGATTACTTTCTACGCTACTTTGTATTGAAATAAAGTGGCCTTTCCAAAAGGCCTAATGCTAAATTCTGACAAACCCCTATTAAGCGGACAACCTCTCATTTCCCCGAAGGTGGCCACTTAATAGGGGTTCTACTGTATCAATCCAATTTGAAAAGAGAATTTCACTTGTATTAGTACATGTACCTGAAGGCAATGAAGACAACACTGAATGTGAACAATTCTTGCAAACGTACACAGGGGGTGTATAGTCATCTTCCTCATATACAGCTGAGCATGATGGAAAAGTGCAGATAACCTTTCTGCACTTATTACAGGAATGTTTATATACCACTTCCCGGAAACACATGTAGCAGCTGTTGCCTGCAGTTGCTGTCTCATCATGAGCTGTGATAATAGCAGAATTAAGAATTAAGTCCAATTAAGAAACTTTGTCTAAAATATAAGATAAAATAGGAGAATCGATAGTACTTTGATGGACAAAGATAGTCTCCCTACACCCCTTCTGCTATCCCAATCCACCACTATAAAAGTTGAGACAAACCCCCAAAGTGTTCAGCAACAATTCATCTAAAAAATAGGAGAAAATAGGAATATGCTCAAACATAGGAAAAGATAGGAAGAATTAGGAACTGGACACCCTGCTTTTAACCAAGATACATGTAGCAGTCATAAATTAGTGATATGTGCTTATATAACTTGCCTTTAGCAGTTATGGAATTCTCATCAGAGTTTTTTGTTGCAATATCTTGTATTAAAGGCACAGGATCTGAGAGAGATCACACAAGTTAGTTATTGAAGTTTTTTATATAACCAAGATAACATAAATTAATATACTGGTATGTGCATATATCACTTGCCTTTAGCAGTGATGGAATTCTCATCAGAGTTGTTTGTTACAGTATCTTGTATTAAAGGCTCTTGAACTGAGAGAGATCACACAAGTTAGTTTTTGGTATTTCTTTATTATTAATTGACATTTTTACAGGGTGTCCAGTGACAGTTTCTCAAACGAAATAGGAAAATAGGAATTTTAGGATTGAAAAGATAGGGAAAAAATTGGAAACTTTGTCTAAAATATAGGAGAAAATAGGAGAATCGATAGTACTTTGATGGATAAAGATAGTCTCCCTACACCCCTTCTGCTATCCCAATCCATCACTTTAAAAGTTGAGACAAACCAAAGTGTTCAGCAACAATTCATCTAAAAAATACGAGAAAATAGGAATATGCTCAAAACGTAGGAAAAAATAGGAACTGGACACCCGGTTTTTAACCAAGATACATGAAGCAGTTGTTTGAGTTGTTTGTTGCAGTATCTTGAATTAAAGGCACAGGAACTAAGAGAGATCACACAAGTTAGTTTTCACTATTGCCTTATTTGTAACTGAAGTTTTCATACAACCAAGATAACATAAATTAGTGAGATGTGCATATGTGACTTGCCTTTAGCAGTGATGGAATTCTCATCAGAGTTGTTTGTTGCAGTATCTTGAATTAAAGGCACAGGAACTAAGAGAGATCACACAAGTTAGTTTTCACTATTGCCTTATTTGTAACTGAAGTTTTCATATAACCAACATAACATAAATTAGTGAGATGTGCATATATGACTTGCCTTTAGCAGTTATGGAATTCTCATCAGAGTTGTTTGTTGCAGTATCTTGAATTAAAGGCACAGGAACTAAGAGAGATCACACAAGTTAGTTTTCACTATTGCCTTATTTGTAACTGAAGTTAAATTCATATAACCAAGATAACATAAATAAGTGATATGTGCATATATGACTTGCCTTTAGCAGTGATGGAATTCTCATCAGAGTTGTTTGTTGCAGTATCTTGAATTAAAGGCACAGGAACTAAGAGAGATCACACAAGTTAGTTTTCACTATTGCCTTATTTGTAACTGAAGTTTTCATATAACCAACATAACATAAATTAGTGAGATGTGCATATATGACTTGCCTTTAGCAGTGATGGAATTCTCATCAGAGTTGTTTGTTGCAGTATCTTGAATTAAAGGCACAGGAACTAAGAGAGATCACACAAGTTAGTTTTCACTATCGCCTTATTTGTAACTGAAGTTTTCATATAACCAAGATAACATAAATTAGTGAGATGTGCATATATGACTTGCCTTTAGCAGTGATGGAATTCTCATCAGAGTTGTTTGTTGCAGTATCTTGAATTAAAGGCACAGGAACTAAGAGAGATCACACAAGTTAGTTTTCACTATTGCCTTATTTGTAACTGAAGTTTTCATATAACCAACATAACATAAATTAGTGAGATGTGCATATATGACTTGCCTTTAGCAGTGATGGAATTCTCATCAGAGTTGTTTGTTGCAGTATCTTGAATTAAAGGCACAGGAACTAAGAGAGATCACACAAGTTAGTTTTCACTATCGCCTTATTTGTAACTGAAGTTTTCATATAACCAAGATAACATAAATTAGTGAGATGTGCATATATGACTTGCCTTTAGCAGTGATGGAATTCTCATCAGAGTTGTTTGTTGCAGTATCTTGAATTAAAGGCACAGGAACTAAGAGAGATCACACAAGTTAGTTTTCACTATTGCCTTATTTGTAATGAAGTTTTCATATAACCAAGATAACATAAATTAGTGAGATGTGGATATATGACTTGCCTTTAGCAGTGATGGAATTCTCATCAGAGTTGTTTGTTGCAGTATCTTGAATTAAAGGCACAGGAACTAAGAGAGATCACACAAGTTAGTTTTCACTATTGCCTTATTTGTAACTGAAGTTTTCATACAACCAAGATAACATAAATTAGTGAGATGTGCATATATCGCTTGCCTTTAGCAGTGATGGAATTCTCATCAGAGTTGTTTGTTACAGTATCTTGTATTAAAGGCTCTTGAACTGAGAGAGATCACACAAGTTAGTTTTCGGTATTTCTTTATTATTAATTGACGTTTTTACAGGGTGTCCAGTAACATAGTTTCTCAAAAGAAATAGGAAAATAGGAACTTTAGGATTGAAAAGAAAGGAAAAAAATGGAAACTATGTCTAAAATATAGGAGAAAAATACGAGAATCGATAGTACTTTGAAAACAGGAATATTTACAAATTATAGGGAAAAAATAGGAACTGGACACCCTATTTTTAACCAAGATGAGGACATTTCAATTTTTACAGAAAACTAATTTGCTATTACATTTATAATAATATACAAGCAACAATTTCTTCATTATGGTTGGCTTAGGACACATCAATTAATTCCAAACCAGTGCAAAAAGTGAAATTGGCAGTGCAGAAAGTGAAATTAGCAGTGCAAAATGTGAAACTGACATTTACAGCAGCTTCATGCAAAATCCATCTTGGACAAACAAAATGGCGGACAAAAGTGAGACAAATTTTTTTTTTTTTTTAGTGAGACAAGATTTTTTGATCTTTATAAGCTTGGAAATAACGCAAAGTAAAAGAGCACAACAAAAATTATCAATGGTTGAGAGGTGTGAAAGACAAGGAATAATCACAAAAGCAATGAGGCCAATACCACAATAGCAGCACAATCCTCGCCGAAACATATACTCCGAATACTTCACTTCTCTGAAGAGAAACACGAAGAAGTACTAACCATACTGCCTAGGAACAGACTACTTCTTAGTTTTGAAGATGAGAGAAGCAAGCATTCTCATTCAAGAGAGGAAGCTCAGAAATAAGGTAACCTTAGCTAATTTTTTTCAGCTGTTGTTAAAGCTCGCTCAATAACAAAAGGCGCCAAAAGTTGTATTAATGAGTTAAATCTAACCGGTAGAAATGGTGTTGTAGCTGAATGCTCTCCTGCATTGAGAAGATCCGTTCGGTGGATTCTAGTTCAGTATTTCAATATTCTGTCAGAACATCATGTGCTGAAGGTTGTTTTCGGCTCGACCGTGCACAAACAACGCACGCATGGAGTTTCTTAAACCTACCAAAGAGAACGGCAGCAGAACCTTAGCCGCTTAGGAAAATTTCCCTTTGCTTTGTTATTCAAGTTCTTCAAATTCAATGGCGAGAAGACTATTCTGAAGTAAAAACTTTTCGTGCAGCACTTCCAGCGAGTGTATGAATTGAATATTTATGCATGAATTCACACATCAAATTTACAGCCAGGCGCTGGACACATGAACTTGTCACGAAAATTACCAAAGCGTGACAGAAATGGTTGCTTGTGTATTATTGACAAGTAATCATAGGATTTTTCTCGTGCAATTTGGAATAAATAAGCACTCGTAAATTTTTCAGACTACAAATTGCACTCGCCCCTATGGGCCATTTTTAAAAACACTATTTAAAAAACTACAACTTCGCTTAAAAATAACCTAAGAGAAAGATTCTAGTAAAGTTTTCAAGCGAATTTAAAATTGTGGTCCTTTCTGGTCACGTGACCAATGATGTCATAGCAATGAAAGTGATAAAAATGGATTTAGCATGGAAGTATCTACCAACTTGTACTTTGTTGTTTCTTTACATTTAATACAACGCCAGATATGCACTTGTACCCAGACTCCCACCTTTTGAAAATTGTACATAGCTCCCTTAATATTTATACTTTGTTCGGTTCCTGGGCAGTCCGAAATGCCTCACGCCAATTGGCCATGTTTTAAACAAGCAGGGGACTGGGTATGAACATATTTTTTCTTAGTGCGAACATTCAATATCGATTGAATTGAAAATGGGGCACATCATCTGAAAGAACATCCAAAAATAAGTAAATTCACCAAATGTGATGGTTATTGGTTTAAACACAAAGGCATGGTACACTTTTAATATAAGAGAGCTTAGTATGGATTGGAGGATGCCTGTCCCTCCAATCCATACTAAGTGTACCATGCCTTTGGGTTTAAACCAATAACCATCAAATTTGGTGAATTTACTAATTTTTGGATGTTCTTTCAGAAGACGTGCCCATTTTTAAGGTGGCTCGAAGGGGTTTAGATATTCCGGTCTTTGGTATTCTATTGCAGCTACACCAAAAACGTTGAGGTTAAACTTTTAATACAACTTTGTAAAGGTTTTACCAATGAACAAATTTCAGTTGCTATGACGTCAAAATTCGTTGCCATGGCAACGTCATATGAGGTCAAAGATACCTTATTTTCTACCGTTTGAGGCTAATAACTTAAAAACTAGACGGTGACAGTTTTTGTTTTTCATATATGTTTGCCTACTGAGCAAAACAAGCAATTTAACAATGTTTAAAAAAATTCTGTAGGTAGGGTTCAGAGCAACCTTAAATTCGTGAAAAAATGACGTAGCTTCAAATCCTACCTACAGATTTTTTAAAAAATTTGCGAAAATTTGTCTTTTGTCAGTTGGATAAAAATATATCAAAAACAGGAACTTTCACCGAGTAGTTTTTGAGTTATTAGCCTCAAAAGGTCCAAAATAGGGTATCTTTGACCTCATATGACGTTTCCATGGCAACGATTTTTGACGTCACAATGAGGTCAATTTGTTCATTGTAAAAACTTGTACAAGTCTGTACTAAAAGATTTTTCTGAAAATTATTGGTATAGCTGCGATAGAACACCTAATACAGGCATGTCTAATTCTGACTAAACTGTTATGAGCCACCTTAAATTCAATCGATATTGAATGTTTGTACCGAGCTCGTACCCAGTCCCCTGCTCATTTAGAACATAGCTAATGTGCTTCAAGCTGCAATGACTGCTTTTTTAGTAGCAAACTATTTTCATCACAGTTAGCAAAATCAAACTTCTGAGCAAAGTCACGTGACTAATGACGTCATTACCCTATGTCTCATATGAGAAGTAGTTTATGGTAACAGTTATTTTTATACGACATAGCACTCCTGCTGGCTTCAAACTGACCAAGTTATTTGGCATTTACGATTTTTCAGTTGAAAAGGATTCTGGGAAGGTTCTTTTTATAATTATATATTGTTTTTATAATTATTATTATTATTATTATTATTATTATTATTATCATTATTATTATTATGCTGCAGTTAGAGCTGACTAAAAATAAAGACAATGTCATTTTGAGGCTGAAAATTGATAACGAAATAAGCGCCCACTTCAAATTAGCACCCCCCTCTCACCTTAGAAAATTAAATAAGCGCCTGGGCACTACTTTGAGCATTTAGGGTAATTAGAACTATATGACTTGATCAAGAATCATATACCTTTTTGGTTCCGCCAAGGAAGTCCTTGTACACCATAATCATAGCGTAACTCCTCACCAACTGCAATATCCTTAAGTGCATAGAGGGCCAAGTAAATCTTTGGACCTTCTTTAATTTTTCTCATAACACAATTTGCCTTTCTTGGTGGATTATCATTAACCAGTCTCCCTAGTCCACTTGAAAATGAAGCATCCAAACTGTAAAATCACAGCAATTTACATGTAGCATGTCAGAGCACATAATACCGGTACCAGAAACATGGCTTTTATAGAAATAAACATTATCAAATGGTGTTTAAACTTCCTTAAAATATAGCCTTATACTATTAGGTGCACGAAGCAGGCCCATAAGATGAAGTCAATTTAATGACTCAATTTCATGTGGTCAGAGTACAAAAAATATGTGTGAAATGGGCACAATATTCTTTCACATGACAGGGTTGGAAATAATGGCCGGTGATCGGTAATTACCGATCAAATTTAAAAAAAAAAAATTATCTAAGTAGTCAAATCATTTTTAAAGGGGCACTGTCACGAGCATAACCTTAAAAATTCAACAGCCCCAAGACATGTTTACACCACTGGAAACCTATCAACAGGGGTCAAGTTTTCTTAAAATTACTATACCAGTGTACTGAAGCTAAATATAGAGTGGGGGTGGTACTGTGATACCATCGGGAGCTTTAGATCTCAACTTGAAAAAGTCAGCCTGACTTTTTCAAGTTCTGGCCTTGTGTTTTGGAAAAATTGATGAAAACTATTTACGGTCACACTCTTCTTTAAACAACTTGCTAGATATCCTTTCCTTCACGTTCTAGGAGCATTTCCTGCATGGCTGAAAGTACTTAGTCGTAATTTTGGTGCCGTTTTACTGAAAAAGCCAAAAAATGTCCGTGACAGTGTCCCTTTAAGTGTTATGGCCCCTAAAAGAGCTCTTGTTTATAAGGAGCATTAATATATATATATATATATATATGGGGTGGAGAGCATGGGTAATGATTTGCACTTTCGCAAAAAATCACCTATCAGTCTGTTTTTCCTTATTTCCAACCCCCCTGCATGATTATATAAATTATTTTCTTCTCTACAAGACCAGCTTACAGTGTGATCACTGTAAGCAAAGTTATTTTGATTGGCCTACAGGCTCACCAAAACACTGCAGTTACTGCAAGACTCCAAAAATTAATACACAGCTGCAATGATACACACTGACATGACTGTTCTTATGCTGTACAATGCTTTTTTGTTCTCTTTTTATTGTTTCCAGCTCCTGAATTTAAACAGCAGATACAGTTCACATCAATGGTTTCAGTTTTCAACTAATAAAAAGCAGAGAGATGCCTGGAATAACTACTTTTACCTCAAGCTGATGTTTGAGTGAATTTTAAAAAAAATTATTGTGTTTCCAGGCTTATGCATAGTCAAAGATGCTTATAGAAAGAAAAAATAAAATAAAAAGAATGACTTGAATACCACAATGACTTGCATCCATTCTTAAAGAAAAAGAGGAAGTTTCCCACATCTGGTGAATAGGTATCTTCTCTGTGGCATCCTTCCTCATATGAGATCAACTCTCCTTTGTACTCCAGTAAAAAATCATTTTTCAAAAATGGCCTCTTCGTGAACACACCTCTCCCTGTAAAGATCACACAATAAAGGTCACTCCCTTAAAATTATTTCAACATGCATACACTTTGTGTTACATCCAGTTTTGCTAGACAAGAAGAGGTCCAAAAGATAGACTTATACCATATTAGGGCTTGTTACCATTGCATGTCATGGGCTCATAAACTCTGTTGTCCTTTTTTAATATATATTTTTTTATATAAATAATACTATTGTTAACATTTTTGATAGTGATTTTGAGATGGTAATGCTTGGCGGCTAGTTGGGAGAAAATATAAAACTTTATTCCATATTAAGCAGAGCTGCAAAGCAACAAAACCCAAAACGAAGAAAATATTTCTCCTAATGCTGTCTGAAAATGGCAATTAGCTGTGTTGCAATTCAACCATCCTTTGAGAAACTAGAAAGTAAATAAACATTATGCTGTTGTAAAAAAAAACTTTTTAACTTGCCAAGAGTTAACAATATGAAATTGCATGTAGACTACATGAATACTTAGCCAGCATGCATAACAGTATAACAGTGTTTGACTGAGAGAAGGAATTAAATCACTTGTGGTTCGAGAAATTGGGATTTTTGTTAATAGACAATGGAATTCTCCAAAGTACTGAGCACTGATAAAACAGGAATATTTAATCAAGATACATGTAACTTTAATCTAACCTATAAACCTCACTTTTAAAAACACAATTTTGTAGGCTTCACAAATTGCACCCTATAAGTCTTACAGTCCCAGCCCTAGCCCTCACTCTGGGGCAAGAAACTAACAGAAGTCTTACAGTCAAATGCTAAATTCTCATTGCTGATAATCATTCATTTAATCCTTGCAGTAACTAAAGTTGGAAGAGCTTGTTTAAAAGTCGCTTTTTTTGGTGGTCACTCTCTTACAGTGTGGCTACTGTTACCGGGGTCACTCAGACAAAGTTAAACAATCACAAAGTAGAATATTCAGGCACAATGGATTCCAACATTTTTTACTTCAGCCAATGAAATGTTGAGTATTTACCCCAGTAACAGTAGCCACACTATTAATCTTCTTTCCTTTTTCTCACTGATTACAGCTGGTGAGCTGAAATAGCAAAGCGTATTTGTCAGTGTGAGACCCATGATACCCCCCGCACAGAGTCAGACAAACACTGCGATCAAAATAAAGCAAATGTATGAGCGGGAGCTGCGGTTGTGAGCCTAAAAGCGAGAATTTTAGTCAATTCTTTGGTTTATCATTCTAGAAAAAAGAGAAATGGTGGGCACTAAACACTGCTGTTGGGGTGAGTGCAAACAGAATCAAGATATCCAGACAAATGGCCAGAATTGCTAAAAGAGTTGGAGAATTGGGGGAAAAAGTATTCATTCCTGAATGCGATGTATTGTAGACAAGAAAAAAAAGTCAAGGAAGGAAATGTTCGTGAGCTACACTTTTGATAGACTTGAATAATGGTAGATATGAAACATGTTGCTTTGTTAAGTGTAAACAGATTCAAGGTATCGAGATATAAAAAAAACAAAATTGATGAACTATTCAAGGATCCGGCAATGATGTTCAACTACAAAACTACTCTTGATGCCGCAAAATTTTAACGGAGGATAGCGACTTACTATGAGAATACAGAGAAAAAGATTCACAAATAGTACTGCATGTATGTTGGCTTTATTCAAGCCCTGAAAAAACATCGATTACCAGAAATTCCCGAATCTGATGGAAAAAACGTTGTGAAAACAATCGTTTCATACGGCTCCGAATTGCTCGTCAACTCCTCTTTCCCATACATTGATCTTACAGAGAGCTATTTGTTTGTCTGAGTCACACCGGGGAATCAAAATTTGTGAAGTCATCAGTGCGCAGCGCTATTTGAACTTGGTCATGTCAATGTTGAAGCATAAACCAGTGTTAACACACAAAAAAGCGGCCTCTATACAGTCATATCACGCCTGAAGAGGTAAATTTAACTATGCAGAAATCACAGCCTCATCTGACAAGTCACATGACTGTCCACTAAAAATTTAAATCAATGCCAAGAGATAAAGAACATCTACGTGTTCAATGCTTCGTATGGGTTTTATGGAACAAATTCCACCTCCTCCTCCCCTACCTGTTATGGTGCGGTGGTGGCGGTAGCAACATTTGTAGACGTTTCCGTAACCAATTGAAAATCCACTGGATGAGGGGTTGGCCCTTTCAGCTTCACCAGGGCCCCATCACCCCGAAAGACTGCCACTGCTGTGCTGGGGTTGGATTTTATCCATTGAGGGAAGACAGAACATGGGAAGATGTTATATCCCTTCAACGATGGAATCTGGCTACCCGCACGTAGTTTGGCTGGCAGGCCGATGCCGTTGCCCAGGGTGTGGCCGTCACCATGTCCAGGGTGACTACTTGGAGCCATACGTGCGAGCTGGGGTGTATGTGTGGACCAGTACAGTTTAGCCATCCACCAGATGCCTGGCAGACGCGACCGCCTTGCTGTAAAGGTACTACCACTACATGCTCACCCCCATACACCCCAAGCTTCAAGTGCCCATAAAGAATATTTACATTTATTGAGCAGAATGCTGGAAAAAATTTTGATTTCCATTCAAACCTAGATTTCCTGTGAATCGCTAAAGTCAAGAAAAATTGCAATAATTGGAAACATGACCGAGTCGAAGACCCAGTTAAAAAGGTCTGGGTCCAATACTTATACAATTCGTGACGTCAAACCAAGACATCAGTCGAACGTGATATTGCTCACTAGATGATCTGAGTTGTTGGTCGTGACTTCGGTTGGAGCTCCAAAATGAGTATAAAACCGGGAGCGCTTCTGATTTGATTCAGACTTATTTGCTCCTCTGCATGTCAGAAGATGCAAAAGCAGTAAACAATTGACTCATTCTGCGACACTTTGTTTACATTACTAGCAGCAAAAGGAAACAGATTCTTCACTTATTCTTACCACAAAGATGCGGCCTCCTCAGGCTTTGCGTTAGTTTATACAAGTTTACCTAATGGATTTAAAAGCAGAGTAAGATGCTTCCAGTCGAATCATAACTTTGAACAGAAAATTTAAGAAGATTATCGAACAAATGAATGCGATAAATAGCAAATACCGGCAAGTTGGCGCACCGGCCAGTCCTGCATACGGATAATTGACTGTAAATTATTCATACATGACTATGGACTTTTGTGACAGACTTTCAATACCGATAATTAACAACTGCATCGCAAATGGAGGTTGTGTGCCTGAGACATCCACGAGCTTCCACTATTGGCAGCCAGCTCCTAGATGGAGACCGCTCCCAGGGCTGGCAAATTCTGGCAACCCAGCCATGAGCCCCCACACCAAGCCAGAGGATCTTCGAGTTGAGCAAAAGCATGCTCGGAGAAAGAGGGGCCCATGGCTGGGGGAAGCCAGAGCCCTGAAGAACACCCAAATCCGAAGGCACCCAATGATCGGCAAAATGAGAGTTGACAGCCACCATTAAAAACTGAAAACCATATGTCTGGGCTGGGCAGGCAACAATAACACACGCAGGAAATGCAGGAAATGAAATACCTGAACTGTACAAGCAACAGTTAACATACCAAAGCGCCCTATGATGACTGAACTCCACCAGCAACAGCAAACTCGCCAAAATGTCAGGCTTCACTGAAAATACCTTGGTTTGCCTGAACTAAACAAACAACAGTAAACACATGCGGACTGAACAGACAACAATAAAAAACACATTGAAACGCCACTCTAGCCCTGAACTGAACAAGTTACAGTAAGCATGCCAAAACACCATGCTAGCCCTGAATTAACTGCATCACCATATGGATATCCAGGAGCTTCCACTGTTGGAAACCAGCTCCTAGATAGAGACTGCTCCCATGGCTGGCAAATCCTGGCAAGCCAGCCATGACGCTAAAACCCACGCCTCAGTCAGAGAGCACATGGGATCCTAGCGCACCCCCATGTAAGAAACGCCCCTGACTCCAAGGAACACTGGCGCTAGATAGAGACTGCTCCCACGGCTGGCAAAACCTTGCAAGCCAGCCATGATGCTAATAAACGTTAAAATGCCCATAAACGCAAAAACACATGCCTCAGTCGGAGAGCACATGGGATCCTGGCGCACGCCCATGTAGGAAAACGTCGCTGACTCCAAGGGAACACTGGCACTAGATAGAGACTGCTCCCATGGCTGGCAAATCCTGGCAAGCCAGCCATGATGCTAATAAACACTAAAATGCCCATAAACACGAAAAACACATGCCTTAGTCGGAGAGCACATGGGATCCTGGCACACGCCCATGCAGGAAACGCCGCTGACTCCAAGGGAACACTGGCACTCTTTAACAGGAAACAGTGAACATGAGAAAATGCCACACCAGGTCAGAACTAAGCATGCAACAGTGATACAATGGAATGCCACACCAGGCTAGAACTAAGCAAGTAGCAGTGAACATGATGGAATGACACGCCACGGGCTGAAGTGAACAGGCAACAGTGAACACGATGGAATGCCACGCCAGGCCTTATCTAACGGGCAACAGTGAACATGATGAAACGCCACGCCACACCTGAACTGAACAGGCAACAGTGAACATGCTGGGACGCCACAGCAGGCCTGAACTGAACAGGCAAGTGTGAACATGCTGGAATGCCATTCCCAGCCTGAACTGACCAGGCAGCAGTGAATACCCTGGAACACAACAGTAAGAAGGAGAAGGCAACTGCACCCATGCAAAAATGCCCTGCTTTGACTGAACTAAACAGGCAACAGTAAACGCACTGAAATACCATGCTAAGACTGAACTTATCAAGGAAAGTCAAGCATGCTGAACTCCTGTGCTCTCATAACTGAACAGGTAACAGCAAACACATAGAAATGCCACGCTATAATTCAACTGGACAAGAAACAATAAAACATGCTGAAATGCCATGCTATGACTAAACTAAATAGACAACAGCAAACATAAGGAAACGCCCCACCATGACTGAACTAAACAGGAAACAGTTAACGCACTGAAATGTCATGCAATCACTAAACTGGACAAGGAATAAATACACAGAACAGCCACGCTGTGACTAAGCTGAACAAGGAATGATAGACAAGCTGAAAAGCCAAGCTATGACTGAACTGAACAAGAAAACAGTAAACGCACAGAAACGCCCCGCCATGAATGAACTAATCAAGGAACGGTAACCGTGCAGAAATGCTCTGCTACGACTGAACTGAACAACGAACAGTAAACACGCTGAAATGCCATGCTATGAATGAACAGCAACTAAATACACAACAGCAACATGCAGAAATGTGCCTCTGTTGCCTGAAGTAAACAGGCAACAGTAAACACAATGAAATGCCACGCAAAGACTGAACTGAACGAGGAACAGTGAGCACACATTGAAATGCCATGCTGCGAGTGAACTGAACATGAAACACTAGATGTCATGCAGAGACACCCCGCTATGACTGGACTAAACTTGAAACAGTAAACACACTGAAATACCAAACTGTGAGTGAACTGAACGTTAAACGTAAACACGAGGAGATGCCCTGCAATGACTGAACTAACCTGACAACAGTAAACATACTGAAATGCCAAGCTATGACTGAACTAAAACAGGCAACAGAAAAACACATGGAAATGCCATGCTATGACTGAACTGAACAAGGAACGGTAAAAACATGCTGAAATGCCATGCAATGACAGAAAACACCCACAAATGCCAAGCTGTGGTATGTTCCTGAACTAGACAAGTAACAGCAAACACGAAGGAATGCACGCTATAAATACCTGGACTTATTTATTTAGGCCACAGTAAAAGAGCTGGCAACAGTGGAACACGCTAACGAAACGCTATGCCAGAACTAAACGCTAAATTAGATAATTATAATGTACTAACCGTTGAAGTCGATCAACATCCAAACCATTGTTGATGCTTACCTCGAACCTGACATTGTTCGATGAAAGTGTGCAGTTGTTGCATTCAAAAAACAGGTAAGAGATTAAAGAGATTAATTGGTTACTAAATGTTTTTTTTTTTGCTGAGCGGAATCCTGTATGAATAGCAAATACCTGTCGCCGTATGACCCTTTTTCGTAGAGTGACATTTGCGTGAGTTTGGCTCGGTCAAAATTCTAAGTGTCGTTCGCATATAGTATGCAGGGACTACAGAAATAAATCTGGTTCAACTAACCAGCGTTTTTCAGAATCACTTAATTCTTACAAAGTTAAATATAACGTTTTGGATTGGAAATAATAAAAATAGCACTTGCGGGAGTGCACGTGGTTTCAGCTACATGTATGTTTTGTCTGTTACAATTATGTAAAACTTTCTCACGGTCAAAAAGCTTGAAAAGGAATTCACTTACAAAAGTCTCTCTTTTGAAAAGTACCACTTTCAACCCTGCAAAAATCATACATATGGGAATGCGTGACAAATTGCACGCGAATGGATGATTTGCATATTTGCGAGCTGATTCCACCTGTCTACTGTGTTTACGAGTAAACACGCTCAAAAGTCGTTTCTCGAAAAGTACTGCACAAATCACATCAAGAAGCATCCCTTCCGAAAGGTATTTCAAAGCGCAAAATAGTTTTGTTCCCTGTTTGTTCTGAACTTCGCTTTAAAACTGCGAGAGCAAATTTTTGCATATTTAATTACATGGGATAAACAAGAGCTGTTTAGGATAACGAAAGCTGGCATCACTTGCTATGAAGGGTATGAAAGGACCGTTTCTTCGGACAACCCTGACGATTGTGATCAATGTTAGTCTCTTGGGAAGCATTTAGAAAGTGTTGAGCAGAAAAATTGCATCAGAAAGTGGAAGCTCTCCAAAATTTAGCGACAAATTGTACGCGAATGGATGATTTGCATATTTATCTTTGCTAGCTTGCTCCGCATGGCTGATTCGCCCTGTCTATGGTGTTTACGCTTAACGTCCTTAACACACTCGAAAGTGGTTTCTCGAAAAGTACTGCACAAATCACATCAAGAAATATCTCCTTCATCGAGAGCTGTCTGGTTCCCAGACTAAAATAGCACAAAACCATTGCTAATGAAACTTTCCTCCGAAATCCACCGCCCAGAGAAACGCATAAACAAACGTTGCTTCGACGATTCACATGTTATCTCCGAAGAAATATCGACTGCCAATTCACAACCTCGTTCTCAGGCCCACGATAAAACGCTTGTCACGAAAATACTTTGGACATGTCAATAAACCATCGACTGCGGCGTCCGCGTCTCATCGGCATTACGTTGGCTTTCCGAATTACGTACTTACTTACTCACTTACTTACTCACTTACTTACAAAACGACGACAATGTGGGTTTTGCTTCTACGAAACTGAAACCACAAAAACTTACACAGAAATTTAATGACATTTTCTGACTCCCGTACAAATAGCAAATGGAAGTAGCCATACGGGTGCCGTACGAATAGCCACTGCCTTAACTTAACAGGCCAGACGAATTTACGCTCCGTAAAAATTGGCTGATGCACGATAATGGAAGAGGAAACACCAAGATATCAAGATATTTGACAGGTCAACAAAGCAAATATTCCACGATCCTGCGGTGCACATCCAACTCAGGATAAAGCGTGGGAAAATGGCAAAGGATCCACATGAATCAAAGGTAATGAATGATACATCCCATGCTTGACCGCAACCGACGGTAGGCTACTGACGTTATCGCTGATAGGAACGAAAACAACTTGGCAGCAAATAAAGCAACAGAATAACTGGGCAAGCAAGGATGGAACTACAAAGGAAACAAACATAACAGCAGCATAGCCAACCACTTCGATTCCGTTCACAATCGAACAGGGAAGTGGCTGTGAAACATGGGCAACGGAAAGACTTGGCAGAACTGAATTAAAAAAAACAGTGAAAATCCTTTCATGAATGCTGAACGAACTCGCAAAAACATCACTGAACATCCTTGAGGACGTGCTCCCGCACAAAAACGTTCACTGAAGATGATGGGTTTTATGAAATTTACATTATTATAAAAGTTATCACGGAATAAACACCCCTATTTCCAGTCTTTCTTCAGTAGCATTCCTTTTTTACATGTAAATGGTATTTCCATACATACATGTAGGGTTATAAAGAAGGCTCAGTTATCTCTGATTCTTAAACAAAATTGGACCTCTAGCTTCTTTCCTCCAATTTTTAGAGATTTTAAATTCAAACACATGGTTTGGGACTGGTACTAGTTACGTGACTGTGTAACATCAATTTTTTCAAAGCAGGTTTCCCCCTCTGAAAGATTCACCATATAGCAATGCAAAACGGTGCAAAATGGCTTGCCACCAAAAATCGTCTTCAGCAATTCCTTACAAACTGCTCCAGATCTGTAGTTAAGAAGGACACCCCTTAAGTGCTCAAGAATTTCACAATTATTCTATGAACCTTAAATAACAGTTGACTCTACAGGATCACAATACATACCTATGGACTTGTCAATGAACCTCTCCTCAAAGCCCTCTTGGTCTTCACCTGAAATTAACTGCTCTGGTAGAAGGTTCCTCTAAAAAACAAGTGAATATAATTATATAATTACAGGGACTGCGTAGAGGGGGGGGGGGGGGGGGGCTGGGGGGCTTCAGCCCCCCTCCACACACAAAGTTAACAGTGTATTAATAGTAAAAAAATATAAAAACGTAATAAGCAAGTAAAGAAAGAAAGAAACAAATCAAAGGTCTCTTTGAGACTTCAACTTTTTTATATAATGAAGTACATGTATGAGCAGCATTATGAGCAGAAAAGATGAAAATATTTTGGTGGTGTTCCAAAAATCTATCTCTTCTTTAAACCTCTTAAGGACATTCACGCAAAAATTTTCTAGTCCATAGATTTTTCTAAAATTTTTACCGAGGTCGGATAATGAGTCAGAAATACAAAAAAAAGTGGGGGTCACTGACCTCATTTCAGAGATAAAGCCTGTAGAAAACTACCCTGATTTTGAAAAATTGGCGCAAGTAATTTCGTACGGCTTACAAGGTTTGTAGTTTAAAATATCGATGATGAGAAAACGGAGGCAAACGATCTTGGTCATATTTTGAAGAAGTGCATCTGTTGCGTAAATAATTTCTAGTGTTGCCATCTTTTTTGCAAAACTTAGCCCTGGAAGAGGCATTTAAACCCGTTGTACGGCAAAACAAAAAGATCAAAAAGCGGAATTCAAACGTGCGTGGGACAAAAAATCAAACTTTAAATCGATAGATTTTGTTCATTTCCTCACAAAACGTAGATAATCGTTAATAATTATCGGGGGTTGTGTTAGTTGTGGGAGTTGTGTGGGTTGTGGGGTTTGTGCTGGTTGTGTTGGTTGTGGGGGTTGTGTTGGTTGTGGGAGTTGTGTTGGTTGTGGGGGTTGTGCTGGTTGTGGGGGTTGTGCTGGTTGTGGGAGTTGTGTTGGTTGTGGGGGTTGTGGGAGTTGTGTGGGTTGTGGGGGTTGTGTTGGTTGTGGGAGTTGTGCTGGTTGTGTTAGTTGTGGGGGTTGTGTTGGTTGTGGGAGTTGTGTGGGTTGTGCTGGTTGTGTTGGCTGTGGGGGTTGCGCTAGTTGTGGGGGTTGTGTTGGTTGTGGGGGTTGTGTTGGTTGTAGGAGTTGTGTTGGTTGTGGGGGTTGTGTGGGTTGTGGGAGTTGTGCTGGTTGTGGGAGTTGTGTTGGTTGTGGGAGTTGTGCTGGTTGTGGGGGTTGTGCTGGTTGTGGGAGTTGTGTTGGTTGTGGAGTTGTGTTGGTTGTGGGGGTTGTGCTGGTTGTGTTAGTTGTGGGGTTTCGCTAGTTGTGCGGGTTGTGTTGGTTGTGGGAGTCGTGTTGGTTGTGGGAGTTGTGTTGTTTGTGGGGGTTGTGCTAGTTGTGGGGGTTGTGTTGGTTCTGGGGGTTGTGTTGGTTGTGTTAGTTGTGTTGGTTGTGGGGGTTGTGTTGGTTGTGGGAGTTGTGTGGGTTGTGGGAGTTGTGTTGGTTGTGGGGATTGTGCTGATTGTGGGGGTTGTGCTGGTTGTGCTAGTTGTGTTGGTTGTGGGGGTTATGTGGGTTGTGGGGGTTGTGTTGGTTGTGGGATTTGTGTGGGTTGTGCTGGTTGTGGGAGTTGTGTTGGTTGTGGGAGGTGTGTTGGTTGTGGGAGTTGTGTTGGTTGTGCTGGTTCTGGCTGTTGTGCTGGTTGTGGGAGTTGTGTTGGTTGTGGGGGTTGTGCTGGTTGTGTTGGTTGTGGGAGTTGTGTTGGGTGTGGGAGTTGTGTTGGTTGTGGGGGTTGTGCTGGTTGTGGCTGTTGTGCTGGTTGTGGGAGTTGTGTTGGTTGTGGGGGTTGTGTTGGTTGTGGGAGTTGTGTGGGTTGCGGGGGTTGTGTTGGTTGTGGGGGTTGTGCTGGTTGTGGGGGTTGTGTTGGTTGTGGGAGTTGTGCTGGTTGTGTTAGTTGTATTGGTTGTGGGGGTTGTGTTGGTTGTGGGAGTTGTGTGGGTTGTGTTAGTCGTGTTGGTTGCGCTAGTTGTGGGGGTTGTGTTGGTTGTAGGAGTTGTGTTGGTTGTGGGGGTTGTGTGGGTTGTGCTGGTTGTGGGGGTTGTGTTGGTTGTGGGGGTTGTGTTGGTTGTGGGAGTTGTGCTGGTTGTGGGGGTTGTGTTGGTTGTGGAGTTGTGTTGGTTGTGGGGGTTGTGCTGGTTGTGTTGGTTGTGGGAGTTGTGTTGGGTGTGGGAGTTGTGTTGGTTGTGGGGGTTGTGCTGGTTGTGGCTGTTGTGCTGGTTGTGGGAGTTGTGTTGGTTGTGGGGGTTGTGTTGGTTGTGGGAGTTGTGTGGGTTGCGGGGGTTGTGTTGGTTGTGGGGGTTGTGCTGGTTGTGGGGGTTGTGTTGGTTGTGGGAGTTGTGCTGGTTGTGTTAGTTGTATTGGTTGTGGGGGTTGTGTTGGTTGTGGGAGTTGTGTGGGTTGTGTTAGTCGTGTTGGTTGCGCTAGTTGTGGGGGTTGTGTTGGTTGTAGGAGTTGTGTTGGTTGTGGGGGTTGTGTGGGTTGTGCTGGTTGTGGGGGTTGTGTTGGTTGTGGGGGTTGTGTTGGTTGTGGGAGTTGTGCTGGTTGTGGGGGTTGTGTTGGTTGTGGAGTTGTGTTGGTTGTGGGGGTTGTGTTGGTTGTGGGGTTGCGCTAGTTGTGGGGGTTGTGTTGGTTGTGGGAGTTGTGCTGGTTGTGGGAGTTGTGTTGTTTGTGGGGGTTGTGCTAGTTGTGGGGGTTGTGTTGGTTGTGGGAGTTGTGTTGGTTGTGGGAGTTGTGTTGGTTGTGGGGGTTGTGTTGGTTGTGGGAGTTGTGTGGGTTGTGTTGGTTGCGGGAGTTGTGCTGGTTGTGGGAGTTGTGTTGGTTGTGTGGGTTGTGGGAGTTGTTTTGGTTGTGGGAGATGTGGGGGTTTAGTTGGTTGTGGGAGTTGTGATAGTTAGTACACTTAAGCATTACTAAATGTTCCATTAGGTTGCTGGTTTAAGAGTCATATAGGCCGTTTCGTTTTAAAATAAGTGGATGTATTTGCGCTCACAGAAAGACGGCACTGTTGTTTTTACTTGTTAAATGCTTGCCTTAAAATATACCGGTTGTGGTAGTTGTGCACAACCCCAAGCACAACCGTTTTAAGTCTATCAAGAAACGTGCCAGGTATAACAGTAAGGATGCACATAAACAATTAGCGCGAACGTCCTTAGAATTACACTCAAATCATTGACCCAATTCCATAATACAATAATGTATTTAATAATGCTACCCACATGAATGTGTTAAGTTAGCTCAATGCATTGGTATACTGGTATTAAAAAGCAGGGAGGGCGAGAGGTTAACACACAGGCAGGCACACACATGATCTTTTTTCCCCTCCAACGTTTTTTTTTTCTTCCTCCCCCCTCCAAGGAGCTAATAAGTTCTTCCAATTAATTATTTTACTCAACATTCATGCATCGCATGCGTTATGCTATTAAACCCAGGCTTGCCTGGAGCCCATGATCATTTTACAACGACACCAAATGCTTTCCAGGTTATGTTTTGAAGCAATTGAAATAACAAAATGCTCGCACCCCATGCTTTTGGCATAGCTGATAACTATCTCGTTACTATTTCACAGAGTTTCACATTTACCAACATTAAATTTCATCTTCCTCAAGTCCAGTTATGCATTGGTCAGCAGAATTACAAAGTACGACCCACCAACTGACCGTGTGAGCGAATTCTCTCATCTACTAAATTCCCCCGAAATAGAACTGAACATAGATTTTCAACAAACTTTGCCTACTGGTTGGTTACCTTAAGGAGGCTCACAATGGTTTCCAGCACTTTTCCAGTTCTTAAACTTTGATGGGTTAGTACTACAAATCGTTATCAGTTGCTGCTACAATAATGATATCAAACAAATTTCCAATTGTTGCTGAACAAGTTGTAGCCATTTTTATGATGTCATTGGTTACCATAGCAACAGTTTGGCCTGTTAAAAACACCCTTAATTTTGCCTTTAAGTGCTTATAACTCCGAAACGAGCAGGGTGACCCCCATTTTTTATTATTGAATAATGATTAGCATGATAAGATGCAACTTTTTGCAAAGTTAAAAAAATTCTATCTTGCAGTTTCAGAGCCACCTTAAATTTCCGATAATTTAAGGTGGCTCTATAACTTTTTTTTACCTGTACTAATTGAATCAGGGCCCCAAAACAGGTGGCAGCTTAATTTTCATAAACTGATGAATGAATGTAAATTGTGTGTAAACCCAGTACACCCTTTATATTCCTCTGCATTGTTCAATCTAACTAATCAAATCATGACTGGCATCTTAAAAGCTCTTGGACATTCTGCGACAGACTAAAGCAGATATACCTTTGACCATTGTATGCATTCCTAGCATGTACAAATGGGTTGCCCATTAAAAGCAAACATACATGTAGTGATTAGTTTTTTATGAAAACAAGCAAAACCAGCATTAAAGTGTGTTGACAATTCACAGTGGAGGCCTGACACACCCCTAACAAACTTCAAAACTAACTTTTCCCAGGGAAACCTCAAAGCAAATTAAGAAAAACCAAGAGATATACATTTATTTCGTTTTTTAAGCAATAGATAATGCTTTCTAAATACCCTAAGAGAACTAAGGAGTACAAAAAGCAAAAGGTATACTCACAGACTGCAAGCATCTTTTCCTCCCTGCCATTCCCTGGCCAAAACTGAAGTTTTGCAAGATTGAAGCGCTCTACAAACAATACCAAGAATTAAGACAAGCATCCAAATTTTAAGGTTGAATTCACATCATGCACCAAAAGAAGGGTTCAATACCTTCAGCAGGTACTACACCGACTTGCACTATCACACCGTACAATCTGAAACACTCCCCCAAGATATATGGGATATGGAAACCAAACAGAGCCTTCCAAATATGGGAAGAATACACCCACACTCTCACAAGTCATTGGTTGTTGATGAGATAAGTTTTCTTGGGCTTGATGTGCAATATCCTATTTCCATTTCTGAATACCTGTCATGCCCCAAGTATTCAAACTCTTCACCTTAGAAACAAAAAAGAAAATTTAAGACCTAAAAACTAGCAAACAAATGGCACAGATATACATGTATAATAGCTAATCTCTATTTCTAAGCTAATCCACTTTCTTATCAACTCTCAAGAAATACATAGTTCCATAGATGATTGCTAACTCATGGAATACAGAAGTGTTGTACCCTTCTTCTTAAATTCTGTGGTGAAGGTGGAATTTTAAAAGGGTGCTGTCCCCACAATTAAACAGGAAGAGAAACTAATGGGTTGCTATTATATGCCGCAAGTTAAATATATGTACAACATTTCCATTCAGTAACATAATAGGCTTTAATTTAACATGCATATGGCTTTGTGTTTCCACTACTGTTCATTCGAACTTGAGAGTAACTATACAAAGCTAATGACTTCCAGCTAAAGTTTAAAATGTCATTAAGCTTCCGCATTAATTGCTTTACATATGCTTTTACTTCCCCACTGAACAGAATGCACACAAATAGCTAACTAACTGAAAGGTCAGTAGTTTTATTACAATTCCTGTAAATATGCCTTGAGGCTTAAATTCCATTTTTGCTAATCAAAGCCTGCACATCTTAAAAAATAAAAGTAGTACTGTTGTACATATTGTATTGAACTTTTGTAGCTGGTCTCTACAGTGTCTTTTCAAACTAATTTAATCAACTTTCCAAATTAGCTCACAGGAAATATGCAGCGTTCCATTAAACTGCTTATTTAACACTTCTTTTGCGAAACAATACAAAACAAAATGACTAGTGGACCTGTAGACTGAAATGAAAAAAAACTTAAATTTCAGAAGTGCCCGTTTTGCAAATTACAGATCTGTATTTTGCAAAACGAGCTCTTTGTAGAGTGACAATATTCAACTTGCTTCTTTGGCTTCACAAAGACTATTCCTTGATACAGCTCAATGAATCTGATCTGACAAGCGACTATTTAAAAGCTGCCGAATTAGTCCCTTACAATTACTTTGTCCCCACAATTGAATAAGGAGACACACTAATGGGTTGCTAACCTATCTACCAAGTTTAATGTTTGTACAACATTGTATAACTTCCATTCAATAGCACTGGCTTTAATGTAACAAGGTTCCTGTTTCCAGAAACTGTACACTTATTGAAAAAAAATGTTAATGCATCTACCTCCCAACATACTGCAGAATATACAGATAACTCAGTTACTAATTGAAAGGTCTTATAACATCCTGTAAACAAGCCTTGAGGCTAGAATTCCATTTTTGCCAATCAAGGCCTGCACATCTTAAATAACAAAGTAGAGATTACAGTGTTCCATAAATCTTCTAACTTACCTACACAAAAACAACAACAGCACTTGGGGTAAGACATTCTGACACTTCTTCATCATTTCCCGGGTGAAGGTGGAATTTGATCACCATGTGTGCTTAAGAACTTAAGAAATTTTGCTGTCCCCACAATTTGTTCACAATGACACACTAATGGGTTGCTAATCTATCTAGTAAGTAAAATGTATGTACAACATTCATTATGACAAACCTATGCCTTGTTGCTGAAAACCAAACCCTGCACCCAATTTTAAAGAATAAAGTATCTTAAGTTAGATTGTCTTATTCTACTTGCCAAACAATATTATCACAAAAACATTGAAAACTAAGAAACTAAGCCGACTGACATACCAAGGATAACATGTGTGTCCATTAGGAGGGCTAATTACTGTATTTTGCAAAACAATACAAAACAAAGTGACGAATGGATGGTAGAAATGAGAACATCAAGTATGACCACAGTCAGTGTGATGATAACAAAAAAAGGAATAAAATGCTGCAAATGCAGAATTCATAAATTTGAACATCTGTAGTTTGCAAACCAAGCTCCTCATAGGCTGCCAGTATTTGATATTTAGATACAACATTAACTCACTGAGTAAATGTTTTGAACAAAGACTCGAAGCCAACCAGTATTTTGAAAAACAAACTCTTTGTAGACTGTGATGCTATTCAACTTGCTTCTTTGCCTTCATGAACACTTTTCTCAAATGAGTTGCTAATCTATCTAGCAAGTTAAATATATACATGTACAACATTGAATACAACTTCCATTTAATAACACTGGCTTTAATTTAACATGGTTAATGTTCCCGTGTCAAGAAAATATACAACTTTGTATAGTGAGAGTAACTATACAAAACTTAATATGCCTTCCAGTAAAGGTTTAATAAACGCCATTGGACATCCTCATAATTACAGGGGCCAGCCAAAGGCTGGAACCGGTCATAAAATGCTGTCTGTTCCCTTTGTTTTTTTCAACATCTTGTTGCTTTACACAAATGCTTTCAAGTCCCCACTATAGAAGGCACTCACTAATTGAAAGGTCAGTGGTTATAGAACAATTCCAACAAACATGCCTTGAGGCTATTAAATTCCATTTTTGCCAATCAAAGCCTGCACATCTTAAAATTAAATAAAGTATACTGTAGCTGGTCTCTATTTCCAAACTAAATCATTGTGCCACGATACTTGATATTTTCATTTCTACAGATCATCCATTCATCATTTTGTTTCGCAAAACACAGTACGAGCCTCCTACTGTACACACGTGTTATCCTTGGTATGAGTTGCCTTAGTTTTCAGACTTAGTTGTCAGTGTTTTGCTGTGAAAATTACATGTACATGTTTGGCAAGTAGAATTCTGTGATTTAAGAAGTGTATGACATTCTTACCGTTCCTCTTAAATTTCCCTGGTTAAGGTGGAATTTGATCTCTGCCATGTGTACTTAAAATAAATATTTTTTCTGTCCCCACAACTTCTTCAAGGTTACACACTAACGGGTTGCTAATCTATCTAGCAAGTAAAATGTATGTACGACATTCGACAACACTGGCTTAACTAACAAGGTTTGTGAGAAACATACCATGCCTTGTTATAAAAACCAAAGCGGCTGCACCCAATTTAAAAGAATAAATTATCTTTAGATTGTCTTATTCCACTTGCCAAATCGTCACATTAACAATTTAGAGAAATGCTTCCACATTGATCTGCATGTACAGTAGAATGCACACAAAATAATAACTCGGTCACTAATTGAAAGGTCAGTGGTTTTATAACATCCTGTAAACATGCCTTGAGGCTAGAATTCCATTTTTTGCCAATCAAGGCCTGCACATCTTAAATAACAAAGTAGAGATTACAGTGTTCCATAAACCTGCTAACTTACCTACACAAAAACAACAACAGCACTTGAGGTAAGACATTCTGACATTTCTTCATCATTTCCCTGGTGAAGGTGGAATTTGATCACCATGTGTGAAGAACTTAAGAAATTTTGCTGTCCCCACAATTTGTTCACAATGACACACTAATGGGTTGCTAATCTATCTAGTAAGTAAAATGTATGTACAACATTCATTATGACAAACCTATGCCTTGTTGCTGAAAACCAAACCCTGCACCCAATTTTAAAGAATAAAGTATCTTAAGTTAGATTGTCTTATTCTACTTGCCAAACAATATTATCACAAAAACATTGAAAACTAAGAAACTAAGCCGACTGACATACCAAGGATAACATGTGTGTCCATTAGGAGGGCTAATTACTGTATTTTGCAAAACAATACAAAACAAAGTGATGAATGGATGGTAGAAATGAGAACATC
Source organism: Meandrina meandrites (assembly GCA_963693305.1). Lineage (NCBI taxonomy): Eukaryota > Metazoa > Cnidaria > Anthozoa > Scleractinia > Meandrinidae > Meandrina > Meandrina meandrites. The sequence continues at coordinate 5,072,633 of OY855908.1, read as the reverse complement.
AAGTATGACCACAGTCAGTGTGATGATAACAAAAAAAGGAATAAAATGCTGCAAATGCAGAATTCATAAATTTGAACATCTGTAGTTTGCAAACCAAGCTCTTCATAGGCTGCCAGTATTTGATATTTAGATACAACATTAACTCACTGAGTAAATGTTTTGAACAAAGACTCGAAGCCAACCAGTATTTTGAAAAACAAACTCTTTGTAGACTGTGATGCTATTCAACTTGCTTCTTTGCCTTCATGAACACTTTTCTCAAATGAGTTGCTAATCTATCTAGCAAGTTAAATATATACATGTACAACATTGAATACAACTTCCATTTAATAACACTGGCTTTAATTTAACATGGTTAATGTTCCCGTGTCAAGAAAAGATACAACTTTGTATAGTGAGAGTAGCTATACAAAACTTAATACGCCTTCCAGTAAAGGTTTAATACACGCCATTGGACATCCTCATAATTACAGGGGCCAGCCGAAGGCTGGAACCGGTCATAAAATGCTGTCTGTTCCCTTTGTTTTTTTCAACATCTTGTTGCTTTACACAAATGCTTTTAAGTCCCCACTATAGAAGGCACTCACTAATTGAAAGGTCAGTGGTTATAGAACAATTCCAACAAACATGCCTTGAGGCTATTAAATTCCATTTTTGCCAATCAAAGCCTGCACATCTTAAAATTAAATAAAGTATACTGTAGCTGGTCTCTATTTCCAAACTTTATCATTGTGTCATGATACTCGATATTTTCATTTCTACAGATCGTCCATTCATCATTAATTTTTGTTTCGCAAAACACAGTAAGAGCCTCCTACTGTACACACGTGTTATCCTTGGTATGAGTTGCCTTAGTTTTCAGACTTAGTTGTCAGTGTTTTGTTGTGAAAATTACATGTACATGTTTGGCAAGTAGAATTCTGTGATTTAAGAAGTGTATGACATTCTTACCGTTCCTCTTAAATTTCCCTGGTGAAGGTGGAATTTGATCTCTGCCATGTGTACTTAAAATAAATATTTTTTCTGTCCCCACAACTTCTTCAAGGGTACACACTAACGGGTTGCTAATCTATCTAGCAAGTAAAATGTATGTACGACATTCGACAACACTGGCTAAACTAACAAGGTTTGTGAGAAACATACCATGCCTTGTTATAAAAGCCAAAGCGGCTGCACCCAATTTAAAAGAATAAATTATCTTTAGATTGTCTTATTCCACTTGCCAAATCGTCACATTAACAATTTAGAGAAATGTTTCCACATTGATCTGCATGTACAGTAGAATGCACACAAAATAATAACTCAGTCACTAATTGAAAGGTCAGTGGTTTTATAACATCCTGTAAACATGCCTTGAGGCTAGAATTCCATTTTTGCCAATCAAGGCCTGCACATCTTAAATAACAAAGTAGAGATTACAGTGTTCCATAAATCTGCTAACTTACCTACACAAAAACAACAACAGCACTTGAATTGGGGTAAGACATTCTGACACTTCTTCATCATTTCCCTGGTGAAGGTGGAATTTGATCACCATGTGTGAAGAACTTAAGAAATTTTGCTGTCCCCACAATTTGTTCACAATGACACACTAATGGGTTGCTAATCTATCTAGTAAGTAAAATGTATGTACAACATTCATTATGACAAACCTATGCCTTGTTGCTGAAAACCAAACCCTGCACCCAATTTTAAAGAATAAAGTATCTTAAGTTAGATTGTCTTATTCTACTTGCCAAACAATATTATCACAAAAACATTGAAAACTAAGAAACTAAGCCGACTGACATACCAAGGATAACATGTGTGTCCATTAGGAGGGCTAATTACTGTATTTTGCAAAACAATACAAAACAAAGTGACGAATGGATGGTAGAAATGAGAACATCAAGTATGACCACAGTCAGTGTGATGATAACAAAAAAAGGAATAAAATGCTGCAAATGCAGAATTCATAAATTTGAACATCTGTAGTTTGCAAACCAAGCTCCTCATAGGCTGCCAGTATTTGATATTTAGATACAACATTAACTCACTGAGTAAATGTTTTGAACAAAGACTCGAAGCCAACCAGTATTTTGAAAAACAAACTCTTTGTAGACTGTGATGCTATTCAACTTGCTTCTTTGCCTTCATGAACACTTTTCTCAAATGAGTTGCTAATCTATCTAGCAAGTTAAATATATACATGTACAACATTGAATACAACTTCCATTTAATAACACTGGCTTTAATTTAACATGGTTAATGTTCCCGTGTCAAGAAAATATACAACTTTGTATAGTGAGAGTAACTATACAAAACTTAATATGCCTTCCAGTAAAGGTTTAATAAACGCCATTGGACATCCTCATAATTACAGGGGCCAGCCAAAGGCTGGAACCGGTCATAAAATGCTGTCTGTTCCCTTTGTTTTTTTCAACATCTTGTTGCTTTACACAAATGCTTTCAAGTCCCCACTATAGAAGGCACTCACTAATTGAAAGGTCAGTGGTTATAGAACAATTCCAACAAACATGCCTTGAGGCTATTAAATTCCATTTTTGCCAATCAAAGCCTGCACATCTTAAAATTAAATAAAGTATACTGTAGCTGGTCTCTATTTCCAAACTAAATCATTGTGCCACGATACTCGATATTTTCATTTCTACAGATCATCCATTCATCATTTTGTTTCGCAAAACACAGTACGAGCCTCCTACTGTACACACGTGTTATCCTTGGTATGAGTTGCCTTAGTTTTCAGACTTAGTTGTCAGTGTTTTGCTGTGAAAATTACATGTACATGTTTGGCAAGTAGAATTCTGTGATTTAAGAAGTGTATGACATTCTTACCGTTCCTCTTAAATTTCCCTGGTTAAGGTGGAATTTGATCTCTGCCATGTGTACTTAAAATAAATATTTTTTCTGTCCCCACAACTTCTTCAAGGTTACACACTAACGGGTTGCTAATCTATCTAGCAAGTAAAATGTATGTACGACATTCGACAACACTGGCTTAACTAACAAGGTTTGTGAGAAACATACCATGCCTTGTTATAAAAACCAAAGCGGCTGCACCCAATTTAAAAGAATAAATTATCTTTAGATTGTCTTATTCCACTTGCCAAATCGTCACATTAACAATTTAGAGAAATGCTTCCACATTGATCTGCATGTACAGTAGAATGCACACAAAATAATAACTTGGTCACTAATTGAAAGGTCAGTGGTTTTATAACATCCTGTAAACATGCCTTGAGGCTAGAATTCCATTTTTTGCCAATCAAGGCCTGCACATCTTAAATAACAAAGTAGAGATTACAGTGTTCCATAAATCTGCTAACTTACCTACACAAAAACAACAACAGCACTTGGGGTAAGACATTCTGACACTTCTACATCATTTCCCTGGTGAAGGTGGAATTTGATCACCATGTGTGAAGAACTTAAGAAATTTTGCTGTCCCCACAATTTGTTCACAATGACACACTAATGGGTTGCTAATCTATCTAGTAAGTAAAATGTATGTACAACATTCATTATGACAAACCTATGCCTTGTTGCTGAAAACCAAACCCTGCACCCAATTTTAAAGAATAAAGTATCTTAAGTTAGATTGTCTTATTCTACTTGCCAAACAATATTATCACAAAAACATTGAAAACTAAGAAACTAAGCCGACTGACATACCAAGGATAACATGTGTGTCCATTAGGAGGGCTAATTACTGTATTTTGCAAAACAATACAAAACAAAGTGATGAATGGATGGTAGAAATGAGAACATCAAGTATGACCACAGTCAGTGTGATGATAACAAAAAGAGGAATAAAATGCCGCAAATGCAGAATTCATAAATTTGAACATCTGTAGTTTGCAAACCAAGCTCCTCATAGGCTGCCAGTATTTGATATTTAGATACAACATTAACTCACTGAGTAAATGTTTTGAACAAAGACTCGAAGCCAACCAGTATTTTGAAAAACAAACTCTTTGTAGACTGTGATGCTATTCAACTTGCTTCTTTGCCTTCATGAACACTTTTCTCAAATGAGTTGCTAATCTATCTAGCAAGTTAAATATATACATGTACAACATTGAATACAACTTCCATTTAATAACACTGGCTTTAATTTAACATGGTTAATGTTCCCGTGTCAAGAAAAGATACAACTTTGTATAGTGAGAGTAGCTATACAAAACTTAATATGCCTTCCAGTAAAGGTTTAATACACGCCATTGGACATCCTCATAATTACAGGGGCCAGCCGAAGGCTGGAACCAGTCATAAAATGCTGTCTGTTCCCTTTGTTTTTTTCAACATCTTGTTGCTTTACACAAATGCTTTTAAGTCCCCACTATAGAAGGCACTCACTAATTGAAAGGTCAGTGGTTATAGAACAATTCCAACAAACATGCCTTGAGGCTATTAAATTCCATTTTTGCCAATCAAAGCCTGCACATCTTAAAATTAAATAAAGTATACTGTAGCTGGTCTCTATTTCCAAACTTTATCATTGTGTCATGATACTCGATATTTTCATTTCTACAGATCGTCCATTCATCATTAATTTTTGTTTCGCAAAACACAGTAAGAGCCTCCTACTGTACACACGTGTTATCCTTGGTATGAGTTGCCTTAGTTTTCAGACTTAGTTGTCAGTGTTTTGTTGTGAAAATTACATGTACATGTTTGGCAAGTAGAATTCTGTGATTTAAGAAGTGTATGACATTCTTACCGTTCCTCTTAAATTTCCCTGGTGAAGGTGGAATTTGATCTCTGCCATGTGTACTTAAAATAAATATTTTTTCTGTCCCCACAACTTCTTCAAGGGTACACACTAACGGGTTGCTAATCTATCTAGCAAGTAAAATGTATGTACGACATTCGACAACACTGGCTTAACTAACAAGGTTTGTGAGAAACATACCATGCCTTGTTATAAAAGCCAAAGCGGCTGCACCCAATTTAAAAGAATAAATTATCTTTAGATTGTCTTATTCCACTTGCCAAATCGTCACATTAACAATTTAGAGAAATGTTTCCACATTGATCTGCATGTACAGTAGAATGCACACAAAATAATAACTCAGTCACTAATTGAAAGGTCAGTGGTTTTATAACATCCTGTAAACATGCCTTGAGGCTAGAATTCCATTTTTTGCCAATCAAGGCCTGCACATCTTAAATAACAAAGTAGAGATTACAGTGTTCCATAAATCTGCTAACTTACCTACACAAAAACAACAACAGCACTTGGGGTAAGACATTCTGACACTTCTACATCATTTCCCTGGTGAAGGTGGAATTTGATCACCATGTGTGAAGAACTTAAGAAATTTTGCTGTCCCCACAATTTGTTCACAATGACACACTAATGGGTTGCTAATCTATCTAGTAAGTAAAATGTATGTACAACATTCATTATGACAAACCTATGCCTTGTTGCTGAAAACCAAACCCTGCACCCAATTTTAAAGAATAAAGTATCTTAAGTTAGATTGTCTTATTCTACTTGCCAAACAATATTATCACAAAAACATTGAAAACTAAGAAACTAAGCCGACTGACATACCAAGGATAACATGTGTGTCCATTAGGAGGGCTAATTACTGTATTTTGCAAAACAATACAAAACAAAGTGATGAATGGATGGTAGAAATGAGAACATCAAGTATGACCACAGTCAGTGTGATGATAACAAAAAGAGGAATAAAATGCCGCAAATGCAGAATTCATAAATTTGAACATCTGTAGTTTGCAAACCAAGCTCTTCATAGGCTGCCAGTATTTGATATTTAGATACAACATTAACTCACTGAGTAAATGTTTTGAACAAAGACTCGAAGCCAACCAGTATTTTGAAAAACAAACTCTTTGTAGACTGTGATGCTATTCAACTTGCTTCTTTGCCTTCATGAACACTTTTCTCAAATGAGTTGCTAATCTATCTAGCAAGTTAAATATATACATGTACAACATTGAATACAACTTCCATTTAATAACACTGGCTTTAATTTAACATGGTTAATGTTCCCGTGTCAAGAAAAGATACAACTTTGTATAGTGAGAGTAGCTATACAAAACTTAATATGCCTTCCAGTAAAGGTTTAATACACGCCATTGGACATCCTCATAATTACAGGGGCCAGCCGAAGGCTGGAACCAGTCATAAAATGCTGTCTGTTCCCTTTGTTTTTTTCAACATCTTGTTGCTTTACACAAATGCTTTTAAGTCCCCACTATAGAAGGCACTCACTAATTGAAAGGTCAGTGGTTATAGAACAATTCCAACAAACATGCCTTGAGGCTATTAAATTCCATTTTTGCCAATCAAAGCCTGCACATCTTAAAATTAAATAAAGTATACTGTAGCTGGTCTCTATTTCCAAACTTTATCATTGTGTCATGATACTCGATATTTTCATTTCTACAGATCGTCCATTCATCATTAATTTTTGTTTCGCAAAACACAGTAAGAGCCTCCTACTGTACACACGTGTTATCCTTGGTATGAGTTGCCTTAGTTTTCAGACTTAGTTGTCAGTGTTTTGTTGTGAAAATTACATGTACATGTTTGGCAAGTAGAATTCTGTGATTTAAGAAGTGTATGACATTCTTACCGTTCCTCTTAAATTTCCCTGGTGAAGGTGGAATTTGATCTCTGCCATGTGTACTTAAAATAAATATTTTTTCTGTCCCCACAACTTCTTCAAGGGTACACACTAACGGGTTGCTAATCTATCTAGCAAGTAAAATGTATGTACGACATTCGACAACACTGGCTTAACTAACAAGGTTTGTGAGAAACATACCATGCCTTGTTATAAAAGCCAAAGCGGCTGCACCCAATTTAAAAGAATAAATTATCTTTAGATTGTCTTATTCCACTTGCCAAATCGTCACATTAACAATTTAGAGAAATGTTTCCACATTGATCTGCATGTACAGTAGAATGCACACAAAATAATAACTCAGTCACTAATTGAAAGGTCAGTGGTTTTATAACATCCTGTAAACATGCCTTGAGGCTAGAATTCCATTTTTGCCAATCAAGGCCTGCACATCTTAAATAACAAAGTAGAGATTACAGTGTTCCATAAATCTGCTAACTTACCTACACAAAAACAACAACAGCACTTGAATTGGGGTAAGACATTCTGACACTTCTTCATCATTTCCCTGGTGAAGGTGGAATTTGATCACCATGTGTGAAGAACTTAAGAAATTTTGCTGTCCCCACAATTTGTTCACAATGACACACTAATGGGTTGCTAATCTATCTAGCAAGTAAAATGTAGGTACAACATTGATGCAGTGATTATCTTTGAACAAAGATTCTGAGCCAATCTATTTGAGAAACAAGCTCTTTGTAGACTTTGACGACATTCAACTTGCTTCTTTGCTTTCACAAATTTAAGACGTTTCAGAAATACAGCTCAATGGATTTGACACTAAAGGGTTGCTAATCTATGTAGCAAGTTAAATGTATGACATTGTGTAATTTATATTCAATAACACTGGCTTTAATTTAACATGGTTCCTGTTTCAAGAAAAGGTACACTTCTCGAAAATGTTAAATGATGTGTTAAATTCCGTTCAAATACGATACCGTAAAATTCTGGTTTTAAGCCCTGGCTAAGCCTTGAGATCTTTGCCAAGGAATGCCTGCATGAACCTTGAATAAATTATTATAGATTTTCTTCAATCAAACAATTCTGCTAAAGTTCCAAACCTACAAGTAATATTACACCAAAACTCACAGTCCCAACAACTTTATCACATGTCAAACACTTCTGTTCATTTCTTCAATTTGAATTCTAGCTGAATTAACAAACTTGAGAAACAGGTATGTAATAAAATTCACATAATTATTGTAGCTACAAGTAGTCTCTATTTCCAAATGAACTAACAGTAATTTAAATCAACTTTTTTATTTAACTCTCAGGAAAGAATCTGCTTTATAGTTTCTATGTACATGTACATGTAGTACAAAACAACTACAGTGCTGTAAGATCAGAATTACTGGTGAAGGTGGAACTTGATCTGACATGTGCAGTTAACAGCTGACAGGAACTAGTCAGTCCACACAATTGAACAGAACCTGACACACTATGGGTTGTTAATGTGTGCCTCATGTATAAGTATTGTTCAGTATAACTTCCATTCAGTAGGCGTTTCTACCACATTTTTCATTCCCCATGAAAACTTCAACCCTTGTATTATTGACAACCTATGAAAACACTTTTTGTTCTTTTGTTCACATACAGTCACATACATTGTACATAAACTTTAGTTAAACTCAAATTAGAGAGTTAGCTATACAAAGCTAATGTCAAGTTCAGTAAAAGTTTGATAAGCTTAGTTAAACATGCTCATAATTGCTTTACACAAAATATTGCTTTTAAGTCCCCACGACAAAATACAAACAAATAACTCGCTAATTGAAAGGTCAGTGGTCATACACCAATTCTACAAACATGCCTTGAGGCTAAAATTCCATTTTTGCCAATCAAAGCCTGCACATCTTAAAAATAAAGTATACTGTAGCTGGTCTCTATTTCCAAACTATATCATTGTGTTGACGTCGCTCGATATTTTTATTTCTACAGATTTTTCATTCCTCATTTTGTTTTGCAAAACACAGTAAGAGCCTCCTCGTGTACACATGTGTTATCCTTGGTCTGATATTATTCAAAATAAGCCTAACTTTCTGCTTTCCACTTTAAAATAATTTACACTGTCCACAGCTAATGGTTTGCAAACATACAAAAATAGCTTCACTTGGTAATCGTTAAATGATGAAGAGACCTTGAAAATGAATTGAGAAATTCAACAGAAACCTTGTAAAAAAAGGAACGGTGTCAAACGTGACTAAAAATTTAAGTTGGATATTTTATGTTCATGGGCGGAGGAGGGGGGAGCTAAATGTCTTCTATGTTTGTGTGGAGCTAGGAGACTGGGCGAGTGAAAAATTATCGGGGCGAGTGCAAGTTGAAGGTCACTTGCCCAAATGGCAAGTGCTCAAAAATTTTAGTTTCCAACCCTGTAAGACATTCACTAACACTGGTTAAGCTTAACAAAGTTTGTAAAAAATCCATGCCTTGTTGCTTAAAACCAAAGTGACTGCACCCAATTTAAAAGAATAAAGTATCTTTAGATTGTCTTATTCCACCCACTTGCCAACGAATTTATTTTCACACCAAAACACTGACAACTGAGCCAACTGGAAGAGTGTAGCATCCCAACCAGAGGGAAAAGGCCACTTTAAGCTATTTTACCATAATATTACCTTAGGGAAATGTACATGGAACTCCACAATTGCATGCATCACTTTTTTGTGTTTGAGTACTTGAATGTGATTTGTTTCTTCTGTAGCAGTCCAGATGTTGACGGCTCCTCATGCACATATGCATTATACCTTGTGTTTTCCTCCACAATACCGTGTTGCTGAAAAGCAAGAAATAGTTATTTGCATACATGTAGATGGTGACCAATGATTCCACTAAGTTGGGCCTGTCCATTTCATGAGTTCAAGTTCGAGTTAAAGTATTGAGTTCAAGTTAAAATATCGAGTTTGAATTGCTTGCGGTTAGCTCCACTCTGGTTTGGTTGTGGTTAGTTCCACTCCTATCTGCTTGCGGTTAGCATTCATTTGTTGTTAAGGGCGACACTATGCGTGACCAACTGGGAAAACATTACCCAATAACTCGAACTCGAAATTTCTAACTCAAACTCGAAATTTCTAACTCAAACGCATAAATTCGATACACTCCACTAAGTTAAGGATTATTACAAGTATGAGGCATCTCGGTTCAAAACAGCTTGCACAAATGCCTAAGAATGAATGGATGGATGGATGGATGGATGGACGGACGGACGGATGGATGGATGGATGGATGGATGGATGGATGGATGGATGGATGGATGGATGGATAGATAGATAGATAGTAACTTTATTTATACACGGTAAAAAGAAAGAGAGTTATTCATGATGCTTTGTTTGTATGGGAATTCTAGAGAATTTTTCTTTTATCCACATAAAATTTATTCATCCATATACATGCAACTATTAGAAATTTGAAAGCAAGAATTCTCAAGGGTATCATTTATTTAATATTTATACAAGTACAGGTGCTTAAGGTCGCGCTGGACCCTTGCTATAATTATGTATGCATTTATTTTAAGAGTATGCACGAACTGCGACGACTGAAGCCGACAACAATCGAAATATTCATGAGAATATATTTCTTAAAGTTCTTTGTATAAGTAATTACATGTTATTGTTCTCCCCTTTGTGTCCTGTGCGCTGGAACGTAGGGAATTATCATAATTCAGCATAATTAGTTTCGAAGCTTCGAATGAAACGCACATTGTTGTAAACACTGACTCGGTAGGTCTTCGGAAGCGGCAAAACCTGCAATTTTGTGTCCAAGTTTTCTCCACCGATACAGAATTTCATGACTTGATTTGCAGGGAACATAAACGTGGTGTACTCTATTGTGTTCTGGTCAAAATGGATTTTTAAAATCAATTTTCAAAAAGAAGATAGCACGTTTCAAAGTTTAGATTTCACATTTTTACCCTCTTAGGAGCCAATAACTCCTAGTAATTATTGAATTCTAGAATTTTGTTCTGACCAGAACACAAAAGAGGTTGTGATTTACCACTAGGCTATATAGTCGTTTAATTTGGTGCGCTATTCTAGCTGGAAACTTGGACACAAAATCGCATTATCTGCAGATTAACACTTAATGCTTGTAACATCAAAGTAAACGGTCATCTCTCAGTAAAACGACAATCATGATAAAATTCCATCAACCCCTATTATCCTTGATAAGTTTTGAAGGAATTGGTGTTCAAAATTCGAAGAATTAAACATTTACAACATGACACCCCGTCAAAATAAATTGCTAATGAATTTATTAATGAACAAGGGTCCAGCGCGGCCTTAACAATAGGACATAAGTCCCCTACTTGGTTAATACACCCACACCCAGCCCCCTAAAAAGTATCCCGAAAAAACCCTTCCCTTACCCAACTAAACTACAAATCAAATAATCTAAATCACACAAAATATAATGGGACATGGTCTGTAATGGGGCATCAAAGCGCCCAAGCGTCCATTGCAAACGTTTCTCAAGGAAGAAAGTGAAATTTAAATTCAGGAAGATTTTGGTCATGTGCTAGGCAATGAGTATTTGGCAGATTCCCCATAAAGGGGCAGTCTCACCAAGATTTTGGGTTACTTGAAAATCCAAAGAAGTTGGATTCTTTGCATTCCTGATCTTCGCGAACTAGTTTAAGTTTTTAAGTATTGTAACAGTAATAAGTGCAAAACTAGTGAATGCAGTCGTCAGTGTTGTAACTGCTTTTTCTTGTCGTTAGCATTGTTTGTTTAATTGTATGTATAGTGTAAGTAGGAAAGTACTATGAGCGTTGTAATTTTTTTTTCTTGTCGTTAGTCTTGTAATTGTCTACAATCTTGTAACTAATTTTTTTCTTTTTTTTTGTATGTGGTGTCAAGTAATTGATTAAAAAAAAATGAAGTTGTTGGTATTAATTGAAGTCTGCTAATAGTTGCCTGGCCTTGCTTAAATTCACTGTACTGGTCACAAAATCTTATAATTAAAAAACAATGAAAATTAATTAATCCCCCCGAGTCTCATTGCCGCCCAACACTAGTGGTTTCACGCATCTCTGCATAAATGATAGACGAGCACCATAGTAACAGAAAAATAGCACATCATGGGCTCCCATTCTAGAATGTGTGAATGAAAATGACCACATATCAAGTTTTGAGACTAAAAAAGCCGAAAATGAATTCAAAGTTGCTAAAATTTGAAGGAATTTTTTTAAATTGATCTTTATTTGTTATCTGCATGTACACTGTACAATGTCTACATTATTACAAGTAAAATTTGAAGGGATAGCTCAAGCCATCGGAACGGCTGACCATATTTTATGAACAGATAGCTCGATTTGTTTGAACGGAATTTCATCCCGTTCCAACGTAACCGCTGATGAACGGCCATCCATTTCAAAATGGCTTGCCGTTAGGCCTTCCCGCTCCAAAATACAACTTACAGTAGAAAGTCTCTAGGCAAGGCAAACTTCAAGCCAAATACATGTACATGTATTGCTACCACCATTATTTTTTTTAGAAATGCCCCTTAACTTTTAGTTCTGAGGCAAATGCTCTTTGCTGTATAAAAAAAGGCACAACATTATCATTATGTCCAACAGCTTCGAGCCGTTATTGTCGACTCGCCTTAGTGAAAAGAATAAATGTGGCGAACTTGCAAATCATTGGTCAGGACTTTCACCTTCATACCGGTATATAGGGATCTTTTTGCGTTTCGCAGCAGCTTTGAGCTGGGGGCTACCATGATTGTAACATTTACATGAGAGTTTTAATGTCCTACAAAATCCACCATCACAATAAATTAATTATACATGTACTAAGCATAATAAGTTTAATTTGACCTTCTTCAAAATGAAAAAGAATTCATATATTCCACAAATTTTAACTTATCAATGTTATTTGCAGCAAAGATAATAGGGAAACAGAATTTGTCCAATTACAAAGCTTTGTATCGGTCTGCCATGTTTGGTGTTCCACTTTGGTACACCAATATGGCGGCCAAAACTGTCTGTGAAATGAAAGAATACTTTTAGTTATCATTTTTACCTTATTAGCAGATCTGAAAAGCATTTAAAAAGTGTGGAAATATTGGTTTCTGTAAGGTTTCAGATCACATTGAGTTACGCTGTCTCAAATTACAAAATGCTTCACCTCCAAACAAAGTACTCTTCTGGCACTTTAGCAATTAGTGGCATTGATGTCTAGAATATACTAAAAGAACAGCTCTGTGGGTCCAATAGTTTTATTGAATGTAGAATATTGATGACATCAAAACCATTCCAAATAACCTTAGTTTATCTGTCAATACTCGCTTGCGTTGGCTCACCAACAAATCAAACTTGTGGAAAATTACATGTATGTAACAAGTAGAAATAAAGGTCTCAGTACAGTTGTGGCTTTCCTGGTTGTTGCTCCTTATTTTCGATTTCTAGAGCAGCAAACAGAAGCATCAAGACTGCATGTAAATGTACAAGCAAACCCATGGTCGATAGATGGGATGGGAATGCTAGCCCATCGCAGGGTTACCCCCAGCAGTAAATTTGCTGGTACTCATTTTGACACCTGGGTGAAAAGAGGCACTATGAGAGTAAAGTGTCTTGCCCAAGGGCTCAAATCCGGACCATTCGATCCGGTGTCCAGCGCACTAACCATTAGGCCATCCCACCTTCCATACTGGTATACACGTATATCTGTCGTAAAAAAATGTTCCATGAGCCGTGAAATGTAGATCGCAACATTCAGTCTGGCACTGTTGGCTTTGTACAAAATTGATTTTTTATGTCTAAGTTGTCAACTTGAAAAATTGACTTTTGAGTTCGAGAAAGTCGACTTTGCACTTTGGTTAGCCTACATGTAAATAGCGTACTGGTTAGCCTCTGTTAGCCTGAATAGCACTCCGGTTAACCTAAATTAGCTTAGATTGCTTGCGGTTAGCTTTTATATTGGGGTTTGTTCGACTTTTCAACCTGCAACCTGCAAAATATACCTGCCGGTGATTTCACAGGTATTTGCATTCAAATGCGCCCAAAGTTACATGTATAAGCTCTAACATGCAAGCAGGCTCTCCGCGCCGAGAGCCTGCTTGTAGGCTATATAAGCTCAAACTTAAAGACCTCTGGCTTAATTTACAGATTTCATCGAAAAAACTATCCTTTGCATTGCTTAGCTCATAATTATTACACGCGACAGCTATTAACCACAAGCAAACCGGAGTGAAAGCGAGCCACAAGCATGCCCCGGCTGCTGGACAAATACACTGTAGACCAAAATCGGCTGTCATCTGCAAATCTAGAGCCTAAAAGTGTTCAATCTTGTTCTTTGCATTCCAATTTGTGTAAACGCCAGAATGTTATAATTACCAGTTTAAAAAAGGTTACTACTACTACCTTGAAGCATGAGCATTCCGTTGTGACCCTTGTGTATCTGCCAAAGGGTGCATTCACAGCAATCACAGGTAGACTCTGTGAAAAGATCAAAGCTTCTCCGGAGAGCTTAAATGCAGCGGCTGAATCACGAAGTCAATGTTTAGGAGGTGAACACAGTAAGATTTGGCTCAAAGGTTGAGAGGAATGATGATCTCTTTCTAAATCGCTGGTTTATAGTCCTGTCGAAATGCGTCGTTGGAGCTCGCTGTTGGAGAACTCGGAATTGAATCTTTGCCAACCTCGTTCCCAGGCCCTCTTTCCTTTTCCCAAGGGTGGAAAAGGAGAAAGTGCCCACTCTGGACACGAGTTTTATCAGTATATAATAGTATGCATGAGCTAGCTTATTGCTTTTTTCTTTTGTTGATAGTTGATTGTTCTTCAATGGCATGACATTGCTGCATTTAAAATTACATGGAAGACTCACTAAATCATGACTGCCAAAGAGAACAGAAAATATAAAATGGGTTCTGTCATTACACTAATCATATTACAATTAACCCTCATTACACAATGCATCAGAAAACCTGTCATCGGGTTTTCCACGACTGTAATGAGAAATTTCACTGTTTGTTTGAATTATCAGCAAGGACTTTTAGTTTCACTTTGTTGAACAGCGGGTTGTTCTGATTCACTTTCTTTAGTCAGGGCTCTCTCTTAGCTCTTTTGCAAGCAAAAACTGTCTCTTTTTTTGATTAAAAGGCAATTTTGCTTCAGCATGTCATATTTCCACTGACAGTAATTTGAGATCCAGATGAATTTTTTTGTGCAGAATATTGTCAACAGGCTGTTACAGCAAAACCTTTCAGGGCTCAAGACTAATGGCAGCCAACTAGCCTCAGTTATCATTGGTTAGTACATGGAGAAGGACACCACTAAATGGAAATCGAGTGACAGAGCTTCGATCATAACTATGATATAAAACTGTCCAATCATTTATATGGGAAATCTGCTTTTTCCTTCTAACTTAAAATCAGCCATAAAATCGGTCACACATAAAGTTAGGTTAAGACAAATTCTCTAGTTTTATTTTGCTTAATTGGAATATGGGCCAAAAGACAGCAACAAAGTTTCTTTCAGCTCATAAAACAGCTAACAAGAGCCACATGTGAAAACTGCCCTATAATGCAATGCAAACCTTTGAATAAATTCACATCATTTAAAGGGCATGTAAACCCTAAAATGCTATTTCTTTTTGTCATATATTCATTTAGTATATGTACAGTATCACATGTGCCAAATGACGTCACGGGTGGAATCTTTGGTTACCGGAAGCCAAAGGTCTCCCTCTAAAACCTTTGAAATAAGCATATGTGCACAGAGTTTCTGTTGCAATATTTTTATTTCTCCATGACGATAAAGCATTGTGCCACTTAGTTTTGTAGTACTTCACATCATATAGGGTATCGGGCAAGGGGCAAAGTATGATCAATAGGCATTTGTTGATGAATAAATAAATAAACTAATTAGCGCTTCCTGCTTTGTCAAAGCGTGCATGTTCTATAAATTTGTTATTGTATGCACTTAAAAAAAGCCCTGTTTGTTTAGCCAATTGATATAAGGAAGAGTTAAAACTAGGGTAACTGTCTTGTCTTAGCTGTTAGTAAGCAAACCTTTGACGTTTCACCCGCTAATTGATTTTAAATTTATGTGGTCTTATATGTTGACAGTCATATAATAAGCATCTAAGAACTGCTTTATACGCTGATATTTCATAGCTATGGGTCAATGTTAAATCACTGGTGTTAGGACTGGTTGTAGAATGCAAATCCTCAGGTTTGTTTTGAAAGCTGACGTTGGTAAATTATGAACCCTGCTTTTAGCATTATTGAGAGAAGCGCCTTGATGCGGTCACCTACAATAGCGCCTACAGTGCGATACCTTTACGGTGTGTTATGAAAGCTGTTCCGTGACACTATCTTTCTCAGTTGTTTTATTACAGTTTTTTGTTTTGTTCAGAGAGTAAACTTAGCGTATACACTGTATATGGTGCTATCACAAGATTTTCAAGATTTTAATCCAGTTTATAACGTGACAAAATCAGTTACATGATCTTTGGATCTTGTTTACAGAACCTATACATGTAGCACAGTGATAGCACAGCCCAGATACTATGTGTGCCAAGAAAACACCAGCAACAAATCGACACAAAAACCAAGCTTCCGAAAGACTATAATGTAGCAAAATCTCCTACATGAAATCTTTAATATTGTAATAGTATAATAAGCACTATTGACAGCCGCAGGAAATCTGACAATGGAAAGAGGCAATTAAAATAAAAGTAAACATACGCGTGTACATTCCTGTCGCTGCCATGTCCATCTTGCTGCCTGAAAGCCCAGCATTTGATGAACTGTTACTAAGACCTGGGATCCTGATTTCTCATCCTCCACTTTGTCCGATTTCGGCACAGCAAATGATTTTATATGCGGTCAGCACACACAGAACTTACATATAATTTCTTACCAAGAAATATCGAGATAAAAAACACTTTGTGTGCCTTTTTTAAGCTATGTGCATTTTTTTGCTTCGTGTGAACATTTCAGATAATCTAGCCTGTGTACAGCCGTCCCGCTCCCCTAAAAAATGCTTGTTTTTTAGGGGAGCGGGACAGCTGTACACAGTCTAAGATAATATGAAATCTAAGTAAATCGAAACGATCTTTTGCTGTCAACTGGTTCTGACAGCGCCTCCTTGCTGATCCTTTCCTCAAACTCTACGCGGCTCAAATTGATACAGAATGAAATATACTTAGCCCAGACTCTTCCAAAGGCTCAGCTGAATTATCTACCTCACTGCAATCTGAACTTACCACATTTGAATTGCTCTTGTGCGATAAAACATCCTCCCGAACACTGCTACTTGCCCAAGCCGCCATATAAATTCTTATGTGGAATTCGTGTTACTCAATATTTGGGTTCCACCGCTTACGTCACGAGTGCTTGCTATTGTTTTCACCGGACGTGGATTTTTTGACGAAAATGCCGTTTTTCTCCTTAACGAAATCGAATTGAGCAAAATGAATGCCAAATTCATTTTCTTCGTTGCTTTTTACATGGATGAGAAAATGTTGTTCTAGCGTTTACATGCCCTTTAAGTCGATAGATTGTGTCTCTGGTGATGTCGAATTGAAGAAAAGGCAACGCATGACCTAGACCCCTAGATTATATGGCCTTTAGCCATTTTACGTATGTGCACACTAAAGAAACGCCTGTTAGCCAGGTTTTCTGTCGAGAACCTGGTTGTCAGATTGAATGAGAGAAACTGTTGTCTGACAATTATTAGTTACATACAAGCTTGAAAATTCTGGCTAGTAGAAAATTGGTTTTGGCTAGTAAAATCAAAGCTCTCACTAGCCACTGGGCTAGTCATCAAAAAAGTTAGTCTCGAGCCCTGCCTTCACCCTTTCCAAATGACTATCTCCCAGTTGGCATGATAAGAACGGATCGTAAGGCCGTCAACCCCCCTTACTATATGCAATGAGATGCAATGAGATCCAATATGCGATCCGTAAGCTCTACTCTACGGAGCATAAGAGCCCTTTACGATCCGTACAGATGGAACGAACTGAATATGCCTTTAACAGATCATTACAATGCAGGTGTATTGGACAACCCTCATAGTACAGTGTTAAAAATGTTGTTACCATGTTCATTTTGAGGAATTGAATTCAAAGAAGCAAACTGTTAATCAGTATTTGAACATTGCACCACAACATTGCAGAGTTCCTGTCAAAACAACATACAGTCTGACTATAAATCTCTTTCCATAGTTCAAATAATTATGAAATTCCATGTGTTCACTTTCACATATATGACCTAGAAAAACAAGAAGCGACCGACTTTTAGAAAGTCTAATATATGACCGATATGACCATATAAGCTTAAGCTTGGGGCCCCAAATGCTGTTTTAGCAACAAAAGAACAGAAAAGAAACGTATGAAAAGTAACCTCACCCAGGCTATAGTTCCGTTAGGCGGGTAACCCCCATCTTCATGCATCCCAATTAGTGTTAAAACCCCTAAATGATTTTACGTATGTACTACCTTCAGGCATGAGCATTCCATGTGACTCTTGGGTATCCTGCAGGAACAGTACTTCCCACATGTACAGTAAAGCGTGCTTAAGCAGGTGAAGGCTCTGCGAAAATATCAAAGCTTCTCCGGAGCTAGAGCTTATGCAGGAGTCTGAATTACGAGGTCTATGTTCATTCACGTGGCCCAATCGGAAAAGGATGAGGGGATCGAAAACGGTCGTGTTCGTCGTGCTCATCTTAGCATTGCTGTTTGAAACTTTGCTTGGTGATTGGACGAAAGACGTCACGTGAACCTCTGCGGTGGATAAATTATATGCAGGAGATCTGCTTGTGTGAGTCTGTGAGAGAGATGCTCGGCTTCTTGAATCGTAATTTGTTGTCGTTTTACTGCAGCATGAAAATATGGCGCACTGGGTCCAATTCACTATTGCGCCAACTCCACCAAGAGTCTAAGACACTGCTGAACGAGTACGATGTGAAGTGTTTAGAAGAAAACGTGCACTTGTTCTCTGCGACGTTAAAATATGACTGCCCGGCGCCTGGACAATCCCTGTCCTCCATTTATATGCCAGTGAGGATTGTAAGTGTTTTTTTTGCGTTATTTTCTTGTTCATTTCAGAAATGAGAAGTGTATTTTCGCCTAGAAAGCCATACATGACAACATTGACAACACACTTGCGAGTGATGACAGAGTGACCGACCACAAAATGGTGGCTCATTGAGCTATATGATACAATACATGTACTTACTACAATGTCAATTATTTTAAAAATTGGGGAAATAATCGATACAAACGAAATTCCGCAAAAGTTTGCCTGTTGGACGTTTTCACGGTTTGCTCCTAGACTAACGGAAAGCTGCTACATGTACTTGTTTTTTGTACTTTTGGAATACTGTTGCGTGTTACTAGAAAACACAAAATTAACGAAAGAGATAAATAGGACGTAACAAATCGATAATACATGTAGTATAATCCAGTAATATTGGAAATCGATAACAGTAAAAAACGATCGATTTCAATTGAAAACTATCGTCAATGATTAAAAAAAATACTTGTGAGTGCATTGTGCACACGAACAGGTTGGAGAAGATGAAGCACAACAAGAGATCAACAAGCAAATCAACAAATCAACAAGATCCACTGCTGTGTGCCACTCCCAAGCATTTTTTTTAATCATTGACGATAGTTTTCAATTAAAATCGATCGTTTTTTACTGTTATCGATTTCCAATATTACTGGATTAATTACTACATTAGGGTTACGCATGATTTAAGTCGTATCCTGTACATAATAGACTGTAAGCAGTCTCTTTGTTTTGCTAGCCTGTGACACAGAACACCAAGCACCAAATTGGGAATGAGGCGAGAGGAGCCTCGTCCCCAATTTTCGCTCGGTCATTTGTGATTTCGCTTCACACTCGATGGACTGCGAAAAAATAGGGGCTGCTCGTAGTCTGAGAGTGTTTCAAATATTTATAGCTGCTATTTCAATAGAAAATAAACAAGACCTGAAAATAATTACGGCGCTCAAAAATCATGAAAACAACCAGAAGCAATTTGAACTTCTCAATTTGCAAAACTTCGCAACTTGCCAACTTCGCTGCACATGAAATTCACCCGTTTTGAAGTTCACAACTTGATTGACAATAGCCTGCATGCAGACGTCTCCATTTCCTTTGCTTCACGCGGAAAGGGATGTCTGCGTAACGCCCTTCCTAATCGTGTTCCAGTATCCCGCTGTTTCTCCAGAATTTGGGGACCGCGCTCTGATTGGTTTCTTAAGGGGGGAGACTCTTAACTACAGATCTGGAGCAGTTGCTAAGGAATTGCTGAATACTGTATTTTGAAGCAAGCGATTTTGAAGCTTTTTGTAATGCTAAATGGTGAATTTTGTTTGGGGGTACACCTGCTTTGAAATATATAACATTGCGCGTGCGAAACTAGTGCCAGTCCCAAACCGCGCATTAGAATTTAAAATCCCTAAAACTCCACAGAAACAAGGTAAAGTTCCGATTTCTCTTACGAATCAGAGATAACGTAGCCGTCTTTATAATCTGACGTATGCTTTTATCGTTTACACGAAAAAAGGAAACGCTACTGATGAAAGTCTGTAAATATGAGTGTATATTAGGCCATAACTCTTATAATAATGCGAATTTCATGAAAACGATACGTCACATTACGCATGTGCACGTTCTTTATCTATTGACGCTCATTTTAATTTTAAAATCTATCCGCCGTTTGAGCTTTAGGGTTTATTCTGTTCTGGTCACGTGACACGTTAAATATGACCGTGACTTGAAACTCTAGGAGGAATCTTCTATAGAACAAACTCATGCAAAAAGCTTATCTGTAGGAGGTTCTGTTTCCAAAATATAGCAATTAGAAACCTGCCTTAGAGACAAATTGGTAGTTAAGAGTCACCCCCCTTAACAGTAGGCATTGTTAGAATCAACTCTGATTGGCTATCATGACGAAACACTTAAGATAATTTATGCGGTTAAGATAAAGCGCGGTTTTCTATTGACAGATCAAAACATGTCGACCAAAGTATGAATGATTGTGTGCTGTGTTTTTCACCGATCGTGAACCACAACGACAAAAATCTCATTCAAGGTCGTGGACTGTTTAAAGTTTTCGAAGAAATCAGTTCTCTTCAGTTTGTTGTCTGGTTTGTTGTTCATTCTAGTTTGCCTTGTATATGTAAATCGTGTGTTGCAAAGCTTCGGAAGTGACGAGGACTTCATGATAACTTGAAGAAAATTGGCGAGGAACTTTTTAATGATTACAGTTCGAAACCTTCAAGGCAGGGCTCACAGTTAAGAAGGAGTTCCAAGAGAGTGTAGATTAATCGCTATCGGTTTCGCCGGATAAGCGAATTCTTCTCGACGAAGCGGTTTCTTGGTCGTCAGACAGTCTTACATCGCCACTCACATCTACTCCCGCGAACACTGCTCATCCCTTCACGACAGTTCCATTTCTCCCGTTAGACCGGTAATTTTGGAGCGATCAGATGAAAAGATCGTTTTAAAACTCTGGTAGAAGTTACAATTCTATGGCCTTGCAACAAAAACAACAACACCATAATTTATGCGAAATTCAAAACCCGAACAGCGGGATACTGGAACACGATTAGGAAAGGCATTACGCAGACGTCCCTTTCCGCGAGAAGCAAAGGAAATGGAGACGTCTGCACGCAGGCTAGATTGACAATTGCATAATGAAATTCCCAAGTTGGAAGGGAACTTCGGAAAAATTTCAAACCAACTTTGGAAACCGTTTGTCAAAGGTTTTGTGAAACGCACTGTAAAAGTATGAGGTTTTGTTATTTGTTTGTTTGCCTTATTTCACTTTCAATAAGATGATGAAACGTGTAGGAGGTGTTAGCAGACAACAGCCCTTCACAACCATCACAAAAATGCATTCTGCACTAAAAACTAAAACCTTCCTGAAAGTGACAAGTTTTTATATCTACATTAGTTCATTAATAGCCTGTGTTGTTTGTTCGAATAATGACATCATACACTGTAGTTGAGAATATGCAAGGAAGTACCACCCATCACTTTTTCCCAAGAATTGTTATCCCAGGGGGTGTGGGGTGGACTTGGGTATCTTAATGATGGGGAGGTACATGCAGAATGAAGGAATTGTGCACTTTTACACACGTACATGTAGGATCCTCAGGGCCTCCAGGAAATGCGCTACTGAACAGTGAATTACAAAATTTAGCCTTTCACCTGGAGTGAAGTAAGACAATGATGAAAATTCCTGTTGAGCCCAGGTTTAGTACCCAGAAATACAAGTTTATTACCTTAAACCTTAAAAGTAATGGAGAAAACAAAGTCACTTTGTCATGTTATGGGGCATCCGAGTGCTTGGTATGGAGAAATTGACATGTTGGTTTGCAATGCCCTCAAACCAGGTAATAACTGAATTTTATGCCATCATGTTGAAGGTTTGACCACTAAGCATTGTGCCACTGTCCTCATTTGCAAATGCGCCCAAATTTCATACAACACTTGTAAGGCAAAAATATCAAATAAGGTAATTTGTGACACAATATGTATAAGCACGACAGTCTGCTTGAGTTAGTACTGTTTTGAAGTCATCGGTCACCAAGCCTAGGAACTCTGAGTGAGCTATCCTTGAGGGACTTGGATGCTTAAAGTATAGACTTTAAAGTTTGAATTCATGGCGAAAAGCAGTGGAATGAAGTAAAGATTTCTTGGATACTTCTTTATACTTGATACAGATTCCAATACTGTAAAAATCCTCTAGGCCATATAGACACTTGAAAAAACAACTCTTCTAAGGTGATTGTACACATTGTGTTCCTGTACATGTACAAATCAACACTGTTACTTACTTTTTCTATGACCATGATTACTCTTTCTTTCAGATGACTGCCAAGTTGCTGTCATATCTGAGGGTACGAAATTACATCTTTTTTGCTTAGTTTGATGCCTGTTTGACTTATGTTAAGTCTGAAAGTCTGTGAAATTATGATCCTTGCGTTGATTCTACTAACTTAAACAGGTCATTGTAATCTGTTGGTATTCAGTGAGTACAGTGGGACCCCGTTAATATGGACACCAAGTTGGATATGCCAAAGTGTCCGTATTATTGGGTTGTCTGTATTAAGCGGGCTGTCAGATAAAAAGTCACGGACACATGTTTTATTGATACAAAGACTAAGGCACACATTTTTACGGCAACAAAACGTAGTTTAAATTGTACTGTAACTGTAACCTTATGGTCATATATTATACTCTTGGACTAAAATTTATTTAATTTTATTGTACTGTTCTTGAAATGACTTGAATGAGTCCGTGCCTTAACATTGTACACCCAATAAAACAGACA
Organism: Meandrina meandrites; assembly: GCA_963693305.1. NCBI lineage: Eukaryota > Metazoa > Cnidaria > Anthozoa > Scleractinia > Meandrinidae > Meandrina > Meandrina meandrites. Next base: position 5,049,686 of record OY855908.1, on the reverse strand, counting down.
TTTCAACAGCATAAAAACATTGTGAAGTTTCTTCTATAACTGTAACAAGTTTAAACTATGGAAACCTTATTCTCATCTTCTCATACTCTCCCCGGTACTCTCGGACTAAATTAAAATTACTTAACTGTTCTTGAAACTCAACAAAGGACACATTTGAAAATGTCTGTGACTTTACTTTGCACTGATGCTTTTAGTTTGCAACTTAACCAGGTGGACTGAATATTAGACATGTAACCTTTGAAAGGTTATTCGCCTTTTCAGTTAGGTTTCCACTGGTGAGATATTCAGTCACGTCGTCCAACTTGTCATCATTCTCAGTGACTTGACTTTCGGACTTTCTCCAATTAGCTTATAATCGTGTATGACAATGACAATAGACAGTGTACAAATAAACAGCCTCTGTAAAGTGGGGTTAAAGAGTTTTTCAATCGGGACACAGAAAAGTGCCCATTGTCCGTATTAACGAGTGCCTGTAATAAGCGGGTTACTTTTAGAAAAATATATGAGCATTTCGATGGGACGAACGAAACTGTCTGTAATATTGGGGAGTCCGTATTAAGCAGGTGTCCGTAGAGCGGGGTTCCACTGTAATCAGTTGAACAAACATCGAGTGTTCCCCTTTAGTGTATAAACTTATAAACTTTGCCAAACTCTTTAGTGTTTGCATCACGGAGTACTGAGTGTCATTTTGTGGGTTACTAGTGTATTGTTTTGACGGAAAATAACCGTTCGATTTCTTAAGAATACCGCTGTTAATGCCCTTCAGATAAATTGAATAATCGTGATAGGGTACTAAATTATGGCTCATTTTCTTTTGCAGACTCTGACGATGAAGACTGTGGTAAGTTTATATTTGATAGAATAGCTGCTAGCAATAGGAGCAATAGGCTTTCGCCCTCGATTTTATACAGCTTCCTTGATTACTGATAATATTGCGCAAGCGCTATGCACAAGTCAGCGGATTAAAATATCGAAATTGAGCTATTGAATAAAGACAGTGTTATTTTGAGGGTAACGTGTATTATTTTGAGTGAAAATAAACGGTCAATTTCTAAAGAAAACAGCTATTAATGCCCTTCATATGGATTGAATAGTCGTGATACCGTACTAAATTATGGCTCATTTTCTTTTGCAGACTCTGACGATGAAGACTGTGGTAAGTTTGTATTATAAAGAACAGCTGCGATACTTAACGAACATCCTCTCTTATCTTCAGATCAATGCCTCTTCAGAGTTATTGACCCAGAGGTACCGTAATGATTCGATTTAGCGCCCTCCTTTTAATAAGCGCTCCCTACCAAATAAGCGCCCCTATTTCAATTAGTACCCCCATTCTTATAAGCGCGATGGTCCGAAATTTTAGAATGGTTTGGATAGATACGAACTGCTGAATTGATAAATGCCTGGTTGCATGTCTGCAACCAATGTTATGGTGGTTTGAGATAAACTCGTGAACATTCACCGTACCGGACATGTATATATTTACTGTTAAAATGAACAATTCTTTTAAAAGTTAATGAACTTCTTTCAATAATTTGTTGCTGTTACAGTTTCTGTTATTGTTAGTTATTTTAAGGTGATTCCTCAGAAATAAAACTGTCCGATCGATTTTTTTGAAATTTTCGCAGAATGTTCCCTACCAAGCACTGTTTCGAAAAATACAATAAACAAGACGCCCGTTGGCCGTTTCCGCGGGATGGGAATGACTTTTCACGGTCACATTCTGTTTAAAATGTACAAAGAAATGGAAATGAAAGTACAAGAACTAAATAGAGTAATTTAAAAGACGCTAGACTACGAGCAGCCCCTATTTTTTCGCAGTCCGTCGAGCGTGAAAAGCAGAATTTGGGCATGGGACGCGGGAAATCTTGCCTGATTGTTGGGAATTCGGGAAATTTTCACTACTTAGATAAACCATGACGCAGTCGAGGGTGTTCCTGTAAACTTTTTATCAAGGACAGTGCGTACGTGTACAGGAAGACCCATCACGCTTTCATATCGGGCTCTTTCATCGTACTGAGGTATGAAGAGCTAACTCCATGTTGCAGTAGACTCACAACACGCGTAAAACAAAATAACAACTAAAAGGGCAAATCTACATCTTAAATTCATAAGCTTATGCAAAAAGTAGTCCTTTTTTAAATGAATTTCTGAGAAAAGAAAAACGGGATTCGGGAAAGCGATGGCAAAAAGTTCGGGATGCGGGATTCGCGTGAAAACGGAGCGGGAATGCGGGATCAGGACCCCCCCCCCCCCCCTCTTACAGACCCTGAATAACAGGCATTCCATTTTCTTTATGATGAAGGTTTGAGATGACCTTGAAATAAACAAAATCTATTAACTACAGACCGTTATGCTGATATTCAAGCCTACGATTCTTCACCGGAGGTTGTCACTTTTATTTTTTTTTTGTCTGATTAAGTAACGAGTCAGTATTTAGTCCGAAACAAACAGTCTCATTTAGTACAATATTCAGAAACTTCTAACATGTATCGAACATGAAGTGTTAAAAAAATCAGATAGTGACAATTGATTACGGAACTGCCGATCATGAGACATCATGTCTCTATCTTGACGTTTTCAATTGCCAGCAAAAATACGTTTGTCGGGAAAGCGTGGGAAATAGCTTTTCGATGCGTTGCCTAGTTATGTGGTACATCTTATTAAGTTCAGGAATAAATGTCTTGTGTTGCTTGCCATAGATTTACTTCAGTCTACGTTTCGAAAATGAAACAATTCCATTCGTGAATCATTCGCATGTTCAACGGTAGTTTTTAAGTTGTTTTGTTATTGTCCTTGAGTGCACTTGCCTGTTTAGATCTGACAACATGAGCCGGGCAATAAGGTTTGTTAGCTGAGTTGCGAGTTAAACCAGTCATGTACCATGGGAACTGGGTTTTGCAGCAAAGGAATGGTCAGGAATGGACAGTCCGTTCATGCCGAGTCAGGGTATCGGAGCGACTGTACTTCTTTCCACATCCCAGCGCAACGCAAGTAAACACTTTTTTCTCGGAATTTTGAAGATGTGTCTTTCGATGGTTGCTCAAATGATCTTTTCTTCCAAAGGCCTTGGTGCATATTTCGCACTTGTGGGGTCGCACGCCGGTGTGGATGCGTTTGTGGCGGGTTAACTCCTCGTTACGAGCGAAGCGTTTCTCGCAGCCATCAAACGAACATTGAAACGGCTTCTCGCCGGAATGAGTTCGTAAATGACCTTGAAGCTGTCCGTTGTTGCTGCATCGTATATCACACAAATGGCAAGCTTTTTTGCGAGGGCGCTTATTCCTCGGAATTTCACTTCGTGCACTACTAGCTGAATTTTCCATTTCGGGAAGTCGAGTAAGAATCGTTGGTTTGAAAACGCGAACACATGCAGGAAAATTTTGTGGTGCCGCAGATGTGTGAAAGAGAATCGTTGGTTTGAAAACACGAACACATCCTATACAACTTTGTGTGGCTTGCATGGTTGAAACAGCACATTCCAACAAAACACGTGAAAAGTGCCCCTTCCTCCTAGGAAGGACCGTTCCATCAATTACCAAGCAAAAAGCCCTGGGAACGAAAATTCGCACTTTGAATTCTTTGTTTGACGCATTAAATCTTACAAGCTTGGAGGTGAACCTGAAAAAACGATTGTAAAAGAAAAAATACTTTCCGTCTTCGAGAATGACTATTCCATTCTATCATTTAACGCGAACGATGACGTTTGATTTTTTTCTTCCGTAAAGTTAAATATAGGATTCTGGGCAGATTTGACGCACGAATTTACAAACTGATTGGAAAATGTTTCGGCGAGGTATCGTCATATTCCACGTCAAACTAAACGCCTGACTGCGCGTACCAGGCATTCGTAGCTAGTCGTTGCACTGAGTGTATCACCCATAAATGTAATAAAAACCATAAATGTAATAAAAATTAACCATAAATGTAATACTAACCATAAATGTAATAACTTTTAACCACAAATGTAATAAATCCACTAACCATAAATGTAATAAAATTTGCCCATAAATGTAATAAACTGAACAACCATAAATGTAATAAGGCTTAACCATAAATGTAATAAACTGGCTATGACTTCCGAATCAAGGGGCTACAAACTTGTCATTCTCATTCTCGTGAAATTGACTTGAAAGTTTCAATTAGGCCCCTAAAGGCATGACTTTTTAAAGAAACAAAAATGCTATTTATTCGTGTGCAATCCTAAACGAGGAACATACGGCATGAAACATACATTGCAGTTTTTCCCGAGACACCCTAACGAGACCAAACTTACCAAAGAAATTTAGCCCCCAAAGTATAGGTCTAATAAGGTTTTGCTGTGAATAGTGACATAGTGAGTGTGACACCTCAGTAATACGGACAACGGACTATGTAACAGCCATCATTTGGAGAAAAGGAAAGAAGTAGGAAAAAAAGGAAAGAAGTAGCTATACTTTCCAGGACATAGAACGGAAGCACTAGGTTTTTGTAGGAAATGTAAAAATATATGTTAAGGTTGTTTTATATATTCGAAAATCAACAATAACAGGTACTCTTCACACAATATCTTTAATAATTACTTGCCGCTTTTGTGTTAACGTTGTAATAAACCGAGGTTTGTTCTATAGAATGTTGTCCAGTATTTTACCCTTGTATTTAACATGTGCCTCAAGGGATGTCTAGCATATCTTCTCTGTTTAACACTTAGTATGAAACTTGGATCACCTGCCCCACCCAACCAACCTTCAAGTCAGCAGTTCTAGCCCGAGAGTCCCATCTTTGTAGATTGTTCTGGCTCCAACAGGGAACATCCAATCCCCTTCCCCACCCTACCACTTTACTTGACATTGGTTTTAAGGGCGAATAACGTCGGCAGGAAAGCATGAGTGGGCACGGGGAAACGGAGAGTACAAGTTTGCAAATCCTGGTGGATATACGGGAAAGTTTGAAAAATTTAAACAGGCGTATTCCTTATAAAGCATAAAGTGATGTTTGACTGAATTCGTCTTGACTCAAAGAGAACCTCAATCTCTTTCAAATAAATGAAATATCATCAACCACCAGCACTTCAAACGTCCTGGTATATAGACTTTCTAATCATACTTGGGTACTTCCTTAATGTTCGCAGACCATAATTATAGCTTCTTGGGTATTGGTTTCTGGGTTAATTAAAACACTAACTTGATGCACGAGTCCCGTGTCCTGAAGTAAGAGGTGCACAAAGAGAATGACAAGTTTGTAGCCCCTTGATTCGGAAGTCATAGCCAGTTTATTACATTTATGGTTAAGCCTTATTACATTTATGGTTGTTCAGTTTATTACATTTATGGGCAAATTTTATTACATTTATGGATAGTGGATTTATTACATTTGTGGTTAAAAGTTATTACATTTATGGTTAGTATTACATTTATGGTTAATATTTATTACATTTATGGTTTTTATTACATTTATGGGTGATACACTGAGAATGAAAAAAAAGAAAAGAAAAAAAAAATGAAAACTCGATGTAGTCGATGTAAGTACCTAAAGCACAGGCTTATCCCTTGTTTTGAGTAGGTTTCGTTTACTTAGTAATCTATAAAGTCACACTAGTTAGGGGTGGCTCGTCCCGCGCTCTTAAGTCGTCTCGCGTTCCCATACAGAACACATGTTGTGCTAGACATCTATTGTGTAATATCTGTGGATTTTGTGCGGTCCAGCTAGCGGTGGACAAGCGCCGCTATGCTCAAGTTATGCAAGCGCTTCGAGAAATCGATAACGTCCCACTTAAAATCCGAAACTAGTACGCTTACGAGCGAGTGAATACACGTATATAATTTAAATTAACACTGTGGCTATATGCCCGGCAGCCGGGCACGGTCTAAATGGACTAAATGCCCGGCAGCCAAAACATTTTACACTGAAATGTTCTTTTAAACTTCTTGAAAGTATTAGATGTGTTTTTAGAAATATTGAGCGATTCCAAAAACCATGTTGGTTTTCTAGTTGATGAAATATCTAAACTTTCGCTCTAATCACGCGTAAAATTCTGCGCAGAAGGGATGCGCAATGCAATACTGAGGAATCACCTTAATATTTATTAAAGTTTTGTTTTGAACGTTTGGTTGTTTCTCATAAAGCGCCCAGGCGCTAAATTGAATCATTACGGTAAATAGAAACGAAAACAAGGAGGCGTCCTACACTCACAGTATTAATGTAAATTAGTAAATGTAAATGTAAATAAGTATTGATTGTTGGGTGTACCCGACAAATCTCGATTCGTCAAGAGTGAGCCCAAATGTAGGTGCTTGGAGCAATATGCAAAAATCTGTAATGTTCTACCGTGGCAGTGACAAAAATATTGTACATTGCGATGGAGTCAAAATTCAAAGTATAATCAAGGCTAAAAAGAATTTTCTTGCAAGTTTGATTCAAGATTTTCAATTCAGTAGAAAGTAAGACTATGAGATGGAGAAGACAGAAATTTTTAAAGGACAGATTTCAACTGGTAATTTCAAAATAGCCCACATCAATACACTTTAGTTCGCGTTATCTTTCTTTTGCGTAACGAGCCCAAACAACGGCTGCAAAGGAGACTAGTATCATTAGCATGTTCCAGGCGTTCGGTTAGTTGGGGAGCAGCGCGAAATACGGGATTAGCGTGACAAACGGCGATATCTAACCCTGGACTAACCGAACGCCCAGAACAGGCTAAGTATCATATGATTGCTCGTAGAATAATTGTTGTTCTTGTTATTCTTATTTAACATGTAGATCCTGAAGATTTGAACAGCCTTCCTGAAGCCAGCTTAGCTATAGAAGGGAAAAACAGAATTTCAAAAAATTGCTCTTTGCTAGATGGGCAATTCGGACAGGGGTTTGCCACTTCAATCACCTATTCATTCATATACCATTATGGTCATTCGTTCAAAGCGTCACTTGTACCTACTATTCAGGTATCTCCAGAGGGTTTTCAAGTATTCCTGTACGACTGCAGAAGTGACGTGATGCTCGCACAAAGTTTTCTTTGGGAGCGTTCATCGTTAATATTCTTGTGGGCAGTTCTCCATTACTTTCTGTTCTTCCCTCCCACTATAAATACAAAAGCTACTACTTCAATATATTCATTTGGCTACGGTTATCGATCAGGGGGATTTGAGACTGTTGAGGGCTTCCATGCACTGAAAAAAGACCAGTTTTATTTTGGGTTACACAGGAACTCAAAGGAGTTCCAAAAAAAAAAGTCTCAATTTGGTAGACGGACTAAGACGTATAGATAAGGTCGACTTTTTTGTATAACTGTTGTATGCAGCTTGCTCACGTCATGTCTGGAACACGCATCGTGTCGTCTAAAATCAGGCGTACATCTTCACGACAGTTGATCACAACACGAAAAGTGTGGTAGGGTTTTGAAACAGACGTAGCCACAATCAAAATGTTAGAATAACGAGTTTTATTAAATTCTCAACCTCGGATAATGCAATTCTAGCTTTCTGATTGGTTCACTAGATCTCGGTTATCAGCCATTATACCTGCGTTTGACCTTATATGGGAAACGAGTGCGGCAAGTGCCGCTCAGTTTAAAATTTTCCCTGCGGGAGAGAGTTCCATCAGAAAAATGGCAAATTTGGCGAGGTTTATAAGCTTATACAAGAAATAATCGACAGTGCCTTCCCTAAAACCACACAAATACCACAAAATGCCATAGTTGACTTAACTACGTAAAACTGAAAGGATTGATGCGAAATGTTTAATTAAAAATACTTGTAAATGTACATCAAGAGCGGCTGAACGAAGAAGAAAAGCAGCAAATAATTTACGGGAAGACCAGAAAACTGACACAATTTCAGGCAGTGTTAGACGTAAATGTGGCTCAGCACTTCAGTTAAGTTTGTTACCTTTCAATCTTGGTCTTGTCCTTTTATACTTCAATAAATTTCATCGAATCTGAGTGTAATTTCGTTTCAGCATATTATAAATGTAGTAGTCTTCATGACAGCCGTGGAGCCGTACGTAAACAAGTACAATATGTAAACACTTGCTTCGCTCGTCTTGCACAAGGCGTATAATTTCCAAAAAAGCTATTGCTTCGGATCTTCCCGTAAACCTTAATTGTTGTCACAATTTTCCAGGATGAAAAGACGATTTACGAGGAGATTTTCCGAGGAAAATCTTCAGAAGAAAACTCTCTCGCTCGCTTTCCTCGCGTGTTTCATTCAACTCAAAAAGTGAACACCGCGCCACAAATTTTCCCGCCTCCTCATACTATCACTTCGTTTACATCAAAATGAAATGTCCACTTGATTTATACTAAAGAAGAATTTAATAAAACAATTATTCCATTCGCCCTTGTTGGATACGAGTGGTTATAGCCAACTCGGCGCTTCGCGCCTCGTTGGCTATTTTCTACCTCGTATCCAACGCGGGCTCATGGAATAATTGTTAAGTATACGATATTTGCCTGACGTGAGCAGCGCGCGCTACAAAAGTCGCATACGACAGTCGTAAGCGGAAAACCCTTTTATTCTTATTGAAGCTGCTTAGCGGCCCGGAGGGCCCCAGAGCGGAGCCCCATAACGACATAAAAACGAGGATCATGCATGCATAGAAATAGGGAAACCATGCATTCAATTTTTCATGGTCATCATGGTTAGCGGCATGGTTCGTGTGCGCCGTACGCTCCTCCAACAGCACAGAATAATCTAATACACCATGTAGGTTTGCAAAACGACGACAATTTTGAAAGCAAAAGTATCCGACTTCTTCCAACCGTACGAAAGGAACGCCCTTAAACAAGGCATAAACCTTTGAAATATCGTGTTTCATCGGGCTCGTACTTAATTTATGTCTCGAGTCATCCTTGGGTAGCAGCCGTCGGCTCTGTGTTTTGCTGCACATGCAGCGGGTGTAGAGAGTATAGCTGTTATAATCAAGGCTGTTGTTTACTGAGAAGTGTTCAAGTATACTCGATAACACAAGGAGATAGTAAAAGAATACATGCATGCATGATTCTCCTTTTTCTTTGGTTATGGGGCTCCGATCTGAGGCCCTTCAGGCCGCTAGAGTTTCGCTAAATTCACTTGATTTTGAAAGATTGGGAGACAAAGGCTTTCAAAATAAATCTAGGCACTGAAACTGCTTTCCTGAAAACTAAAATTGAGACCGTTAGATTTGTGAAATTTGACCAAAGATTTTCGAGATGCACTTTTTTGGAAGACCACAGACCATTCACCAACTTCCTCCCTTCCCTGCCCCCAAATTATTGCCTAAAAATAACTACAATAGGGCGTGCACAATGGGAAGAGCGAGGAAGCAACATTCCTTCATTCCTTATAAGTGTTAGTCCGAAAAAACAATTAACTATCGTCATGTGGTACCCGGGCTGGTACTAAACGCTCAAGCTACCTATCAATCGTTCGCTAAGAACGAAAATACAAACACATTAGTTTTAGCTTTAACAAGGCAGTTACTAGTATTTATTTTGAATGCACTTTTTAATAATAGAACTTTTTCTTGGGAAATAATGGAACGGACACCGAAGAAGTTTTTAATGCATTTGACGCAATACTCCCTAACCTACAAATTTAGAAGTAACCTGTAAATTCCATTGAACCAATGAATTAGCCAATGATGGATAAAGAGGAACAACGTTTCAACTTGTATGCCTAAAAAAATACTTTATTAAATACTAAATACTTTGATAGTTATACTTAAAATTATCCATTCATTGTAGCCCCAATGGCATCAATTACAATAAAATTGTTACCCCGTGCATTCAGACTTAAATTACATTTAATTATTTATTAGACCATTTCATTTCCAGCCATTGATGGCTGGGTAAATCGTATCTGTTCGTGCCATTTGTGACCGACCACGTTGGTGTGCAGTTTAAGCGCTGTCTGATTTGAACTCCGAAATTCTTGTAGATTTTTTTTAATCTCGCATTTTGTTGTCGATACGATTAATTGGTAGTACTTAGCTCGTACAATTCAGGGGTAATCGTGCTAATCGGTTTGAAATTGCCCACCTCTCAGAGGCGGATCTACAAGGAGGTTGCAGGGGGCGCCCCTCCCCCCACCCCCCGGAAGATCATCTGCAGCTTTCGAATGCTACTGGTATTCTGAAAAAAAAAATCAGTAATGCCATTCCTTAGTGGTGCACCCCCTCCTAAGAAAAATCCTGTGTCCGCCCCTGCCTCACAAGGTGGACGATAATTAGCAAAAAATTTAGTGGTTTAAAGAGGGCAAATATTTGGTCCAGGGACTATTCTAAGGAACCGCGCCTCGAAACGCGGTAATGTAATTTTATAGATCGTAAGTACATTACTGGATGTGTCTAGTGGACAACACAGCAAATAAAGTGAATATTTTTATCCTATGTTCTGTCTCTGTTTTCTTTATTTTAACTATGGAACGAAATGACCGGATACCTTTCTGTGCAGTTTGGGTTACTGTATCAATATAATCGCACAATCATGATACGGAAAAAGTGTCAGGAGGGTAGCCCATCCCCCTAGATCAGCTGCACCTTTTAAATGCACGGCGTCTGCTTGCGCGTGAACTATCAGATAGTTTTTTTTCATTATCTGATCAATCTGATTCACTTCGCTAAACTTCCTTCCTTCATCCTTCACCGGTGAATACAAATGTATTTTGTAATGTTTTGGTATGTAACTGAAGTATGTAGGAATGTATTCATAAGATTGTGTTAATGGTTTAGTTGTTTATTAATCCTGTGGGATTCGTTTGGTTATTTAAGAGATTGTAAGTTATGCAGAAACCATTCGAAGGCATCTCTTTATACTTGCTTTTAGTGATGTCCGATTCCGAACAGCACGATATTCCTCGTGATTCCCAAAGTACTACGCCTCTTGAACATGAGGATTCCTTGTCTAATGCCGAAACCCTTCGGTTATTTTCACAACTGTTAGACTCTAAGCTTGATCAGAAGTTCACTTCTTTCAAGCGCGAACTTGAAGAGAAAGACAACCTTACACAGAGCCAGCTAAAGAAGCTGAAAACTGAGACGAAAGCTTCGAATACCTTTAATTATAAAGGTAACAGAGTACAGTTCGAGTTTAATCTCAACGTCCTCGACCAAATCGAGACGGCCTCTAAGAACCTTCGCGCAGGGAAAGTCTCTTCTGCAACTTCCGATCTCGAAGAAGCAAAGAAGCTCATCGATAAGCGCAATAAACTTGTGCGTTTCGCCGACAAGAGCCCCGCGGGTTGGACTGCTGTTGAAGAGTATGAGTCCGACGAACTCGCCGACGATTCAGAAGACCAGAAAAAGCTCCGTTCAGCCGAGAAGAAGGCGCTGTCGAAGATTCGTGAAAAGAAAAGAAAATTTCAACCTGCCCGTCCCAGAGCTCCGCAGCGTGAGTCAGCAACGGAAACCCAAACTTCTTTCTCGGCTGCTCCTGCTCAGCATTCTTTCAATCTTCAACAGCCCTTTCGCCATCAGTCCTTTCGTGCAAGACAACCAGTTCCCGCTGACAAATGTTTCAGCTGCGGCCAACGCGGACATTGGGCAAATTCCTCAGTTTGTCCCAGTCGCAACAACCTCACTCGAAACCCAACGAGCACCAAACCAACAAACGGATGATGGGTCCAGGGACAAATACGATGCTGCCTTAAAACGATTGGGACAAGATGAGTATCCTTTACCTGTATCTCCAGTGAATTCTCTGGGCGATTGTGACCCAGTTGACGTTTTCTACCAATCGACTAGCGATCCTAATTTTCATGATTCTCCGGAAATTTGTCCGGATTATCAAGAGGACGTGCAGAACATTGCCGTTAAAGGTAGATTAAGGCGTAATATTAGTTTCTGGGAGTATATAGGCGCTTCTTGGTTTATTCGCCAAACCATTTTGGAAGGCTACAAAATTCCTTTTTATTTTACACCTGCTCCTGCCACCTTCGGTAATAATAAGTCTTCCTTGCAGCATGCGGATTTTGTTCACAAAGCAATTACCGATCTTTTAGCTGTTGGTTCTGTTGTGGAATGCTCGTCTCCACCTTCAGTAATTAACCCTTTGTCTGTTTCCATTCAGTCTAACGGCAAGAAGAGGCTAATATTAGACCTCAGGTATCCTAATTCTTTTGTTAAAAAATTCACAATTAAGTTTGAAGACGCTAAAACCATGCTCAATTCATTTATTGACCACTCCCAAAATTGGTTCTATTCATTTGACATTAAATCGGGATATCATCATATTGATATCTTTCCTCCCGACCAAGACTTTTTGGGGTTTTCTTGGTCATTCAGTGGGGTAACCAGATATTTTAAGTTCACTGTTTTGCCATTTGGATTATCTACTGGACCTTATATCTTTACTAAAGTTATGAGGCCTCTAGTTAAATATTGGCGCAGCCAGGCGTACAGGATAGTCGTTTACTTAGATGATGGCTTGGGGGTATGCCCAACATTCGCGTGTTGTCGTTTCGAGGCCTTAGCCGTTAAGTCAGATTTGTCTCGTGCCGGGTTTGTTCCCAATATGCTTAAGAGTGTTTGGTCCCCGGTGCAGTGCCTTAGATGGTTGGGTTATTTTTGGGATCTTAAGAAGAAATCGCTCTCGATCCCCAGTGACAAAATTGACAGGCTCTTTACATCAATAGATGACGCACTTTCCCACACCACTATGCCCGCTAGGCAATTAGCTTCTGTCACAGGCAGTATTATTTCTAATATGCTTGTTATTGGTAATCTTTGTAAGCTTATGACCAAAAACTTGCACAGGGCCTTGGATTGCAGAGCAGGGTGGGAGTCGTCTGTTATTTTGGATTTGCCATCTCGCAGGGAATTAATTTTCTGGCGGGAAAATTTACTTCGTCTTAATTCTAGGCCCCTTTCAGAGGATGTTCGCCCAGTTACTCGGATTGCGTATTCAGACGCTAGCTCTCTGGGCCTATTTATCTATGGATGATTTTCCAGTTGCACACAAGAACTGGGACCCACTGGAAATGAGTCAAAGCTCCACTTGGAGGGAACTTCATTGTGTTTATTTTGCCCTCCAAAGTTTCGCACTACGTTTGTGTAATAGTTCTGTTAAATGGTTCACTGATAATCAAGCAGTCCCTATTATTGTTGATTCGGGCAGCATGAAAGAAGAATTGCATAAATTATCTGTGGATATTTTCTATGTCACCAGGGATTATAATATCGACTTAGACGTCGAATGGATTCCTCGTTCCCTCAACGATAAAGCGGATTATCTTAGCAAAATCGTTGATTGCGACGACTGGAAAGTTAAGGATTGCTATTTTTACGCACTTACGTCCTACTGGGGACAGTGCTCAGTTGATTGTTTCGCTAGTTCCAAAAATTGCAAAGTTCCTAGGTTCTATTCTCGATTTTACAATCCGTATTGCCTGGGCGTGGATTCATTTGCTTTCAGCTGGGCTGGCGAGTTTTGCTGGTTAGTCCCTCCTGTCACACTGGTGACCAGAGTCATTCGCCATGTTTGCCTTTGCAAATGCAAAGGTATATTAGTCATTCCTTATTGGCCATCCGCACCTTTTTGGCCTCTTCTGGTAGATTCTCAAGGATCCTTTAATTTATTTGTTATCGATTACCTCTTCGTTGAGAACGGCAAAGATGTGTTCTTACATGGGTCCAATAAGAATGCTATTTTTGGATCGGAGAATTTTAGCACACCGGTGCTTTTTCTCTTGCTCGATGGAGCTCTGTGATCGGTTTGGCTAGAAGGCACTGGCCTTCTATGATGCTATATAGGCACTGGCCTTTTGTTGGTGTGCAGCTATTCACACCGCCGTTTCACACGGCCATTTCACACATTTTGGAGTATTTATGTGTTTATTTTCTTCCTTTGTTTTTTGTTTACAAGGTGGAAATGCATTTGCAGACAAAGTTGGTCGTCTTCTTGACCCCGAACTTCGGAGACTAGCATCATGCCTGCCTGCCCGTGCGGTTGAGGCCAAAGCTTCTTCTACCACAGAGCGGTATTCAAGGGCTTTTCAGAAGTTCAGAGAATGGGCTTCCTGTCATCGTGAGATTACTCCTTTACCATCAGAGGACATTTCAGTTGCTTTATATTTGGAATTTTTGCTCCAAAGTAATTGTTCAATTTCTGCTTTAGAGTCTGCCTGTTACGGCATTAGTTGGGCGCACAATTTGTACGGGTTTCCCACCCCTTGTAATTCAAGTTTAGGTAAAAAATATTCTGGAAGCTGGGAAGAGGAAGTTGGCAAAACCCGTTTCTAAAAAAGAGCCTGTTACTCCTGTTATGATTAACGAATTGTGTATCAAATTTGCAGGCCCTTCCGCCAGCCTTTCAGATTTGCGTTTAGCTGCTATTTGTGTTACCGCTTATGCTGCATTTCTCCGCTTTAATGAATTAGCTGCTTTGCGTTGCTGTGATGTTAAATTTTGCGATAACACCTTTGTCGAGATTACTATAGTCAAGAGTAAGACTGATCAGTACAGGGATGGTTCCAGAGTCTTATTAGCCAAGACGGGTTCTATATCCTGTCCTTTTGATTTGCTGGAAAGATATGTTTGCTCCGCTGGTCTGCAACTGTCTTCTACGTTACCCTTTTTCCGTGCCCTGTATTATCAAAAATCCAATTGTTCTTATAAGTTACGTTCTGAGGGTATGAGCTACACTAGGACTAGAGAGATTGTTTTGCATGCTTTTGCTGAGTTAGGTTATCCTAAGAGTATGTTTGGCTTGCATAGTCTTAGGGCTGGAGGTGCATCTGCTGCTGCTAATGCCGGTATCAGCGATCGCTTATTTAAGCGTCACGGCAGATGGAAATCTGACAGCGCTAAGGACGGCTATGTCAAAGACAAACTTGATTCTCTGTTATCCGTTTCTCGTAGTTTAGGTTGTTAAGCATTAATTATTAGCTTTTCTCTTTCTTTATTTTTCGAACGCGAGCATCAATAAACGAGATGCTCGCCCCTAGAACTGTGTGGTGTGTTTGTTGAAGATTAATTACAAAATGTTTTATACTCGTTTCACAGTGATTAGAGTATAAATGTATTTTGTAATGTTTTGGTATGTAACTGAAGTATGTAGGAATGTATTCATAAGATTGTGTTAATGATTTAGTTGTTTATTAATCCTGTGGGATTCGTTTGGTTATTTAAGAGATTGTAAGTTATGCAGAAACCATTCGAAGGCATCTCTTTATACTTGCTTTTAATTTGTGTAACCTACTGGACTGTTTTCTGTATATTTGTATACTTGTTAGCGTTCCGATTTGCAATTGTAACCTGTGTGTGCTCACGGACATCAATAAACGAGATGCTCGCCCCTAGAACTGTGTGGTGTGTTTGTTGAAGATTAATTACAAAATGTTTTATACTCATTTCACAGTGATTAGAGTATAAGGGTGAACATATACATTCCGTTGATTCGTTTTATTTGAAAATACAATTTTTGAATAGATTAGTTGACACGGTGAACTGGACTAAAATGGCAAGAAAGCTATGTAATGGCCTGCCTTTTATACCTGAGTTTTGGTGAAATTTTAAGAGGTTTAAAGAAGGGATGGAAAAAGAAACATTTTTGTAAACCACCAGACAGTTGACCTCCACGAAAGAGCATGCACCCCAGGTTGTCAGGGGACTGTTTTGGTGTCCATCTACTAGTTTTTAACTTCAAATTCTAATTTTAAAATCACATTAAATTTTCCATATTTCTTTTTTTTTTTTATTGAATACCACCAGGAACCCATAATATGAGTTTCTGATACCACAAATTACTTAAAAAAACACTAACATTACTTACAATACTAACATTAACTACATTACTAACAATACAAGATAACATTGTTGAAAATACTGACACTACCTTATACAATACTGTTATTTCCTATCAAAACTAACGTGCAGATAACAGAAACAACGACGATACAACAAATACTTTGTAAAGGAAAACAGTTAATTAACAAATCGGCTATATTAACTTTATCAAAAAAAGAAAAAAAACTATAATGGCTAGATTGATCTATAAACATTTTGACATTATGAAATAAAGTAAAGCAACACTTGGCTTACAAAGCTGGAAGTGATCGGTAGATAATTTAAACGGTAAAACACGCATAATTTATAGAGAGAGGCTGACGGAGTTTAACAGAGAAACAATTTCCACTTGTTCGTGAAGGCGGTCAAACGATTACTATTGAAAGCTATTTGTTTTTCAATTTGAATAATGGCATTCAACTTATTCAAGAAAACAGACAAATAAGGGGACGCACCACCTAATTTGCGGGAGTAAAGATGATATCTCGCAATTAGAAGCACAAGATCAATGGCCGTGTGAGTTGGAATTCTTGACAGTCCCATAAGTGAAGATCTGTGAGAACAAACTCAGTCCCAAAGCCCTTTCTGAAAAAGAAATTGTTTAATATCTTCCCAAAACAATTGCGTTATGGGACAGTTCAGAAAAAGATGAACGAAAGTCTCTGTTTCTCGTTCGCAGAAGCAACATTTGTCTGATGGTATAAGATTGATTCTCTGCAGAAAATCATTCGTGGCAATCCTCCGATGTAAGAATTTAAAGTGGAAGGTTCTTAATTTAGTGGACGCCGTGCAATTAAAAGCAATTGTGTATGCTACCTTCCAGTCTACATCACAGTCATTCTGAACATGAAGATCTCTTAGGGGTGGGATTTTTTCTCTTTTTAGAAGAGAGGTATACAGAAAATGATTGACCTTACTCCTAGAAGTAAGTTCAGCTTAAGATACTCCTTTATTTCATAGTGTTCTTGTCTGGCATCTGAGAATTATGTAGCTTCTTTATAAAGGACCTTATAACTGAAAGAACAGCAAGCGATTCCAGCCATTGTAGCTCGGGAAATTTAACCCTCAACTCGTCGTACCTAAGCAGGGTGCCATTCTCGTCCAATAAGTGGGAAATTTTGCAAATTCAACCAATGTTTATGGAAAACGGGTCGATCATTTACTCGAATTAGGGAATTGTACCAGATGATCTGCTCACCGACATTTACATCAGTGATGTCAGTGACATCCGTAAAATGTAGCTCTGCCCAGGCTTCCAAAACCTCTTGGACGAAAGAGTTACAGACCCCTAAAGCGGGGATGTCGTCTTTGTGAAGATTGCAGGAGAAAATGTCCCTTCCTCCATGTTTTTTCAGACTGTCCTCGAAAACAAATTTCCACTTCCCATCATTTGTCGGGTCAAGATATTTTTTGATCCAGGAGACTTTGAGAGATTGATTGAACTTGTTTATATCAACCATTTTCAGGCCGCCCTCCTCGTAATCTTTGGTTATAAAAATCTTTTTAATCTCATCTCCTTTACCATCCCAGAGAAAATCAAAAAACCTTTTATTGACCTTTTGTAATGCCTCTACGGAGGTGGTTAGCGGCGCTAAAATATAGACCAGTTGGGAAACCAGGAGACTTTTAATGATGGTAATTTTCCCGCTTAAACTGAGCCTCCTAAACTGCCATGATTCAATCACACTTTCTATTTTTTTGATCCTTTCATCGTAATTGCAGCGGAGCATTGTCTTTCTGTCTGTTGCAAACCAAATTCCAAGCGCAAATACCTGTGCTTTCACCCAGGAAATTTCTGATTTGTCACATTTTATTCAGGGTTCCCTTTCTTTTGCTGAACCCACCCAGAGCACTTTTGTTTTCTCGTAATTTACCTTGAGCCCAGAGATTATATGGAATCCGTCCGAGCCTACAACTGCACGAAGAAATGAGCCCTCAAAACCGTCGAGTATTAAAGTCGTATCATCGGCATATTGGCTTAGTTTGTGTTCTACTTCATTCGTTTCAAATCCCTTTATGTCTTTATCAATTCTTATGAAATTGGCTAGTATCGATCTCGGCTGCTATTATAAACAAATACGGGGACATCGGGCAGCCCTGCCTGAACCCTCTACCTAGGGGTAGAGGAGTACTGTCGTAATTATGCTAGTCCCTCGTAAGGTTCAGGTATACGTGTTAATTATCAATGGCTATTGCCCTCTTTATTGTTTGTTCTTGTTCTTTTTCTACATGTTGTTTACATTGTTCACAATAGGTCTATTATTAGTGTCTCTATTTAATGGCGGCTATGTTTTGGTTGAGTGGATTCTAAAGCAGGATAATTGTTTTCACTATCAAACTTCTTAAATATTTGTTCTTTGAACGTTAGAGGTTTATCAGGGGAAGCCAAACGTCGAGAAACGTTCCAATGGCTTAGAGAGAAAAACTTCCAAGTTTTCAAAACGAGACCTGTGGCAAAACGAATGGGGCTATAAAGCACTCTTCGGGTGCGACAGTAGTGGAAAAGCCGGTGTGGCTATTCTATCAAAACAATTTCGATTTTGTATTAAGCAACGAGTATATAGATCCAGGAGGCCGCTTTATTATCTTAGATATTAAAGTCACCAACCTATTTTTCACCGAAGATAATCTTTACGCTCCGAACAAGGATGACCGTTGTTTCTTTCAAAACATTACAAATCGAATGCGTGATTTTGATTGCGACAATATTGTCATGGGCGGAGATTTTAATTTGGTTTTAAATGTGGAGTTAGACAAACAAGGGGGAAAGCTAACACCTCTCATACAAAAGCATTGGCTGAAATAAGAAAAGTTCAAATAAATCTCGACGTAGGCGATGTCTTAATTAATAAGTAATCACATGATGTGGATAAATAAGCGCTTGTAAATTTTTCAAAGACTACAAATTGCACGAGCTCAACCGGCTCGTGCAATTTTGTTAGCCTTTGAAAAATCTACATCCTGCTTTTTTATCCCTCGTTCACTTAGGTCGTTTTAATTTCTGTGATAGTTAATTTTGGCCTTATTAATAAGATGAAGTAAAACTTACACTCCGCGAGCTAATTTTTCATTGTCTCAAGTGTTTAGCCCAAATTCGATCCATTCCAAACTTTCTTACCTTGAAACCAATAGCTTTATTTTTTTTCCTCGCACTTTATTTTAATGTTCCACAAACGTGAATGGTTCAGTGACAATATTTCTGCTTCATGGTCACTTTCACTTTTACGAGTATTGTCTACTAAGCAATTGGTAGTCGGTGAACACCTACTTTGTCTAAAAATTGGCTAACAGTACTGTTTTGATCGTTTGTTCTGATTATTAAAATAACTTTGTTCTTGTTGTCGCCACAAATTGCGTGCTCGTTTCTAAGAATTAATGCTAATTTTAAGCACGCTATGATCTGCCCCATGAAATTCTGACCATTTTTTTTCAAAAAATCTGTTGTTTTCAAAAGATTTTACAGTCAAGACGATTTTCAATCATGTGTTTAACATTAACAGAAAAAAGGCAACAAAACAAAGCATAATATAACGCGAGCGTACATCATAATCTCTTTGAGTGCGGTAATGGCGACCTGTCGCCTGGTTTGCCAGAGAATTTTTTTTCTCGCAATGTGTTATGAAACAATTTGTTCATGCTTTTAGCGTTGCGTATATTGGATGCATCTGGAAAGTTTGGAGAGCACTCTAAAGCCCATTATGCTTCTCTCGAGCTCTCCAAACTTCCCGCGTGCATCGTAACTCAAGATTCGCACTCTTGGTGTGACAGATGCTTTTAAACAATGTAGACTTTTACATAGTGAGCAGCTGTGGGCGTCGAAATTATTAATTGGTTTTCACTGAAATACAAGAATTAAAAGAAAACTTTATTGCCTGATCCATTAAACTGTCATCCTTAATAATAAGTGGGCCCCATTGCAAGTTATCGGACAGCTACTCATTTACATTATGGAATAACAGTGTAATTAGTATAGGTAATCACATGATTTCGAGTGCAATTTAGGAATAAACAAGACGCCCGTTGATTTAGTACTTGTACTTTCATTTCCATTTATTTGTACATTTTAAACAGAATGTGACCGTGAAAAGTCATTCCCATCCCGCGGATAAACTGCCAAGGCTAATCAACAAATGACCTTTATCGGTTTTTACAATTATCAACAGGGCGATCGTTGAGAACTCGATCTTGTTTGACGCACGCCTTTTAACCTGTCACTGGCGTAATAGTTGAGAATAAAGTTACATCCAAACTGTAAACAATCGACAATTACTTCTTTTGTTATGTATTCAGTCGCCATGAGCTGTGAAAATCTTGAAAACTTCCACTCCCGCTCACTGATCAGCTCTTATTACGGTTTAAATATTGTGAATGAAATCGGACGTTGCCGACGGCAGCTTTTGAAGTGAATTTATAGCGGAGCTTCGGCGCCCGCGGGCGGAGCATCCATAGCAAAAGAATATGGTGAACCCATCGAGCCGAGAAAATTTGGTTATGACGTCATGTCCGTCCGTCCGTACGTACGTACGCCCGTACGCACGGATTAGGCCTGGGGACGAGTTTGCCTTTGTCCTTGATTTGGAGTCCTTCTTACACTAAAAGTGACGCAAAAACATATCGGTTCTATTCGGTTCGTTTAGAGTTGAGTTACCTGTCGTAAAAATTTGTAACAACTCTGCATTACTTCAGAGGTTTAAAATGATCTGGACATTTCATTTTAACTTAAACGACGCGATTGTATGAAAAGGCGGCAAAAATCTGTGGCACGGGTGGCACCTTGTTCGCTTCTTACGCTGAATGAAAGAGGCGAACAAAGCTGCTGGAAAACATAGATCTTCGTGAATATTTCTCGCTTTATTTACTCATCTACATCATGGAAACTTATGCCAAATGATTTAGCGATAGCCTCTTAGCGTGAACATCCGAAATATCAGGGGTGGATCCAGGAATTTTTTAAAGGGGGGGGGGGGGGGGGTTGTACACTATTGTAGTAACCTTTAATGCAAAAAACAATTTTATTCAATTATTTTTCAGGAAGAATAAAAAAAAAATAACTAAAAAATTTTGCCCAAAGGGGGGGTTGCAACCCCCATCACCCCTCCCCTGGATCCGCCTCTGAACATTTGCCGACTTGAATATGATTTATCGGACAACAAGTCAAAACAGCGAGAGTTGAAGAACTGTCTACGGCTTCTGCGGTTGATTAATTCAGTTGACATTAAGCCGAACTAAAAGTGAGCTCAGAGCTGGTCAAGTTCACGAAGTGATGGATAAAAGACTGCTAACAGCTACACCGAAAGAAAGGAAGAGATTGATCTTCGCTGATAATTCCTAAAATGTATATGTCGATGGAGTTGGAGTTGGAGTAAGCTCACATGGAAACTGGCGTGTTCGTTTCCGATATTTAATATGCTGCTGGTTTGAAAGCTTTGCCCTGCAGAATTTACAAGCCTTTTCCAAATATAAGGTAACAAACGTAATGTATACCCTAAGCTGAAGTCTGTTTTTATTGTGAGAATCTGTTTATACTTCAGTCATTTATAAACGAATTCGAAGTTGTATCGTTTTTCAGATCTTTCCGTAGGCTTACATATTTACAAATTCCATTATTTCTTAATGCTGCTTTCAAACCTCTTAGCTTTAATCACTTTTGTACATTTTATACAGACATTGTCTATTAAATGTTTGGTTTCAAATGCTGTGTTTTAGTTTATAGTGGAGTCAACTGTAAAGTTCATTTTTGGATTTTCATTTGAAAAGAATATTAAATTATTGAGCTGCATGTACTCTGATGAAAAGCACGTTTCGCCTTTGCAAAATATTACAAACTACACTTATACCAGCTTATACTGAGGAAAATCCCGCAAACTGAACAAGTCCAAACCAAAACTAAAAACTACTCAACGATACTGCACACTAAAATTAATTTAAGCGATTTATTATCTAACTGCTCTATTTCATTCGCTCGCATTGTTTATTTCAGTGAGTTTATGTTAAATCTCGTACGCGTGATTTAAGATTCGTTTCGTTGCGTGTTACCTGTGCCTGGGTGAGTGAGTTCAGACTTTTTCTACCGCACATTTGCTTACCAGAAACGAAGAAAAAATTCATTTAGTTCTCTACATAAAGGTATTAAGCAACGTGTACCATAAAACAGAATAGTTAATCATGCAACCAAAACAAGACGGCTCAAACTAAATTGTTCGCTTGTTAGATAGCGAGCACCACTTCTGAATCACAAACTGCCACAACTCACACAAAAACTGCTTTAAAATAACTTGCATAACCACCTCCCAATGAATTTGCCAGGGTTTTTTTCGCGGCCGTGTTTTTCTTTGTTCTGGTGTGAACTCATTTTCTTTAGCCGCGTGTTGACTTTTTTTCGTGCTTTAGTTTTTTTGCCTTGAGTTGATTGTGTTGCCGTGACTGTTTTGAAGTAAATCAAAACAAATTTCCTTGCCTTCATCGAGGTCCTTTTTTACACTGATTTGCTCTACGAGGTTTATTAGTGTACAGTAAAAGTTGTAAAAAGTTTTTATATTAAAATTTGATATGTGCACCTCCGTGCATTCGTGGGGAACCCAATAAAGTGCAGGGACATCAAAACACTAATTAAATTCAAGCAAAAAATAATAAATGGGAGCTCCGCTTTTAGGCCTGCCTAAATCTATATATTAGTCGCTGTTCATAATACTTTGGACGAGATCTCAGTGAACATGCTACCACGGGAAACAAACACATTGCTCCGTGAGAAACCAGTATCTTCTGCAATCAATCAATCGACATGCACACTTGTGACTACAAACTCGATCGAAATAAATCGATTTGCAGAAAGCGCGGTTTCCACAGTTTCTACAATAAATCCAAACGCACGTGCCCTTACTTACTTTGAGAGAGCATACATTGCTAAATTACCAAGGCTAATCAGCAAAATGGCTCAGCTATCGGTTTTTGTAATTACCTTGTCTGCCTTTTCTTGACATGTAACTGAACGTGTTCGACTGAAGCAGCAAGAGTTTCTTTTACTACATTGAAAACGTATAAAATTTACCGTTTAGTGAACAAAATCGTACGTTGCCAGCGATGGTTAGGAAAAATTATCGAGCGTACCTTAGGTGAAACCTCAAATCGACGAGAGCTTTCGATAGATTTTACCGCACAACATCGAACTCATGGAACTCATCAAGAGAAAATAAGGGGACCCTTATTTTCTCTTGAACTCATCGAACACATCGAACCACATCGAACCACATCGAACACATCGAACAACATCGAACGCATCGAACGCATCAAAACGATCGAGCCGAATTTAATACGCAGCTCATCCCGCGTAATAATAAATCAACAATTGATATTCAATCTTCAATAAATAAACATTTTATTATGTCCATATATGCAAGATGTTTCTCTATTATCAAATCATGCAGTTACTGGGATTGTTCAACACTGCAGGCTCGCCATCAACATGCATGGATGTTTGTTTTGTTGTAATAATGACTACATAAGCTGTATAGTACATAGCACTTCAGACACTTGTTACTTTGTGTTGACCTACGAGCAATTTTGTCTCTCAGGACCATTCAAACTTAATTCCCTTGTAAAGAAAGTAAATGATATCTGTAGACTAGATGACTGTATCAATGATAGAAAACAAAATGTTTCTTATTCTTTATTTTGCTCGTCAGCAGTTTCAAATGAAGGAAGAATTAGAAAGAACATTGAAAGAAAATTTAAATCTAAACAAAAAAAGAAAGAGGTCTACAATAAATACAATGACTACTATTCGAAATTGGAGCCCGCAAAGAAAAAGCAACGTTACAGTTTGATGGATAGAACAAAGAAAGATGAGCTTCTTGAAACTTGTGCTAAAAAATATAAAGAAATGGATGCCTCAAAAAAAAAAAACAATTTCATAAAAATCAAAGAAAACAATACTGTATATTGTAAACAACCCTTATGCATGCTAGTGTAAACGTGGGTTGCCAAGGCAAATGTGGCCCCGGTAAAATTCACGAAGTGATTCTCGTTTCTTATTAAAACCCGTCATCGTCTGGAGATGGACTCAGGGGACTGTCCCTTTCGTTTACATCAACTATTTGCCCGACTGTTCGTGAGCCATCAGCTTCTTGGTCGCCGTCATGCGTTTTTTTCCCGCCCATTTCAGCCGCATGCTGCCTGCGCCATTTCGCTCTTCGGTTGTGGAACCAACATTTAACTTGCTTTTCTCTCATTCCGAGGGAATATGCAAGTCTCAACCTTTCCGGCCTGTCGATGTATTTCGTCTTTTCAAATCTTTCTTCAAGCACAAATAACTGGTGGCCACTGCACCGAGGTCGAGTGTGTCTCCGCTTGCCGTCTGCGCCGCAGACTGAAATAAATTCAGCCGCTGCTGGAAACATGAAGAAATTGGGAGAACAAACGGTCAACGTTGAGTTAATTCGGGATTAGCGGTGGTTGTATAATGCAATTAGCTAAAGCACAGGGCTTAGGGTAGTGTATTCGAAACTTGAAATTTGCACTGACTGCACTGAATTAGTACGAACAAAATCCTAAATTGTAGCTGTATTGCTCACGCGAGTAGCATTTCAAACTGTCTCAAAATCACCAATTCGTCTCTACTCCAAGATGTCTTTTTGATGTGTAAACGGTACGCCGTAGGCTTTTAAGCAAATAAAAAGCACAGAGAGGAAATGAAGAGGATATATGCTTTTCTCAAGGATTATAGTATCTATTATCGTAATACTGTCAAGTTAGTATAGGGAATAATAACCTGGATGTACATAGACCACAATGGGTAAACTAAGCTTCTCAAGGAAGATTTTTTTTTTTTTAAATTTAATCGCACGGTCCAATTCTGTGTAGCACCTAAAAATATTTTCACTCGAACGCAAAAAAATTACCGTTTTGTTGTTTTGAAGGAAATTATCGTATAGTAAAATATCATAGCCATACGAAGCTTTCACCCTCATTTTTCTAAAAACTTGTAATTTCGGAGCTTTGTATGGAAACTGTGCGTACTTCTAACAAGAAGTCAAATAATTTCGTATCATCCTAGCAAACAGCAGTTAATAGGTCTAATAGCAATTTACATCAGATCTCACCTAAGCGTAATAACCTGCGCACAATAACTGTTGAGTCGAGAATGGTATAAATATTTTGGCTTGGAAGTTAAACAATTATTTTAATCTATTAGCAGCTATGAGGGTAGTTGTCACAAAACGTTGGGCAGAAGAAATCTTTCTGTAGAGGAAATGCAAAGGTGAAACATGCAACATACCGTTGTATCTCTCTAGCCACTGTAACTGTAGACTCCAGAGGTAAGGTACGCTCGGAGGGTTGGATCTGTAGTGAGCCGCCGTAGGCACTGGTTGCTTCACACCGGGAGAAACCGGAGGGTAGGGCGGTATATGTATGTTCTGCGGCTTCCCAACCACGAACGGGCTCAGGTAGAAGGACGGCCGCTCCATTGTAGCTCTCTCGTATTGCTTTGGTGGTCGTTGATCGATCGTCTACAGATGTCCGCTCTGCTATGTTTTTCGTCCTGCTTGTGTCGAAGAATAAGTTTAGATTAGTTGACTTTAGCTCTGATGCGCCTGTCAGCTGAGCAGCCAAACGTAACAAGGTTAAGTGATAGGCTGTCGTGGCAAACATTAATTGATAGAAAAAGCTTTTAAACTGGAGATGTAAACAAGGTGAGCAATGACACGGGATCTCGCTATGCGGAGTATGTTTATTATGATAATTCTCATGTAAGGATGGCAAACGGCGCGATATACACGGGCCGTGTTTTCACGAGCGATTTTTCAGATCGCTCAGCGAGTGACAACCGGAAATCTCGTGAAAACAGTTACTTTTCTCACTCGCTTAGAGTTAAGCGGGTCGGTAAACTTCAATGAAACGTCTTAAAAGAAGAGTGAACGCTCATTGAAAGGGAATATGGCCCTCTTCGTTTATATACACCAAAATCCTCTTTAACGCGTGGTTATGTAAAGGTCAGAAAGTTTACTTGTGAAAGATATGTGATTGAAATAAATACAAAGATTTGTTTACGAATGTACCAAACATGACTTAATATTAGTTTACTACGCCGAGATTTCGAGACCCGCTTAAAATTTTCCGATACCCATGATTTTTCAAGGACCATTATATACCCCTATGTGTCAGCTCAGTTTTGACAATGAACACCTCCATTGAAAAGTATAAAACAATGAAGATCCTGAACTTAATAAGATGTATTACATAACTAGGGAACGAATCGAAAAGCCATTTCCCACGCTTTCCCGACAAACGTATTTTTGCTGGCAATTGAAAACGTCAAGATAGAGACATGATGTCTCATGATCGGCAGCTCCGTAATCCGCAATTATCACTATCTCATCTTTATAAAACTTCATGTTCGATGCACGTTAGAAGTCTCTGGATATTGTAATAAATGAAACTGTTTGTTTCTGACTAAAACTGACATTATTTAATCAGAGAAAAAAATAATAAAAGTGACAACCTGCGGTAAATAATCGTAGGCCTGAATATCAGCATAATGGTCTGTAGTTAATAGATTTTGTTTGCTTTAAGGCCACCTCAAACTTTCATCTTAAAGAAAATGGAATGCTTGTTATTTTCGAAGAGATAAAAATACCCTCGACAGCGGTCATGACTAATACACCACACGATTACTACGAATAACACACGAAACATACGGATACAACATGATAGTAACACGTTCTTGCTTGCTTTCCAAATATTTTATTTTTCTTTCCTGTCTCTGAACTCGCTTTAATGAAACAGCAACAGAATTCACTTGAAAGTCGCAACGTCGGCACATTCTTTGACACGAACGTAATCGGGTGTCTACTTATAAATTCTAGCCCGTTGAAACATTCTTTTCGTTCATAGCATAAGAAAATAGTATTTTCTTTGAGTCTGAATCTCAAAAATCGAACACTTCACACTAGACACACACTATGTAAAGACCAGAGGATTCGTAAAGTTGCCATTAGTAACTGATATATAGCAAAAACTGCGCAGCCCAGTTAATTAGATCTACTATGGCCATGACAAAGACCGTAAACTCAACCCTTTGGCAAATTTTTCTATTATTTTCAACTTGAAAAGCCGATAAACACGAAGCACTCAAACTTTTTAACTGTTATTTTTACTTCCATATTATTTTCAGAAAAAGATAATAATGGCTATTTAAAAAAATATGTTCAAAACTCTACAGTTTGGCTGAAAAAAGATCTTCAGGCGATATAAAACATTCCACACGTTCTAATCACGTGACCGATGATGTCATAGTAAAAATATTATTACAAATCGTATCTTTATAAATTGAAGTATCTATCAACATGCAAATTTTTACAACGAACCGTCAGAGGGACCACCGTGACGAAATAGAAGTACCGGATCCTCTAAACGTAGAAGATCTAATCAGCTATAACCGTAAACGAAGAAAAGCAAGGCTGATTGAACAGTTGGGAACTATATATATGTCTGATTTTATGAAAAAGGAGTCAGCGTTATTTTCAGCGCTCTGTGCGAAATTCGCCGTAAACGTTTTTTTCTCGCCAGAAACTATCTCCAAAGTCGACGATATAAAAACTAAAGGAAATGTCTTTTTTTCTCTTCTCGTTTGACTTATTAACCCTTTCGCGCTGTTTAATTTTTGTTTTTTCGTTTCTGGGCCCTCTTTTAAGCCTACTAAGGCCCCGAAGGTACATGGCCAAAGAGGCCAAGGAGACTTTTCTTTGACCCCGTTTTCATAAATTCACGTATATATATTTACTGTTAAAATGAACAATTCTTTTAAAAGTTAATGAACTTCTTTCAATAATTTGTTGCTGTTACAGTTTCTGTTATTGTTAGTTATTTTAAGGTGATTCCTCAGAAATAAAACTGTCCGATCGACTTTTTTGAAATTTTCGCAGAATGTTCCCTACCAAGCACTGTTTCGAAAAATACAATAAAAAAGATAGTTAATAAAAAAGATAGGTCACCATGCTCGCAAGAGAGATATAATGGGCCAGACTTACCTTATTTATGTCTGTTCTGGTACTAATCGCGCGCGTTATTTCATCGGTGCACATTACATTTTACGGTAGCTGGAAGCAAAGTTTATTAGAGTAATACTTAAAGAAAACTTGATAAGTAGAAAGTCCCTAGCATAAGGAACAATGCTATATATATCGTATGGAAAAATTCAAACAAATCCAAACAACATCGAATCAAAATGTTCCTCGCGTCGTTGTTTTCAAGGTCATAATTTGCGTCCTCGAGTAACGATTTTGTGCACGCATTCAGTTACATCATTTTTTTCCCGATGAATTTTTTTTAAAATTGTCCAGCTCAAAGAGGACAATTTGCACACCAAAATTATGCAATAAAAAATATAGGTTACCATGCTTGTTTACGAGAAAACGAGCCAAGCCGTATTGAAAAAGCCGGCCATTTTGTTCATGTGCGCGCGCTAATCACGCGTAAAATTCTGCGCAGAAGGGATGCGCAATGTAATACTGAGGAATCACCTTAATATTTATTAAAGTTTTGTTTTGAACGTTTGGTTGTTTCTCAATAAATTAAATACCCCCGGTAAGCGCCCTGTCCCGAATAAGCACCCTGTCTCAAATAAGCGCACTTCCTTGATGTGCCACAAATAAATATTAAAACGCCCGGGCGCTAAATTGAATCATTACGGTAAATAGAAACGAAAACAAGGAGGCGTCCTACACTCACAGAATTAATGTAAATTAGTAAATGTAAATGTAAATAAGTATTGATTGTTGGGTGTACCCGACAAATCTCGATTCGTCAAGAGTGAGCCCAAATGTAGGTGCTTGGAGCAATATGCAAAAATCTGGAATGTTCCACCGTGGCAATGACAAAAATATTGTACATTGCGATGGAGTCAAAATTCAAAGTATAATCAAGGCTAAAAAGAATCTTGCAAGTTTGATTCAAGATTTTCAATTCAGTAGAAAGTAAGACTATGAGATGGAGAAGACAGAAATTTTTAAAGGACAGATTTCAACTGGTAATTTCAAAATAGCCCACATCAATACACTTTAGTTCGCGTTATCTTTCTTTTGCGTAACGAGCCCAAACAACGGCTGCAAAGGAGACTAGTATCACTAGCATGTTCCAGGCGTTCGGTTAGTTGGGGAGCAGCGCGAAATACGGGATTAGCGTGACAAACGGCGATATCTAACCCTAGACTAACCGAACGCCCGGCTCGTGGAATAATTGTTGTTCTTATTATTCTTATTTTACATGTAGATCCTGAAGATTTGAACAGCCTTCCTGAAGCCAGCTATAGAAGGGAAAAACAGAATTTCAAAAAATTGCTCTTTGCTAGATGGGCAATTCGGACAGGGGTTTGCCCGCTTCAATCACCTATTCATTCATATACCATTATGGTCATTCGTTCAAAGCGTCACTTGTACCTACTATTCAGATATCTCCAGAGGGTTTTCAAGTATTCCTGTATGACTGCAGAAGTGACGTTATGCTCGCACAAAGTTTTCTTTGGGAGCGTTCATCGTTAATATTCTTGTGGGCAGTTCTCCATTACTTTCTGTTCTTCCCTCCCACTATAAATACAAAAGCTACTACTTCAATATATTCATTTGGCTACGGTTATCGATCAGGGGGATTTGAGACTGTTGAGAGCTTCCACGCACTGAAAAAAGACCAGTTTTATTTTGGGTTACACAGGAACTCAAAGAAGTTCCAAAAAAAAAGTCTCAATTTGGTAGACTTACTAAGACGTATAGATAAGGTCGACTTTTTTGAATAACTGTTGTATGCAGCTTGCTCACGTCATGTCTGGAACACGCATCGTGTCGTCTAAAATCAGGCGTACAACATCTTCACGACAGTTGATCATAACACGAAAAGTGTGGTACAGGGTAGGGTTTTGAAACAGACGTAGCCACAATCAAAACGTTAGAATAACGAGTTGTATACGATATTTGCCTGACGTGAGCAGCGCGCTACAAAAGTCGCATACGACAGTCGTAAGCGGAAAACCCTTTTATTCTTATTGAAGCTGCTTAGCGGCCCGGAGGGCCCCAGAGCGGAGCCCCATAACGACATAAAAAGGAGGATCATGCATGCATAGAAATAGGGGAACCATGCATTCAATTTTTCATGGTCATCATGGTTAGCGGCATGGTTCGTGTGCGCCGTACGCTCCTCCAACAGCACAGAATAATCTAATACACCATGTAGGTTTGCAAAACGACGACAATTTTGAAAGCAAAAGTATCCGACTTCTTCCAACCGTACGAAAGGAACGCCCTTAAACAAGGCATAAACCTTTGAAATATCGTGTTTCATCGGGCTCGTACTTAATTTATGTCTCGAGTCATCTTTGGGTACAGCCGTCGGCTCTGTGTTTTGCTGCCCATGCAGCGGGTGTAGAAAGTGTTGGATCTAACACCCGGTGCACGGTTAATTGGGTCCCATAGGATACTCCCATAGGAATCTCGTGTTAGTAATCATTTGCATTTTGGTTTTGGTATTATAATTTTCCGACATCACTCGTAGTTTTTTGTTCACCGTTAGCTTTCAACGAGCGCAGATTTCTGCAGTCAAGCCTGTTGTGACAGAGTCCCGGGGGGGTACTCCCTATAATGGCCTATACGGGGAGGCTCCGCCCGAAAGGTGTACCTTTTTCAGTCTTCAGGTATATAAAAGGGTAGGGATTTCACAAGTTTAGGTATATGAAAGGGTAGGAAAATCTTCGTTCGGGTTTTAAAAAGGGCCTTGAAACAGCGCCAGAACAATGTAAG
Source organism: Meandrina meandrites (assembly GCA_963693305.1). Classification (NCBI taxonomy): domain Eukaryota; kingdom Metazoa; phylum Cnidaria; class Anthozoa; order Scleractinia; family Meandrinidae; genus Meandrina; species Meandrina meandrites. Next base: position 5,019,168 of record OY855908.1, on the reverse strand, counting down.
TTTTAAGGTTTGGCTTGTTTTCACCACTGTATGTCAATTTGTATATTTCATAGGTTTGTCTATTTTATTTTCAGTTTAAACCTCATTTCATCGGCTCATTTCATCACATCTACCTCGTCGATCTACTTCATCTATGTCATCCATCGTAATGTATCCTGAAGTTCAGTAATTAAATGGTTAATGAGCGTTTATAATGTTGACTGCTGTATCGGCTGCGAAAGGATTCGTTTTGTGACAGTTACAGAAAGTATAGCTGTTATAATCAAGGCTGTTGTTTACTGAGAAGTGTTCAAGTATACTCGATAACACAAGGAGATAGTAAAAGAATACATGCATGCATGATTCTCCTTTTTCTTTGGTTATGGGGCTCCGATCTGAGGCCCTTCAGGCCGCTAGAGTTTCGCTAAATTCACTTGATTTTGAAAGATTGGGAGACAAAGGCTTTCAAAATAAATCTAGGCACTGAAACTGCTTTCCTGAAAACTAAAATTGAGACCGTTAGATTTGTGAAATTTGACCAAAGATTTTCGAGATGCACTTTTTTGGAAGACCACAGACCATTCACCAACTTCCTCCCTTCCCTGCCCCCAAATTATTGCCTAAAAATAACTACAATAGGGCGTGCACAATGGGAAGAGCGAGGAAGCAACATTCCTTCATTCCTTATAAGTGTTAGTCCGAAAAAACAATTAACTATCGTCATGTGGTACCCGGGCTGGTACTAAACGCTCAAGCTACCTATCAATCGTTCGCTAAGAACGAAAATACAAACACATTAGTTTTAGCTTTAACAAGGCAGTTACTAGTATTTATTTTGAATGCACTTTTTAATAATAGAACTTTTTCTTGGGAAATAATGGAACGGACACCGAAGAAGTTTTTAATGCATTTGACGCAATACTCCCTAACCTACAAATTTAGAAGTAACCTGTAAATTCCATTGAACCAATGAATTAGCCAATGATGGATAAAGAGGAACAACGTTTCAACTTGTATGCCTAAAAAAATACTTTATTAAATACTAAATACTTTGATAGTTATACTTAAAATTATCCATTCATTGTAGCCCCAATGGCATCAATTACAATAAAATTGTTACCCCGTGCATTCAGACTTAAATTACATTTAATTATTTATTAGACCATTTCATTTCCAGCCATTGATGGCTGGGTAAATCGTATCTGTTCGTGCCATTTGTGACCGACCACGTTGGTGTGCAGTTTAAGCGCTGTCTGATTTGAACTCCGAAATTCTTGTAGATTTTTTTTAATCTCGCATTTTGTTGTCGATACGATTAATTGGTAGTACTTAGCTCGTACAATTCAGGGGTAATCGTGCTAATCGGTTTGAAATTGCCCACCTCTCAGAGGCGGATCTACAAGGAGGTTGCAGGGGGCGCCCCTCCCCCCCCCCCCCCCCCCCCGAAGATCATCTGCAGCTTTCGAATGCTACTGGTATTCTGAAAAAATAAAATCAGTAATGCCATTCCTTAGTGGTGCACCCCCTCCTAAGAAAAATCCTGTGTCCGCCCCTGCCTCACAAGGTGGACGATAATTAGCAAAAATTTTAGTGTTGTAAAGAGGGCAAATATTTGGTCCAGGGACTATTCTAATCTAAGGAACCGCGCCTCGAAACGCGGTAATGTAATTTTATAGATCGTAAATACATTACTGGATGTGTCTAGTGGACAACACGGCAAATAAAGTGAATATTTTTATCCTATCTTCTGTCTCTGTTTTCTTTATTTTAACTATGGAACGAAATGACCGGATACCTTTCTGTGCAGTTTGGGTTACTGTATCAATATAATCGCACAATCATGATACGGAAAAAGTGTCAGGAGGGTAGCCCATCCCCCTAGATCAGCTGCACCTTTTAAATGCACGGCGTCTGCTTGCGCGTGAACTATCAGATAGTTTTTTTCATTATCTGATCAATGTGATTCACTTCGCTAAACTTCCCTTCCTTCATCCTTCACCGGTGAATACAAGGGTGAACATATACATTCCGTTGATTCGTTTTATTTGAAAATACAATTTTTGAATAGATTAGTTGGCACGCTGAACTGGACTAAAATGGCAAGAAAGCTATGTAATGGCCTGCCTTTTATACCTGAGTTTTGGTGAAATTTTAAGAGGTTTAAAGAATTGATGGAAAAAGAAACATATTTTTGTAAACCACCAGACAGTTGACCTCCACGCAAGAGCATGCACCCCAGGTTGTCAGGGGACTGTTTTGGTGTCCATCTTCTAGTTTTTAACTTCACATTAAATTTTCCATATTTCTTTTTTTTTTCTTTTTTTTTTATTGAATACCACAAATTACTTAAAAAAACTAACATTACAATACTAACATTAACTACATTACTAACAATACAAGATAACATTGTTGAAAATACTGACACTACCTTATACATATATGTTATTTACCGGCTGGGAGGTCCGTATCGTGAAAAACTGTTACCGAGGTCTTGAAAATGCTGCCCGAGGCCGCAGGCCGAGGGCAGCATTTTCAAGGCCGAGGTCACAGTTTTTCACGATACGGACCGACCCAAAGCCGGTAAATAACTTATTTATTTTTTTCTTATTCGGTTAAAAAAAAAAACTAAAAAGATCGTCTTGCAAAATGTAATTTTATACGCCCGCACCAATGTTGAATCGATCGTTAAGCTACGGCAAGAGTGAAGAACGATTTGTTTACCGCCAAACAAAGTAAATTTGCTAAAGTGAACAGTATTCACGGAAAAGATCATCAGAAAAAAAGAGAAAAGTAACTTTAATAATACAAAAGAAGCACAATGCAGCAGCAAAAGAGAGCATAAAAAAATCTCGAGTCACAAAAGTGAAATTCAATGAAGCTGAATGTGAAGTTTGGTCGCCTGCACGCGGCACAATTTTGCGAGAATTTATTTGACCGTGTTTTATCAAAACATCTCATTTTCTTGAATGGTCATAAGCAGTATTCGGTTTTGGGGAAAAGTAGCAGAAAGGCAAAGCATTTGAAAGGACCGGATAAATCAAGTCTGTAAACTGGTGACTTGCAGTAAACCGCATTACGGCGTGAAAATCAGTGCGAATGCACAAACAACGATCGACAAACTACGACTATAAAACTATAACTTGTTTTGTCAATAAATACAAAGAATACCCGCCTATTGGAGAACTTCGAGGCCTTTAATTCCGTTACTAATTTAGCTTTTGAAAGAATCAATCGGGTATATAAGCCGGCGACTTACAGGTAAGTGCAATGGCGTGAAAATCAGTGCGAATGCACAAACAACGATCGACAAACTACCGCCATAAACTTGAACAATTTGATTTAGTCAATAAAGAGAATGAATACTCGCCTCTTGGAGAACTTCACGGCCTTTACTTCCACTGTTTACTGTTCCTTTCATATTTACAACGGCTGGTGAACAACTACATTAAGTTTGGAGAGCAAAACTTTCATGGGTTCGTTCGTCTCGCCGCGAAATGAAAACACTGCGAGCTAACCGGGCGGAATCGCTCCGTGAGCGGGCAAGATCGAAAATTTCCGCCCGCTCCCGGAACCAATCAGATTGCAGGATTTGGAGAATTCCGCCCGCTCACAAGCCAAGAAAAAAAATAAAATACTGTTATTTCCTATCAAAACTTACGTGCAGATAACAGAAACAATGACGATGCAACAAATACTTTGTAAAGGAAAACAGTTAATTAGCAAATCGGCTATATTAACTTTATCAAAAAAAGAAAAAAAACTATAATGGCTAGATTGCTCTATAAACATTTTGACATTATGAAATAAAGTAAAGCAACACTTGGCTTACAAAGCTGGAAGTGATCGGTAGATAATTTAAACGGTAAAACACGCATAATTTATAGGGAGAGGCTGACGGAGTTTAACAGAGAAACAATTTCCACTTGTTCGTGAAGGCGGTCAAACGATTACTATTGAAAGCTATTTGTTTTTCAATTTGAATAATGGCGTTCAACTTATTCAAGAAAACAGACAAATAAGGGGACGCACCACCTAATTTGCGGGAGTAAAGATGATATCTCGCAATTAGAAGCACAAGATCAATGGCCGTGTGAGTTGGAATTCTTGACAGTCCCATCAAGTGAAGATCTGTGAGAACAAACTCAGTCCCAAAGCCCTTTTTGAAAAAGAAATTATTTAATATCTTCCCAAAACAATTGCGTTATGGGACAGTTCAGAAAAAGATGAACGATAGTCTCTGTTTCTCGTTCGCAGAAGCAACATTTGTCTGATGGTATAAGATTGATTCTCTGCAGAAAATCATTCGTGGCAATCCTCCGATGTAAGAATTTAAAGGAGCCCGCTTTATTATCTTAGATATTAAAGTCGCCAACCTATTTTTCACCGTAGATAATCTTTACGCTCCGAACAAGGATGACCGTTTTTTCTTTCAAAACATTACAAATCGAATGCGTGATTTTGATTGCGACAATATTGTCATGGGCGGAGATTTTAATTTGGTTTTAAATGTGGAGTTAGACAAACAAGGGGGAAACGCTAACACCTCTCATACAAAGACATTGGCTGAAATAAGAAAAGTTCAAATAAATCTCGACGTAGGCGATAATCACATGATGTGGATAAATAAGCGCTTGTAAATTTTTCAAAGACTACAAATTGCACGAGCTCAACCGGCTCGTGCACTTTTGTTAGCCTTTGAAAAATCTAGTCCTGCTTTTTTATCCCAAATTGCACGAGAAAAATCATAATAATAATAATTGTAACTGTTATTATTATAATTATTATTATTATAAAAACCACAAAACACCTAAAATAAATTATTATTATTATTATTATTATTATTATTATTATTATTATTATTATTATTATTATTATTCATGATTTTTATTATAAACTGTTGTCGGGCAAGCCATATGGGAATGCTTTGATATCAGCTTGCAGTTTCTCGTGATACTTAATGTCTCCGGTGAATAAAGTTCTCAGCTTTTTCAGCCTAGTCTTCATATGCAAAGCTCAGATTAGGAGCACAAGAAATAATGACTTACGCCTCTCTAGCCTTGGCCTACCTTGCGCTCTGCGCAAATTTAAACGGACTGACATGTGTGGAAATCAAGCTCAAAGGTGACGATTTCGTCGCCTACAATATTAGTGGCGAGATTTCTTGGCCATCCACAAAACACAGTCTGTGGTTCGATTTCAAGACAGTCGAACCTAATGGTTTGCTGGTTTACATTGGAAGTGAAGTGGAACATAAAGATTTTGTAATGGTCGATTTGGTTCACGGAAAACTGAGGTATGACGTTAACTTTACCTTATCATACTTCACTACACTCCATGAGGTTGATTCTAATTTTAATGCATTCCTCGTTCACTTAGGTCGTTTTAATTTCTGTGATAGTTAATTTTGGCCTTATTAATAAGATGAAGTAAAACTTACACTCCGCGAGCTAATTTTTCATTGTCTCAAGTGTTTAGCCCAAATTCGATCCATTCCAAACTTTCTTACCTTGAAAACAATAGCTTTATTTTTTTTCCTCGCACTTTATTTTAATGTTCCACAAACGTGAATGGTTCAGTGACAATATTTCTGCTTCATGGTCACTTTCACTTTTACGAGTATTGTCTACTAAGCAATTGGTAGTCGGTGAACACCTACTTCGTCTAAAAATTGGCTAACAGTACTGTTTTGATCGTTTGTTCTGATTATTAAAATAACTTTGTTCTTGTTGTCGCCACAAATTGCGTGCTCGTTTCTAAGAATTGATGCTAATTTTAAGCACGCTATGATCTGCCCCATGAAATTCTGACCATTTTTTTCAAAAAATCTGTTGTTTTCAAAAGATTTTACAGTCAAGACGATTTTCAATCATGTGTTTAACATTAACAGAAAAAAGGCAACAAAACAAAGCATAATATAACGCGAGCGTACATCATAATCTCTTTGAGCGCGGTAATGGCGACCTGTCGCCTGGTTTGCCAGAGAATTTTTTTCTCGCAATGTGTTATGAAACAATTTGTTCATGCTTTTAGCGTTGCGTATATTGGATGCATCTGGAAAGTTTGGAGAGCACTCTAAAGCCCATTACGCTTCTCTCGTGCTCTCCAAACTTCCCGCGTGCATCGTAACTCAAGATTCGCACTCTTAGTGTGACAGAAGCTTTTAAACAATGTAGACTTTTACATAGTGAGCAGCTGTGGGCGTCGAAATTATTAATTGGTTTTCACTGAAATACAAGAATTAAAAGAAAACTTTATTGCCTGATCCATTAAACTGTCATCCTTAATAATAAGTGGGCCCCATTGCAAGTTATCGGACAGCTACTCATTTATATTATGGAATAACAGTGTAATTAGTATAGGTAATAATATACATGAAAAAAGGGACAGAGAGAAAAAGAAAACCAGTTGAATTTTGACACCGCGCGCCTTTTCTTATTTTTCATTCAATTGATTGGTTGAAGCACAGCAAACACATGTCAAGTTCAAACTTTCACATGAGCGAAATATTCAGATTCATTCAGTTGTACTGTAAACTTGGGAATTTGTGGTTTTTCAAACGTTTTTGAAGCACAACTCGGTTAACAATAACCGACTAAAGACAATGTACATATTAGACTGTGAAAGCTCGACGTAAACTGAAGAATTGGACGGCGGCCGTTTTGGAAACCGAGATGTAAGCTTCGAGCGGCCAAAGATGAAAAAAACCTGGCAGTTGATAAATGCAAAAAGCCACCACAAACTACAGATATGTAAGTGCTTCTGGCGTTTTGGCACCAAAAAATTCCTACTGTCATAGCACGTCCACTTCTTCTTCGGTTGAACTTCGCGCTTTTATAGTTGGACGTTTTCCCATGACAGACCGGCGAAGAACTTGGTCGGCGAAGAACTTACTTGCCGGATTGAAAAACTTGTATCCTTGTTTACAGTTGTTTATTAATATGTCTGTCGAGTGTAGCTATTATCATTCTGTAAGCTGTCTGGTTCCAAGACAAGTCGTCACTGTTTTGTCCTTTTACTTTAGGGCAGAACTTTTAGTTCGGCTTGCCGGCTCGTTTTCCTCTATTTTGTTGGCGATATTTTTTTCTCTTCGCTTGACGTTTTCCGTACATTTAGCCAGAATGAGGTGCTAATAATTGTATTTGGTTTCTTAGAACTATCTTTTAGGTGTTTTACTGTTGTTTACCTAGCGAAAACTCCGGTCGTTGTTTTCGTCCGCGTCTATTTGTAATTTGCACTGGTGTTACCTCTGAACTGCACTGCTCTCAGCCAATCAGAATCGAATAATTTTTTCATGTATATTATTATGATTGTAATCAGCTTGTATTTTTTATGTAAAAAATATTTGTTTTAGATGCAGGGCCCCTGTGGATACCAGCTTACGAGCCGAATGGGCTACCCTGCTTAAATAAAACTTACCTACCTACCTGCCTACCTACCAACTCACTTACTGACTGACTGACTGACTGACTGACTGACTGACTGACTGACTGACTGACTGACTGACATATAAATGCTTGAGTTTAAACAAATAACCTGCTGTTGGCTCTTCAGAAAGTGACGTTATAATGCGAATACGAAACACAGGAACGACTAAAATACGATATCCCCCGTAATTATTGCGATATTTTGCAAGTTGGTTAAGACGTTTTTTATTCTTACCTGGGTTTCTTGAAACGTCTTATTGAAATAAATTTTAAATACGTAAACGCTCTAGTTAAAAATCATGACATCCAGGATTTAATTATTTTTGTTACAATAACATCTTGTTCTGGTGTGGTCGATTGCTCTTTAGAAAATGCAAGTAAATTTTCCAAGGACCACGGTAACTCAAACTGAAGTACCGGATCCTGTCACTGCGTTTACAAGATTTTTACCATTGCTCGTAACATTAGTCGCGCATATCAGTTTGTCTTAGTTCATCATCGTGTTCCTTGTTCCTTGAAAAGTTCGATTTCAGGGCTCAAAATAACGGCCGGTCAACGGACAATGTCCGGCCAAAATGACGATTTGTCCGGACAAAATTTTGGTTCGGCGGTCATTTTGACCGGTCACGTACACGGCTTTCAAATAAATAACACAAAGAAATTTATTCGCAGCATTTCTTGAAATTTTACAGTCACAAATTTGTAGAATACAGATGAGACGGTCACGCTCTGCGGATTTGTTAGCAGTTTGCTTAAATAAAACAGAAACAGGCAACAACGAACATTGCATCAATCAGCGTCTGCGTTGTTGTGGACGAATGTGAAATCTTTTCTCGGCGGTTATTTTGTTAATCCCCTTGCTTGAAACGGAATATTGGTATTGCATGATACAAGAAAGATATCTAAATCCTTTTTACTGGACACAGTTAACATGAAGCCGTTGGCGTTTCCTTTCTTCCTACATGCCGAGCAAAGGCACAGTTATCTCACTTGTAGCATGGGCATATGTCCTATAACTATTTAGTGTTCGGTAGTAAAGGCCAGTAAAGTGCTTACAACCAAGATCGCCTCCACCCGTAAGTCGTTAACTAATGTAAAACTATGCAGAGTAACATAACATTACCGGCTACTGAGCATTTTGTTTTATGTAGAGTAGAACGCAGAAGAAATGGAAATTCAAAAAGCGAACATAATAAAATCACACTTTTAGCGATCAAAACATTTAAGCTTAAGCCTTATACTCTTTAACAACGAGTGTTTATCTTATGAGGCGAAATTTTTGGCAGAATAGGCTATTGCTTCAAAGTAAATACTCAATATTTTGACCGATCAAAAACGAGACATGACCGAGCAAAAATTGATTTAGCCGGTCAACATGACCGGTCAGTATTCAAAAATTATTTTGAGCCCTGGATTTTCAGGTTTTAGCGCTTCTTTTGGTTTGCTTTACTGTTGTGGTGCAACATTGCTTTACCTTGAGTCATTCTTTGTAGGACTTGGAGAAAAGCGTGAAGAAATACAGAAACCAATAATATAGTTTCCATACCGTTTAGTCAGCCTTGCGTTTTTCCTCTTTCTTTGTCTTTAGAAAAAAGAAATAAAAAACTTCACCCTCGTCCATTGTTGAGTTATATATCTATAAACACTTGGGAATTTTTAAGAACACTCGAGAAGTGCGAGAAACACTCGGCTTCGCCTCGTACTTCTCTATACACTTTTCTCGTGTTTAAAATTTTTCACGTGCTTATATAACAACAATGCGATGCGATTTTAAGTTCTTGAGTAAATTTTCATGGAAAGTCTTTCACCCGAATGTTTTTCTTGACTTTTGGCGAATAGCGAAAAAAGCAGAAACTGGAACCCGCAAAAAAATGTTTGCGATTCTGTAGCTGATTAAATTTTTCCGTTTGCCTTTAAACGTTACCTGCAGGAACCTTTTTTGCGTATCGTCAAAAAAAAAACCGCCGCACACGATAGCAGTTATTTAAAGCTGAACTGTTGAAATCTTTTCTTTCATTGTAGAATTACTGTAGACCTTGGCGACAACGTCGTCACTACCACGGGCCACCTTGTACTAGATGATCACTACTTTGTGGATAATAGATGGCACACTGTGATGTTACGCTTGATGGGCCGAATCTTGACTGTTAGTCTGCATGGCCAGACAGTAAACGCTGTATTGCAAAGCAAATTTACCAGACTAGATGCTAATGGTTTTGTTTACGCCGGAGGTGTACCTCAGCACACACTGGATATTCTTAAGGGATATAAACCATCCTCGAATTTTAAAGGTTGTCTCCGAAATCTTTTTTTTGACAAAATTCAGGTTTTGGTGGACCCCACAAAAGGAAATATAAATTACAGAGTGTTTGGATCACCAGAAAACAATTGTCAACACATTAGATTTGAAGCACTAAACTTTCATGGCCCAGGAGCTTACCTTCACATGAATTCGACAGGCAAGTATTTATTCGATATCCATATGAGGTTTCGTACTTACTTTGCAAACGCAATGTTAGCGTACAAAGGAATTTTAAACGTCCAGTATGTTAGCCTTTCACTGGTAGAAGGCAAAGTGGTTATCAAAGTTCAGGTGTCACCTGCCAGTCAAGTGATACAGTTTAGCCAGGGAAAGAGTTTGAATGATGGGGAGTGGCATGTTTTGTCCGTTGTTGTCAGCAAGACGGAGATGAAACTTCGAGTAGATCAGCTGCCAGAGTTAAAACACGAAAATCCATTGCTAAAAATTATTGAACGCTTCAGTGAGAATCTCTACATAGGCCACTATCCATATTCGTCACATTCGTCTAGCTTCATTGGCTGTTTGAATGACTTGCGTGTTGATGGCAAAGTTGTTAAGCTAAACAAGATACCAAACTTTATGTTTGGCAATTTGAGTGACCGTTGCGAGATCTCGAGCCACTGTTTTCCAAATCCGTGTCTACATGGCGGCAAGTGTAACGAAGTACGATCTGGTAGTTTCTCGTGTGATTGCCGAAGGACGTTTCACCTCGGGCCTCTCTGCGAACTGCCAATTTACTTAAGGACCTGTCTGGAGTACAGAAATCTAGGTCTGGCCGAGGACGCCTACTGTAAAGTAGACCCGGACTCTGAAGGGCCTATTGGACCTTTGAAGGTTCTTTGCAACATGACTAACCACAACCAAGCGACAACAATAATAAATCATAACCGAATTGGACCCCAGTTAATATCATCCAACCCTCGTTTTAGTAACTCCGAAGTTTACATCCACCGTATTAAATACCACGATAATCTTGAGAGGATTAAGGCCCTGATAGCACAGAGCGAGCAATGCCGTCAATTTGTGAGCTTCAGATGTTTTGAGGCAAAACTTATGCAATCACCCGTGGGCCCAGCGCAGGTGGGTTGGCTAGGGGGAGGCCGTTATGAACTAGTTACTGATCACTGGCCAGGCGCGTCTGCCGGAAGCGGAAAATGCGCATGCGGAATGAACAGGACATGTGCAGATTCCAAAGTATCCTGCCACTGTGATATTGGAGACAAGACATGGAGAGAAGATAAAGGTAAAGCCTATTAAAAGAGAATGCCTGTTAAACGATAACATAATATGATTTTCCATACAGCTATTTCAATTAACGTTGTCGAATTGAAGCTTAAAGCTTAAAGACAAGACCGAAAGGTAGTGTGGGCGAAGGTATAGTGTTCTACGCGTGCTGAATACTAATGAGATACAGCGATATACGAGACGTTTTGCGTTTCCTTGCTCTTCAGACATGTGAAGAAAACATCCTTCGCATTTACATTTAAAAAGAAAAATCTGAACCACAAAACAGCAAAAGGAAAGAAACAAGAAAGGTCTCACGGAAAGAAAAACAAATACTCAACGTGCAAAAACACAAACTTGTACGTTGATATGCAAATTCCAGTAAATACCCATGGCACCATTCGGTCTTGCCTCGTAGGCTTGAGGCTTTAATGCGGCAATGTTAATTGAAGTAGTTGTTTTACGAAGCTATGAGCCCCAGTTTTCTCTGAGTGGATAACCAGCAAGGGAACCGCAGCCGAGCTGAATTTCCTCTCATAGAAAGTTGAATGTTGTTTTACTAAATATCGTTCAGAAGGGATTGCATTTGAAAACCTATAATTTTCTGTTTTTCTTTCAACCCAAAACCAAGAATACTTTCATATTGTAGAGGTATGCTTCGTTACGTTAATAAGACCATATGAGAGGATCATGTGTTTCTTATTTGTTAAACGTGAACTGGCGCAAACGGTTCCGATCCCAAAAGAAGACAACTGAGCCAACTATTCCGTTTTGAAGAGATATTGCATCTAATTAAACTGCTGAGCGGCCAATTCGATTCAAAGTCATTACATTAGACGACTGGGAAAATGTAGCTAAAGTAAATGATACCATGACAAAGACAATGAATGCCGGGGCAAGCCTTAGTGAGCCTGCATGCAATGCAGTTGAAAGAAAACAAATATCAAATGAGAACTGTTCACATTTATTTTTAGGGGCAACTTTTTCCTTTTTCGAGCAGTTTTTGACTTTTTGGAGCAAAATTTCATAGTTTTAGTAGCACAATCTGTAGAAGCCCATATAAAGAGGAACGCACGCGCAAACGAAAATTATAGTTGGGAGAATTTGTTAGAGATCATTTCAATTTCCCTCTATTGTTCATTCCATTTTTTCTCATAACCTTTTCTCTTGATGAAGTATCGGCTAGTAAAATAAATGAAGTAATCATGGCAGTGTGTAAGTAATTAAAGGTAAAAAAAGTCTGCATACGAGCCTAGTGGCCCATCAGGTCGGAGCTTATCCCGGTTTCCATAGCATGAAGCGACTAGGAGTATTTCTACGTCCCCCTGGACGGGATGCTAATCTATCGCAGGGTTAATCCCGGCAGTGAATTCGCCGGTACCCTTTACTAAGTACACCTGGGTGGAGAGAGGCACTATGAGAGAAAAGTGTCTTGCCCAAGAACATAATGCAGTGCCCCGGTCAGGGCTCAAACTCGGACCGCCCGATCATTAGGCCACCGCGCCTCCCCCAATTGCGTTTATTTTAAATTCAAGGCTAAGACAGGAACACATCGGTGCGATGCTCGGTTGGGCTTTCCATGCTGTTGAGGAAATTTGATGTTGACATTTTAATTATTTCATTTTTTCTCCAAGGTTACGTTACCAAGAAGTTTTACCTACCAGTAACCCACCTGCAGTTTCATAGGTCAGCTTCTCGGTCATATTTTAACGTTGGACCACTAGAATGCTTTGGAGCACCAAGAAATAAAAGTAAAGTCACACGCGAGAGACAACGCGAAGCATCGCGGTTCATCCACTCCTTATGTCACATTGTGAATCTGGCAACACCTGAACCTCATTCCAGTGCCGCCACTTTAAATTACACCCAGATGAGGGCTGGGCCGACAACTCGAAGAAGTACTGATGTGTCTTCATTAGGATTGTCCACAACGGGACAACAAACCAACGAGGTGCCAACCCATAAATCAACTGTAATTAGCTCGGGTTCGCCATCGAACAATTCAGAAGGGTCTTCTGATCAAGATGCGTACACGGGGGTCGGACAAGTTATTGCATACATTGTAGTGACTGCTTTGTTTCTCTTCTCTGTTATGGTTGTTGGATATATTTTGAAAGTTATGTATACCATCTAACGTCATGAGTAGGATTAAGATTCAATTAAAACGGGGAAGAAAGAAACCATCAACAATAAGCTTTATTTGCATGACCATGAATACATTTGGCGTTGCAAAAGCATAAAAAGAAAAACGTATAACTACACATATATATAAACGAGACTTATAATAATGGTAATCATGTAACAATGAAAAAGCAATTACCTTACATCAGTTTCAGTTAATAAAAGAGTATTACGTAAATTTAAGCAAGTTAAAATAAACTTTGTCAATTGAACATTAACAAAATAATTTGCAGAATTCATTAATTCCTTGGCGGCTTCTGTAGGAGGTAATTTTTTGATATCCGGTGAGTCATGTCCTATTTTCCTGTAAAACACTTTCCAGTGGCGGATCCAGCCCCCACCTTATATTTTTGGAAATAGCGCATTTTCTTTGAAGTCTATTCACACTCCTGCCAAGAGCAGTACAAAATGGTTTCTATGGAAACACGGCAAAAGACCGGTTTCGGATTGATCTTTGTTACAAAGTAAAACCCTGCACACTTATGCAACAGTATATTACAGCAAAATCTTGTTAGAGGTTTGAAGTGTGGAACACAAATTCACTGATTCTTTATATCACCATGTTTGGACAGTTGCCTGCCCTCACCTTTTATCCACCTCTGCCGCCTATTTCTCAAGGGAATAATCAGCAAAAGGTGAGGAGCAATTGTTTTGATTGTTTTTTTCCTTTTCTGTATTACACATTTCAGCACCATTATGAGCTTCTGATGACGCACACATTACAACAATAAATTATGCCGACAAAGACAAGTTGACAAGTAAAAAATTATTCATGAATCAAGAGTATCGTAAAACAAGTTGAGAAAATTTTCATAAGTAAATGTCCTTTTTAAGTTATTTAAAATCAAATTATGCAATAATCATAAATACTATTTTGACTAAAAATCATAATTTTAGTTACCGGCGGTGGCATGCAAGCAAAACAATTTATACCAACTAGAGATGGATACCGACCAATAGTTGAAAATTATTTATAGGTACAGACCAAGACTAATGGCTCAACAATGCCAGCATTGTGCTTCCCCCAGCCCCCGTCACTGCATAACTGGCAGGGACCGCAGAGACCATTTTTAAGTGGTAGGGCTAAAAAATCTGGCCAAGACACACAAGCATTTGGGGCCACTGTTCAGCCATTTATCATGCATTCGCGCACCATCATATTTACAACCCCAATAAATATAACATAGTCGTCCTCACTTGGTATACCTTCCAATCCAGTAAATATGTAAATAAGATTGCGGCAGCCTAAGCTTGCAACTTTTTGAAGTTGCTAAAGTTTCTCTCACAGTTCTTCCGCTCAGCTGTGCCGAGCCTTTGGCTTTGCGACGCGCATATGCAAAAGTAGAAGCCTTTTGTTACTTTTAGGTGGGTAAAATTCATACATTATCCCTGCCATCTGGCGCCCTAAAAAATCAACCCAAGCAGAAAAGTGGTAGGGCTATCGCCCTACAAGTCCCTCCCCCTCTGTGGTCCCTGACTGGACCCAGTGGGAGGAGGGTGGTGGCACTGCGAGAGTGAAGTATTTTCTAAAGGGAACACAAGGACTAGAACACAGACCTTTGGATATCAACCTATACAGATCCAGTTTTAAAACTATCAATAAAACTGTTATTCACACTGGAAGAAAAAAGCTTCCCTGAAGTTGGACACAACTATGTGTAATGTTAAACTACATGCCTTATGTAAATATTACCAGCAGCCTCATTGGCAATACCTGAATGACAAAGGGGTATAAATGTGACAATATATTTACCCTTGACCTATTTCACAAATAAATTAAATTAGTTCAATTAGTTTCAGAAAATATCCATACTCCCCCAGACACAGCAGGGATTGAAATTTCCAGGAAGGAAGGTAGGGGTGTGGGGATCTCAACGACCCAATAAAGCAATGTATAAAGCTGGAATTTCCAGAGGGGTGGATGGCATTGGTGTTGGAAGTGGGGGGGGGGGGGGGGGGGGGGGGGTCATAGGGCAAATCCCTTCTCTGTGTGTGAAGGGAGGGGGGTATGGATATTTTATGCAAGTACACATGATAAATTTAAGCGAATAAGTGCAGTAAAGCTGTACATGTTTTGTTTTATTTTTTTTCATCTGTTGAGAATTTAAGTTTGACAAAGCCATCTTCACCCTCCAGTGGTTGAGCACAGAAGGGACAAATGGCCTCGAATGCTTCACATCCGTGTGGAATGGGCAACTGCTGCCAGAACCTGCCAGACAAGATATAACATAATTATCATTTCTCTTGATTGAGTGGCATGTATTTCTTTTTATGGTAGTTCTGTGAGTTTGGCACAACAAATCCCCATGTATAACAAACTTTATTTCACTCAGATGAAGGTGGGGAGAGGTCACCAACATTTCAGTGAGAGTTTTATCTCGTAGATCATATTCATCCACTTAACCCTTTCACTAGCAAACGCACATTTAGGCGCTATTTGGAGGCGTGGTCATTGAACCACTTGTGACATCATTAATTTGCACGTCAGTGGATTTTTGTGATAAACAGCTGATGGAGCTAGGATTGACCTTTCTACAGACCAGTTCATTTTGAATATCCGTTGTATTCTGACAGAGCTAATCAAAGAAAAATGCGATAAGTTTTGGGTGCAAAATCGGTGCTCAAACAGGCCAATACACCTGTAATTGATCATGGTCGCCTTTACCAGGGTTTTCCAACGATTTCATCCAAACTTTTCTGGCCAGAAGGAAGGAGGTGAAGAGAAGAAAGTAACAAGGATAAGAAATCCCCAAAAAAGGAAGGAAAAGGAGCAAGAAAAAAATTCAAATCTTGGCTTATGCGCATGCACCAAAGTGAAATATTGCGCATTTTTACATGGAATCTCTGTCAAAATGTTGCTACAGTGTGAAAAAGGGCTTTTTTAGCAAAGTTTAGGGGAATTCAGGATCTTAACACCAAAAATTCAGTTTAACGGTTGAAATTTTCGTGAAATTTTGCGCGTGAAAGGGTTAAATAATTGACATCAAACAATTGCAACAGTTCCAGTGTATTTGGTAGAACATCAATAACCACTAGTCTAATGGCTAAAGGTTTTCTTATCCTCATTAACTGTCGATAAGCTGAGAAAACAGATCTTACATTTGAGGTGTCCAGCTCCTGTCCCTTTAACCCTTTAAGTTCCAAAAGTGACCAACATGAAATTTCTCCTCACAATATCGATACTTCATCAAGAGAAAAGGTTATGAGAAAAAATGGAATGAACAATAGAGGGAAATTGAAATGATCTTCTAACAACTTCTCCCAACTCATACTATAAGGAAATATATGGAGATCAGTGAGGAGAATTTGTATGTGGATATTGGGGCTTAAAGGTTTAAGAGACTTCTGAATTAAATCATTTCATAGTTTCAAGCATGAATAACAGGCCACACGGATCAAATGGGTTGATATCAGTGCAACAGTATTGGACATAAAATGATTTTTACTTAGAACTGCGTGAAAGTTCTAAACTTGACAACAACCAATCTGAGACATCTCAGTATTGAGTCACAGATGCCCTTTGCATGGGGAAGAACTGAGAGTCAGTACAAAGAGGGACCTCAAGCTAGGACTGGCTTCACTGTATCCCTTGAAGGTAGTTGAACCTTACCTCACTGTTTCTTCAGAACAAACATGTCCACATGGTACAAAAGCATGTGTTGCTGAAGGTTCCCCTTGGTAGAATGCTGGCTGTCTTCCAAGGCTTAATGGAACATAACTGCTGGCCTGGTAATGACAGACATTAATCAAGATGTGTTAATAATTAACATATTTACCGTATTCATTGGGATAAATGAGGCACTGCAGCATGGCTGTTCTATGTGACAATGCTCATGTAATACCACAGGTTAACCAGCTAGTTTTACTGTTTAGCTGGTTTACCTGCAGAACAATGCTCAACTATCAACAGCTTTGCTACCTAAGCTAAACTGCAAACTTTTTCTTAAGCTATTTCAGACCAAAATGGGCAAAATCTATAGCCTAATTTCAGACCAAAATGGCTTGAAAACCATACCTTTTGGGGCCACACATACCTATACACAGTCAACTCTCATTATAGCGGACATGCTTGGGACTTAGTTTAGTGTCCATATTAGTGAGAGTTGTAATAGCAACCCTCCAAGTTAAGACCATTTTACTCGCCATGGCGACTAAAATTTTGGAGCTGGCGACTAAATTGGAACAGCAGTGGCCAGCCTGGCGACTAAAATAGAAAAGAAGGATTGAAAGCGTTAGCTTAATTAAGCGACTAAAATTTTTCAATGGCGACCAAACTTGAGCAGCCAGTGGCCAAATGGCAACTAAGGAAAAAAATATACTTGGAGGGCTGAATAGCGGGAGTCATTTCCAGTCAACCCTCTAAAGCCAGGGATCTGAATATTGTCTGTAATGGCAAGTGTCCATAATAGTGAGGTGTCCGCAAGGCGAGAGTTGAGTGTAGTTTACATCGGGGAGGAGGGGGGTGTTGACGCTATGGGAGAACTCTCAATTGTTTTTTCTCGTTAGCTTGTGACACTAACTGGTTAGCATCTTTCTTTCTCATTTTGTATATTTACAGTAGTTTGTTTTGTGAGAAGTCAGTCAATTATTTTGTACCTGCAAACACACTGGACATGTTCTTTTATCAGGAACATTTCTATCTGGCATATTCCATGAGTGAAGCACGTGACCACACTTGAGGTACACATATGGCTGAGTACTGGATAGACTGCTCCAAGGCTGCTGCTAAAAAATATAGAACATTTCAGGATTTTTTTTTTAATACACTTTATTTCAAACACATTACAAATCAAATTGCACTACTTTACATAACTTACACTACATTTCAAATAGACTACATCAAACTATGTTATACTGGATCAGAAACCCATAAGGGTTGAAACATGTAACTCCCTATGATTCGCATTGTACAAAGCGTTTGAACATCCGTTTCCATTACGTACCATATTTGGAAAACCACGAGAAAAAAATCAACCAATCAAAATTGCAATATTTGGATTAAATTCACAGCGCGTGCTAGCTCGCGGTAAATGGCGTTATCTTGTTTTTAAACAACTTTGGTTAAATAGAGTTAAATTTGGTTAAATTCCTCTGTTTCATCGTCATTTAATGGTCCGGAGAACTTAGCTTGGATACTCTTGATGAATTTCTTTAGTTTCTGTGAGTAATTTACTGCGTTTAGGTCGGAATTCAAGTGATTTACCGCAAAAGCGAAAATTTTCTTGCGTGTGTCGTTACATGTGTAAATCATTCGCGTACAAGCTCCTTGTGTTTCCAAATATGGTACTTGGCAAACTGAATGTTCGAACGCTGTGAACGCGCGCTATACATTTCAACTCCTTATGAGTTTCTGACTGGATAGATAATATAAAAATAAAAATATGATGAAAGTAAAACAAAAGTAATAATAATGAAATAAAATAAAATAATAATAATGATATAAAAAAACATTACATTACACATCTTCACGCTACTTTACAAATGCCAATAAAAGTAATTAGCTTGCCACAGTGCAGTAAAAAACAAAATGTATATATATATTAATAAATAAAAAGACAAATAAGTAAATAAATATGCAGGCGATTAGAGGGTGGTGGCATGCAGACCAAAAAAAAGCCAGGGGATATCACAAATCTTTCATATTAGATCTTCTGAAATAAAAGTACAGGATAAAAATCTTGAACAAGAATTTTGTTAAAAAATTATAAACCACAAAATAGTAAACAGAATGTTATTCAGGCTAACCAGAGTTCTATTTTAATTTACTAGACTAACTGCAGTGCCAGTCTGCAGTCTGCATTATTTTGTAGCAAAGCACAATGATAACATCAGTTCGATTTGGCAAAGTTTCAAGGAAACAACCTTTAGTTAGCAGTATATATCCTAGTAGAAGTACATATATATAGGATAATACATGGTTTCGCGGAGATATGAAATTTATCTTCGAGTGTTCAAATCGATAGCTCACGAGTGAGCGCAGCGAACGAGTGAGATATCGGATTTGAACACGAGAAGATAAATGTCATATCTCCAAGAAACCATGTATTATTCTTTTTATTATATAAACCTACTAATTACGATGTTTTTGACGATTTTCCGAAGATTTCCGACCATTTCCGAAGATTTCCGAAAATTTTCAAAATGTTGTCCGAAGGTTGCACGAATGTTTCCGAACATTTTCCGAAATTTTCCGAAATTTTCCGAAGATTCCCGAAGATTGCCGAGGAAGATCCGAAGATGTTTCGACTTAATATCGATTTACTTTGGCCCATTGAGCATTGGAACATGGCAAACTCTGCAAGCTGATTGGTCAAAAATGATATCACACTGTGTGGATATCATTTTTATCCACACATGTGGGATACCATTTTTCTCGAATTGCTACCACTCGCTATACCACTGCAGTTTATATAATAATATAGTTTATTACATGGAGGAGAGTGTTTTATTGGGAACTAAACCACTGGTAGATTCCATACGCCACTCCATCTGCGACCTGAGTGGCGTATTTTTCCGTATGTGATAGCTTGTGAGTGTCATATCGCTCTTTGATAAATGAACTTGGTTTCTTGTGTTGTTTAGCAAGCATTAAGCGATGAAAAAGAATGAGTTTTACGAAAATCTTAAGGACGAGAACATGATTATGGAAACCTTGATGATTTTAAGGTTTTTAAGGGGAATTCTACACAAGGAATTTCACAAAGTGCAAGATGTTGTAAAGAAGAAAACAAAAGCAGTTGAAAACTACTGGCCATCAAGACATTGCCATCGGCTTCAAGTCAAATTGGGCAATAGCTTACTGGGACCAACTTAGCTAAGGTATTCAATGTTTACGAACAGAATTTGTGAATAATGCTGAACTGAAGTACAACAAAAAAGACAAAGGAAATGAATAACATACAGCCATTTCTTTAAGAGCTTCAGCAGACCGCCAGAGTAAAACAGCTCCACAAAGATCGATTAACGATCCATCAAGCAAAGTATTTGACTCTTCCTCCACCTGAAAAATAATAACAACATTCAATTAGTAACAGCAAGTATGCCAACTCTCCTGGATTATCTGGGAGTCTCCCGGATGCAGAACGAGTCTCGTGTTTTCCCGTACGGGTCACGAAAATCTCCCCGATATAATGGAAATGTGAGTTTTTAATTTTTGTTTAAGACGCCTTTTGGAGAAAATTTTGAAATATTTGACCCATTTTTGAGGGTGAATATGCAGTGCTCTATTTTTAACTCCATTTTGAGGAATGAAAAGAGGTATCTTGATGCAAAATTGGCAGTCTCCCAGATTTCAATTTTTTTAGGTTGGCATCTCTGTAATAGCAATCATTTCCCTTGTTTGGCCATCTGAGGAAAAATTATTAAATATTATAATATTTAGTCATAGTATCCCATCCAAACAGAAACTCATATTTTTAAACACAAAATAAAATTTCCATCTGAAAATAAGCCCCTTCCTCCCACTGTATGTAAATACTGTAAAATTCCAGTTATAAGCCCTGGGCTTATACAACTTCGTAAGGGGTTTTGGGTGGGCTTATAAGCGGAGGGGCTTATATCCGGGGGGGCTTATAAGCGGAATAAAAAAATGTTTCGAAACGAGTCACGGCAGTGTTGATCGAAATACGTTTTTGAATTAAAAAGTCAAAATAAAGCAACATTTAGCCCTGTGCAGTACTGTCATCCAGGAGAGGGGGGCTTATAACCAGATGTATTTTTTTGTTTCCAGTTAGATGGGCCTATAACCGGGGGCTTATAAGCGGGGGGGCTTATATTAACCTGAATTTTACGGTATATGCACTGGGCTTGTTTTCAGAACTTTAAGGTATGGATTAATTGTGAGGCTAAGTAAGAGAACTCATGCAGAAGTGAATTTCTTTATGTTCAGTTTGAAAGTAGGCAGGTACTGACTCTTGTGCATCCTGGTACTTGTGCCTGGGTCCCGCCTTTTTATGAGAACCCTGAGTTTTTGACCAGATAGCAATTCACCCAAACTATAGAAACTGAATAAACAGCTACAGTAACTACAAAAACAATAACAACAACAACTACAATAAACAACAAGCTCAGATGACACTTACAGTCTTCCCTCTCTCAGTAGTCGACCTTGTTTTGCGAAGTCCATATACATTACCACATACTGATATTTCACGCCATATTGTTGGCTGACACGACGCGCCACCCTTTGGATTCATTAGGAGGAGTCCATTTGTTGTTAAACCATCCATCATGTTCTCTTCATTTTGCCACTTTGGTGCTTTTTCCTCTCAAGGGCAAGATTGAAAATGACAGTTAACTCCAAGAATACTAAGTAAATAATGCGAAACTCAAATCAGAGGACAGCAAAAATAACTTGGACTTAAGATGATTGAGTGGGAGGCACAGCATCCTAATGGTTAGTGTACTGGACTCTGGATTGAGCTGTCTGGGTTCGAGCACTGGCAAGGGTCATCTGTGTTGTGTTCTTGCATTTACTAAGACACTTTACAATTTCACGGTGCCTCTCTCTAATCATGTGTATAAATGGGAATTGGCGAACTTAGTGCTCGTGGTAACCCTTTGAAGGACCCCATCCAGCAAGGAGTAGAATACTCCTATTCGCTTCATGATACTGAAACCAAGATAAGCTCCAGCTTGATAGCCCGTACAAAATTTTTGCTGAGATCTTGGCGAGATTGCCAAGATTGCCAAGTGTGTTTGGTTTGATATAACCCGAATGTCTCTGGAATATATGCAAGGCGAGATCTCGCCGAGAATCTCAACAATATTCTTGTAATTTTGGTGAGTTTTTGGCTGCCAAGATTTGTCCTTTGGCAAGAATCTTGGCAAGATCTCACCGAGAATCTTGCTGAGGTAAATTCTCGGTGGCCAAAAACTCGCCAAGAGATTCTCGCTGAGATTGGCGAGATATTGCTTAAAATTTTGTACGGGAGGCTACTATGCTTGAACCCAGAATCAACCTCACCTTCAACATGCTTGATCTAAGCAAAAGTTTGCCAGCAAAAAAATCTTTATATGAAGTCCACTAACCCCTAAAAAAATATTACTAGATTTGTCAAACCCAGCGGCAAACACTCTAGCTGTATAAGGTGGACGTCTATTAACAACAATCCGGCAAGAATATCTGGAAATGGTGCTTTTCTGTGTATCCTGATTGACTTCAGAACATGTATTTCCAGGAACTGTGTCCATTATAACAAAGTCAATTTTAGAATCAGCTGAGCGGCCGATCTGTCAAGGAAGAGCAAAAACACTATTATTTAAAAATAACCCTATAACTTAAATACCCCCCACAAAATCTTGGATGGAAACCAAGACACATCAAATAAAGGTAAGGAAGGTTTTCAGGAAATGTTGTCTGCACTAAATTTGTAGATCAGAATTTTATACTTCATGTAAATGAATGTTGTGGGGGTTCAGAAATGTGTCTAGTTATTCATTAAAAGTCTACCTGGTTGCATCCCATGACATGTTATTTTCCAGAAGTGTGTAATGGTGACAATCTTTGAACACCACAATGAACAGGCTTAACATCAAGACCTCAATAAAATTTCATACCTGAAACATATCAGTTGTGGGATCTCTACAGTATTCAACAACAACTGCACTGCCGTGGGATAAAGTGTATGATACGCTGTGGGCTTCTGAATTAACAATCTGTTTGATTAAGCATCCATTAGTACCATGTTATAAATTCAAATACCTATGTATTAACCAACACACGTACTACTCAAAACAACCCATGTCACTATACATGCTACTACTATACATGTATAGGGTGCAGAGATAAACCTTTAAGCTACTGATATGCTTGGATAATAAACTGTGAAACAAACAAATAAACAAACATACATGTACATACAAATGAACCAACAGTTTGGTAATATTGTGTTAAAAGAACAGCTCCCCAAACTGACTGTTGTCCGTCTGTCGGTCGTCTGAGGGAGCAGGGGTGGCGCAGTGGTGAGAGCAGGGAGCAGGGGTGGCGCAGTGGTGAGCGCGCTCGCCTCCCACCAATGTGGCCCAGGTTCGATTCCGGCCCGGTACCAAATGTGGGTTGAGTTTGTTGTTGGTTCTCGTCCTTGCTCCGAGGGTTTTTCTCCGGGCTCTCCAGTTTTCCTCCCTCCACAAAAACCGACACTCTAAATTCCAATTCCATCTTAATGCATGTACATGTCTAAACGAGCTCTATGAGCTCTTCTGTGTAACATGGGTAAATAAATTACATGCAGACAGACGGCCAACAGATTTTGGCTAATGTGCAGGCCATCTGTCGACCGTTTGTCGGCCGACAGTTGGCAGACAGTCGGTGATGTGTCGGTAACATGTCGGTAAGTTGTTGGTGGCTTACAGTGTACCTTCACATTTTTTTCTAAGTTTTCTTCAAATACCGCCCCCGAGATGTATAACTAGGGATAGCTGACACTACATCTGTCCCCGCTGTTATCCTCTTTTTTCTCAGCACATCTGTTACTACAGTCAATTATTTCGCTTGATATTTTGGCTTTCTATTTTCTTAATTGATTAAAAATCAGTTTTCTGTTTGAAACAGTCTTGCGATAAATCAGAAGAAAACACTAATTTTTCTCGTGTTTTGTTCACAAAGTATAACTTGTTTCTGGCCTTCTCTTTTTCAAGATCATGAGACGAGGACGTGCCATTTAAAACAAACTTTCAGTATGAATTGTTGAAGCCCAGTAGATAAGTAAAACAAAGCCAAATTATGCAAAAATTCTGAAGGATTAATAATCACGTAAATTTACTTACACGAACATGTCCCCAACTTCCTGAGATCATTTTGCTTTTTTGCTGTAATGAGTGATCTCAGCGAGAATAAACTTTGGTAATAGCCAAACGTTTTAAAACTACCAATTGAGGTCAATTGAGATAAGCTGTTTCCAGTTTTTTTTTGTTTCAATATATTAGGGCTGGGAGCTGAGCTCGAAACAGATGGCAAAAGATTTCTCACCTCTGGTAATGTAAAGGCCTGCCATGAGTGAGTTTCGATTATCTCAAGAACTCTTTTGAATTCTCTTTCCTTCTTGACAAGTCTCAGTTACAAATTTTACTTAAATGCCTGAAGACTGATCGAGTCTTTTATCTTAGTTTATTTCTTCCGCTTGACTTTTTTTTATTTAATAAGTATGATGTTCCGGATAAAAGGCGAAAGCACTGGATCGACAGCTGGCTAGTTATACTTGTATGAGCAACTGAAGACTTTCTTACTTCTCTGCGAGTTTCAATGATTGCGTTTGAACTTATTGCAGCTCCTTACTTTATACCTTGGTTGTGGCCTGAGTCTTTCAAACCCCTCGTGTAAAGTGTGATTTGTGTCTGACAAATCTCGATTTCGGATTGAGTTTGTCAATCCTGTGATTGGACGAGGGCTGCTCGCAACACACTAACAAGAGAAATTTCTAGACCAATACGTACTATTCTTGTTTTTGATCATATCAATTGCACAAGTTTCGGCTTCTAGACCTTGTGAAATCAATAAAGCTTGAAGGAAACTGCAGCAACCCAACGGCAATCAACGTTTGCAAGCATTGTTTGATAACTTGTTGTCATTTGTGCACGTTCTAACGCTTTGGGTTGTCATCATCACCCAATCATCGTTTATCTTGCGTCATCATTTACCAATCACCGTACAGAGAATTTTATCACACCTCCCGATAACCACTTGCGGGCACTCTGCACAACTCCTGATACTATTTGCGCACCCACTTTGGTCAAATCGAGATTTTTCCTGTATAATATTATACTGTATATATGCACGGACTACAATGATGCCTCCTTGGGTCTGGGCCAAAACCCTGTGGGGCAATAAATTGAAAATAAAGTTATATCCACTTCAGCTAAGGTTATGCAGTTGATACATTTATAACAAATTATACTTCATATAATTACCAACAATTCAAAGCATAATTATAAATATTAAGTTATACAAAATTTATTTTTACTTTCTACATTCCTGCAAAATTGGTTGAGTCACCGATAAAACAAAAAGTCCAAAGAAATTGGCAACCCTGTGGCACCCCTCAGGTTCAGTGTTAATATTGATGGCTGACCTGTGGTTCCAGAAAATACCCATTACTCCTACCATCTGCCTCCACGATGATCACATAAATAATTCTTCAGGGAAATTCCATTCATTCCAAGTAGAGAGAAGAGTAGGGGATAGTTTCATGTTAAGACCAATTTTCAGAGTGTATGTAACAACATGAATAGAATTCTATCTTTATCAATACATTGAAAAGCAGCAAAATCTTTTTTGTTAAAAGATGTTCTTTCAACCGTTTCTAATCTAATTTATGACACATGGTGCACTTAGTTTTGTCTAAATTATATATTAATTATTCAGCCAAGCATAGATTTGTTGCAAGCTTTGAACAGTTGTAAATTATGATAAAAGGAATAATCTGAAGCATGCTGCTGGAAGAATACAGCCTGCACAGGGGGAATTGTTGACAAGAAAAAATTAAATCAGGCTCACACCATCCTCAGATGCCAGGTTAAAAGTCTCTTTTTGCTTAAAGCTATACTTACAAGTGGTTAAAGCACTGTAAACTGGCAGAAATGATTGTAAACACAAGTCCTTCTTGTCTAAGGAATCTCAATACAGTCAAAAATCATAGAAATTCTTACAAGAGGAGATATTGTGGAATGAAGAGTTTACCCCAAATAGCCTTCACGAATGGTACTGGGTATTTTCTAGAATCACACATCTGCCATTGAGCCTAATCTGCACACACCTGCATTCCAGTGTTCGAAGAAGCCAGGTGCAATTTGTAGGGTTGCACTCCTGAGGGGGATCCCTTCTTTCTCAAAATATACGAGCCTTGGTGACCACGCTTGAGTTCTCCTCCATCGGGCAGAGAACCATTGTAACTGACCAAGAATTACACATCCACAATTACCACAAAATGTAAACAACACAGTTAAGAAAAACATGTTTTTAAAAAACAGAAAACAAACATTCAATGATGATTCCTCTGCTTTGAGAACTGGTGCATCAGACTTACCCAAGAACCACAAGCGCACCGTAAATAGTGTCTTTTTCATCGCTATCACTAGATGTCATACCTAAATCTTCTATCACTTTGACTCGTTTAATCTTTGGTTGCCTATTTCTCCCATCCTGTAACATAAAAACAAAACAGCAAAAACAATGATAATTATAATATCATTTTTGATGTATATGTATCCACCATTCATACAAAATACAGTGTATTTCATTTTAAAATAGTGACATGTTCTAACAAATGTTGCTTTACAAACCCTAAGCATATAAATTCTCAATTGAATAAACTAAATAAATGCAATTGAGACATGGAATACAAATTATTGTTGCTACCAATTTCTCACAGTTGAATCTGGGCTACTGTAAAAATATTCAAAATAATGTTAAGTTTGTATTGTTTATTATTTGTAAAGTGTGACTCCCCAAACAACCAAAAATTAGCAAACTTTATGCCAAATACAGATATATACAAAGAAATTACCTATAGACCTTCCTGATCACAAAAGCTGATAACAATTTACAGCCTATACATGTACATATTAATGACAGTAGTTTCTTCAATGGCCAATGGTTAAAATATTTCAATTTAATTAAATAAATGCAGATATAATTTTGCTACCACAGAAACAATCATCCTGCGAAATCGCGTGGAATATCGCCTGATACTTAGCCGATGAGGCCGTAGGCTGAGTGGGCTAAAATCAGACGATATTCCACAAGATTGAGCAGGATAATTGTTTTATTATTCAACAAATTGTCAATGAAACGCTAATTGTAGCAAAAATGCTGTGTTTCTGCAGTGCTTTACAAATTTTTGGATGAATCTTGGCAACCTATGTATATATCGCAGGATATCTGTATGGATGACAGATAACAATGGTTTTCTGACAATATACCGTAAAATTCCGGTTATAAGCCTCCCCGCTTATAAGCTCCCCCGGTTATAGGCCCATCTACCTGGAACAATAAAATACATCCGGTTATAAGCCCCCCCGGATACAAGCCCCCTTCTGTTGGATGACAGTACTGAGCAGGGTTAAATGTTGCTTTATTATGACTTTTTAACTTAAAAACGTATTTCAATCAACACTGCCGTGGCTCGTTTCTAAACGTTTTTTTTTTATTCCGCTTATAAGCTCCCCCAGATATAAGTCCCTCCGCTTATAAGCCCACCCAAAACCCCTTATTACGAAGTTGTATATGCCCAGGGCTTATAACCGGAATTTTATGGTATGGGCATTGTGCGAGTTTGTTGAATAATAATTAACATACATTATGTGAAATTATTGAAGAGCAAATTTGGGTGATGGTAAATTGTCGCTTTTGAATTCCTTAACCTGGTTGTTCTGAAATGTTATTTTCACTCCACTAATGCATAATTCAAGCAAAGTGGTATTGATAGCACTTTGAGAAATGTTTTTAACTGTAAGCCTAATAATATTTGGCACAAAAATATGCACGGATATTTGTCCGCGAACATTATCTGTTCCAAGAAGTGAACAGTTTTCCGAGAGCGAAGGCTATTGTGTTAATTATCCTTCAACTATTTTCTCACAAGGGTGCATTTCGGGAGACCTTTTCTGAAAAGTTTTAAACATCAAAGTACTGCTGTCTGCACTCAAAATATTGTTAGGGACTGGTCATAAAGTAACAGGAGGGGGGGGGGTGGGCTATGAATTTTCTTTTTGTTAGTACCAGTTGGTTTTCAGTGGCCCACCCCCGAGTTATTTGACAAAATTGGGGCAGCCCACCCCTGGAGTGGCGCAGAAAAACCTAGTGGCCCACCCCCCCAACCAGGGAACATTAGCTTGCCACTTTAGTCAGAATCTACAAAAAATCTTCGAGATCGAAAGTCTGAAACATGACTCGGTGTAGATTCTGGTAGAATTTTTGTACTGTTGTAGTTATTTTGAATTAAATATGATGTTTGGTACAAAGCAAAGTAGGGGGTTTGAGGAATGCTCCCCTGGGAAAATTTAGATTTTAAGAAACTCGGAAATAATATTTTAGGCATTCTGGTAGAATATTTGTACCACTGTAGTTGTAGTCTCTGCAGTTTAAAGGGATAATCATAGTTGGCGTTTTTGAGTTGATGATGTTAGGTACTGGCAAAGTAGGGGGGTCTGGGGGATGTTCCCCCACGAAAATTTAGATTTTTAGAACCTCAGAAACGCTGTTTTAGGCATTCTGATAGAATTTTTGCACTATTATAGATGCTGTTAAATGAATAATTTAACCATGAACCATCCCTGACGCAGTGCATTATTTTTCCTGGCCGCCACCCTTTTTGACATGTTGAAAAATAGTGACCCACCCCCAATTTTTCACAGCCCACCCCCCCCCTTTAGTCTGTTCAAAATATTTAGTTGCATTCATTTTAACAGTTGGTCACAGTTTACTCTGGACAAAAATTAAAAGGGCGAACGTAAATTGCCAAAAAGTTCGAAAACTGGGGAATATAATATTTAACAATTATTCTTTGAAATCGAGGTGAATAGTGGCAGAATATTTACCGAGCCGCGTAGCGGCGAGGTAAATATTCTGCCGCTATTCACCGAGATTGAAAAGAATAATTGTTTTAGTATATACACACGAAGTGATCTCAAAACAGACAATCTAGGCATTTTCAAAAGGAAACCAATGAAAGGCAATTTTATTGACGTCTAATTTGACGTCTCAATTCATGCGTGAAACACGTACAAAGCTATTTACAGATTCTTTTAACAAGGCAAATACACAATCTTCGATAAAATCCTAGTCAAAATGGTCCTTTTACACAGTTCAAATCAGCAACTTTAATCGAAAGTCTGCTTGGAAATTGATAACTGATCAATCAAAGTTTTCGAAGTTATCGAGAAAGGCTTGCTGTTTGGCTCGTTGCGAAGGTGCCTGTCAATGGCGGCTCGAATTGAGGTGAGTGTTGTCTTGTTGTAATATGACCTGTCTTGTTTTCTTGCAGACATATAAAACTTCAATTCTTCTTTTTCCATTTCCTCGATTTCGGTGAGAAATTCGTTGTCAGGCAAACCAGTCTACAAAAATGCTCGTATAAATGAGACAAATTGTAGTCGCGAAGATTAATTGCTGCCTATTCAGCGATAGGTCGAATTCACGGTAAGTTATCTCGATAAACAAACTGAAAAATACTTGTTTGCAAAACATGACTTCTTCACTTATCTTTAAAAACTTTTAGGCCAACGTTCGTTGCCTTCTTGGTGTTTTCTGGCACGCTGTCGTCTTTTATTTTCACTAATTTGATTCTGAAACGCTAGCGAAACGCGAGTTTACGCCGGCCATTTTGTTTTATGTTTTATGGGATAATGCATTATCCACTCAGTAGCGAGCGAATAATGTGGCATTAGCCCGAGATAGCGAACCAATCAGATTGCTGGAATAGCCAAGATCACTGAGTGTGTATATACTAACATCCGATATTCCCCGGTTTTGACTGCATCACGTGACATGCATAGACCAATCGGGCGTGTGAAAAATATTTGATGGAATTATAAACCATGATATGTATCAGAAGCTGGGACAATTTATGCAATTTTTGCAAAACTGCTGCCTATGCCCGCCCTAGAAAGCACAACGTGTTCCACTATAAAACCTCCTCTGGGGCTCCCTAAAGAGATACTTCGAAAATCAAGACAGCAAAGCCGAAGACAGGATGAACTGGGAAATTAATTTATGCGTACTGAATACAAACATAATCGCGTGTATAAATTTATTTCCCAGTTCCCCTTATCTTCGGCTTTGCCGTCGAGATTTCCGAAGTATTTCCTTGGGGTGTAAGTGTTTTTACCTCGACCTTGATTTTTCCGAATATCTCAAAAACCTCATCCAATAACTGTTTAACAACACACAACAAGCACGTTTTAACGGCCCGTGAACCACGGAACGTCTTTCATATTAAGCTTAACAAATCTAACTGAAAATTGCGGCGAAGAGATCCTACATATCATAATTCAAAAAATTAAATAAAATACATGTTGTAAATGCTTTCACTTTGAATAAAGAAGGTGTTGAATAAAAAACTGCGGTAAGATTTCCGCACAGCCCTATTTCATACTATCGCTATAATGTCTATAATACAGAGTTAACGAGTCAGTCAGAAAATTGTAATGTATGCATAAATAATGTTGGGGCTGTGCGGAAATCTTGCCAAAACTGCTTACGCCTAAATCTGGCGAACAAAATGTAACATATTCTTACCCCATCAACAAACTCTTCTGCAGTTTCTGTCATGATTTCGGGCTTGCCCCATGTAACAGTTTTCTCCGGAGGAAAGGAGGACTAGTCTGAAATAGGACTGGTCAGCGGCATAAACCTTCAATACTTCATGTATACAAATCCACAAATCAAAAAATCAATCGTAGCTGTTACGCACAGTGGCACACCCGGGGGGGGGGGGGGGGGGGGGGGGGGTACTCCCCTAAATTTCAGATAGGGGTGTGCCGCGAACGTTCTCAAACCCGGACCCTATCTAAGGATAAAGAAAACGAAAATTGATACCCTTTCTAAGGCCCAAACCCGAAAATTGACACCCTATTCAAGGGGAGGAGAAGCATTGCATGACGACTCAAATAACGGCTAACCGCGCACGGCAAAGCTCAAATCTTTCAAAATCGCTCTGTTGATACTTAATGACGGATAGTTCCGTTTTAACAGACAATTTTTTTCGTTTAGCTGGGCGTTTATTTGAGCTGCTAGAATTTAGCTACCCTATCTAAGGATCACACCAGGAACACAATGCCAAGAGGAACAAAAGTGATACCCTATTTAAGGACCAAGAACATCAAAAACCATACCCTATCCCGCGGCACATACCTGTATAGCCCATATATGGGAGTACCCAAGTTTGAGCTAAAGAAATCTCCTGTTTTTCATCACTATTTAATCCGAAAATCGTAGGCGATTGTAGGTCTTCCGAACAGATATTCACCGAGAAACGGTCTGTTGGGTGCCCTTGAATAAACCCCCGCGGGATGTTGGGAAAACACGACAAAAGCTTGTAAATCACGAGCCGTCAGGCGAGTGATTTACAAGCTTTTCGAGTGTTCTCACAACATCGCAAGGGGGTTTATTGCGTCGGTAAACCCCTAGAAAGTGTGGTCTATTGCTTTTATGAACTATCGAAAACGACTTTTAAAGATATGGGAATCTATTTAATATTTCGTGATCAACAACCTTATTCTCACAGCGGCTGAAAAAATAAAACACAGGTTTAGCTTCACCGATCGCTCACACCAAAATCAACGAACCGACGCGACGAAAACGTTTAGTCCGTTTAAAGCTGTAAAAGTCATAAGAAAGGGAAGAGAAAGGCAAACGGTAAACGGAACAAAGTGTATTCAACGATTTAAAGTTGCTTTTACAACGAAATTTAGCAAACTGTGGCCGGAGTCATTCATTGCGAAAGTGAAGGACTGCACGGAAAGTGTGCAAGTTTACAAACCTCACAGACCGCCGAAATTATTTAGAATAAAGGTTAGTTTCAGAAACTCTGCTTCGAATATTTTATTTCGAACTTATTTGTCACGTACTTTTTTTGTTTTCGCCAAGCCACAGACTTTACAGAAAGCACTGAAATTGCTTAAAACTAGAATTTAATTCAAGCGCGTACAAGAACACAGTGTGAATTTCTGCCATCGAGATAATTCAAGTAAGCTTTCGATTCAACGCGATCAATTTGAAGTAGTTTTTTTTTCAAATAAGGTTTTTGAGTGAATGTTGAATGAAAAGATGTCCATATAGTTTTATTCCAGCCCGGTAAACGCGTAACTGTTTATTGTATTCCTTCTCATTTGATTGTTTCTGCGTTTTGTTTTGTTTTATTTTCTTCTAGCTATACGCTTAGTTCTTTCACTCCAACTGCGACGGGCGGCAAAATTCATTGTTGTGAACCACCCTCAGTAAATATTCATTATGATCATTTATTGGAATCATATCTTCTGTTTTAATCATAATATAGACCAAAATTAGACATTAAACTAGCGTTATTAAATTATTCGTCCTTAAGCGTAGTCGAGCGTAGTGCTGCTTTGTCGGGGAGCGGGAGATTACCGGTACAATAAATAGAACATAGGTTTTTGACTTTTTGTCCAATCAGAGTGCGCGTAGTATCTGAGGTTAGTTCATAATTTCTTATAAAACTGTCACCACTGTTAGAAATGTCAGAAATGTAAAAAGTTGGGGGGTCACTGAATTCTTCCCGAGATAAAATGTCTAAAAGATCATCTTAAGATCTTAAAAATCGGCCTTCGTGGTGGATACCCCAGAAGGTGTGCTACAATCGACTGCGTATTCTTGCGATCTTACAACCGACAAATGCTACCTTTCTTTCCCACTATTGAGTAAACTGATGGTTGAGCTGTTGTGTAGCAGTTCTCACAAGCTTGTAATCCTACAGCTCCTCTACTAGTGTAGCTGTTACAATTGTTTTGGGGCTAGGGGCATTGTTCCTGTTGTTTGTTCTAATGTTCTCATGAAAGGTCGCAAGCCATTCATGTGGGACCTTGCGTGGGCTTGCGTCGCCCAATTTTTTTTATGCCGCGCTTACCATCTTTCACCGGCATCGGGAGAAATTTTCAATAGCCCCTCCCCTAAAACCTAACTGAAAAAAACCATGTCCCACCCCTCCCCCTCCCATAAAACATCATAGTCCGCCTCTTTATAAATTGTGGACCCTCCCAAAGCTATCAAAAATATAATTTACATACGTAACATGAAACTTGGGAGTTTTCTGAAAACAAAGACTTTAAACACCAATATGGAGTGTTTTCGGATGGGCGCTGGTATAGCGCTTGAACGCTGCACTGATTTAATTCGTGGCGTACAAGTTCGGCTTGTTGCCGCAACACACGCTTACGAATGGTTTTGAAAGGCAAAAAATGATTTACTGGTTTACAAAGAAAGTGAATGATTTCTGGTTGGTTTAGTCCATGGAAACTAAGGTATGAAGACTATATCATCATTCGTGTTAATGTTGTAGACTTTACTAGTAAGCTTACAGTCATAAGTTACCGTCAATTCCGGACCGACTTTCAGTGAGAACTATATATGAGACGGTAGAAAAAGTATAAACAGATGCAACAAGTATAGCTACAAATCGGCTGTTCGAACCAAATCCAACTTAACAGCTTATCCTTCCCAGCTCGATATATACTGCTTATACTTTTCCATATATGCAACTACTACGCAATTCATACGCCAAATTTCCAAGTAGTACCGAGAAAGGGCTGTCAACTTGGTCTACGCTAGATAAACGCTTTCGATTTTCCGGATAAAACTGCCAGGTCGCTCCAAAGGAGCTTGCACCGAAATCTTTTTTCTTCTTTTTACCAGGAGGCAAGACACGTGTTACGAAGAGCGCAGATGGCAGGTTCAACAAAAGGGTTTGCGTAAGTAAACAATGTTACTTCAGTCAGTCATTCAATTTAACTGTGAGCAGCGAACTCCACTCAACTCCGCTCAGCTACGAGCATTGTAAATAAGTAAATCTTTACATTACATCTGGATGACTAGGAAAATGCGTTTGCAGTGACAGGGGCTTTGTCCGCTTATTAGAAAACAAAGGCCCATTTTACATGTAACCCCATAACACTTCCAATCAGAGAATGTGTATAAAAAATAAACGTGGCCGAATTTTGCCTCCGTATAATTTGTGGTAAGAAACTTTCTTTGCCCGGTTTTTCAAAGGATTCCTTTTCCGTCTAACTTGAGGTATTAAGACTTTCGTTTCAAGGCGTTTTACGTGACTGATTTTGGTCTTCATTATATAATATATGTTTTGTAATTAATTGCAATGAACTACAGCCGAACCACTTTTTCAGTATTAACAGCATAATGAAAAGCGTATACGTGTTTACAATGCTGACAATAGAACTTAACTGTAAAAGCCCTTATCCAATGCTATCAATATATTTTTAACGTGTTGGTGCATATTCTATGTTTTGTAAAGGCTAAAATAGTTTCAGTTTGATTTCTTTGTATTTTATATTCTAAAATATTTTAGTACCTTTTCGATTGTTTGATTTATTGATAAATTTGGTTCGAAAATTCGAAACAAAATTGTTGCCCATGGCTAAATCCCTAAATTAGAAAAAACTTAACTAAATGCAGCATTTGTATTTAGCTACAGAAATGAAAACATTTACAATGGGCGGCTATATAATCAAACTCCTAGCATTGAAAGAGTATTGATTCTGTGCTAAAATTAGCGTGAACAAGCTTGCAGAATTTGCAGATTAGTTTAAAGCTACAGAAGTAAAAACATTTTCCCTGTGCAGCGAATATAATCAAACTCCTAGCATTAAAGAAGTGTTAATTCTGTGCTATAATTATTCATCAAGGGCTCTCGGAGTGTTGACTGTGATATTATAAACTTATAGCTGAGAATTGGCCAAAATTGTAACTGTTAGCTGAGAAAAGACGATTTTAACTGTCTAGGTGAGAATGAGATCAGTTAAATGTAACTATTGATTGAATCAAGGGAAAACTGAGAATAA
Source organism: Meandrina meandrites (assembly GCA_963693305.1). Lineage (NCBI taxonomy): Eukaryota > Metazoa > Cnidaria > Anthozoa > Scleractinia > Meandrinidae > Meandrina > Meandrina meandrites. Next base: position 4,984,530 of record OY855908.1, on the reverse strand, counting down.
GCCAAATTTTAACTGAATACAGACTGTCCAGCAGTCCATCTAGACCCTCTAGCTAAGCAGCTGAGTTAATGAAGATCACTTCAGGAGTGAATTGCAGATAGAATATACTTGCAGTCGGCTAATTGTGATTTAGGAGATGTTCAGCTACCAGAAACTGTTTTTCTAATTTTACACACACATCAGCCATCGGGACTGAAAAGTTTTGAAAGCGAACATCTCCGAAGTATTATTCAAATTGTGCCAGCGTTCACAACGCGCGTTCAAATTCGATTTAAATCGGGAAAACTCGGGCAAGTCGGAAAATACTATTTAAATATAGTTTGAGCACATGTTCATTCTTAATGTAAAATTTATGAATGAAACATTGACATTGGAGTGGACATTCGCATTTTGAATCAAAACATAAGCATTCAAGTTTCTATGAAATTTACGTATGATGATGAGATCGCATCGGTTTAGTCAACATGCTTCTCTGACTTCCATTTGTTTCTTGCCGGTTTAGCGGCCCCTCGATAAATACAAGTTATTTTGCCTGCATCCATAGTCATTCAAAATTGTTTTTTTCAGTTTAATGATGTCACCGTCAATATGTAAGATGTCTCTGCTGGAAATTTCAAAAGGATGTTAAGCTGTGTTCTCACTAGGCCGAAACATGATGTAGCAATAAAACGACAATTATTGGGATGGGTTGAAAGCAGAATATTTGGGAGAACATTGCCACGAAACTTGACGACCGACGGCTGCAAGCGCAATTGCAAAATTTAATTGCAAACAATTCTTTTTGTACCGAAGACAGCGCAAATGCTGTCTGCTCGCTAAACGCTGGAAAGCCCTTCTCCTCCGAAGGGTTTAAAAATTGACACTTAAACCAAAGAATTAATGGAAATGTGATAGTAATTTTGAACTCCATTTTTCTGTTAAAGTGTGCGAGATTTTGCGAGTATAGTACTAGAACTGCATAAATTACACAACCGGGGCATGAAACGTGTTTGAAACTGGCCTGGCATCTGGATGTGAACAATGCATTAGAAAACATGTTTAGGTGAAACATGTTTACTCTAAACACGTTTCGGATTTAATGTTAACACAGTTTAATAGTTTATTTAGTGATGAAGCGCTTGCAAAACGGTTACAGCCGAAATCCCGACAGGCTATACAGAATTTATACTATATTTATATTTAGTCAAGTTGACTTGAACTCGCATTTAATTCAAATCTGCCGAATTTAATTGTTTTAAACGTTCGCATTCATTTACATGCACTTAATTCGGAGAGCCAGCTCATTCATGTCATGGACAATTTGCACTGTACAGTTGAATGCTGGTAACTAAACCGAAGTGGGAAGACTGTTGGAAACAGGAGGGGTTAATTTCTGATAGGAGCTAGAGCTCCACAGCTTCACAAACCGCAACATTGATTCTTGCAAACTGTACGTTAACGTATCTTCCACTGAAGTAACAAACTTTCAAATCAGTGAACTGGTAGGATGATCAAGCTGAACTTTTTCTATTGCTTGTCTCCATAGTGTAGGGCGCATTGCGTTGGTGGAGTCTGTTTGTTCCGTTTTTAGTAATTCAACGTCTGACTTGAAAATGACTTTCGCTTTAACGGAAACCGACTCCGACTTGACCCGGGGGGGGGGGGGGGGGGGGTACTCCCATAAATTTCGGATAGGGGTGTGCCGCGAAGGTTCTTAAACCCTGACCCTATTTAAGGATTAAGGAAACGAAAATTGCTACCCTTTATAAGGCCCAAACCCGAAAAATGACACCCTAAAGAAGGAGAGGAGAAGCGTTTGGTGACGATCCAAATAACGGCTAACCGCACACGGCAAAACACAAATCTTTACAAAATCTCTTTGCTACTAGGTAAACGGATAGTTTATAGTTTAAACAGACGATTGCTACGTTTAGTTGGGCATTTATTTTAGCTGATAGAATTTAGGTACCCTATCTAAGGATAACACCGGGAACACAATGCCAAAAGGAACAAAAATGATACCCTATTTAAGGACCGAGAACCTCAAAAACCATACCCTATCCCGCGGCACATACCTATATAGCCCATATATGGGAGTACCCCCCCCCCCCCCCCCCCGGGCGACTTGAGCAGCGGGATTGCTATCGTCGTTGATTTGCTTCAGGGAATGAGTGTCATTTGCATGATCTCCTTTTAAACTCTTTCACTGGAATCGTAAGTTCTTCTTAAAGACTATGTTAGAGTACTGGTTCATCTCGTACTCGGTTTGCTCGGCCTTGTATTTCCTCTTCTGGGGACTTAGGTTTATTAATGTGACTAGGGCTTTGAAATGTTCTTTATCGTTTACTGAAGGCGTCCCATTCGTCTTTGCTAAAACAGATTACACAGTTGGTTTCTTCTCCTTCATTAAGTTCAAAATCAAAGTATCTATTTGCTCGATTTCCCGTTTGCAGTATTCAGTTCAGAAATGTCACGAACATAACCGTCAACGTTCATCTTGACGTTACGGCTGGAGGAACTTTGTGTAGGTTCGAAAGTACGCCATTATGGTACCTTGATCGTCGCTCTTGCACTTCGTTATTTGGGCACTTAATGTGGTGGTACAGTGGAACCACGATTTAACGAACCTCTATTTAACGAAAACCTTGATATAACGAACGGTATTCTTTGCCCCAGCAATAGTAAAATATATGAAAAAGAACCTCGATTCAACGAACCTTCGATTTAACGAACGAATTTGGCCAGTACCCAGCAACTAAGCCATCGGCTGGTAATGGAGCTCTTGGAACAACAGAAACTTATACTTACTCAAACCGGTCACTATTTAGAGTTAAGAAATGTAACTTAAATCAGCTTAAGCCACGGTAAAATCACACAGAGTCTTGCTTATTCTAGACTGAAAACTGAAATGAACAGTGCCCCATTGGTTAGAGATAAAGATCTTGAATTTAAGAAGGACCACACTGTCTACGGAACGCATCTAAATGCTATTTCCCACGATTTACCGACTATTGGATTTCGCGGTAAATTAAATGATGTCGTGATGTCAAAACGTCAAGCTAGATAGAGACTTCATTATCCCATGATGGACATTTGCATAATATACATCTATACATTACAGAATTTTGTGGAAAGATATGGGACTCGAATATTTTTTCAACCAACCTAATAAAGTCTACTTACTTCGATTTCTTCATAAGCGTTAAGTTGCAAATTGTATCAGTTATGATAGGATGTTATTATTTCTCGGGCGTGGCCGAGTCATAATTTGACATTTTCGTCGCCAAAAGGGGGTCATGGTTCCAGGCGTTCCTTGCGTGGATCGCGGAAACTGGGGATGAGAGTGCGAGTCGAGTGTGACAGCTTTTGGTAGTGCTCGCCTTTCGTAAACAACGTAAAAAGCCTGAAAGCTAGGCAAATGTGCAAAGTTCACACTAGTTCTCACAAGATAACAAATGAGCCATATGTGAGTTCTAAAAACTACGAAAATACTGCCAAAACTGTGACAGCTGTGGAGTGTTTAGCTGTTAGTACTCTTGAGACATTTCGTGGTAAAATACATGATGTACTACTAGTAGTAATCAGCGATTAGGGTAGTGCGTTCGACCTAAATTAATATGCCTCAAATGGAGCGAGAGGATAAGTGGGAGAGGAATCTCATCACACAACGTTTTGAAGGAAAGATTGCGTGACGAGCCAAAAGAACATGTCTGCAAAATAAAGAGCTGTGTTCCCCGTATTACGCCATCTTGTTGTTGTTGTCTTTATTATTGTGTTACTGAATATTGGGTTACTCAAGGTGAATACGCGGAACAGTGACATTACCTGGAATTTGTCGCATCAAGAAATGGGTTGTGTTGTTTTCAAAGGGGTTTAATAAACTGTGAAAAAATTGTGACACTGTAGCAGTTCTTGATATGTTAAAGCAGAATTTTTCTTTGCTTGCAAGCTATGTTATCGTAAATTGGGTGAAGCCATTCAAATGATTTAATACAGGTGTAGCCTGTGTACAGCCGTCCGCTCCCCGATTTTTTTTTGAGGGGAGTGGACGGCTGTACACAGGCTAATACAGGTGTATTGGACAGGTCGACGGAAACATGATCTGTCATCATAGCAGTAATTGTTTGCCAAAGGTCAAAAAGAACCTCAAATAATGAATGGAACGGCAAATAATTTATTGATGTCAAAATATTCATGGTAAAACAAAGTGAATAGAAGTCGCTCCTAGCACTTCATGTGACATTCGCAAAGCAAAAACGTACAAGGTCATAAATGAATGGGCAATTTGCATTCATTTCTTTTACACTAAAATAGATATGGAATAGAAATGAATTATCATGTACACGACAAATAATGATTTACTTATTTCACTTAAGTTGTTATCTTTTGACACTACACAACTTCTAAAACTCCACAGACTAAAACAAATACTTTCACCTACATTTCAAAATAGATCGAGGCACAGCACATCAACTTTTCGTTCATAGTCAATAGACTCACAATACTCAATAATGATTTCCTCATCAAAATGCCTAAAAATTCTGCGAATAACTATACAATACAAATTCAAAGAAGCGATAAAACAATTTTCATTCTTATTTTACTTAAGCTTACTCGTTTTACATGAAATGCTAACAATTTGTAATTTTAGCTAATTTGTGAATCGTTTTGCATGTAAACACGCTGGTTTACCTTGTCTATAAAACAACGAATCGACTTACTCGATTTCCACTCCTTTTACGACGTTCGGTGGTTGATTAAAACTCTTCTTCCTTGGATGAAAACCCTCCAAACAGCAGCGATAACAGACCATAACAGAGGACAATTTTGTCGTGAGAAATCACTCCAAACAGCGAAACACGCACATGGCATGGGAATGACGTCATTCGCCCCTGAAAAATTTTCTGGGGGGGGGGGGGGGGGGGGCAAATTGACAACGTTGTATAGTCCATAAAAATGCGAGTATTTCTCGATTAGGGTGCGTTCTCCTTCGTCGAACGCAATAAGTTCGAATGCGTGTTGTGCAGTGGATTAAAAGAGTTTTGAAGAGTTTAATCCGTGTGTTTTATCGGCCATCGCCACATCACTATCGCAACGCTCACTGAGAAGTTGCACTTGTATTCGGTATAAGGAAACTAATTGCACGCGATTGAGAAATCACACGCGATCGAAAAAGAATTATTATTTATTTTTATAATGTTTTGACAAACGGTCACAAATTCTTGAGAATGAGCCTATAGGGCTATAAGTAACTCTTGCTAAGGACCAACTACACTTATTCCCAACGCCAGTTCTAAGCATTGTATGTTCAAAGGTAAAAAAAAAAATGTTCGCTGCATCAGCTCCAATTCCGAATCTTGCCACTTTGGCAAGCAGGCTTGGCGACTGCACCAACCAATTGTATTAGTAAACCAATCAGGAGTGTCCTTTTGTGACCGCAAACGAGACCATCAAAATTTCCCATAGAAAAAAAATTCCTGTGGTTTCAAACGTGTAAGTCAATGATACACGGTTCAACATTTGTTGCGCATAGTTAGTAGAGGGAGACTGGTTAGGAAACTCGGCGAACATCAAAGAACTATGTCTCTGTTTACGAATTTCAACGTCACGTGACATTGACCCTGCACACAGCATTTCACAACAAACTATGGTTGAACGTTGAAATCTGCCGTTCAACATGTTGAAAGTTGTTGAACGTTGTTGAACGAAAATAGAACTTGGCTCTATTCCGTTCAACAAGTTGCCGGTTGTTGAACGGCTTAAACCAATCGTTTTTATGTGGACTTTCACACGAAGTGTGAAAATCCACATATTGCGATCGTGCAGTTTTCCCGATTGGGACGTCAATTTCCGTGATAACTCGTGTCAGCGCTTTCGGAAGCTTTCGAGGGTGTTCGGAAAATCCGAAGTTTTGGAGGGAGTTTATGTTAAGTTGGACGTGAACCCGGGAAATGAACTGCCCACGAGACGCCACAAAGAAAGCATCACGCATGCTAAATACTCGACCTTCATTAATCTTTATATTTGCATGGCGTTCGACTGAACTGCGGGCAAAGGTAACGCTACTTTTCACACTTTTCGCGCGCTATTTGTGTTCGACTGGACCTCAGTTGCTGTATTCGCTTGATTCGCATACAGTTGAAAATAGTTGATTAGCATTATTTAGCAAATATCTGGATATTTGTTGTTTTGTTTCAGATCAAGTTGTTTTCCCGGGGCTTTCCCGCATTCATTGTCTTGGATTTCTCTCAATTTTAATTTGAATAACGCAATCTGACTGATGTCGAATTCAAACCTGCTGGTAAAAAGTAAGTGTGAATCGCATAAAACTTATTTGGAACCGAAAAATGTATGTATTGAAACCGTGCGGTAAACTAAATTACCGATAATTATAAAACGTGTCGTTCGCAACTCGTCGACTCCACTCGAAAAGTAATTCAAGAACGATGATAATTTTAGGTTGAAAAAAAGTATTTATCTGCCATCTTGCATCAAGAAATTATTAGTGAAATCTTGTTGAAAGGCGATAAAAGCCATTACGGAAAATTGATATATAAAAACAACGCATTCAAAGAAAATGAGTTAATTAATGAGTTCAGCTGTTGTTTACACAAGCGTTCAGATGAAATGTCACGCAAACAAAGACAGTCTACATACTCCGCGAAATATTTATTTATGAATGGACTGAAATTAGTATCCCCGATTTCTAGTGGTAAGATTTTGTTTTTGTTCTTAATAACTAATTCTATTGTTCTTATTTCAATTTAAAGATCTTATTTGTCTATTTCTAGTACCCCCCCCCCCCCCCCCCTTCCGCTTCTCTGGCACAATTTAAATTGGACTGCATTTCAATGTTTAAGGCGATCTTCAGGGTGAATTGCAAGGTGTGTTCTCAAAACGAAAAAGTAGTTTTTCTTTCATGATCATAAGAAAAGTTGATTGATAAGTTTTTTATCATCTCGAGTTTCAAGTGACTGTCAACTCATATTTGACTGATACTTAGACTTGCCAACAAGTTGAGCTCACAGAGCGCGAAGCGCTAGAGCGCCGGGGTCTATTTCAAAACCGGAAACGAGAAGCAAACGTCTTTAAAAAGGTCTAACATTGGCTCATCTACTCATTTGTTATCAAAAGCAAATGAAAGTCCACATATGTACGCATTGCGGACCCACTTTTATTCGAGTTTGGTGTCATGTGGTTTCGTGGCAATATGAACATAGCGGCCGAAGAGTTGGAATCAGCTGAGTTCGAATGGAGTTTTGATAACACCAGTCAACTGATCAATCTGTACGAGACTTTTCCGTGCCTGTACGATAAACTTGCCTCAGCTTTTTCTGCATTGCTCTGTAGCCAAGCAGTCTGCCTGGACCTTCCATCTCTCGCGTTACTGCTTCCTCGACCTCATCCACTGCGACATCAGTGTCAGTGTATCTTATATCGAAGTATCGAAGACGCCTATCAAGAGTTCTTATGCTCCAAGCATAGCAATCGAAATCCCTTTGCATGAAATCTAAAATCTCTTCGCGACGAAGGCTTTCTGTCACATACTCTTTTAGCTTTTCTATCAACTTTAAGTCTTCTTTCCAAGAATCATTCCTAATTCTTGCCTCCGCCATCTTTGAAGAAGCCCCCAAGGCATTTTGGTCTATGGCAGTTTTAGGCCACTGTGATATATTTTTCAATTCATTTTTATTTTCATTTCTTTTCAATTGACTTTACTTTGAGATTAATTTCATTTTACACAAAGAGTTTTATTTGATTTCATTTTATTTTTATGATAAATTGTTTATTATTTACATTTTATTTGAAAAAAAAATAAAAAAATAAAACAAAAAAGAAAAGGAAAAGAAAAAAAAAACAATAAAAATGAAATACGTAAAAAGGAAAAAGCTTAAGAGATACCAAAATCCTTATGGCAGCTCTAGGCCACCATAGTAGCCTAAAAGTTGTCTGGATAAATATGCAATTGATCCGCCTCCATCTTTTCATATGTTTCGTCTGTCCTGCTCTGTTGTTTCTGCTTATTCGCTGCTTTTACCGCTATCTGAATTACATTTTACAAAATAGTTCCAAGTGGCTGTGTAGAACCAGCAGCTTTGTTCCGGTCAGCTCATCGTCTTTCTCCTTTTTCTCCTTGTCTTCCCCCTCCTCCCTCCTCTCCGCTTCTATCGATCATTTTGAATAAATTATACTTGAAATTCCATTGCGGCTGCTTTAAATGTCTTCTCTGACTCGCCGTATTTGTCTCAGAAGGAAAGGTAATACACCTTTTTAACTCCAGCCTATTGAGAGATAATATAGGAACCATAGCTGATAAAGAATTCCCGTGTCCTACATTTCTTGGATATTTAACGGACCCATCGAAAAACCGAAAAACCATCATTTGTAACGTAACCTTTTATATTTTAATAAATTGTTCTAATCCAACGAATATAAATGGAACTAAGCTTAAAGCTGATGGTGCCTCTCTTTGTCAAGTGACTTTGTTCCACTCACGGCTCTTTTCCATTAAGTCTTGACAGTTATCACTGGAAATGATAACACCATCATTGTTCGCGGCTTGTTTTAGAATGTAACGGTCGTCGTAACATTTGATGATACGTCCATTGGTAGTTTTTCTACTTGGAGAGTAAACTAGAATATTATTTTCCTCAAAACGTTTGAATAATTCTTGGTCTACAATTGCGTAGCACTGGTTTGCTTTACTGGATTGCTTGGTGGCCTAAAAGTTGTCAGGATAAATATGCAATTGATCCGCCTCCAGCTTTTCATATTTCTTGTTTTCTACCATCTGTCGTGCTCTGTTCTTTCTCCATTTTTTTCTGTACTTTTGGTCTTAAGGGTAACTTTGTTTTTGTTTTTTTATTTTATTATTATTATTTTTTAAACATTATAACTATTTATTTATTTAAAACGAACAAGCAAATTCTTGTCATTCAAATGGCTCCACTTTTGTCTGCTTCAGTCGTTAAATGGATTTGTCTTGTTTGGGTTCTTCGTAGGCCTTCTATCCTGGTTACCTCGGCGGAAAGGAGCTCGATCAATGCCCTTTGAATCACACCTCGGTCATTTTTTTTTTATTCTTTTTTTTTTTTTTGCAAAAAAATAAAATACACTATACAGTTGATAATGTTCGTGAGGGAATAAGAGACAATACTTACAATTTTTAAAATGCACTATTATTAATCTCGCTATTTATTGTTAATGATGAAGCAAAGGCGACTATTTAGTAAAATATTAGTTAAGTGATGTTTTCAAATTTATAGTTAATGAGTAGCTTATTTTTAAATTCCTGAATGTAGATGGCCTTGTTGTTTGTTTTGTTTGAATATATGTAATGGCGCATAGCTAAGGTGGTGCTCACTTAACACTGATCTATCTACATAAAATGGCTTAATTTGTCAAGACAAACAAAAGGAAATCAAAATTTCACTCAAAAAGTTGGTTTTTTTTTCATGAAAGTCTATGATCGGAGCTGGTCAAATGGGATGTGGTCATTAAAGCTACTTCAGAAATGGAATGTGTCTACATTGTTGGACTTTCCTTATCATCTGAAGTTCCTCTTCAAGAGACTCTCTCCTCTATTATCTTCTTCCTGATCCTTCCTTCGATCTGACGGATTTAGCTTATGCTAAAGCTGAAAGCTGACCCGTCGAAAAACCATTCGTTATACATTGATAACACTATCTTTGACATATCAGTACGTTGTCGGGTTTTATGTCCCTGTGAACAAAACCTTGACTTTGGAGAAACCGGCAGCTTTGCTCCGGTCTGCTCATCGTCTTTCTCCTCTTTATAATTGCCTTTCTCCTCCTCCCTCTTTCTCCTTTTCTAGCTACGTAGCATCGTCCTTAAAAGTATTTCTTTCTGGCAAGCTTATTGTCACCTCGCTGGAATAACGGAGGATTTACCAGTGTTTTAGATCTAATGGATTTAGCGTATGGTGCACACAATCCCCAGCTGATAAAGAATTCCCGTGTCCCACATTTCTTGGATTTTTCACGGACCCGTCGAAAAACCGAAAAACCATCATTTCTAAAGTAACCTTTTATATCTTAATAAATTGTTCTAATCCAACGAATATAAATGGAACTAAGCGTAAAGCTGATGGTGCCTCTCTTTGTTAAGTGACTTTGTTCCACTCACGGCTCTTTTCCATTTTGTCTTGACAGTTATCACTGGAAATGATAACACCATCATTGTTCGCGGCTTGTTTCAAAATGTAACGATCATCGTAACATTTGATAATACGTCCATTGGTAGTTTTTCTACTTGGAGAGTAAACTAGAATATTATTTTTCTCAAAACGTTTGAATAATTCTTGGTCTACAATTGCGTAGCACTTGTTTGGATTGCTTGGTGGCCTAAAAGTTGTCAGGATAAATATGCAATTGATCCGCCTCCAGCTTTTCATGTTTCTTGTTTTCTACCATCTGTCGTGTTCCGTTCTTTCTCCATTTTTTTCTGTACTTTTGGTATTAAGGGTAACTTTGATTGTTTGGTGGCCTAAAAGTTGTCAGGATAAATATGCAATTGATCCGCCTCCAGCTTTTCATGTTTCTTGTTTTCTACCATCTGTCGTGTTCTGTTCTTTCTCCATTTTTTTCTGTACTTTTGGTATTAAGGGTAACTTTGATGATTTAAGCAGGAAATCAGTGCTTAAAGAACGGTTACAGGATTTTGTTATTCGGTTATGTTTTCCAACACATCTATCACGTTGATGCGGGTCGAGTGTTATATGCGACGTTGATCATGGAACAAAGAAGTAATGAAGAAGTAAATAAAAAACAAATTATCTAATGAATTTATTAACTAATGAAAAATCAATAGATTACCCAATCAATAAAAATATATCAATAGATCAATGACCAGCTTAACGAAAAATAAATCAATTACATTATAAAGGTAAATGCCGGCTAGTGCAGCTGCTAAAAACCAGCTGGAAACATACACACAAAAGGCGGCTGACTCATCAACACATTTTTTTCATGAGATATTTTTTGGACAACTGGATCATATTTGATCATGACTTAAGCTGTTCTCAGCTCAGCTCGTCTATAACAGAATTTCCTGTGGTCCTCCCTACTGCTGTAAGAAAATGGCAAAGAAACAAAGATAAAACCATTTTTAAGACTATGATGCGTACGTTTTTTGTATGGAAGCATTAAAGGAGACTTTTAGCTTGAAAACGGAAACTTTGAAGAAAGGGTTAAGGCAGTTAACAACCATATTGGAAAGCTTCATTCTAAACATTTCCCTGATTTATGATGTGACAAGGAGCTGCTAGAAGAGTCATCCCTAAGCAGCGTATCAATATAATGTTTTCCCCAGATGGAGTGTTATGCTTTTTGGCATCACAAAAAAAATGCCTCTCAATAGACTTCTTTTTACAACAGGCAGAAGAGTGATCAGTTGGCTATTAACAAAGGATTGAGAAGTTGAACTGATTCGGGCCCACGTGTAACAGTGTGGAAAGCGCATCGACAAAATTGCATCAATGGAAACGCCGGGGAAAGGAAAAGAGGGAACGAGGAAAAGGCCGGGTACCTTTTCATGAATGAACCGGGCACAACACGAGGACCGTTCCTTCTTGGTGGAAGCTTAGCAAATTTACATTTACATCCCTAGGCAACGAAAGCTATGACACTAAATAACTAAAATATATTTAAAACCGTTTCCTAACGAAATAATAATATATAAACAGAAACGCTTTAAACAATATTTAAGATCGTTTATCCACAGTTCTGAACCTATGACTCAGCTCGCACGAGTCTTCCTTAATTTCATGGGAAAGGGGAGAATCTCACCGGCGTGAGGAAGGTCAGGTGTTTTTGTTACCATCGTGGATTCTAGTGTTTAATTTTGTTTTTGAAGATCAAAGAGTTCAAAATTTCTTAAATGCTCACCGTTAACACTGATCTATCTACACAAAATGGCGTAATTCGTCATGACAAACAAAAGGAAATCAAAATTTCACTCAAAAAGTTTCTTTTTCGTGAAAGTCTATGATCGGAGCTGGTCAAATGGGATGTGGTCATTAAAGCTACTTCAGAAATGGAATGTGTCTACATTGTTGGACTTTCCTTATCATCTGAAGTTCCTCTTCAAGAGACTCTCTCCTCTATTATCTTCTTCCTGATCCTTCCTTCGATCTGACGGATTTAGCTTATGCTAAAGGTGAAAGCTGACCCGTCGAAAAACCATTCGTTATAGATTGATAACACTATCTTTGACATATCAGTACGTTGTCTGGTTTTATGTCCCGGTGAACAAAACCTTGACTGTGGAGAAACCGGCAGCTTTGTTCCGGTCTGCTCATCGTCTTTCTCCTCTTTATAATTGCCTTTCTCCTCCTCCCTCTTTCTCCTTTTCTAGCTACGTAGCATCGTCCTTAAAAGTATTTCTTTCTGGCAAGCTTATTGTCACCTCGCTGGAATAACGGAGGATTTACCAGTGTTTTAGATCTAATGGATTTAGCCTATGGTGCACACAATCTCCAGCTGATAAAGAATTCCCGTGTCCTACATTTCTTGGATATTTCACGGACCCGTCGAAAAACCGAAAAACCATCAATTGTAACGTAACCTTTTATATTTTAATAAATTGTTCTAATCCAATGAATATAAATGGAACTAAGCTTAATGCTGATGGTTCCTCTCTTTGTCAAGTGACTTTGTTCCACTCACGGCTCTTTTCTATTAAGTCTTGACAGTTATCACTGGAAATGATAACACCATCATTGTTCGCGGCTTGTTTCAGAATGTAACGATCATCATAACACTTAATGATCCTTCCATTGCTAGTTTTTCTTCTTGGAGAGTAAACTAGAACATTATTATTCTCAAAACGTTTGAATACTTCTTGGTCTACAATTGCGTAGCACTGGTTTGCTTTATTGGATTGCTTGGTGGCCTAAAAGTTGTCAGGATAAATATGCAATCGATCCGCCTCCAGCTTTTCATGTTTCTTGTTTTCTACCATCTGTCGTGCTCTGTTCTTTCTCCATTTTTTTCTGTACTTTTGGTCTTAAGGGTAACTTTGATGATTTAAGCAGGAAATCAGTGCTTAAAGAACGGTTACAGGATTTCGTTATTTGGTTATGTTTTCCAACACATCTATCACGTTGATGCAGGTCGAGTGTTATATGCGACGTTGATCATGGAACAAAGAAGTAATGAAGAAGTAAATAAAAAAACAGATTATCTAATGAATTTATTAACTAATGAAAAATCAATAGATTACCCAATCAATAAAAATATATCAATAGATCAATGACCAGCTTAACAAAAAATAAATCAATTGCATTATAAAGGTAAATGCCGGCTAGTGCAGCTGCTAAAAACCAGCTAGAAACATACACACAAAAGGCGGCTGACACATCAACACATTTTTTTCATGAGATATTTTATGGACAACTGCATCATATTTGACTTGAGCTGTTCTCAGCTCAGCTCGTCTATAACGGAATTTCCTGTGGTTCACAGTTTGGGCATAACCAATCTTTGCTGCATTCGCTTTGGACGCACTCTTGGTGGTACCAGCATTTGCCGTCATCTGGCATTCGACAACTGCAATACACCTCGCAGGTCCACCGATACAAAACCTCAGGCTCCTTGTCTTCTTCTATAGTCACCACACTGTTCAAGTAATGCGCGATATCCATTCGTTCGAAACTCCGGATAAGTTCGTGGCGCATGTCGTCCTGATCGAAAAGGGCCTTTGCTGGGTCTTCCTTTAAACAGAGCAGTGCTGCATATGCAATGGCAAATAACGGCGTTGTTGCGAGTGAGCCGTATGGCCTAGAAAGCTGGCATGCAAACTGCTCTACGGAAATGGGATACCTGATCTTCTTTTGTTTAGTATCGACGTTCAACGCTTGCAAACTGTCGTAAACACAGGTTTCGGATAGCGCACACAACATGTTTGACACTGTTACCCACTGATTGCCACGGACATTTATAATTTGTACGAAACCTTCTCCGTTGTCAGAGTGCAGAAATCCTTTTTGTTGAGCAACTGCGAGATCTTGGAGCCCACCAATGTCCCTTTCATAAGTCTCGTTTCTTAAAAGGGTCATCGCTGCATTGATAATCCTGTCGTTCAACCAGTAACCACCTTCCAGAATGAGCTTGTCTGTGACTTTAAGGCCAAGTTCCTCAATCCAATATGGAACATTACCTGATACTAAATTGTTCTTACGCGGTCGCGACATACATTTCTTGGTACTGCTCGCTCTGTTTGTGCTAGTTTTTGAAGTGTGAACCTTGGCTTCTTCGGCTGCAACTTCGTTTTCACTCGCCAACGCACTGACTCCTACGTCAGTGTAATCATCGTGGCTCTCGAGAGACTCATTCATGATGATGATAATAGTAATAATAGTAATAATATTTATTACTCATATTGCATAATCAAAAGAGCAGTACACTTAAAATTTACAAATTACAAATCAATATGTGGCGAAAAGAAATATGTTAAAAACAACCACATGTAGTTAAAGAAAGGTACTTGTGAAATCAATGTAAACTGTGACTAATTGGTCAGAATCGTTTGCTGACGATTCTACCCAGCCTTTAAACCGATCATCGTAACACTTTGATTGGTAATTTTTCTGCTTGGAGTGTAAACCGTTAGAATACTGTCTCTCTATACAAACTTTTGAGTAATTCTTTATCCACAAATGCGTAGCAATGGTTTGCCTTACTCGATTACTGGGTGGATAAATATGCAAATGATCCGCCTCCAGCTTTCATTTGTTTCTTGTTTTCTATAGTCTGTTGTGATCATGAAAAGAAGTAATAATAAATAAGTAAATAAAAAAAGAAGATTATCGAATGAATTTATTAACTACTGAAACATTAATAAATTACCCAATCAATAAAAATATATCAATAGATCAATAACTAGCTTAACAAAAAAAAATAAATCAATTACATTATAAGGGGAAATGCCGGTTAGTTCAGCTGCTAAAAAACCAGCTAGAAACATACACACAAAAGGCGGCTGACACATCAACACAGTTTTTTCATGAGATATTTTATGGACAACTGCATCATATTTGACTTGAGCTGTTCTCAGCTCAGCTCGTCTATAACGGAATTTCCTGTGGTCGTTCCCACTGCTGTAAGAAAATGGCAAAGAAACAAAGATAAAACCATGTTTAAGGCGTTATAGATAGATAACACTATCTTTGACATATTAGTACATTGTCTGGCTTGATGTCCCGGTGTACAAATCCTTGACTGTGGAGAAACCGGCAGCTTTGTTCCGGTCTGCTCATCGTCTTTCTCCTCTTTATAATTGCCTTTCTCCTCCTCCCTCTTTCTCCTTTTCTAGCTACGTAGCATCGTCCTTAAAAGTATTTCTTTCTGGCAAGCTTATTGTCACCTCGCTGGAATAACGGAGGATTTACCAGTGTTTTAGATCTAATGGATTTAGCCTATGGTGCACACAATCCCCAGCTGATAAAGAATTCCCGTGTCCCACATTTCTTGGATATTTCACGGACCCGTCGAAAAACCGAAAAACCATCATTTGTAAAGTAACCTTTTATATTTTAATAAATTGTTCTAATCCAACGAATATAAATGGAACTAAGCGTAAAGCTGATGGCGCCTCTCTTTGTTAAGTGACTTTGTTCCACTCACGGCTCTTTTCCATTTTGTCTTGACAGTTATCACTGGAAAGGATAACACCATCATTGTTCGCGGCTTGTTTCAAAATGTAACGATCATCGTAACATTTGATAATACGTCCATTGGTAGTTTTTCTACTTGGAGAGTACACTAGAATATTATTTTTTCTCAAAACGTTTGAATAATTCTTGGTCTACAATTGCGTAGCACTGGTTTGCTTTACTGGATTGCTTGGTGGCCTAAAAGTTGTCAGGATAAATATGCAATTGATCCGCCTCCAGCTTTTCATGTTTCTTGTTTTCTACCATCTGTCGTGTTCTGTTCTTTCTCCATTTTTTTCTGTACTTTTGGTCTTAAGGGTAACGTTGATGATTTAAGCAGGAAATCAGTGCTTAAAGAACGGTTACAGGATTTCTTTAATTCAGTTGTGTTTTCCAACACATCTATCACGTTGATGCGGGTCGAGTGTTATATGCGACGTTAATCATGGAACAAAGAAGTAATGAAGAAGTAAATAAAAAACAGATTATCAAATGAATTTATTAACTAATGAAAAATCAATAGATTACCCAATCAATAAAAATATATCAATAGATCATTGACCAGCTTAACAAAAAATAAATCAATTACATTATAAGGGTAAATGCCGGCTAGTGCAGCTGCTAAAAAAACAGCTGGAAACATACACACAAAAGGCGGCTGACACATCAACACATTTTTTTCATGAGATATTTTATGGACAACTGCATCATATTTGACTTGAGCTGTTCTCAGCTCAGCTCGTCTATAACGGAATTTCCTGTGGTCGTTCCTACTGCTGTAAGAAAATGGCAAAGAAACAAAGATAAAACCATGTTTAAGACGTTATAGATAGATAACACTATCTTTGACATATCAGTACATTGTCTGGCTTAATATCCCTGTGTACAAATCCTTGACTGTGCAGAAACCGGCAGCTTTGTTCCGGTCTGCTCATCGTCTTTCTCCTCTTTATAATTGCCTTTCTCCTCCTCCCTCTTTCTCCTTTTCTAGCTACGTAGCATCGTCCTTAAAAGTATTTCTTTCTGGCAAGCTTATTGTCACCTCGCTGGAATAACGGAGGATTTACCAGTGTTTTAGATCTAATGGATTTAGCCTCTTGTGCACACAATCCCCAGCTGTTTTATTATGTATCTATCATCATAACATTTAATTATGCGTTTATTGGTGGTTTTTCTACACGGAGAGTAAACTAGAATATTGTTTCTCTACAAACTTTTGAGTAATTCCTTGTTTACAATTGCGTAGCAATGATTTGCGTTGCTGGATTGCTTGGTAGCCTAAAAATTGTCTGGATAAATATGCAATTGATCCGCCTCCATCTTTTCATATGTTTCGTCTGTTGTGCTCTGTTGTTTCTGCTTATTCGCTGCTTTTACCGCTATCTTAATTACATTTTACAAAATAGTTCCAAGTGGCTGTGTAGAACCAGCAGCTTTGTTCCGGTCAGCTCATCGTCTTTCTCCTTTTTCTCCTTGTCTTCCCCCTCCTCCCTCCTCTCCTCTTCTATCGATCATTTTGAATAAATTATACTTGAAATTCCATTGCGGTTGCTTTAAATGTCTTCTCTGACTTTCGATATTTGTCTCGGAAGGAAAGGTAATACACCTTTTTAACTCCAGCCTATTGAGAGATAATATAGGAACCATAGGTAACATATTCCTCAAAAAACGTTTACTGTAATGAAACTCAAATTTCTTGATCAAAAAGTCTTTTCTTAGAAAGCTAATGGCATTTTAAATCTCTTAAAAGCTTTTAGCCTCTGCTACCCCTTCCCTTCCCTTCCCCTTCCCCTTCCCTTCCCCGCCCCCACCCCCACCCCACTCCCACCTTATCCCGTTGAGGGGCAGCTTTTGACGGAATGATGATAGATTAATTAAGTAGCTGGGTAAATGTAAATGAGTAAAGTGAACTTCTAAATGTTTTAGTTCTGTTTGGTAACTCATTGAGAAATCATGACGTCATTTAAATACGCAATATGTTTTTGGACAGTTCAGCTTTCGATTTGTTTGATTTGTATGAATCAATATACACTATGTATAAATTAACATGTACTCTAGAGAATTTTCTTTATCTATCTGAAAATCATTCATTCATTTCCTGATTTCACGTGAATTTTTTCACGTGATTTCTTTTCGCGCAACAAATTTTCTTCTTTTCAATATTCAGCCACTCATACATTTTGCTATTGGTCACATATCCAGTAACATTTTTTCTTGCCCTCTCAGTTGAGTATCTTAATTCACATATCTTGAAACACGACAAATCTACCATCTTCTCTCTAAAGAGGATTTACACGTGACTGTTGTCATTGGCCTAAAAATACATCTTTAAATTGCACTGAGAACAGTTGATGAATGGGGTGGATGTAAAGCTGATCTCGCGCTGATGTTTATGATTTTAACTTTGTCTTGTCTGGCCCAAGAAACAAGGATGATGTGTCCCTAAAAGAAGGGAAAAACAGTCATTGAAGGGCTCTATGTATAATAGATCCAAGAGTGTTTTTTAGTACATTTTTGGGGTTATTTTGGCTCCAATTTGCCAGATATTTTTGCATGTGGTCTTAAAGATTCCTTTGGAAATATTGAGTGCTTTGCTTGGACTAAAACATCTAGTGTTGTCAAGCTGTGAAACACTATTTAGTAGTGTTGTTTTTGTGCTGGGAGGGAAACCGGAGAACCCGGAGAAAAACCCATTAGGGATTAGAACTAACAACAAACTTAACCCACATATGACGCCGGGGTCGGGAATCGAATTGCTCTCACCACTGCGTTATCCCTGCTTGCTACACTGTATTGCAATTTAGCTAAATATTTTGCATTTGAAGTTGTACGAAATTCAATCGAATGGGTGTGGTTGCGGAGGCGTTTGCCATTTGTAAGCTATTCAACCGTCGATTGCATTTCTGGGACTCAATTAATAGCTTATTACTCGTTTTCACACCGTTGAGGCGTGAAATGAGTCAAGGTGTTTATATCAAGTCTATTTTCGTTAGGCTGCAGAAGAGGCGATTTTTTAGCGTTTCTTAAGTGAGCGAAGCGAGCGCGAGCTATATCAAAACTTATGGAAAATATTTTTTCACATTTAATATGTGAAAACCCACTTACATGCTCAGCAAAACCTTTCATCGTGTTCTTGAGGCCGCTTCTCAGACTTGTTCCCAGCTCCGGTCTTTCTTAGCGTTGCTCTTTTATTCTCCAACAACTTTAAAAACACCACAGTGATTATACCGCCGATCACTGCACCAAACACTGCACTCGGCAAAAATTCTTCAGAAAGAATAATTTTTTTTTAAACAGGAAACTTAAACGGTTATTTATTTACAACTGTTACTGCATGGCAGTTGATCCCACAAGTAGAATCACAGCTTCATTGCATAGTGGTTTAACTTACTGGATGCATCTTTCATAGCCCGTCGTATTCGAATAATCGTAACGGGGCCAACATGGTTCACATTCTGTGTCCTCTTTTGAAGAACATGTTGTCTTCACACCGAAACCTCGAGGGCAAGTAGAACAAGGTGCACATTGCGTTCCATTCCAAAATTGCATCTTGATGTATGTGTGGACCTGAGAGGGTCTAGAGAAAAAAAATTGGCATAAAATAAAGTTCTTACTTTAATATTACTGGGTGTTGATTATCCTGCATTCCTGGAGACTGTCCCCAGTGACCAGGCACTACTTGCCTAGTATCAGGCTCTGGAGCTCCGTGCCATTTGAGGTATGTTGCTGCCGTGAATGGAAGGAAACAATCAAAGGCCCTTTGGGCTGTCTCGTGTCGTGTATACGGAGATGATAGCGTTGTGGCCATTTGATTTTTTGACGGTTTTGAAAGTTATTTTTTCAAAGGGAACAGATTTTATGATTTTACTGGTGGTGCCATAAATAATGCTGTGACAACAAGGGTCCATGTAGTACATGACGAGGTAAAGCACAAAAATGGAAATCACTAAAATATTCTGTGATGACAAGGGTTCATGTAGTACATGACCAAGTAAACGACAATCAAAGGCCCTTTGGGCTGTCTCGTGTCGTTTATACCGAGATGATAGCGTTGTTGGCATTTGATATTTTGACGGTTTTGAAATTTATTTTTTCAAAGGGAACAGATTTTATGATTTTACTGGTGGTGCGATGAATAATGCTGTGACAACAAGGTTCCATGTAGCACATGACGAGGTAAACCACAAAAATGGAAATCACTAAAATATTCTGTGATGACAAGGGTTCATGTAGTACATGACGAAGTAAAGGGCAAAAATGGAAAGCACTAAGATGATCACAAGTCACAGGCAGATATTGAATATTATGGGAGATTAGGCTGGAAAAAAGAAAACAGCATTGATTATTTGTAGTGCCCGCCCCCCCCCCCCCCCCCCCCCCCTGCCCTCGCCCCTTGCCTTCTTGGATGGGATTCTTGTGTATGTCAAGGCTACTCACAGCGGTGAATTGGTTGGTACTTGTCTATAGAGCTGGGCGGAGAGAGGTAGTATTAGAGTAAAATGTCTTGCTCAAGAAGACAGGGCACTGTCCTGGCCAGGGCTTAGCGACGTCAGTTTCTGAAAAAGTTGCTGTAATTTGTTACATTTTTCGAACATTGTTTTGTATTGAATTTGCTGTTGCACTCGAGTGTAAAAAGAGAATTTGTGATTTTCACAAACTTTTATCCAATTTCAGGGCTGGGCGATCCCACGGTAAGAACGTTCACTCTACAGTGCGGCTTTACAGCAACTAACTTCTAAGTGTGGAGATATGACTTTGAGCATCAGGGCGATTATACAGAAGAAAGATTTGGCAACAGACGATGAAGTGTAGGAGTTAGCAAACCGCGTGGAGAGCAAATAGAACTGAAATCGAGTCCTATTCAAGCGAGTTTTGATAAGCGTCCCACGCAGTTGTGTTTTTTTTTTTGTTTGCGATCTTTGCTGAAAAAGAGTGAGTTTGTGTATGCATGAAACTAACTGCAAGCGTACTGAAGTGCTTGGGTTCCAGCCTCGTAGCGGATTTCTCATGTAATCAATACTGTTTTGATAGGGTATAAACAGATTGAATTTGTAGAGCCAAAGTAAATAAGATCAAACTGTTATAGTGCTCCAGTAGTGTTCTTTCCATGAATAAACTTTTTGTGTGTTAAGTTATCTTTGTTTTAATGTTTGTATGAGTTAAGCAAAGCTAAATACAGAGTTTGCGCCGTTACTACTAGAACAAGATTGATCTTTTATATGGCGCTTTCTTTCGATGTTTATGAAATGGCGCAGCTGTCTGTTTTGTTGTTTAGTTGCAAACAATCGAAAGCGAGGTTTAGAAATTGTGAAAGATACCTGTAGCTGTTATGCATTGTTCTGGGAAATCAGGGTAGTTCTTGCCCGCAAGCGACCTGAGCTTAGCGCCGGTAATTACATTGCCAAATGCGTTGGAATTAAACAAATAAATATTGTTGCCTTTCTAAGAAATAAATATATTTTCTCAAGTCATAATCCGCTTACTGTTGAAGAATCGCTTGCTGTTGAAGAATAAGGTTTTATTCAAGCATATGCGACATAAATCCAGCGAAAGAGCAGTTTTGAATTTTATCGCTTGAAATTGAATTTGGTTATTGTTGCCGTTTCACGATAACAAAAACGTCTGTAAAGAGCGTACTCTCCTGATTCGCCTATAGAGATTTCGAACTATAGAGATTGATTGCAAAGCATTGTTATCCTTGTTGTTTGAATTCTTGAGCCATATAAACAAACTAATGAAACGATTGCCATTGATGTGTTTAGGATTATCTGTTTGAGCTTTCATGTCGTGACAGTGTTTGTGCGTGGTCAACATGAATTTTTGAGTTTTCAGGATTATTGCATAAATTCTGTTTGAATGTTGTCCAAGCTTGTATGAAAAGAATCATTGGTAATTTATATTGTATGTGACCTTGTTTATTCGACATAAATAAACTAATGGTGGTCGATTTTGGGAAACATTTTAACAAGAAGATTAACGAAATAAAAGTTACTTGATGTTTCGACGACTTCATGCCGTCATTATGCATCAGTCAATTGAAACCGCGGCCCCTCGACCCCCGGGACTTGGCGGCGATTTAACGCTTGCAAAGCCGGGATTTAACGCACTTTTAACGGCGCGTTGGCCCCGATGGGCGGTGGATTTAACAAATTGTCAGTAGACGGGGGCCGTGGAGCGGTGATTTAACAGAACTTTAACATCAAAAATAAAGGTGGACTTCTGCATGTAATAAAAGTAAAATTGGTATATTGAAGGCCAGCTTTCGCTGCACATGGAAATTGCAGCTTAAGAGGCTGGGGCTTTTAATGATAGAATCGAGAACAGGTGAATTTCAAATAGACCAACGATATCGATTTATGTTACAGTCTACTTCCGATAACTCTAACCCTCGCTAACTCGAACGTCGCGCTAACTCGAACGAAAATCGATTTCCGCTGGATTTACGTGATACATTTTCTGTAATTTTACCCTCGGCAACTCGAACCTCCCGCTAACTCGAAACAACTTTTGTTTGCCTTCAGGTCATTTTCTATATAATTTTACCTTCGATAACTCGAATCATTTGTGTGAATACGTGCCAAGTGAAAACAAGCAGTGTACTGTATTCCAAAACATTGATTTCATGTTGAAATAAAAACGAGTGACGAGTCAAAATATATATGAACAAAATATTTATGGGGAAAGCAATGTTAGATTGCAATCCGAACATTATGCAGTTCGAAGATAACTGCAGTGCCAAACGTTAGTCAGTACATATTACTAATAACGTACTTCTTTATTTTTTTCTCAGGATCAATAAAACATAATTGTTTCACTGGGGTACATCGGTGAAGGCCTGCAAATACACTTGTTGCAAGTTGTTGTAAATAAAAACACAGAAGAAAGCGAGTAAAGCTTTCGTAGTGTTAAACATTGCACATAATAGATTTATAGTAACGTCGGCCACAGATTTTACTACAAGTTTACGAACTTCTGATTTTACCAATAAAATAAAAAGAAATAGATTGATACTCACTCGAGATCGATATGAAACATATTTATAAGTTTCAGTGTGGACTTGTTAGTATATGATTTCAATATATCATTAACATATCAGTACTTATTGAGTTTAAGAAGCGTGTTGTGCAGTTCGTTTGACAAGAACTGTCTATTTTGGTCTGCTTAACTTTTTGCGAAAATAATCAAAATAAAATCAAATAAATGACGTCCTCATTTCAAAGGTTTTTCCGGTGCAGGCATCGCAATGTTTACAGTGTTATTATTTTTAGCCAGCACGCGTACTCCCAAATAAGAGAGTAAGCCATCAACAGACAAGCGCTTGCTTCGGATTATATTTGCGTACGCCTCTGCCTCAGCTTGAAGAGCTGCAATGATGCTGGCAGCTTCGGCCTCTGCTTTGGACAGGATGACCCTGCTGTCAGACTTGGCTGTTTGGACTTTGATGCGTCCCTGAGTGACAGCTTGCTATTTCTTGGTTTGCGCTTCGATCAGTGCGCGCGGTCGCTTGTTGTTTGCAATGTTTATGTTTTCTTTAGCGAATTCTTTGTTTCTCACCACAGTCTCGTATTCAGCGGGCCGCTTGATGTTACTCACTTGCAGGTCTGTTATTTGGGCGTTTACTTCGGTGAAACGCTTCACCATGGTCGTGTAGACAAGGTCTTGGAAGAACGAGCGACAGGTCTGGAATTCGCTTGTTGAACTGACTGCAGGCGTCATGAATGCTTGCACGAGCAAGAAACCTGCAACAAAAACGAAGCAGCGAATTATCATTTGAAAACTTCCGATAGGTTGGTGATAGTTTTAGGCCGGGAGACAACCGAAGTGGAGTTCTATTCTAACCACAGCCGGTCTCGGTTAACTTAGTCAAAATGTCCGGCTGCAAGCCTATCTAGGCTGTAATTTGTTTTGTTTTGTGTTTTTTGTGCCCAGGGGGTAGGTTCGCTTTATCTTAAAATGGAGCATACAGCGTTATAGACCCCGGTTGTTGAAAGGAGGGATAACGCTATCCACCGGATAAATGACCATCTGGCGGATAGTGCAGGTTTTGTCAACACTTATCCGGTGGATAGCGCTATGCACTTTTTGAACAACTGGGGCCTAGGCAACAGGCTTGCTTTTCAGCGGAGGGTGGGGGGGGGGGGGGGGGGGGCGGGGATGAGCATCGCGAAAGGGTAATTGTGAGTGTGACATTTATAATTCCTATGAGAAAAGATACGTTAAAAATCGCTATCCATTTTATCTTGAAAGTACTTTAGGCTGAATTTCTTATTGCACATTTTATTTTAAAATTAGGGGCTGAATAAATTGTGTCCTGGAGCTACCGACGGATGGGGTAGGTACACCGCTACACCACGACGACCGTTAGCACAGCCTTACCAGACTGTGTTTGTGAGGTCACAGCACGCCCCATATAAATATTCAAATTTTCTCGCTAATTGCTATTTTAATGCTTTCTACTTGCAATAAAAAGGATTAGAAAGATTTTCGCAGTGTTAAAGTTTGTTTTTACGCAGTTTTTTTGACGATTTGAGGTGTGCGAGAGCAGTTGTATGAGTTTAAGTTTTGAGTCGTGTATAGAATACTAATATTTAGAGAAGGCGTGAAAGTTCCACATCCAAGAATCGGGTACCGCCTCTGGAATGTAGCCCAAAAAATATCTTTTCCCTACTCGCTTTAGTAAGAGCTCCCGGTGCTCGATAGAACAGTCTTTGAACTATAATGTGGCCAAATTTGAGTTCAATCAGTTCGTGAATAGGTCTTTTAAGCCTTGCTGGAATATCAAATTAGGTTGTAAAAAAGCTGATTTACCATGATATGTAGCAGTTGTCGGGGCAATTTATACAATTTTCGCTAAAATTGGTCAAAACTACTGGCTATGCCCGCCCTAGAAAGCAGAACGTGTCCAACTACAAAACCTCCTCTGGGGCACCCCAAAGAAACACTTTGGAAATGTCAACAGCAAAGGCGAAGACAAGTGGGCCTGGGAAATTAATATATATATAAATATTCAGTGAATTTCCTGAATTAATAGCTTTCATTTGAATGGCCACATGCTGGGGTTTCACCCACAAACTTAAAAGTTAGAACCACCTTGTAAAGCATAATAAACAGTATCACATGAAAGTACTGGTCAAAAGCTTTCATTTTAATGGTCACACACTAGGGTTTGACCCACAGCCTAAAAAGCTTGAACCACATTAATTGGCTTGATGTTTGATTTTAGAAGTCAAAGCCTTTAAGGAACAACGACGCAAAATACCTTCCAATTGATGAGAACGTCAAAATAAGAGTTTACGTAGCCATGTAATTTTTGTTATGTGACAAAATAGTACTAACAGTATTACTATTTAAATAAACTGGAGCAAACTGAAAAAACTTACTTATTAACAGGAACTTCAACTTTGAACAACTGCAGACATAAAATGTTAGATAAAAAGAGTTCAGGTGTGATACAAAACAAGTTATTGTGTGTTTGAAAATATTGAAAATATTTCTTTTTTTGCAGTAGTGCAAAAGATGTGTGAGAGTATAGAATGTTAACACTTACCAATTGAAAACAACGTATATGTACACAGTGGCGCAGGGAGAGCCTACTGTGGCTCTCCCTGCTCCTCAGGGGCCCTGTGGTTTGAACCTGGCCTTATAAAAAAAGAGAAGGAAAACAAGGTTAAGATTGTGATAAATGAAATGTGGGTGGGAGGTGAGCTGTTCTTATGTTTAGTATGGTGGAGTGTGGATTGGCTGGTTTAGGTTTGAGTGTTGGTGAGTGTGCTGTATTGTGTTGTTGGAAAGATTGTTTACTCTCACGGTATGTGTGTGTACCCAGGTGTATAAATGGGTACTGGTGAATTTCTTTTTGGGGGTAACCCTGTGATGGAGTAGCATGTTATGCAGGTTGGAGTGAACAGTGCTAAACATTTCTAAACAGTGGTAAACAGTCCTAGTTGCTTTGTGGTTTGGAAACCAGAAGAGCAGCTTGGCTTGTAAGCAGGCTAAGTAAAATTTGAATTGATAAAAACAAAACCTGATTTATAAGGTTAATAATTTAACTAAATATTTGCATCATTAAATGGGTACTCGGAAAAAAAACCGAGCACCAGATGGGATCCCATCTGGTGCTCGGTTTTTTTTCCGAGTACCCATTTAATGATGCAAATATTTATGTTGTTGTATTTCTTCTAGACTCATTTGGTGAATAATTTAACTGCAAGTAATATTTATTAAGAAGCAAAAAAGTTATTACAAAAAAGGTAATACTTACCCCTGATACCCCACCTCTTGGGTGGGGTATGGGAGTGGCTTCTCCTCCTCCAGAAGCCCAAAGGCTTGGAGGAGGGAAGCCACGACAACAGTTATTAGAAAGATCATAAAATCTAAAAAGAGTAAAAGAGAAAAAGTAATGAGATATTCAGGTAATATAAATATTTATTTGTTTTGTAAGAACTTATTCAGAATTAGGCAACAAAGTGGTCAGTAAATTAGTGTAAGATAAACATTTAGTGAATGTAGAACAATGGGATATTCAATGATAAGAGTGAAATCAGAACGCAGTTAACTTAGTCGCAGCTGTATGGGGCAGCTGTTTCATATTGTTGTCAGAGAAGGAATTTTGCAGAGAATTTGAAAATTTTTTATTGAATAAAAGAAGGATATGTTTTATAATCTTACATTGCTGGTTATGTTATGTTGTGTAGTTAGATGTTCATAAACGTTGCTTTAGAAGAGGAGAGAATACTTTTATTTAATGTTTTAGTACTATTTTTGATAGTTATGCGTGACAGATTTTTGCAAAGCGCGTATACGTACTTGGGATTGATTGCGGTGTATTATTTAGCTTTAGAATTGATGATGCAGGTCTCGAACTTATATTGTTTAGTTCGTAATTTGTATGAACTGATTGCAAGTAAACAAAAAGGCTGGTGGGATAAATTAAGGTTTTGGTGAAAGAAGTGAGCTCTGTTATTCGAGTTTGCACACGGTCGGAAGATACGTTTTCGAAGCAAATTAGGTTTGGCGGTGGTGTTTATATTATTTAATTTCTGATCGTGTTATTATAACAGATTTTAGATAGTTGAGTGTACTGCATAACATTTTAAACAGCTTGCTAAGGTTAGAAAGTATTGATTATCATATCACAGTAGGTTGGTATATATGGTGAACGTTTATATTTAAATCAAATATTTTGAAGTCGCATCTGTAGTGGGCAGCTGTTCGATTTTATGCCAAAGAAAGAATTTTAAAGAGAATTTGAAAATTTTGTTATTCAGCAAAAGAAGGTTATGTTTTGTAAATTGGCAGTAATATGCATATACAGGTTGCTTTACAACAGTAGAGACTATTTTTAAGTTATCTTTTAGTACAATTTTTGACAAATGTGGATAACAGATTGTTGCAGAGCTGAGCGCGCACGTGGGACTACGTTTTAGTTGTGGAACTGATTAGGAAAGTGTTAAACTTGTGTTGTGTACCTGGTGATTTGCATAATCATATTCGAACGCAACATTTTAGGGGGGTACGATAAGTAAACTTATTGCTGAGTTGAAACAAGTAAAAGTGAGCTGTGTGATTTAGATGCTCGTGTGTATGATGATAACATAGGTTAGGTTTTAGGTTTTACTGTGTGTAAGACAATTGAAAGAACTTTTTTTAGTACATAGTTGGATAGCTGCGTAGTTGCATAGTTTTACACTTAGTTTGCTAAAGAATTTGACTCACTGAATACATACATACCAATTGATGAATCAAGTTCTCTCTTCTCGAAATTGGTTTCTTTTGAATTGTTGGTTTTACACAAAACAATGAAATACAATTGACGAATCACAGCACAGTGAAAGCTTTTTTCTTTCCAAAAATGGAGTTCTCTTTAATGTTGAGTTCCGCTGGACATAATATTGTGCCGGGAACGATAAACGGAGAAGAAAGATTTATTTACTGCATATTATTTAGTGCGCATTTTCATGTTCAGTAATCTTTGTAGGTTTTGTGTAAATGAGCTATTTAATTGCTTGTTAATGGCAAAGGTCTGAGGTCTGAGGTTTGATCGGCGCGCTGTGAGTGATGTTTGGAGTGCGTGATTGATACTTGGAGAGAAGTAACTGGAGACGACGACATGGCAGAGAAACGCGGATTTTCACCCTTTTAGAGACGACGGAGGGAGTTATTAGTCCGTAGTTTGCAACATTTTGATAAATGTTGTTGTAAGTGGCTTTGTCAATGAGAACGAAGCAAGGTGTTGGCTCGTATAACATGACCTCGAAGAAGGAAACTTGTGTCGTTGGAGGATTTGTTTTTTGTTGGCTGCAATGTTTTGGGCGAGGTTTGCATGCCTTTCTGGTCTTCAAATCGTGTTATATTTACCGCAACGTTAACGATAGACAGTTGTGAGGGAGCAGTTGAAGTGATAAAATGATGGAAAAGGTTTGTAATTAAGTGTTTCTTTGTTTGTAATGGAAAAGATTTGGATAGTAAAAGCCGATGAATGTTGTTTCTTGAATAAAAGATGTGAACTTGTTACCAAGTGTCCGAGACATGAAAATGAGTTCTATTGTTTTAGTTTTTCCTGCACGGGGTTTGTTTTCACTCTATGATTTTCATTTCGGGAAAAATTGTCAGCATAACAGATGTTGTTTAGTTTGAATGTTTATGTATTTCATTTTTGTTTGTGATTTGTCTTATTTGAGTAAAATGAATTTATTGCAATAATGTAGTTATTTGATGTTGAAATTGCAACAGGTTATCTTGGCTTGTACAGGTTTGCCAGTTGGCAGATAGCTAACTCTTTTATTAGCCAGTCTACTGGATATTTTGTGTAGACACTGACAGTAACATGGAGTGAGTTCTTAGTTTTCATTATTAATATTATTTTTAAATATTTCAGCTAATGGAATATCATTGAACTGGAAAAAATGGAAGCTGTGGACGGCACACAGGTTTTTGGAATGACTGTTGATGTATTAGGTAGGTAAGTTAGAGACAATTTATAGTTATTATTATGGTATGTTTTATCACTACAAAATTGAAATAGCTGGGTAGTAATTAGCTGCAGCAAAATGCCACTAGGACAGGCAACACATTCTCCTGAAGACCATAGAGGGACTATTATTTCAGGTAGAGGAGGTTGAATGCAAAGCTGATTTAAAAAATTGGTGTACAAAATGGGTGTGGACAAAACTCTGCCATGGAAGTAACTAATACTGTTATTGTAACAAACCATGACAAATGATATAATGTAGGGCTAATTGAATACAGTTAAAGTAGTCTGTCTTTGCAGCTAAAAATATTGTGCAATATTCCTGGTGATAATAATCAGTTTACAAAATCATTCGACACTTAAACGCATACAAGCACAAACAACCTTGAACAAAGTTTTCTCGAGGCAAGTTGTTTCAACTACAGAAAGCGCAAACTACCTTCTGCCATTTAAAGAAGTGAAGAAACCCAGTTTTTTCCACATTTAACTGCAACACTGAGTATGCTCTACATAAAATCTGCCACAAAATTTCAAGCATTGTAGTCTACTTTCACTATCTCAAATTTCACCAGCAGAATTCTTCATTTTCAAGCAGAATTTACAAAAATCAGTAACACAAAGAAGACAAACAATGTAACTTATTTTTCTGTATTTGCAAGCTTTCAAACACACACAAGAAACAGTGTACATTAAGCTGAAGTTCAAAACCTATTCTAATAAACATGAGGAAAAATATTTTGAAACCAATATTTGCAAGTTTTCAGAACATTAATGTTTCAAAACCTTTTCACGAATCCGAACCGCATACACAACACAAGATACCCAACATACACAGCATTACCAGAATAGTTTGCTGCCTCACTAACGCAAGCCACCAATTACATGATTTCAAACGCAAACCACAATTTCACCAAGTCAAAGTTTGTATCTCATCAATTACAAAAAAAAATAATACAAATAATAAATCATGCACAGAGTAACAGCTGCACTGAGCCTATAGCCACACAGTTAATAACATTGAATTTTGTTTCCAAGTTTATATTGCCACAACTTTTAGTCATTAACTTATTTTCACTTCTCAAAGTATTTTCCTGCGAGTTTAGGCAAGTGAAGTAAATTATTTAGCTTTCTCATTGAAGCAAATTCAAACATTTGACAAAAAATTAAATATTTGCAAAGATAAACAACTCAGCACCACTCAATGTACAGCGCTTACATCATTAATAGGGAAAAAAGCAACAAGCTAAAGATACCCGAGCATAAAGTAAATTTCCAATTGTTTGTTAAAGTGTGCATTCTGGCTTTTCTTGCTGCAGTTTTTGATCTCAATGCAATCTGACTTGTCGTGGTGAAACAACCAAAATTGCACATACCCCCCTGCCAGAATTATGAAAACCATTCTCATGGTCCCCCGCTGGAGACCAACAGATGCAATGTAGCACCCCATCCAGAAGGTGAGAACTCAAGTTTACCAGGAATAAACTGTTCCACACTGTCTATACATGTATAGCCTGTTTCAAGCTCTCAATAAATTAGTAACAAGAGACTCAAGAAAACAAAATTAGCAAGTCACAAAACTGCAGTTTTGTCACTTTTCTTGATAAACACTCTTCTGCTGCCTTTATGAAAAGATCTTAAGTTAAAGTGCCACTCGAACCAAAATTTTTGGACTCAATGTTTTTGCATTTTCTTAATCTATCAGTGGTTGCTACTCACCTATTCAAACCGTTTTGCTGTGCGAGTATGGGAAGGCTGTTTTTTTTTTTACTGTTTTTGTCGAGATTTTTTGGCCACCATTATTCGAACACATTCCCGAGGATCACAAGACTTGGTCACAAATTCACCAGATTTGACGTCAAACACATAACCTGTGAAATGCTGGTTGCTGTGTAAAATTTCACTTTGCTAATTCAACCTTTTGAGATTTCAAATGCAGTTCTGCAACAACAGTGAGCTTCATTTTGCTGGGAATTTGATGTGTAGTACAACTACGTTGTGAGCAGTCAAACCTTCAAGCAGCTGTGATCTCAAATATTGACAAAATACATGGCTGAGATTTGCTCGCTCACACTGAGTGAACTTCTGTTGCCTGAGTAAGTTTGCTATTCAATTTTTGAACAGAGTTTCCAGAGTTTGATTTTAGAACAATTTAGCAGAAACACAGGCCATCTTTCTGTCCACACAAGATAAGCATTGAATTGCAATTTCTTATGTAGTATACTTTCTAAACTCTGTTTTTGTTTTGGTGCAGCTAGATCACCTTTGACAATGTGATATTTTATTTATCTTCTCAACCTGATGATCAATTTTTTGTCAGGCTTTACAGACTAACTAGGCCTAGGATACTGTGGTTGTTCAGCACATCACTTTCTCTGAATGGCTGATGAAATATGATATCTGAGAGTCAGAGTGATGTAACTGAAACTATTTATAGCATACAGTAAAGTTTGAAGTACATATTTGTGCATGTGTTAGCTTTATCTTTTATTGCCTACCTGAGATTTTGCAGCTTGGGAGCAAATAATGTTCAATTTGGCAGCCTCAGTTTACTTTGGTTTCAGTTAGGGCCACCTTCCAAACTGCATACTAATTTTAACAGCCATTTTAATGTTTTATTTTTTTAATCATAAGCTTCCAATCTATTTTCTACTAAAAGAGAATGTCTACATTATAAATTGGTTCTCATCTTTTATCCCATACAGTAATAAATACAACCAATCCAAAGACTAACAAGCCATATTTCTAGCTTTGATAGCAATGTTATCTCACAGTATGTAATAATAAAGTGTTAGGCTGAAAAGTAATATTCAGGATATTTGCCTTTTCAAATTAAGGTTAATGCATCAGTTCTTTCAATAAGATTTTAAGGTGGCTGCTCTTGCATTGTGCACCACCCACAAGAGCTATATTGGCTTTGAAAACCTGACCTTTATGTGCAACTGCACTATTGAACTATTGATTGCAGTCAGTGATTTACCTCAAAATACCTGTCAGAGCTCTAGAAGGTGGCAGATCTAAGTAAAACCACTGATACATTTATAAGAAGTTAATTTTGCCTTAATCATTTCCTTCGGGCAAATTACTACCCCAGTACCTTTTTTGCTGGACAGCTCGTAATTGGCATTGCCTCAAAAACAAATTGGCCCAAACTATTAGCAAATTATTGTCTATGCCATGCAAGAGTGATTTATTTAATCCATGAAACAACAGCTGCAATTTGCACTTTTAATAGTCAAAACAAGACAAAAGACATGGAGTAGTAACTATATAATATTGTTTTATTATCATCAAACTTCAGCACTTTCTGCAGTCTGTGATTTTAAATATTAATGATCATCACATAGCTAGCAGAATAGCACATGGGCTCAAGCCCTGACCACGCTCATTGTGCTTTTACATATTTTTTTTATCATGCACGTTTTAATGTACATTTACACCAGCACTGTTATAAAACAGTTGAGTAATGCTTTTAGCTGTGCACTATCAAGTTATGGTGCAAGCAGGAAGTTTG
The DNA here is from genome assembly GCA_963693305.1 of Meandrina meandrites. NCBI lineage: Eukaryota > Metazoa > Cnidaria > Anthozoa > Scleractinia > Meandrinidae > Meandrina > Meandrina meandrites. Next base: position 4,952,397 of record OY855908.1, on the reverse strand, counting down.
GAAAACACTCTACAAGCTAGAGTTGCTCTTGGCTATTGGCTTGAGCAACTCTTGCCTTTCTTTTGTGTTCTCTAAACTTAGCATGTGTACCATAACTTGGTGCTGCACATTAACACACAACACAATTGTTAAAAAATTATGGCATTGAAATCAAACAATCTCAGTTAGAAAATTAAAAGTAAAGTACATTTAAGCAAATCTTATAAAAATCATTTGTTCACTACTCAAGTTGTTGAAATTGCAGTGTCACTACTTACCAACCAATAATTATGTGCCTTTGTGCACTGAACATTATAATGATGCAAAGCTTAAAGAATGAGTAATTTGGATATTCAAGCCAGTTTCTCTGTAGGTTGAAAAATATGTACCTTGCTTGCAAAATATACATGGAATGAAAATGCTGTGACAAAGTAAGAAACTGTACTGCAGCTGTAGTTATTTAATCATCAAACACTTTTGAGCAAAATCTACGCAAAAACCCAAAAAAAAAGTAAACATCGCAAAAGACAGGTCACATGTTACTTGTTTGACGTCACAAGAGAAGCTGCCGGTTTGAAATATGCAGGCTCAGCTGAAAGCAGTTTCAAGTAATGGAGGACGGAAAATTGCAGTTTTTGAAGCACAAAATTTCGATGAAGGAAGACTTATTAATTTTTTTTTTCTTTGTAAAAGCACATTACAGTGACCAGTAAGTTATTCTGTAACAAAAAAATTCCGAAAAAAAAAAGTGAAATTTAATCAGAGTGGCACTTTAACAGCACTGTTGTTTGGCAGTTCTTTACTGCTTTCTGTGACACTGGGTTTGTCCTCATTTCATGTGTTGTCTGAACTGCTTTCCTTGAGCTGCAGTAATATAATTAACTATTTTGCATTGACCTCACAACATAGTCACATGTCATAGAGATGACAACATTTCAAGTGCATACTGCTAGTCTTCATTATGCAATAAGCTAAAATCATTATGCATAAAGTTTTAAAACACACTGCTCACCTGAAATTCCATTGCTTCATTTCGAAAACCTGCAATTCATGCATTTCAATGCTAGCTCCTCCAATGTTCTAGTTCTCCCTCAACAGTAGACTGCCATACAGTTGTCCCACTTTTTGTATTTTTTCATAGTGACCATCCATCCTTCAGGCATTTCAATTCCACTATACCTGTTGATATTATCAGAATGAAGTATTATTTGAATTGGCTCTTTGACCGTCCATTTCTACCAGTGTGCATCATAATAGATAAACTTTACCTCAGTCCAAACCATGCAGCTTCTGATGAAATTGGTGTTGTCTGCAACACCAGACATTTGAGTACACTTAACTCAAATGTGCCAATCATGCTCTTTGATCCTGTCCTGCATATTCCTTCTAGCCTGACACATCTAGAACCTGCAGTGTCCACTTTCTGCAACAAAAGTTTTATAATTTGAGCACCATACTCACCTCATATCCATTTTGTGTGCTTCCACAAAATCTCCACACTGCCAGAACAGAAAAAATTGTAAATTCAGATTGATAGTCAACATCCATGCTTCAGTAATTTTAATTGCACTATCCCTTCCAACATTATTAGATTAAAGTTTATGTGAATTCAACCAAAGTAGTGCAAATTTTGCAAACTTTGAAAATTCACAAAAAATCGAACACAAGTTGTATAATCATGGTTTTTCACTGTTGTAATCAGCAGAGCAAGCAGTTTTTGGAGCGCTAAAAACAATATGTGGGGTTAGGGGCACTTTAAAATAAGTACTGTTCTAAACTTACACAATGCGGTGCTAAAAATTTACTTTCTTTGTTATTACAACTCTAACAGATTCTCCTTCAGGAAACCATCTGTTAAAACCTACAGAATCAACACAACAATAACAGTTAAAATAAGCAGTCTTCTGAAGTTACACAATGAGCTGCTTGAATTTTCTTTCCAGAGACTTTCTTACTACAAGTCTAACACATTTTTCTTGAACAAACCATGTGTTAACACCTACAACATGAAGACAAAAATACTGCATATATTCAAGCGTGTCTGATAGTTTCTACTATGTTTTGATAGTTTTTCCCATTTAACTAAAATACAATTTCTTTAAATATAAGCCCAACCATTTTTAAATAGTTAAACTCATCACCAAAACATGACATTGCAAAACCTACCTTTGATATGGTGCAGCAACAAAAGATACTAGCAAAGACAAAGCTATCAATAGTAACCCTGAGAACAGTAACCACCAAGCACCATCACACTGACAGAGTCACTGCAAACTTACCAACCAAAATAAGTACCAAATCAAAATGCCTACCCTATAAAAGGCTCAGAGCAGTGAAAACAGAGAGCACCAACAACCCTAACCTATGCACAACAAGGTGCTTAAAGGGCACACAATGGGTGCTGCACCTACAAACCCTCCCACACCATACCCATGCGCCAAACCCAAGTTGCAAATAAAACAAAATAAAATAAATCACAGTACAACAAGTATATGCATTCTTCTATGCAATGATGAAAAATATCTTACCTATCACAGAAAATGTAATTTTCATTTTCCAGTGCCAGCACGACAGCAAGTACATATACCATGCCACTGCTCCAAAAGCATTTCAAGTACCTTCTTTTCACCATCAGCAACACTTCATTCACTGTTCAAAACAAAAGATTAGTAACAACAGTTTGTACAAGTGTGAACAAAACATGGTGTAAGCCATATCACCTGGGCAATAGCATAACCCATGGCCTACACCATGGCCTATCCTATAGCATACTGGTAGTCAAACATCATTATCTTTTCTTGACCAGAACTATCAAAGCAAACAAAACCTTAATTTGCTGGTTGTAAAAATCTCTTTGTTTATTTCTGATGTGTTTCAACTCTAATCACAATATGTTTGTAACGAACGTTTTACACATACCCAGGCAAATAGCATTCCCAAGGTAAATAACACCAAGGTAAACTCACTGCGGGAATACATTACCGAGGCGTTTGCGGTCACACACTTAACACTTTACTGAGGTCAATTTTTCATACTGTTTTCGGCGCGAAATGCGAAAATGGGTAATTTGAGGGTGCTTGCTTAGCATCATGTCGCTTTTATTATTTATACTCTTTCGACAGTCCTCTACTGCTTTGTTATGCCAGTATTTCAGAGAGCGAAGAAATAGAAGGCGAAGACTTCGTTTATATAAATCTCTTTGTTGGATTTTTCTAAACCTTGAGATGAAATCGAAATACATATGAGAAAACGCACTATAGATCTTCCTTGACTAGTGTTGTATTTAAATGCCAAATTTCCAAAAAAATAGGATTTACTTACAAATCAGTAAGCCATCAAGCCATGATTCTAAGAAAGACCATGTTTTTGCTCAGTGCCTTGAACACGCAAAGGTGACCTCAGGAAATCTAAACCTCACGCCATCATATTTAATTTCAAATTTCTCTGTTTATATTGTTTGCTTATCTTTGAGGTTTGCCTCGCGATTGGTCATTTTATCTTGGGGTACTTGGAAAACCTACCTATTTCCCTCGTTAACTTTCATGGGCGATTCTTTTTTTTTTCACACCGCCATAAATTTACCTTGGGAGAAGATTTTGCTGAACATTTTTTTCATAAGCGGGAAATAAAAATGGTGAACATGCCATGAAAATGACAAAACACCCGGGAAAACAAAATTACAAAGCACGCGGAAAAACAAAATGACAGAGCACATATTATTTATGATATTTACCAAATAAAAACGTCCTCTGTATTTGTGAGTTTCCCGAGGTAAAGAGCCCTTTTACCATGTTCAAAGGATGATGTGTAACCGCAACTATATAAATTTGACACACTACACTATTAACCTATTCCGTACTTGAAACCCTACACCGCTACAGAGATCAAGCAATTTGTTCCAGTGAAATTTTGTTAATTACATTTTATGCAGTTATGAAAAAACTTTGCGTAAAGATTCTCGCATCGCGACTGCATAAAAACACAAAATCCCGCTCCGGCTCTTTCTTGAAATTCCCGTTTACCGCTCCTTCTTCTTATCTGGGTTACTTAGCGTGAGGTCTGTCTTTGAGCTTGTTAAAGGGCAACACTTGGGAAATTTACCCTGATTTTTTTATTTTTTCTATAAGTTGTTTCTAGCAACAGGAATGTTTAGAAGGTGAAATTTTAAAGATATCAGCCAAAATGAATTTACTACGAATTTTCTTTTACGCCAATTTGGCGGCCATTTTGAAAACGTTCGGATTTTGGTACGTAACTTGATGCTATGTCACAGTGTGGAAGGCAGATTTGCTTTTGCTTGTGATAAGAGGAAAACATCGAGAAAACACGCCAAGCTTCTCTTCATAAATGAGAATGAAAAGGAGAGAAAGACCCTATGCTGTTCAATGATGTCCAAGATAAAAAAAGGTAGTGCTTCAGTGCTTAAATATGAAAGGAAATAAACTTAAAAAGAGTAAATCATGTGTTTGTGACATGAAACAAATCCGTCAGATTGATTGGCCTTGTAAGGTCAGCAAATGTACATAGCTTTATAATGCGATGCATCCTCTCTTGCACCATATCGTGATAAAGATGGCTTTTGTGTGGAGTAGATAGTAAATTGAAAAGGGTCTGCGAGTGCTGACTCCCATAATTTGTAAGAAATCTCTTCAATTATGAGCAGGAATACTGAGCCTCTATAAGTCCTATATGTAAGCGAAATCCACACGTTTGGAAACAGACTGATATATTTTGATTCTGTTGCTGAGAAATTTGTAGCCACCCTCAGATTTCTCCTGCTGTTAATTGGCAAAATAGAAAGCAATTCCCACCAGCAAATGTGGTGTTTCTTTGAAGTATATGCCTTTGAAAGGCGCGCGTGATTTGCGTGCAGGTCAGTACTGCATAATAAGAAGCCACTACCCTGTGCGCTAGCAGAGGCGCTCTCACGCGATATAAAATGATACGAAGAAATGGGGAATCAAATAATTTATAAAACAATATCCGCATAACTAAGACAAGAAGTGTTGCGTGAAGTACTTATTCTGTGATTGCTTTTGAGAAACAATTGTTGTAAATTAGGCAACCTGGGGTGTAGTATGAAACCCGGGTATGAAAGCGTGTCACGCTCTTTCCCTTCACCCTCCCTAGCCTGACCACGAAACAGTTTCGTGTGCAGATTTGAGCAGATGTCAGTTGACGAGATAACTAAAGGAAAACATGCCAAAAGTTGTAAGACATGAAGAGCGCAACGACCATTTCAAATGCAAACCATGAATTAAAACGTAAGCAAACGCGAAAGTAATAAGGAGCCAAACACAGCACAATTTTTTGATTTTTGTGGGGGTGCTTTTCGCAAAAAGATAAGAAATTGCAAAATAAAAACATGACAACTTAATTTTCCGATAAATATAAAATCACGCACTGCAGGGTCGTGTAATAGTCCCGGTGGCAGTAATCAGTTTACAAAATCATTCTACAGTTTTACCCATACAAGCACGAACAACTGCCTTCTGCCAACAAAAGAAGTGAAGAGACCCAGCAGAGTTTTGTGCACATTTACCTGCAAGCCTGAGTATGTTCTAGACAAAATCTGCCGCAGAATTTCGGATAGAACATGCAGATTTGTTACATCATTAGAAGGCAAAAAATTATGAAGGTAAAGATAGTTGGGCAGAGTGTAAACCTTGGATGGAATCATGTTTAAAGCAAGATTGAGTGTACTGACTGTACTGAGTGTACTTTACTGACTGTGTTGAGTGTAGTAAGTGTAGTGAGTGTACTGGTTGTACTGAATGTATTGACACTATGTGTGACACTGTTTGTGGCTGAAAATGGAGTTGACTTCATTACTGGGCATGAGTAACTGCTTCTGGTTGTCAGATTATGGTTTTCCATTGGTTGTTACACTGTTATAGCAACGTTTTGTTGCTATGATTTCTGGTTGCTTTAGCACATTTTACTGAAAGTAAATGCCATGCGGTGTGTAATGAGGTGATTTTTGTTTGCAGTTACAAGAAAAGTAGCATTATAGTAAATGTGAGAGTGTGGGTCAGCACACCCACCTCACCTGCACTGCCACTGTCTATTTTCTGATCATGCACTTGGTTCAGATCATAAGAGCTACATATAATAATATTTTTATTCACACATTATGTAAGCTGTGGTGGCCAAGCGGTTAAGTTGCTGAACTGAAAATGCAGTGGGATCATATCCTGTGTAGGTTGTGAAAAAAAAAATTGATGTGGTGACACTGCTGACCTCGTATTGGTATGAAGAGATGAGAGGCTATCATTATTATCATGAATTAATCTTTCAACAAGTACAATTGGTAATAATTCAGTACATTTGTATTCTCTTACAGTTAATTTTCTAGATTTTGGACAGGAATGGTAATATCAGATTTGAACGATGACAGCAAAATAATACATGGTTGTTTGTTATGACACATGGATGACACTGACAATATTTTGCGGTAAGAATTTATGCTCTTTTTAGAATCTGTAGTGAGAGAAAACATTAAACTGTTATTTAGCAATTATTCCATGAGCCTGCATTGGATATGAGGTGGTAAATAGCCAATGAGGTGTGAAGCGCTGAGTTGGCTATAACCACTCGTATCCAACAAGGGTGAATGAAATAATTCTTTTATTAAATTCTTCTTTAGTATAAATCAACTGGACATTTCTTTTGATGTAAACAAAGTGATAGTATGAGAGGGCGGGAAAATTTGTGGTGCGGTGTTCACTTTTTGAGTTGAATGAAATACGCTAAGAAAGTGAGCGAGAGAGTTTTGTTCTGAAGATTTTTAGTGGAAAATCTCCTTGTAAATTTTCTTTTCATCCTTGAAAATTGTGACCACAATTAAGGTTTACGGGAAGATCCGAAGCAATAGCTTTTGTGGAAATTATACGTCTTGTGCAAGAGAAGTGAAGCAAGTGTTTACATATTGTACTTGTTTATGGCTCCATGGCTGTGATCAAGGCTAGTGCATTATGCTGAAACATAAATTGCACTCAGATTCGATGAAGTTTATTAAGGTATAAAAGGACAAGATCAACATTGAAAGGTAACAAAGTTAACTGAAGTGCTGAGCCACATCTACATCTAACACTGAATGAAATTGTGTCAGTTTTCTGTTCTTCCTGTAAATTATTTTCTGGTTTTCTTCTTCGTTTAGTCGCTCTTGTTGTACATTTACAAGTATTTTTAATTAAAAATTTCGCATGAATGCTTTTAGTTTTATGTAGTTGAGTCAACTACATGGCATTTTGTGGTATTTATGTGGTTTTAGGGAAGGCACTGTTGATTATTTCTTGTATAAGCTTATAAACCTTGCCCAATTTGCGATTTTTGTGATGGAACTTTTGCTTTTCGCAGGAAAATTTTTAAACTGAGTGGTGCTTGCCGCACTCATTTTGCATATAAGGTCAAACGCAGGTATAATGGCTGATAACTGAGATGTAGTGGAAATGAAATAGGATAAATGGTGATGTGACTTATGTTGCAAAAACTGGTATTGATAAGACAGAGGTCAAACATTACTCAAAGACAAAGTAAGCATTGAGAAACTGTACTCAAAGAACTGAAATCAGATTGAAAGACAAGGCAACAAAAAGACTGGCTGAAACAGCGTGAAATAGGATGGAAGCATGAGTAAATCACAACTGAAAGGTTTGTTTTGTTTAGCCACTCAAGCCATAACAATTAACACTGTACAACTTGTGTTGTAGTCTTATTGTAACATCCTAACATGCATTGCTGGTTTTCTTTCTATTGAATTACAGGAAACATGAAGGAAGTTTTACAAGTAACTTTGCTGGTCTGCTGCAAGCCAAATTTGACAAGTTAGTAAAAAGAGCTGGACGCGCATTGTTTCAGCAAAACCGTCTCACTTGAAGTTTATTCAATTCAAAATAAGGAAATTGAGTTTGCTTTAAAACATCACCTACTACTGGTTTCAAATAGCAAAGAATTGACACTTTATAAAAATACAACTTAGTAATAGGTGAACTTGCTTTGTAGGTAACAGGTAATAGTATATTTGTCATTCATTACAAAGTTTTGTTAGATTATTGAAGTGCACTCATAGCTATTTGAAAGCGAAACGATTTGTAATAGGTCAAACTGTATAGTAAAATGTGTATGAATGCTACTAATAAAATGATAAAAGTGAGCGAAGTTATTAGTGAACGATTGTAAAGAGTAGGGCTTACACGAAAACTAACCTGTACTTGATGATCCATCGTAGGAATTTTGCAGATTTTGTGCGAACCTTACGGTAATTTGGTGACGAAAGAGACTGGGTGTTTGGTGTTCGGAATACAGTGTGAAGTCCATTTCAAGAACAACTTCAAAACTTGTATATAAATAATTTGTTGAAAACACTCAGAATGAATAGAAAAGAGATTACAATAGAAATAAGCTTAATTCATGTACCTGGGTACCAACTTTGGAAAGCTTTGTAGGAGATTGACGTCATTATGACAACGCAATCTACGCTACTCTCAATCTGGTACCCACTCTCTCTCTCCTTTTAGCTGCGAGGTTCGGGTGCATAGAGTATGGTTTTCAGGATTTTTGTCTTGAGCGCAGTATTTATTTAAGGTTTTTTTCTGTTCAACGGGGTAAGTTAATATAGACCAGCGTTAAACGCGATACGGAGAGTGTCGAAAGCTCAGACCTCGAAGACTCAGACCTCAGACCCGAAAAACTCATACCCTCTAGGTGTCTCGAAAACTCAGACTGGAAAAACTCAGACCTTCTGGGTCTCTCGAAAACTCAGGCGTGAAAAACTGAGACCCTCTGGGTCTCTTGAAAACTCAGATTAGAAAAACTGAGCCCCTCTGGGTTTGTGGAAAACTCCGACCCGAAAGACACAGACCGTCTGGGTGTCTCGAAAACTCAGATCCGAAAAACTCAGACCCTCTGGGTGTCTGGAAAACTCAGACCCGATGAAATAAAATTGCTAAAAGCCGGTGGGTGTCCCGAAAACTCAGACCTCGAAAAGTGAACTGATCACGAAAATAATGCTTAACATTTGTATCTATTTTTGGTAGTTGTACTTGACAGGTACGGTAATGATTGGATTTAGTGCTGGGGCGCTTATTTACTTTCAGCACCCCAAGAGAGGGCGCTTATTGGAGACAGGGCGCTTATTGAGGACAGAGCGCTTATTTAATTTTTTGAGAAACAACCAATAGGGGGGCTTATTGATAAAAACACATTCGAAGGGAGGGCACTTATTCGAAACGGGGTGCTTATTGCAAGGAGGGCGCTAAATCGAATCATTACGATACACTCTTTTTTTCTTATAAGAACCTTTTTTATAAGAACGTTGAGGCTGAGATTTACCCAAATTTTAAGAACATGGTAAGAACATACCCCAGGCTGAGAGTCGGAGAACATGTTTATTTTGCCCATTTGCTTTAATATTTTGTAAAATGAGCAGTATAAATAAATGCAAAACTGCACGGTCTAACAGTAGTTAACTGAATGCTTAAAAGGAATTCGTCCGCGGCACCAGATCACAGGGAGCAGACCGCGCAAGCATGTCAAGAGCAACTTGATACACCGCATTCGGGGAACAAAGCTTATACGGGGAGGCTGCGCCCCGAGGTCCAACCCCTTACCCTTTTATATACCATTTTTTTCAAAAAAGGCACGCCTTTCGTATACCTTTTATTGGAAAAAGGCACCCCTTTCATATACCTATATACCTATATATATTTGTAACCACTCTCACTGGCCCACCTTATGAATAAATCGTTAAAACAGGGAGTCTTCTTGTCATTTTTTTCACGTAGCGCGTAATAAATTAAAATGAAATAGTCATAAGTTGCGTCTGCTTGATCTGTTTTAATTCAAGGCCCTTTTTAAAACCCGAACGAAGATTTTTCTACCCTTTCATATACCTAAACTTGTGAAATCCCTACCCTTTTATATACCTGAAGACTGAAAAAGGTACCTTTTTCGGGCGGAGCCTCCCCGTATAGGCTATTATAGGGAGTACCCCCCCCCCCCCCCCCGGAGTATAAGCAAAGTGTCAGTAACCACAATGCGAAGAATGCAGACCAGCCAAATTAGCGCAACAGGAGAAACATGAAGCGTCACGTTGCAGAAATAGATATTCGTAGCCGGAAATATTACAGGGAGTTCATTAAACACTTTCGCGCCACTAAAAAAATAGGTGTTCTTAGAAAATTTACCATATCCAGGGATAGGCAAAGCAGACACGGGGGAACATTTTGCTGGGATAATATTTAGTCTTCTTTTTCCATACGCGGGAAATAAAAATGGCGAACAGGCGGGAAAACAAAATGACAGAACACACATTATTTATGATTTTTACCAAAAAAACGTCCGTCTTCTCTATTTCCGAGGCAAACTGAACGCAAGAGGAATTGAGCGTTAGCCGAAGCACTCGTCCCCCACTTCATTTGCTTGTGCCGACGTTTTGCGCTGTTTTCCATTTCTTTTGTTATTTATTGCGCTTTTTTAACGATTAAAGAACAATATCAGAAAATAGAGTATTTCATACATGTTTCTTGTGACGAAAACGCAGAAAATAGAAATTCCGATATGTTTGTGACGAATGTTTTACACTGCAGATACCCAGGTAAATAGCATTCCCAAGGTAAATAACACCAAGGTCAACTCACCGCAGAAATACGTTACCGAGGCGTTTGCGCTCACACACTTAACACTTTACCAAGGTCAATTTTTCATACTGTTTTCGGCGCGAAATACCTATTTGGGTAATTCGAGGGTGCTTGCTTACCATCATGTTTCTTTTATTATTTATACTCTTTCGACACTGCTCTACTGCTTTGTTATGTCAGTATTTCAGACAGGGAAGAAATAGAAGGGGAAGACTCCGTTTATATAAATCTCTTTGTTGCACTTTCCTTGCAGCAAAGATTGCTTCTCCTTCACTGTGAATAATCCTTTTGTTCTTTTATTTCAATTCAGGAGGATTTATCACAAGAAATTCCCTAATTGTAATGATCGAGTAATATATGCGGTTGCAAAATAAATAGAGTGACTCTAACAGATCATATCCGAATCGGAGTGTCTACTTCTTTTATAGGGTGACGATTTATTTTTGTTGTATCCCGAAACGATCTCGCGATAAATTGAATTAAATGGTCTGAGTTTTTGAGACACCGAGAGGGCCTGAGTTTTCGAGATACTGAGAATGTCTGACTTTTTTGGGTCTAAGTTTTTGGGGTCTGAGTTTTCGCGACACCCAGAGGGTCTGAGTTTTTTTGGGTCGGACATCTGAGTTTTCGATTTTTCTAGACACCCATTTATAACCAAATATGTTTATTTTTATGAAAACTGTTAGAAACTCGTTTTAAATGGTCTGGTTTGTTCATGTTTTGCATGCTGTTTACTTTGACGATGACATTATTATCAGGTAATGTCATCATAGATCATACGAAAATGGTGAATGCTCTGTGTTCTGTCTGATTCGTAGAATGCAATATGTAGCGGTAAAAAACAAATCCTAGATAGAACCTCAGAGAAGTTAGAGCAAAATACACGAAAAGACATAAAAAGCAGTATTTAAATTCGAAACAAAACAAATATCTTATATTTTATCAGTTCTATTGACGCAGTTCCTGTTAGAGGGGTGTGACTATCTAATACGTGATTAATTATTGAAGTAAATGTCTTGTATCCTGTTAATTGAACTGGTTCATATTTCCACCTTTAATGCTCAATATTGTGTTATGTCTAGTTGAAATATCGTGTATTATAATTTTTCGCGAAAATATGTGATACCCTAAAAGTTTTCTAGGCAAACATATCGTATACGTAAAGTTTTTTTAGTAAGATATTAGCTAGCTCTAAAAGCGCTCATACACTCTGTTTATTAGGTTTCCTGCAGAGGTTACTCAACGTGTGACGTTGTTTTAAATAGTCGCTTTCATGTTGTATAATATCTTTGTATATCACATTTCAGATTGGAGCATAATTGCAGCATGAACAATTATGCCGCGCAGAAGTTGTGAACTACTTTATGTATATCACTGTTTTGACAAATTACCCTAGCTGCGAATTAAAAACTCATCACTTGTGAATGTGTTGCGTGCGGTTTATCTGTTGTGCATGTGGTCTTATCGTTTCTGTTTTCTGAGAGCGCTCTAGAAAGTAGAGGTCAACTTAATTAACTCGGTACTATAGTTAACAAGTTGTTAACATGTCACCATATCGGCATTTCACCACAACAAGTGATCTGCGATGCGGTAAATACAAACTATAAACCAAAGACACACATAACATTTATATGGTTTATTGCTTTGAATGAATAAAATAGCTTACATTGTTTTAAAACAAAAGCACCAGTTCAAAGAAGTAAGCAATTTCAACACAATGTTTTATGTTGCACGCCATGTCGTTGATGGAATGTGACACTACACAGCTGTTTGTGGTGAAACCTGATGGGTTCTGTAGTGTATTTAGTGATCACATTATTATCGCTTGGTGTGATCAAACAATTGAACGACCTCTGTTGCGTCTTGTTCGTGGAATAGAACACTATTTACATTGTTTTCAAAAGTGTGTTTCACGTTGTATGGTAAAAAATGGAAGTGGCATCTGAACTATTGAGCTACCCTTATTTAACTGTTTTTATCTTTTGACAAATTTCATAAAAAGTGTTAATTCACTATTCTGAAACGTAATCAGTTATGTATGCATTACGTGCGGTTTATATTCTCATCCATTTAGTGTTATCGCTTCTGTTTTCTGTCAACAGTGGACAAAGAAGAGGTCACGTTAATGAACTGCGCATAACAGTTAACAAATTGTTAAATTGCTGTGTTGAGATATGTCACTGTTGGTGAAGTGAAACCTGATTTTAAGAATGCATTTTACAAAAACACTGCTTTATGGATGGTTACAAATAGCTATATGGATGACGGTTAGTTCAAATATGAGTTCGCTATTTCATTACTGGTGTTTTCTAAGGAAGCTGTTTCTGCTGTTATGTTATTTGTTGTTTTGATAAGTGGTCTTTCAATGATGAGTTATGTTACAACTAGTACGATTCGAAAACAGCGTTTGTAACTACTGCTTTAATTTTCTTTAGTTCTTTTGTCATAATATATTTACTGATGTTGTAATGACTAATTGTTATCATTTTTACAAAAGTATAATATCTCTTGTTAATTTTTGCGTTTCTGTATTAACAATTGTAAATAAATGATTGTTTATACAAGTAATTCATTGTTAAGCTTGTTCTTGTCTGTAAAACATTCTTTGTCTAAATGAATGCATAGTACAGAAGAATACATTTGTTCAACAACAATTCATTGATTGCTGTACAACGCTATAAACTGTTAGCTGTGATACGCTTTAACACAGGCCAATGAACGAAACAGAATGTGAAAGCTGATTTCTGTTTTTGAGTTACAAAATAATTTCAGTGGAAAAAGTACTGAGGTCAGCTGTTATACTTTCTTTAACCTTGTTTTAGAAGTTTTGAATAAGGTATTGGATATAACATCTGTGATTCAAGTAAATGTCATTTTCTTAACAATTATGCCACAATGAATCATTGTAAAAAAGTAGACAGTACTGCGCATCGTCAGATAGGGCTGTTTTCGATTTGAAATAAGAAACAGTGTTGATTGTGTTTGTTTTGAACTCAATGAATGGGATATGTTTTTTATCTCGCTGTAATCGGTGCTTGATTTTGTAACATCATTGCACAAACTTGTGTTTATTCCAAACTATAAAATGGATGATCATTTGATTTTTGCTCAGAAAAATGTGGTAGGATAATGCTTGTGTTTTTGTTCATTGCGATTGTAAATTCCTTAAGTATCGCTTAGTATTTGTTCCAAACTTTTTTGTTTTGCTACTTAGTACTTAAAGTAATTTTATTTTCATGTTCATTGGTGTAAAAAATTGAAGTGAGGTTTATGCTCGTACTAGGCAAACATTAATTCATTTTGCAAACAAATCTGTTTCTGGCACCTGGCATGTAAGATCAGAGCATTGAGATATATCCGATAAAGTCACTTTTGAGTTGCTACATATTTTTTTTTGTTGTTTTTCAGTATTTAATTGTGTGCGAAACGTATTAAGTATGAGATCACAGGTAGAACAAATTTTGGTGTTGACAGATAAAAGTTTATTTCCAATTCTTTTACAATCAATTATTCAAACAAACAATCACTGTATAGCACTTGTACAATACTTTAAGCATAATAAATATTGTTCGGCTACAATGAATTATGCTATCAACGTTTTTTTTTGGTAATAAAACTACATTGCTGTTAACTGTGTAATATAGCTAATATTACTTAACTTCTTTTCTCATTATCTGTTCGATTTCTTTAGTTACTTGTTGTTTCTTAAGTGATCTTTATTAATTTCGAAATCATTCATATCAGTTTCAAATACTAAAGTCTGTTTAATTATTTTTTTGTATTATTTAGTATATGTTATAAAAGTAAATACTACATTCTAATAATGAATGCGTTTATGTACGAGTGTGTAGTTTTTCACTGAGTTTTTATGGCCGCTTTCATTTCGATTTTATTGATGTTGTCAGGAGTTGTTGTTGCCGAATAAATTTATGCAGTTCTTTATTTGCCGAGTTTGAACATGTTTTGTTTTAAATTTCAGCGCTTACAAATTAGCCGGATATTCTTTGCTTTCGGAATAATCTTCAGAATAACTATCGCTCATTTTGAATTCAAGATTATCGAATCCAATGGTTTCAAATTCTATCGCGCGACAGTCGCGGGTCCGTACGCTTTTCTAGTGGGGCCGTACGGCTTTTTCCGGCCCTGTTAGATGAAGGCGTACGGCCCTCATACGGGACATTTCTTCTTATGGTTTTCCAAGGAAATAGCGCGCGGGTCCGTACGGGTCATATGATAAACTCTTTTATTCAATGCTTAGCGTGTGATACTTCGCTGTAGAAGTGGGGACCCAACGTAAATTTTCTCAAAATCCACTCATTGTGCATAAACTAAAAGAATACGTCTTTAATTAAGGTATTAGGTAGTATAGTACAAAGAACGAACCAAACTTTAAGGGACAGCATCCAAATATTTGTAGGTACCCACAAGTTGACGCTTTGCCTAAGTCCCCACAACTGAAGTGTGAGGTTCAAGTCCCCACATGTTGACCTGGAAGGTGAGTCCCCACAAGTATACTGAGGTCAGTATGTGTGTGTGTGTGTGTGTGTGTGTGTGTGTGTGTGTGTGTGTGTGTGTGTGTGTGTGTGTGTGTGTGTGTCTGTCTGTCTGTCTGTCTGTCTGTCTGTCTGTCTGTCTGTCTGTCTGTCTGTCTGTCTGTCTGTCTGTATGTATGTTATTTGCCGGCTGGGAGGTCTGTATAGTGAAGAACTGTGACCGAGGTCACAGTTTTTCACTGTACGGACCGACCCAAAGCTGGCAAATAACTTATTTATTTTTTTCCTACTTTAATGTGCTTGGTTTAAAAAAGAAACAAAAGTGCAAATGCAAAATGCGTTGTTTTCTACGTGCGCATCCAATGTGGAGTTGATCGCTAAGCTACGGCAAGAGTGAAGAATGATCTGTTTACCGCCAAACAAAATAAAGTTCACTAAAATGAACAGTACTCACGGAAAAGGTCATCATAAAAAGAGAAAAGCAACTGAAATAGCTATTTACATTTGTAGTTAACGAGTCAATAACCTCTGCACTGATTCCCACAGTATTTTGTTTTGATAAAACGTTTGCGAAAGTGAAACTGAATGGTAGCTGAAATGTGTAGTTTGTTCGCCTGCACACGTACAGCACAATATTGGGAGAATTATTTTGACTGTTTTTTATCAAAGCATCTCACTTTCTTGAATGGTGATAGGCAGTATTCGGTTTTAGGGAAAAGAAGCAGAAAGGCAAGGTTTTTGAATGGATAAATCAAGTCTGTAAACCAGCGACTTGCAGTTAATAATGGTAATTGAACTGAGTGGAGTGCAATTTGGTCTGAAATCATACGCGTGATTTCAAAATCGATTTGAAATCACAAGTATGATTTCAGACCAAAATTGCATGACACGAAGTTCAATTACCACTTTATTACATCCATTTTGAAATCAATTTAATCGCCCCATAAATGCAGGATTTTAGTCAGCAGCCAACATTTTATTGATCCAGTAGCCGGTTTGAAAAAAGCGGAACCGGAAACGCTTTTACATCTCAAAAACTTACATGTCATGTTATGTGTCAAAAACTCAGTCGAGCGTAACAAAGGAAAAACACGTTTCATTCAAGGAAATTCACGCAGTTCACAGGCAGCCCAAGCTCACGTTTCGAGCGGTTGGTAGGTATAAATTGGTGTTGCGTAACACTAGACCGTTGAGAATATTATAAGGCTTTGTATGGGATTTGGGTCGATTTTGGCCGTATTTATGCTTAAAATACAGTAAATATACAAAATAAACTTACTTTTGCCATTTGCTGTGTCCTTTTGCCTGTTTTGCGTCTTGAAGTGGTGTTTTAGTCGATTTTTCTCTTCCCTGTTCCTTCCTTCCTTAGACGGAGTCAAGGCTAAACACTGCCATGGCGATCGATCCGCGATTTTTAGCCCGAAAATCGGTCCCAACGGCGTCTTTTCCTTTCTCACGTAAAGGTCGTTAGCTCTCCTCCTCCCACGAATCCACAGCTTTGGAAAATCTCAATGCGGCATACCCTTTGAAATAAACCGATTTCCACGACTAATCCATAGGGGCGAAAGTTTCGGATTGCGACTAAGTAATTTTTACCTTCCCTCCCGTGGACGTATGTGGATTTGACACCAGGCCAGGCCGCTAAGCCTAGTTTGAAACGGTCGTGTTCACTTCGAATTACACAGGAATTGCAGACCTCCGAAACCTATGGATTAGTCGTGGAAATCGGTTTATTTCAAAGGGTATGCCACATTGAGATTTTCCAAAGCTGTGGATTCGTGGGAGGAGGAGAGCTAACGACCTTTACGTGAGAAAGGAAAAGACGCCGTTGGGACCGATTTTCGGGCTAAAAATCGCGGATCGATCGCCATGGCAGTGTTTCGCCTTGACTCCGTCTAAGGAAGGAAGGAACAGGGAAGAGGAAAATCGACTAAAACACCACTTCAAGACGCAAAACAGGTAAAAGGACACAGCAAATGGCAAAAGTAAGTTTATTTTGTATATTTACTGTATTTTAAGCATAAATACGGCCAAAATCGACCCAAATCCCATACAAAGCCTTATAATATTCTCAACGGTCTAGTGTTACGCAACACCAATTTATACCTACCAACCGCTCGAAACGTGAGCTTGGGCTGCCTGTGCGCAGTTCAGATTCAAAGCTCAATCATTTCAAAATTCAACAATTCAAAGTTCAACCGTCGTCATCCAGTAAGACACTACCTCGCTGGAACCTCTATTTTCATTCGCCCGCTGTAAACACTACCTCTATTGTTATTCAGGGCTAGGGGCATTGTTATGACCTGTTATCTATTGTTTTAAGAACCAATGAAGAAACTCGTTCCGAGAGGTAGTGGGCGACCCTCGTCATCTGACTCAATGATGTAAGCCCTTCGTTTCTTCTGTGGTTGTGGTTGAGAAATTGCCTTCGCATTGAGGATTTCTTGTGAGTTGTGAAACTCCCTCGATCGCACGATGCTCAGTGGATAGTTTTCTCCTTTAGTACCGTTCAATGGCACTCTGCATGATTTTAAGGTATTCCGGCTCGTAATCATCTCTGTCTTTTTATTTGACCTCGGCGGAGAACTTACTCAGGACCTTGTCAAGTTCTTCCGGCGCCATTTTTTCAATGGTGACATTTTCAAGATGGCGGGATTTGCACCAGCTTGTGAAGGCATTCATCCATTGTTTTGTGGAGCGGGACGTATTTTTATTCACAGCAATAGACTTGAGCTCTTGCATTGCATCCCTTCAAACTACAGGAAACCTGGAAACATCTACTTCTTGTGTTAGCTCTGGATTTGCGGTTGTGTGGTTTTCGTTTGTTTCTGTTTTGCTGGACTCGGGATGACACGGTCTTGAACAGATGATGAAGAAAAATCGCCAAAATATTCGTCAAAATGGAGACTGAAAGTTGGAAACTTCTCCAAATAAAGGAGCTCATTATCGTCATTCAACCGTAAGCAATTAAATTCATTCATTTTTTTTTTAAATGAAGCAAAGTTTCGCGAGCAAAAGTTGCAAAATTCGCCACACAATGATTTTCTTTGTCTTTCATTTTCCTGCAATTTGATTGGTTACTTTAAACAAGCCTTGAAATCTGATTGGTTGTTTTGTTTTAGTGTTCCTTTCTCATTGGCTGGGAAAAAGATGCACAACTAGTGCGATTCGTAAATAAATTGCACTGCTGAGAGCCAATCAGTTTGCAAGAATCATCAGTGATTTCAAAATGGATGTAATAAATCATGAAATTTCTTTTATGTCTTTTATAAGCAATGTAAGCTATTATCATGATTTATCACTGGTCTTCGCTTGTAAGGGATTGATTTTTTGATATTCTGCATAAGGTTTTTATCATATAAGCATATGTTATCATGATATCAGATTATTTAATTAAGAGGGAAGTTCCTCTGCTCCCTGTGATAGAGTGATAAATCATGATATTATCAGAATATTTAATTAAGCTAAATTCCTTCTGATATAATCAAAATTTACATAAGTAGAACAAAGGTATTGATAATTGAACAAAGATTTTCCATTTTTGGTAAGGGCAATACTTTTCGTTGCCCTAACTAACAGATAAAAGCTTATAACTGCAAGCAAACCAGGATGAAGCTAACTGCAATCAACCCCCCACCCCTCAGGGTGAAAATTAGTGCCAATAACACTCCCTGTAGAAATACAAGAGGGGAAATGTCAATTATGTAATTAATAGTATAGTTGTAAGCGCCAGAATTGGTGTCATAGCTCCGTGTTTAGTGTTTAGTTTTCGCTTAATTAGTTTCCTTTGTTTTGTGGCCATTTTGGCACATGTTATGTTCATTTGCATACTCTATATAGGTTCGGTTCGCGCGCACTTTAGCGAGTTTAGTAGCGGTTTGAGTTTTCTGTCTTCGCCTCGTTTGTTTTGGGAATCACTCAAGTATACTTTTCGTCTTTGGTTTTGGGATTCGTCACATTCGTCTTGTACGTTTTTCCGTTTATTTCGCTTTGCCGTTTTTCTGCATTCTTCATGTTCGGTCGCTGCTAGTTATTTTATGTTAATTCCTGTATTTGTAATTTTGTTATTTCAGTTACCGTGTTCAATCTTCGTATCTTCATAAGTGGAATTAAATTTCTATGGCAAGATTTGGATGCGTGTAATTAGCGTGTGCGACATCAATAGTTATCTGGACGATTTTGATATTATCATGATATATCAAACAATCATTGTGTCTCAGTTCTTCTTTGTTAAATGGTAAAATCACTTGACTGCAGAGATTTGAGAATAGCAATGATATGATAACTTGCTGTTCTGAAATATACTTTTGCATGCTATTGTCATCTGATAGTGCCACTTTGATGGTGATAATTAGAGAATTTGCAAAGGAAAATTATTGAGCAACTGTGATGATAATCGCATATGATAATGATACTTAATGATATTTAACATGTTTATTGTGGCAAAAATGATTCCCTGATATTATCGTTCTATTATCGCCAAAATATCAAAATATCAATTATCAAACTAATGATATACTATCAAGATATTTTGATAATCTGCAATCCTGCACCTTGGTGTCATACTCAGTGTCTGGCAATCAATCACCTGTTACATGTATATGCTCATAGAACCTTTGATTATAAAGGGTTTCCGTAGCTTAGTTAACGAATAAAGTTGCCTTTACCAAGTTCGTTCTGTCAAAGGTGGGAGAAAAATCACCAAAGATGATATAAGCGGACCAATGAACTTTCGGTGAGTTGATTTCCTTAATTAAAATTTTACTTTTAACCTCTAGCATATTGGGGTTTAATTGAGTTAAACTCCATCATTGAGCACATGTGCAAAGTAAGTAGCACAATATATACTGCAAACAGTTCTTATTTACAGCAGGAGACTGAAAGTGCAGTTGTCCAAGAGTCAGGGAGAGACCAATTAGCGATCGAATTACAACATTTGGTCTGAGTCTCACACACTGTAGATCACTGTACAAATCTTTTGACAAATCCTTATTGTTAGTAAAAGTTTTGTTATACATTTGTAGCACCCCGGACACCATGACTATTACATTCAAGGATTGTCTACAATGTTTTTATATTGCAGTACACAATAATACAAGACAAGGAAACAGATGTACAAGAAACGAAAAAGAAACAACACTTCACAGTGCTTCACGCAACTTAACAATACCAATAAAAGCAATTAACACACTATAGTACAATGCAATAGAAATTGTCGAAAGGAAAACGAAGCATTCAAGGATTACCCACAATGTTGTGTAATAATGCAAAATGAATAAGGGAAAAAAGTGAAATTGATTTTAACTTTTTCACTCTACATTAAAATTGTAGTAGAAAGCAATTTATAACATATTAATTAAAAATTCCTTGATATTCTATCACTTTTTGTACTTTGTACAGGCACATTGGACATATTGGCTGGGATCCTCAAAGTGGATTTGATGTAAGTAAACTAGTGTATACAGGATAAAGGTTAATCCAACAATAATACTCGTTTATGCCCAACAAAAGATCTGCCCATTTACACGTCAGGCCCCCATTGTTAACCCAAAATGTATTCACTTTCCTTCCCCAGAGAGGGAGAATTCCCGAAAATTTGACAGGGGGGGGGGGGGGGGGGACGAATCACTGAGACCCTGTACCTGTTCCAGAGAAAATAAGGTGAATTTGCGACCCTGTTCCAGACAAACATTGGAAATATAGGCACCCTGTTCCAGACAATATGCACGATAGAAAAAAATATATAGATATAAAAAACACTGGAGAATATCACAAAGTGCTCACTTGACTTCGTCTGTGGCTTGAAGGTAAAGCGATGAGGGAGCGGAGTTCTGGGGAAAAATCAACCCTGTTCCAAAGAGAAAGGCTGAATAATTTCTATAATAATTTCTATTTCTATATAGGCCATAAATGGCATCGCAAGGGTCGAAGAATCTTTACTTTTTTCTTTCTCTGGTAGCGTTTTTGGAAAATCTGTCGTTATCCGAATGAACTTTCTTTTCTATATTCGCGGTGAGCTTAATTTGAGCTTATTGTGGCAAGGAGATCGAGTTCACAAGTGATTTGCGATTGTTTGTGTCCGTTTTATCCGAGTTTAAGAGCATTCGATGCGTTGGAGATATTACACAATAAGACCTCCAAAGAAACATGCGCCACTTTCATGAATAAATCATATTCTAGGTACATATATTAAAGTATAATTACACTCAGACTTCACCTCTGCTTTGTCCTTTGACGGTCGCTCCACGTGTAAACTGAAGAGCCCGCGGTAGTGTTTTGTCAGCGGATACAGTATACCAGCAAAGCATCTTGGGTATGGTGATCGATTTAGGAGGAAACTGATCGATTTGGAAGGTATCGAATCAATTTGAAGAGTGTCTGATTGAATTAACCTAATCGATTTAATGTGAACGATGTAATTTGCTCGATTTAGAAGGAAACTAGTCAATTTGAAAAGTAGCTGATCGAATTAACCCATCTGTTACGAGAAAATGGCATTCGATTTAGAAAAGGTTTGTTGATTGAATTGGAGCTATGGTGGTCATTTTGGAATGATGACTCTCGATTTGTGATGTTGGATTTTGACAGTATAAACGCGCCATAGAAATCAGAGACAGTGCGTGGACTACAAATGATCCGAGCGGCTGATGTCATGCGGCTTTGATACACTTTCGCTGTGATAAATGCTTGAATTCACTATTTTAAATAATTGCTGCACTAAATCAAGTTAATTTATAGGAAAAATCGCCAAGTGATTCTCTTTTGTGTTCTTACACATAAGTAAGTGGCGTTTATACAGCGGTCCAAATGTTTTGAAACTGAGCGCTTGTGTCATGTTGTGCATGAGTTGTTCCGGTTATACTAATTGCGGGACTCGAAATACTCGCAGACTAAACTCCTCTCTCACTTTTTTTATGTCAAACACTTAGCTTTTTTATGTCAAACACTTACACTGACTTAGCTTTCATTACTGGTTAGATATCCCAGCCGAAATACTACGCGAGGGAAAATTATTAGTCAGTGATTAGTTTTATGCATGACAGTCGCTTGTGTGTTGTATGCAGGTGGGCTACTTCAGCGACCTTCGCTGGCTATATAATAATAATTGTTTCCAATACATTAAGCCATTAAATCCGCTTCGAATGTGGCTATTTATTCACTGTTTCCTAAACGTTAATTGTATATGGGTACAATGCCTCGGACTTGACTCGATTAATCGATAAACATCTCAGCATTTGAAGTGAGTCAAAGCTCACGCGGCGATCGGCAAAGCATTATTTGAAGACATCATAATCCGTGTTGTCTCGTTCCGATCACGTTGCTTAAGATACAAGTTTCTTTTCGACATTTACATACCATCATACAGATTCATCGGCTTTTTGTAAAACTCAGCTATAATAATAGCACTGCCTGCGAGTTTCCGGAGTAATCACATAATGCGGCATCACTCGGGCACTCTGAAAACTTCGATAGCTTGCCAAGCAAATTTCGCTCGTTTCTTTGCTTTTTTCACGATTAAGTTCCACAGAATGGTATCGTATGAAGCGTTTTTCCCTCTTGTAAGTTTCAAGAGCTGTCACAACCCTTCTACAAGACATTTAGTGGGCATTTCTTTTCCATCGGATGCATGTACTTTCTGAAGGAAACAGGAGAATCACTGCGACGTGCTAATTTTGTGTTCTTGATTTGACGTCACTCTCGCACTAGACCCAGACCCCTTCACACTCGGTAGTGAACCAAAATACTGATTTTTCTTTCAATGTCGAACTTATTTTTAAATTTCGATTGAAATCCTTGAATTTTGAGTAAGGTTTGGCTTCTTCTGCAGTCCCACAAGAATAATTTTCCAATCATTATGAAATAGTTGAGTAAGTTAGACAAAGAGCATTGTTTCTCTAAATTCCAAATAAAGCATTTCGCATAGAGAGGGAAATTTGTTGATTCGATAAAAAGCACCAATAGGACTCAAAATCAATCCAAAACTTCTTGGAGTGAGAGCAATCGTAGAAAAGGTGGGATAAATGTTCAGGTTCAGCGTTGCAAAAAGTACACACAGATCATCCGTTTTGTAGCCAATTTTAAGTAATTTGGTGTTCGTGTAAAGATCGAATAGAGTTTATAACTTTGTATTGGAAGGCTTTCACATATGATTCAAGTGCAACTAAATGCGGCAATGCAAAGATTTGTTTGATTTGGTCAGTTGTAAAGTTGAAGTCATTCTGCAGTTTAGAAATTATATTTGGTGGCTTTGCTTTTTCTGAAACTAGTAGAGAGTAATAATCTTTTGATCTTTTACCTGTAACGTCAAAGATATTGTTCTCAGTTGAAAAAGAAGGGGATTCGGTTGATACAGTTACATTTTTAGTTTTTAAACGTGAGAGTGTAGAATGTCGGAGGCCTCCCCATTGAAGAAAGTTGGTCTTACAAATCTTGTTCGAGAAGTAACTAAAGGGGTCGGTTATGTTTAGATCGAATAAAAGATCATGTGTATTAATGATTCCTGATGCAAGGTAGTTTATTATCTATTCGTATTTCTTTATTTTGCCAAATAATGTTTCGGTAATCACTTTCTGAAGAGAACGTTTCGCGGAATTCAGACCACCATAGCAGAAGTTCATTGTAAAATTGTGAAGAAAAATTATAGTCCTTGATATCATAATTGCAATTTAGAAAGAACAGACCTCTTACGGGCTCTAGAAGATGAAGAAAATATATCTTCCATGTTACAGTTGAATCATTAAATAGTCGTTGTAACCATGCTAACCTTAAAGATTTAATCATGCAGTCAACATCTATCATTTTTAGGCCGCCTCTCTCATAATTATTTATTACTGATACGCGAGTTACTTTGTCTATCCCTCTCCATAATCGACATTCTTTCTTGAACTATAGCAAAAACTACGAAGATTTCCGAAGGCTTCACGAAAACGTTTCCAAAATGACCGCGCACTGGAATGGAAGGAATGGATCGAGTTTTGAATTTTGTGACGTAATATTTTTTTTTGACGGCTTTGCGATCGTGGAGACGATTGTTGCTTGAAGAGCGAATAATGTAAAGTTTGAGAGTTTGAGTCAGTCTGAGTAATTCAAGTAATTCTGAAAGGACCTAAGTTTTTTTAAACATGGGAGTTATATTTTTTACTGCGCTGGAATCCAGTTTGAAAGATTAATAATTATTAAAGCACTGAGTAAAATTGTGAGCATTGTGTGATATAGGAGGAATTTAAACACTGGATGGCTAATAAAAATCATCCGAGTCCGCTCAACTTGGTATGGAACAAAGAGTTTCGTTATATACCTCAACTGAAATGCAGGGTTTTTTTGGATTTACACGCAGTATAATCAGGACGTGTGCCGCTTGAAACCCGGATAGGTATGAGCGTGAAGTTATTCTAGGATGTGGCCAAAAGCTAAGATTGTATTCACTATTCACACAAAACACAAAAATAAATTTGTAAACAAAAATTTAACTTGAATGAAAGGATATTTCTCAATGCAAATTCGAAACCGCAAACCATCACGCGGGGTAAAACTTTCTTAAATGAATAAATTCGTGTCGTTTTCAGCTGAAGGATAATTCAGTGGTGAATAATAAATACAGATCTAGAGCGTTTACGGACTGTCTCCGCGGACACTGTGAGGTTTGTTTCTATTACATGTTTATGGTCCATATTTTGGCCACAGAGACGTAAGTTTTATTGAATCGATACTGAATTTGATATTGAACTTCGCAATACTTGCCAAGCCAAACCAACAAAATAAAAATGTTAATATTCATAACAAAAATACTAGCAAGCTCTAGTTATAAAAATTCCTTACTTCCAACTTCCTACATTAAGCAAAAGATGAACGAACAGTTGTACGGAGTCTCTCTGTTCTTCGGCGGGCATTTTCTGATCAAAAAGTCCTTGGGACTGCATCCTTTTTAAGGTCAAATCTTCGAGACTTGAAGGCAGAACCCAGAAACCTCCTTACTGACAGATTTTGTTTAATACAGTTTTCAGTGAAATAAGCCGCATAAATGCGTGAGGGCCTGTTTTGGTTCAAACAAGTCTCTTTTCATTTCTACAACCCAACGTTCTCTAAATTTTGAATCTTCGGAAAACTTAAAAGTTACTTACTCTAGACTTTGTATTATTTGTGCAGTTTATTGCTGCTTAAACCACCATGAGTTTCCCCTTTAAACGAAGTCACCGACTTGGTGAACTTCAAAACTGAATGGCTTTGAATTTCCCGCAATCTTACAGGTCACCAACAGTGACGTCTTAATTGGTGTTTGCTACAATTTCCCGACAATTTTCCCGACTGCTCCACGATCATGAAGGCCAAAAATAAGCACTTTTAAACTTACAATATCTCAGCGATGCAAAGTCCAATTACTTTGAAAATTCAGAATATGTTTATTTGGCTCTTAATTAACAGATTGGGCAAAAATAATCGAAATTTTGGTTCATTTGACCTTTAAATAGCAATTGATTTAGTTCGTTTTGGTGTAGGTAGTATCGAGAAAGCGTATACGAACTTTGGAATTAGAAAAGATTTGATTATTGTCACCTTGCCGTAAACAGATAGGCCCCTTGAGGACCAAATATTGATAAGTTTTTTAATACTATCTAGCCTTTCAATAAAATTCTTTTCTTTCAGCAAATTTCCGATCGTATGTGAAATACATTCCTAAAGCTTTAATCGGGATTTTGGGCCATTCAGTACCAAAGGGTTCTTCTTTATTTCCTTTTAATGATCCTATCTACATACCCTCGGTTTTTAGGAATTGATCTTAAGACCTGAAATATTGTTCCAAGAGTTTAAATAGTGTTTTTCCTGAGTCAGTGTCACCTAATATTGCAGTTGTGTCATCAGCATACTGTAGGAGTTTTGTTTCTTCTTTTCCAATAACAATCCCTTTAATATCTGGATTTTGTCGAATGGCAATGGCCAAAATTTCCACAGCAACTACAAAAAGATATGGAAATAGTGGATCTCCCTGTCGAACGCCTCATTTAAGTGTGAAGAAATTGGAAGTCATACCGTTGTTAATAACACAGCTTTGTATATTTTTGTAGAAGACCCTGGCTGCGCCTCGTGTTTTAAACTTGATAAAACACTGCTCTCATTTATTAAACATTACTAAACCCGCTGCCACAAACACAAGGGAAAAATAAACTGATAAATATCAAGAAGGACATTACCAGAGAAAAAAAAGATAAACCAAGTTTCAAGATAGACAATTTATCTTTGTTTATTAATCTTGCATTGAGTGTGTGTCAAAAGATACCAGAGCTAGCGAGCAGCGTTGTGAATGTTCTTTCAAATGAACATTGGTCGGTCCGGGGTCGCCTACTACCTCTCGGAACGAGTTACTTCATTGGTTCTTCAAACAATAGATAACAGGTCGTAACATTATGCCCCTATCCCTGAATAACAATAGCGGTAGTGTTTACAGCGGGCGAATGAAAATAGAGGTTCCAGCGAGGTAGTGTCTTACTGGTCGGTCCGAGCTTCATTCCCTTGAGATGACACGTTTATCATTTTATAGAAATGCGATTTACATAAACTCAGTCAAGCGGCCACTTCCTCTGTGCCCAGAGGTTTCAGCTCCTTCCATTTAAACAGAAGAAATATATCTCACCTACATCAAAGGGTTTGCGCTCTTCGGAAACGAGCCGCATCTTCGGCAAGTAATAGTTATGAATGATTAATGAGTAAGAACAATAGCTTGAATATATGAATACTTAACAACCTCGATTTTCGAGGTTCACACTTAAATCGACGTGAAGTTGTAATGGAGCAAATAGTTGACCAAAAGGGTCTTTTTGACGAAATAAAGGAAAATTCGAATTGTCGGTCCTGTTGCGGGATTATCCATATTTACAGTCTTACAGAACATACAAGTTCTATTACAACATCTTTGATACTAATTATGAAACAGGATTACACTCCAAAGTAGCCTTGGCAGAATAGGGTTAAGGTAGTGTCATAACAAGTGTGGAGCAGTTGTTGAAGAACTTCGCACCCTGATTTCAAATGAGTCTTTTTCAAATCACATTTCACAATTATAGTTAATGAATAACAAGTCCCGCTAGGTTGGAAAAGTTCTTTATTATGTTTGCAACAAAGTTGTCCAGGTGACAAATCTTGACAATCAGCGAGTTCATTGTGCTTTGTATTAAATATTTTATTTAACAGTTAATATAAAAATACGTAACAGGAGCGATTTTGAAAACGATTTGATTAAAAAGTTAAACGCTAAAATGTTATTAAATATCATTGTAAAAACTTTTAAAAAAGCAGACGACGTTTCGGCGCTACTCTACGCCATTATCAAGTCAAAAGTTATAAAATTACAACAAGAATATATAAAAAACGTGAAACAATTAAAGTATTTGTGTGTCCTGTCCTATGGGTATAAAGTAAGAAACAATAAAAAATAAAAAAATAAAAAAAATATATAAAAATAATAAAATAAATAAATAAATAAATATAAAAAATTAAACGATTTCATTAATACTCTTTACATTTGTGTCCTTGAAATTCACGTTACGCTGATCCTAAAAATTCGAGAGCAATAATTATTCGTTAAAATCTAAGAAAGCTATCTGTTGCCGTGGCCAGAGTTAGTTTGAAACAGTGTCGGTTCTTCAGCGATGCTGTTAAAGGTCTCCGGGAATTGTATATGTTCATTTACGGAGTTGCGGTCTTGTATGAAATGCAAACCCTCCAGGAAAAGGCGTTCTTGCCTATAGTTTAAGTTTCTTTCTAGAATTTCAACGAAGTCTGGGTGAATGTCTTGATCCGTTGTTTCGGTTTGTTTTTAACGGGTTTGAAGTGGTCCTAATGTTTTCTTTGCTGAGTACACATCGAACTCTCTCAGAAACACCCTTTCTTTCCGTTGCTATACGGGTGTTTCTATAAGAAAAATGTCTACGTATCAGTATGCAGATTTTATAAATCAGATACCATTCAAGGCAGCCTCTGTACAGCCACCCACTCTCCTCAAGAAAGATCAAAGAAGGGCATGTGTTACCGTTATAATCGTGTCCAAGGCCAGAGTATTTTCCAGGAATGTCTACAAAATGTCCTGATTCAGATTGGTTGATCGATGCAGTCAATCATCATGCACAAAAGGCTGGATTTGATATCCAATAAAAGTAATTACTAGTTGTTTCTTTGTAGATCAATATAGAGATGGATGATAGCTGGAAAATGTTGATTGATCTGGTTGGCGTGACGGATAACCAGTGGCAGACGAAGGAATCAATGGACATCTTTCGTGACTTTGTTGAAATGGGAGGTTGCATTGATAAGTTTACACGGGAAATCGAATTAGAAAGAACAGGTGCAGGTAAAAACAAATTGTTTAAAAGTAGTAATTATAAATTATTATTATTACTATAAATTATTATGGGACTTTTGATCTTGAGCCAAAAGTCTAGATGGTCTACAAATTTTTCAGTGCGGACTCGGTGAGATAAAAACAATCATTCCTTAACAAGCGACTTTTGTGACAATCTACCCTCAGACGTGATCAATTTTGCTGACATTTCTGTTAAAAGGAATATTTCACGTTTCTGGAATGTGTGACTACCCACTTTCTACTTTCAAAGGAAGAGTGGCATTGCTAACTTGATATGGAAAATTTAATTAATTGGAAGGAACAGAAAGCCATGCAGAATCACTTTCAAGACTCGGCAAGTAAGAAAGTAGTAAGTTATAAGTTGGGTTATAAGCCCCCTCTGAGCTGAGACGAAGCTGGCGAGCAGTTTTGTTTATGATTATGAATACGAAACGAGAACGTGTGGCAGTTATTCCCAGAATTCGCACCTTTAAAAGTAGGGCAGAAGGGGAGGGAAGATGTATGCTCTAATAGAGGTTGCAATGTTTCTTAATGGGAGGACTACGCTAGGCCGTCGCACTTGCAGTAAATTATGGGACAGAAAAAGGTAACAATACTTTGACACTTGACGAAGCTTTTTGTCTAGTGTTCAGAACTTTCGGAAATAAGAAATGAAGAATTTAAACCAGAGATGTTCTGAATAGCTTTTCAGAAGAGTATGATTTATTATTCTTGCTGTGCATGTACGTGTAAGACAACATAGAATAGCGTGTGCCAGATTATGATTAATATAAATCTTTGTTTCACTTGAAACTTTAAAAGAAATTGACGGATGAGAAAAAAGCAAGGAAACAGGGAAATAAAATCATTACAATGATCTGACAAGACGACCTGATCTTTGCCAAGTAAAAGTCGAGTCTGATTGGTCTAGTCGTAAGACAATCGCTCATGAGGTTTAACGCAAGTGGTATGTTTCCATAGATTAATCAACAAATAAAGTAGCCTTGACCATGTCTGTTCTGTTATAAAGGTGGGAGTGGAATAACCAAAGATGATGACATTGGCAATCAGCACTTTCAGTGAGTTTATCTCGTTATTTTTTTAAATTTTTTTTTAAACTTAAATTGGCCTAAGGAGAATTATGCGTTACTATTTGAGCACACGTGTCATGATGAAGTGCTACTTATGATCGTTACTTTTATTTAGGGTGCGTTTCTTTGGGAAAATCCAAATCCGGATTCTTGTATCCAAAAACAGATTTTGCGTTTCGTTACCTATATCCGAAAATGGATTAATCTCAGATCAACGATCTGAAGAATCCACACTCCGAGTGCATACATCAGATCATATCTAAATCCGGATTTTTAGGATTCATGATCCGTGCGTTTCTTTGGAAACGGATTCGAAAAAAGTACACTGGTCCAGAGGTCTTTGCTGTGAAAATACAGGTTCGCTCTTTGTAAACACTGTCATACGGTAAGTTTTCAGGCGCTTATTTCGGTACAAAAGTAATTCACGATAAAAGGAAAGGTAGCTTGATCAGTACGAAGTGCCATTTTAAACTGGATGCACGTTTTCTAGAACAGCGACCGTGTTCCTACGGAAGTTGTATCCTTTTGAAATTGTCACGAGTGAAGTTGGCATTGATCATTTTGCAAACATTCCTCGCTTTCAGATGCGTTTTTGCCACATTGTGCTCTAGGCTAAAGAAGAACTATTTCGACGTGTGATTTTTGTGAAAGATTTTGTATGCTGAAATGATTTTAGCTAGGATACATTCGACAATAAATAAATTTGTGATATTTGATGATCTGTGCAAAATGTGTTTACGGCGTTGTCATGGCAAAAAATCCATTTTCGGATTTTTCGTTTCTTTGGGAGCAAAGTATCCGTGTGATCTGAGATCAATGATCCAATTTTGGATTTTCCCAAAGAAACGCACCCTTAGTTCTTATTAAACTACAGGTATATACATTGATAATAAAATATTCCCAAAAAATTTATTTCAATTACTGAATAGCACATCGTAGTCTCAAGAGAAGTCCCTGTTCCTGAGGCAAAATGCTTCCTCAGACTATTCACGATTACTGTCAAGTTCTATTGTTATTAATAGAGAGCTTAAGCACAGACGTTTTTGAGCAACGGACGGCAACCGGAAGGCGAATGTTTAAGGTTTTGGCGAACCTTTACCTCCAAAAATAAGTTAGAAAGCTTTCATTTTCGCACTTATAACTTGAATTTATGAATAAAAAGCTGACAATAAGCACCAAAGACGAGAACGTTCCACTTCCGGCTGCCGTCCGTGGCTCAAAAACGCCTGTGCTTAAGCTCTCTATTACTGAGCTGATAACAATTAATTCTTTAATCTGTAATAACATTAACAATTCAAGGAATTTCGACATTTTATTCATTTTGCTTTGTTGTAGGCACGTTGGACATGCTGGTTTGGATCCTCAAGACGAAGTTGATGTAAGCAATCCAAGAACTAAAATTACGCTCGCTTAAAGATGTTTACCGTTTACTGTTTAGGGTTTTAAGTCCTTATATATTTTTAGAACGAAACTGCACGCAAGAAAATGGCGTGAAACCTTACCAATCTGAAGTATACTTCAAAACTTCAATGACGTCCATAATCGATTTAAAAAATGAATAAAACGCATTAAAGCTATAATCTTACAGTTTTGATTATCACTTTTTGGCGGCCTGTCAAATAGCTTTATTACACTCTGGTCGCCACCGTCTGGGAAGCTTGTCCTGCATCATGTTTTGGAGCTACAATCGTTGTGCTACAATACATAAACAGTTCGGACACTTCATGCACTGTGCTTATTCTCTTGCCCGTATTCCTTTTGCGAGGGAGACAGGGAGGGAAGAGGTAAAAAAAATTAACATCGACCCATAGGAGGTGGACACCTGGTGATGAATTATACCACCTCGTTTAACCATAATTTGATGTTTGTGGTTTAGCGCTGGGTTAGCCTAGTCAGCACTCCGGTAAGCCTAAATATAGTCCAGTTCTGGCCCTCTCTCTGTCACGCAACGCCACGGGACAGAGACAGGGCCAGAACTGGACCAGCCTAAAAAGCACTCAGGTTACAGTAAAAACCCGCGTAGAAGACCCTAAAATTTAGGAACCTGTTAGGCTAAAATTTTCATTTTAAACCCCCTGTTCATAAGAACCTATTTAACCTAAAATTTTCAATAGGCAGTGTTTTCCGTAAGCCCCGGCGACCGGCGAAAATCGCTGTCTAGTTGTCCTTGGTGTGCTGGCTACTCTTGAGATAAATAACATTTTTTCAAGATAAAAAAAATGTAAAATGAAACAATCTTAAAGTTTTATAGGTTTTCTTTGCCTTTCAATTACCTTTCCAAGCTGAAAACAACGTAAATTTGGCTGAAAACATAAAGAAAACGAAGCAAGAATTGCGTAAATGGCGTGAACGAGCTCGCGAACGCGAACTACTCTCGGCTCATTAATGGTAGGTTCTTATAGAAATGGTATTTAGTGGGACTTTTGGCTACTTAGGTTCTTAAATAGGTTCTTAGTTCGATAGGGGCACTATCGATCAGCACAGATATCTACTTCAGGGCATATTACTATTATTACTATTAATTACTATTATTATATGTGATATGGAATATATTGCTGCATTAAATAATTATCTAGAATACAGCTTAGATGACAACCATACAGTAAATTTATCTTTCCAAAGTACTAGCATGAAACCTATACTAATTTTTTTTCTGTATTTTCATATATGTCTTCATTTTTGTAAAGTAAGAACCTATCAGGGTTCTCCCGAAATTTTGAAGTAGAAGGAGATTGTTTTGTAGTAGGCAGCACTGAGCAATGAAGTAATATACACATGTAATCTTACATGAAGTCCAAACTACTAGGTTCTTATACGCGGGTTTTACTGTAGTCTACATTATAGCACTCCGGTTAGCCCAAATAGCACTCAGGTTAGCCCACATCACCTTAGGTTGCTTGTGGTTAGCCTTTATATTGGGGTGGAAGGATAGAAAGGAAGAAATAAATAATTAATTATTTTTGTTCTACCCAAGGCTAATAACATGAAGATGGATGGTGACTTTGTTCAACAGAGAAATGGCATTGAAAACGTTGCACAAGAAAAAGATTTGGAAAGAACTGGCAACCACACGGAATTAGCTTACGACGATTCGGCAGGTAACAGTAATAGGGACTTTAATCAAGTGCTATTACGGGAAAGGTCCAAGGAGAGTGCGTATCGTCAGTCTGCCAAATTTAAGTGAAAGCAAAGCGAAATACAAAGTAGCATGAGCTAAGGAGTTAGAAGTCTCTTTTATTAAGTTTCTCACAGCCGAATGGCTTCGCTTAAAAAAGATGGCTGTTGTTTGCTTTGCTAGCACTAACAGATTATTTGTGAACGAAAGCGTACGCCATACACTTTGCAAAAAAGATGAAATTTGTTTTAAAGAAGACGAACATCTCGTCAATGAAAATGAGTGAAGAACAGAAATATTCCAGTACTCACCGAAGCAAAATGGTATCCTATACTCATCCAGATATAAAACACCTTCACGAAACTCTCAAAGCAAACTTTACCGGAAAAAAACAACAACACTCGTCCAAATTAATTAATGAGAAACGTCTCTATTTCAAACTAGTGGGAATTACAAAGGAAATCACAGCATTGCTAAAGCAGATAACAAAATAGGTAATCCATGTTTATATAATACTTCAGTTCCTGCAGAGATTATTGCGAGAGGTCCCTTGGCTCTTGAATCCTACAACAAGGCTCTAATGGAGGGGAAGACTTGTGTCAAAAGGCTGCCAGTGATGCTTATTGGACAGGAACGGACAGGAAAGACTAGTCTTAAGAAGTCTTTAAAAGGAGAAGCTTTCAATGTAAACGAAGGCAGCACGGATGGAATCGAGGTAGATCCTTCCTATTTTCAGGTATCAGCGGAGATTTGGAAAACAGGTGAGAAGAATGAAGAAACTGAGTCAGAGTCAAGGATCTCATTTGAGTGCCGTGCAGCAGCCCAATTGATCTTTAAAAGCTTAAAGGAAGAAGAAAATTCTGTGATTGCTTCAGAGTCATCAGTTACAGAGCATGATATGGCATTTGGCCCTGATTTGGCAGAACCAAGCTTAAGTACCACTGAGTCATTAGTCGAGGACAACGAAAGATCATTTCAACCTTCAGCGGAACCACACGTGACAGGAAGCTCTGAGTTATTTTTTGTAGACCACAGCATTGCAGCATCTGGACTTTTAGAGGAAACGATCGCTGATTCTGCAGCTAATTCTGGCAACGATTCTGTCACTAGAGAGAAGAGAGAAGAGACCACTAGAGAATCTGAGGTATATAATCCTGTTGAATGTAAAGAGGAAACCTACAGTCACTTATTTGTACCAGAACTGCCAGAAGACATTGCAACGCTAGTTAAAAAATTGCTCGAGGAAGATGAAAGGAAAGAAGACGAAGAAATATATTCCGTTTTGTGGGATTTTGGTGGACAATCAGTTTACTACTCCACGCATCCAATCTTCTTGTCGACCAAAGCCATCTACATTTTGGTTTGTGACCTTAGTCGTGATCCACACGCCAAAGCTAAATCTCTCGTGAGAAAAGGAATGTTCAAGAATAAAGAGGACATTTGCTGCAACAAAACGAATTTGGACTATCTTGATTTTTGGTTGTCGTCCGTTTATTCCTTAATTAGTTCAGATGATACCTGCGAAGAGGGTATCATGTCTGAGACTTTACCCACAAGACTTCCTCCAGTTTTCTTTGTGTGCACCCATGCCGACAAGCCCTATGACTGTTGCACTCATTCTAGGGATCTAGCCCTTGAGATATATGGCTTTTTACAAACCAAGGCTTACCGGGAACACCTATTTAAAGATGTTTTCGTTGTGGATAACACAAAGTCAGGAGGCAAACATGAGTGTGCAGAGGTCATACGTCTGAGAGACGAAATACTTGCTGTTGCTAAGGAGCTGCCGCAGATGAAAGAGGAAATTCCACTGAAGTGGTTGCGGTATGAAACTGCGCTCCAACTCTTGTGCAAAGAGCAATACAAGTGGATACCCCGGACTGACGCTAAGCAGCTTGCATTTGAGGTTTGCAGAATTGACGATGAAGTAGAATTTCAGACCTTATTAAATTTTTTGCATGATCAGAGAAGTTTGATTCATTTCAATGGTACCCCAGAGCTGGAACGAATGGTGATTTTGGACCCGCAGTGGCTCATTGATGTGTTTAAGATGGTAATAACTGTTAAACGTTACGAGCATAAGGACAGAAAAGTTGAAGAGCTGTGGCGTAAGCTTGAAGAGACCGGGATCTTGGATGAAAATCTCCTAGAGCACGTGTGGAGTTCCTTGTTTCACAATCAAGAAACCCGCGAGAGCCTGACTGCAATCATGGAGAGGTTTAGCTTGCTTTGTCCCTGGCCGTCAAATTCAGAGTCTAGCAAGCAGTACCTTGTGCCGTCCATGCTGCCCTCACCTCCAACCAATGCCGTCCGTAAGCTGCTTGCTGCTGTACAAATCCCTTCACTTTGTGTGAAGTTCACATCGGGTCGAGTGCCTCCTGGTCTGTTCCCTCGACTAATTCTGCAGTTTTTTCAGTGGTGCAACGAAGTGTGGAAAAGCGAAATGATGCCTCAATTGTTCCAGAATTTTGCCATGTTTCACATCCTTCCAGATCAGGGAACTGCCGTTATCTTCCTGTGTCACCCCTCTTTCATTGAAGTCAGTCTTCATAGTGGAGACAACGACATTGAAGTGACGGCAGATTTCAAGGATGGCAGTTCTGATGTCACCGCAAGCCGCACCATCTGTTCCAAACTGAGATTGATGCTTGAGCGCATGCGGAAAGAGTTCCCTTGGTTGGAAAACATGAGCTACGAAATGTGTGTCCGCTGTCTAGTGTGTTCTCGTTCAGACACAGTCAACTATTGCCACACGCATGATATGCCTGGTTGCAGTCAAGAAGAGTGTCTACACTTTGTGTCAGATTCTGAGTTGCACAAGTGTCATCAGTTTTTCATTTGCACCAGGCCTGGTGTGCAGGGGGATTGCAGGATTCAAGTCAAGCAGTTTGCTCCGTACTGGTTTGGATTTTTAGATGAGCAAGAAAATAGGTTTTCACTAATTCAGGTTAGTCCATGGCTCCATTTCGTTGATTTATTTCACAGGAAGTTGATAAAGGTAAATAAACCACCGTTGCAAATTTGAAAAGCTTACTTTTCTAGCGTTAGCCCTCTGTAAGACCAAACTGGAGGACTCTGGGTTGTGCATGTGTGTTTATATTTAACAATTATTCACCGAAGTGGTGGTGATAGTTAACAATTATTCACCGAAGTGGAGGTGAATAGTGGTCGATATTTACCGAACCGCGGAGCGGCGAGGTAAATATCCACCACTTTCACCGACACAAGTTAAATAACTAACGGACCAAAACATTACTTTTGGTACCCAAAACGACGCGCGAAGCAATTTTGTTTCTTTTCGGCTGCTCGGAGGTGAATAGTACTTTGCTAATCACCTCCGAGTTAACCAATCAGCGCGCGTGAAAAGCACTATTCACTTGTGTGGTATATACTAACGGTGGATATTTACGGAGCCGCAAATCGGCGAAGCAAACATCCACCACATTCACCGAGATTGAGGTGAATAATTGTCTTAGTACCTATCACACAAGCTGAATAACTAGCGGACCAAAACATTGCTTTCGTACCCAAAGTGACACGGGAAGCCATTTTGTTTCCCTTCGCCTGCTCGGAGGTGAATAGTACTTTGCTAATCGCCTCCGGGTTAACCAATCAGAGCACGCGAAAAGTACTATTCACTTGTGTGATAGATACTAAACTAGAATTATGTTATTGGAGTGAGCATGGTAACGTACGATGCATATCAAGCCCTCACAAGGTTTGACAAGCCCCCATCCTTGACTTATTCAAGCTAGCCAAAATACGTAATGTCACGTTCACTTTTCTTTAAAAAAAAATGATAAGTATAACATAACAACGATTTTGTAAATTGTCCAACCATAACGTGTTTTTTAAAAGAAAAGAGATGACTTGTTTTTGTATCTTAACAACAGCAAGCCGCTTATGGAGATGATAAAGGAAGCCAGTTCATTGACGAAGGTGAGAGTTGCTTTTGTTTTTTACCTTCAATTTTATCATATACTGAGGGTACTCAGTAAAGTGCGGATCACTGGATCCATCAGGGATTTTGTAATCATTTTAATTTTGCTCATGAACTGTTTCCCAAAGTAAGATAATTCTCTCAACCCCTAAAACTGCGCCTGTAATTTGATAGATCGTGACGACCATGTTCAGCTCAGTTCACTGTGAAAGTGTTTTCTCAAGTAAAGGATCATAAAAGTTGTTACTTTTGTAGGGCAAGGGGACGTGATTAGGGATGATGGAGTTCATGCTCTGCAGACAAGAATCGTGGAATCATTCACACGGGAGCCACACATGAAGAAGAAGAAGAAGGTACCAACCACCTGTTGTATGGTTCTTGTTGCCTATGTGCAGTAGGGGTAATCATTATCATTATTATTGGGTTAATTATTATTGTTTTGTTAATTTCCATCTATATGTTGTGGTTGCATGTTACGCAAATGGAGATTTAGTGAAAAATTGAGTCTATTTTGACATCTAGAATTTGGAAAATATGTACTATATTGTCATAAAACACGACAGAAATTTGAGAACAGGAGAAATTTAGAAAATATTCATGAAACGCAGGCAAATTCTCAAGTATTCCCAGATAAGCAGAGTGTTTTCTGACAGTACAATACATGGTTTTGGGTTCTTTATGTAATGTTTAATAAATGAGCAGCAGTGTTTTATCAAGTTTAAATAGATCTACACATTCTCACACTAATATTTAGATTTGGGGTTATCTTGGCCTAGAAAATTGGACGTAAAGTTTAGCCGTGTCCTTATCAGATATAAAGACACTCATTAAACATTAATTTCTTTTGCATTTTCTTTATGAATTATTAATGAGTTTTTGAAATTGTTTTTCATATCGATTTGCGCGCGCGAAACATCAAAATAGCTTTTTAATTTCAAATACATTTGAATTTCTCAGAACATATTTCTACCCTCTTGGCTTCTTGTTTTAATCTTCCTGTCAGTCATCTATGAGTTTTAATGCCGCATTTTCTTTGATTCTTTGATTCTTGTTGTGTGTGTATGTTGATTACTCGTCCCTTGAAGTTTGAAGAGCCAGCTTTGCAATTTTTGTTCGTCTCTTGTAGAAATCTTCTGCCAGCTCGCCAGCTCCATCCGCACAGTGTGATCCATGGAAGTTCTATAATCAACGATTAAAAGTCACTCTTTTGTCCAGTGAGTGGAGTTCGTCTAAAGGTGGTCTGTCAACCATAAACAGAGAGATTGCCATTCTCTTGGCGAAACATCCCAGAGTAGAAGTCACTCTACTAGTCCCGCAATTTTCTTGCAGTGAAGAACACAAGAAAGCAGCCATAAGTCGAAACGTTACTATTCTGGAAGCAGAAAAACGTCCCGGCTTTGAAGACCCCCTTGATTGGCTGATCTCCCCACCAAGAAAACATGTCATCGACGTAATTGTGGGTCATGGCGCAAAACTGGGAAAGCAAGCGCAGTTCGTAAGAGAAACGCACTGCTGTAAGTGGGTGCAAGTAGTGCATACTGCTCCTGAAGAACTTAGTATGCATAAAGACTATCCCAAAGCCATTTCCAAAGGCGAAGGAAAGAACGAAACTGAAATTGACCTTTGCAAATTGGCTAATCTTGTTATGGCAATTGGACCCAAGTTGGCAAAGATTTACTCCTCCTATCTTCGCTCTTGCAAAAAAGATATTTTGCAGCTCACTCCGGGCATTTTCAGTGAGTTTTCTGTGGTGAAACAAGCTCCGGAAGAGGGTGGCATGTTTAAAGTGTTGACATTTGGTCGTGGGGATCCTGAAGACTTCAGTCTCAAAGGATACGACATTGCCGCTAAGGCAATAGTTGAACTCAAAGATAATTCGTACCGTTTGATTTTTGTGGGAGCACCTGAAGGAAAACATGAAGACGTGGTACAACAGTTGTTGCAGTATGGCATTTGCAAGAATCAGTTGGTTGTCAGAACATTTGTTCAAAGTAAGGATAAACTAAAGGACTTGCTTTGTGAAGTCGATCTTGCCATCATGCCATCAAGGACTGAGGGCTTTGGATTGACTGCTCTTGAAGCCTTGTCTGCTGGTCTTCCTATTCTTGTCAGTGGTAACTCTGGATTTGGGGAAGCATTACAGGCTATACCATGTGGCAGATCATTCGTTGTAGATTCTGAGGATTGCAAGGAGTGGGCAAAGGCAATCTCTGTTGTCCGCCAGAAAAACAGAGCACAGCGACTGCAAGAAATTCAAACACTTCAGGTTTGCTACGAAGAGAAATACAGCTGGGAGAAGCAAGGTGAAGGTCTAGTTGACAAAATGTGGCACATGGTTCATGGAAATTAAGGTATTAGTTTCTTTTCATTTTTAAATGAGCATACTGAAATTCATGGCTTTATTTCATCAATTACAGCACTTCAGGTGATTCCTTTACACTTCGGTTGCACGGCAACCTTAACTGGGCATAATTTTTCTCCTAATTAGCCTCCATGATTTTGGGCGTAAAACCCGGGGTTAACCTCGGTGTAAGAACCTGTCAAAATTTTCTTTGTTTTGGAGCTTTTGTTTTCCTACGCTATATATTTTCGAGGTTCTTTGTTATCTTGGTCATTCTTTTTTTACGTCACTGGTGAGTTTCACAGGTTCTTACACCATCGATTTGGTCGCCTAGGAAGATGATTTTTCGAAGTCGACTTTTCGTCTGCACGAACAAATCGTCTAAAAGCCGGCTTAATTCACACAAGACGAACAGATGCTCGTATCTCGGTCGCAATACACTCAAAAACTTCAAAGAGAAGTAGGACTCTTCAAGGAGAAGTAGGACTAGCGAAAGCAATGTTGGTTTATTAGAAATCAAAATGGCGACAACAAGGAGGTTCAGGGAAATAAGCGCTTAAAGAGCAAAAAAACGAGCGGTGTAAACTCGTTTGGAAGTTTCTTGCCCCCATCACAGTTGGTTTCTTTGTTTATCGGTGCTTTTTGTCTTCTCTCCTCCTTTGGCAATACAGGCGGTAGCTAATAAAGGCGAATATTTTAGGTGAAAAAATCTTGGCCGAGTTGCCAGGTTTCTTCTGTTTAACAAAAGTATGCTCGATATATAAAGCTTGTACGTACTAAGCCGGTTGCAGCTCTTGCTGGTGCCAGGCTCCTTGTGTTCAAATCGTCTCCTTGTCCGTCATGATTTGAATTGAAGACGACCAAAAAAGATCATTTGCTCTATTTTAAACACTACTGACAGCGATAATTCTTTGATTTCACGTTTCCATAATATTGGTGTTATCTGATTGCTATCAGCTGATAGTTGGCGAGAGGCGATGTCCCTGGCCAACTGTTAAGATCAATAAAAACCGAGAGGAGTCAGAGTATTTTAAGATAAACCCAATGGGTGTTCTGTTAAACAAAGAATGTGGTGTTCATTTTATAGGCCTCGGTTGCTGATAGAGTGAAACTAACCGCAAGCAAACAAAATTGGACCTAACCGCAAGCAGACTGAAGTGCTTGGTTTCCAGTCTCCCAGCGGATTTCTGAGAATCCATACTAGTCACCACCGGTTTGACGTACGCACAAATCTGTTTCGTTAGGAAGCAATGCCGTTATCCACTGTTAGATGCAGTATTGGACATAGTAGTGTTTGAATGCAGGACAGGTGTATAATGTGCGAGTCAGCTGCGGATTCCAAACATTCGCTGATTTGCTAGAGAAGATGGATGTAAGGACCATTTTGTCCAGTGGACACCCAAGACTTCTTTTCTTTATATGCATTGTTTACATAAGCGAACGATTTACTGAAATCAAAAGTACAAAATTTAGCTGTGAACTGAACTACTCGAATAAAACAAAATGCACGAATACTTGCAAGTTTTTCGTGCCTAGTTCTGACTAATACATGTTCCATAACTAGACTTCTCAACTGCAAACTCACCCATGTCGCTTTGTTACTCAAGCGACTCAACCATTCCCATGTGCTCGTATTGATAGAATTTATATAGAGATTAAGTCAAGCCTAAAAGCGAAAACACCCCCTCCCCAGAGTCTGTATAGACGGACGGGCGTACGCTCACGTAAGAATCCAAGTTTTTCAGCACCATAGGTTTACCCAATTTTTTTTAGGCAATGTGCTCCGCTCTTTATTCTTTACTATGTGAAAGAGCATAACACTAACAAATATGTATTGTTTGTTTTAGAGTGCGAACTAGAATTATCTAAGTGTAAATAAGCTAACAAAAGTTTTCGAAACACAATTTTGGCTTCATGCCATTTCATACAATAACTTTGATTTGCTGTTACAGTCGTTTTGCTAGCCTGCGTTGCAGACAAACTAAACTCCAGTCTAACCCAGGTACAGTTCGTCTGCAACGCAGGTTATCGTTTTGCTAGCTATTTTTAACCAGCCTTTGTCACCTCAAAGCGTGGGCGCGATGCCTGAAGGCTCTGAGGGAAAGGAGAACCTAGAAAGGTTAACTAGCTTAGCCAGACAGATTATTATGACTAAAGTAATTGTAGTATCATAAACACTCTTGTTTCTTAGCCATTTCAATTTGACAAGAAATAAACAAACGTAACACATGGACTACACATGGTTTGAAAAGAGACGTCAAGTTAATTCTAGATTCTTTTTTCAAACCATGCGTAGTCCATGTGTTATGTTTGTTGCCGCTGTTTGTATTTTTTTTCTTGTCTAATTATACTGTATTAGAAAACTGTATTCACGTTGTTAGCGTTCGTCACCTCAACGCTTTAAAAAAAGTGAACGAACTAGCTAAGAAAATTTGTTTTCGGTGTACATGTTGGGAGATTGCATGTTACTATAATAAAAGTGACACTGAGATAGTATGAAAGGTCGCTTGTTAATTTAATAAGGGAAGCTTGGCTAAAAAACAACAGTTTTGTTTAAAACGCGTTTTAGAAAAGGAGAACATTAAGCGATTTCTTAGAATTTTTAACGACTGATAGAAGAATCCTGAAATAATGTAAAATCATAAAAGTTGTGGCGATAATGCAAGATTTGCCCAAGTCATAAGCAGTTTTCTGTAGCCTTCTTTATTAATAAAACGTGATTATTTTTAATATGCCCCGGTAAATTTCTTCAATGACCTCAATCAAGCTCGCAAACTGGGAAAATCAGACAACACATTAAAACAGACTTATCCAAATGGAAATACTTTTCTATTACCACACTCTCTAACTAACCTAAAAAGCATTTGGTGTCGTTGTTACGAAATGAACGCGGGCTCCAGGCAAGCGTGGGTTTTAATAGCATACATGATGCATGCTAGGTATGAATATTGAGCACTTTTTAACTTCTTGAGGTGGGGGGGGAGGGGGGGGGGGGGAGAAAAAACACGTCGGAGGGGGGAAAAGAAAAAAGATCGTGCGTGTTCCTGCCCGTGTGTTGAACTCTCGCCCTCCCTGCTTTCTAATACAGTATACCAACGCAATGAGCTAACTCAACACATAGGTCCGCAACACGTACATGTGTGTAGAGCGTTATGCATTTTTGTATTGCGGAGTCGGGGAAGCGATTTAAGTGTAATTTTAGGAGGTTTAAAGAAGGGATAGAAGAAAGAAAATTATTTTTAGAACGCCACCAGAATATTTTCATCTTTTCTGCTGATACTGTTGCTCATAAATGTACTTCATCATGCAAATTGCCGTAGTCTCAAAGACACCCTTTGATTTTTTTTATGGAAGTGTTGGTGTGAGATAGTGTGGGTGAAGTGGTGTCTTATTTTGTGGGTTGGGTGTAAGATTGAGTGTGTGCTGTGTGGTGGAATATTGGCATTATTTA
This sequence comes from Meandrina meandrites, assembly GCA_963693305.1. Lineage (NCBI taxonomy): Eukaryota > Metazoa > Cnidaria > Anthozoa > Scleractinia > Meandrinidae > Meandrina > Meandrina meandrites. Next base: position 4,910,014 of record OY855908.1, on the reverse strand, counting down.
TGGGTTGTAGGTAGGTTTACTTGTGGAGATTTAAGTGTTTAATGTATAGATAGTTAGTGGAAGTGAAGGGGCCTGTAGGTGACGTGTTTTACATAGCCTGTCCCAGGTGTTCGGACAGTTGGGAAGCAGCGCGAAAAATGAGGAGTGCCCTCGCTATTTTTCAACTCGCCGTTCTTTGCCCTGCACCCCACTATGCGAACGCATGGGAGAGGCTATGGTTTACATGAGACGAATGGTATTATATTTTTAGGCCCACCGAAATTAGCTGACATCGCCTGAATTGAGTGACACGCTTTTGCAAGTTAGTGGTGGTGTATATTTTGTAAGTTAGTCTGTTATAGTTTGGGAATTTGTTGTTTATAATCTACAGTTGAAGGCCATTAATATGCGACCAACGGGCAATGAAAATTTAGCCATATTAACAGGCAGTGGTCTAATTTCATTACCGATCCAGACAGGAGGATATAACAATCTCTGTTCTAAAAAGTCGAAAGAACTGTAAGATCTAGAATGCAGATATAGTTATTATAGGAAAGCCGAAACTTTAATCAGTGCAAACAGTATTAACCAAGAGAAGGTTAAGAGAAATGAACTCTACATAAACGGTGAAACGAGAAAAAACGTCCCAGCCTCTCTTACGTAAAATCATGTTACGTTCAATAGTTCTCAATCTTCTTTCTGGAGGACTGCATTTGTCTTGTGTTGGCAATTTTAAATGCATTTATAGTTGGAGTGGCAGTGCTAACGGGTAAAATTATAAAGGATTAGGTTGCGAACTTTTCAAGGGGGGGGGGGGGTGGCTGTTGACAAATATTATTATTATTATTATTATGATAATAATAACTTTTATTATGATATTATTATGATAATAATAACTTTTTTGTGCCTTGGATATTTTAATATTGGAATTTTAACCTTGTAAATGGCAACTTGTCTGGAATATGTTAATAAAGATTTGCATTATTAAATTTAAAAAAAAAATTATTATTATTATTATTATTATTATTATTATTATTACTATTATTATTTTATAAATAATAATAAAACTTTATTGAGTACTTCTCATACAAACTTGAATCTTAGGTGTATCTGGTTAAAAAAATTTGTTTATGTACTAAAATTATGACCGGTCACAATTTTCCAGGATGAAAAGACGATTTACAAGGAGATTGTCCGAAGAAAGTCTTCAGAAGAAAACTCTCTCGCTCGCTTTCCCCGCGTGTTTCATTCAACTCAATTAAGAAGTGAACACCGCGCACAAATTTTCCCGCCTCCTCATACTATCACTTCGTTTACATCAAAATGAAATGTCCAGTTGATTTATATTATACTAAAGAAGAATTTAATAAAACAATTATTCCATTCGCCCTTGTTGGATACGAGCGGTTACTCGTCTTTTTACTATTAAACCGTTGAAGATGTACGTGAACACGAGTTTGCATCACTATTGACTGTGTTTATCGATATCAGTAGGCTTGACTTCTAAAAAAAACATCATTTAGTAAGCTGGAATGAAGTCTTTTTAAGCGATGACGTCATAGAATGACGTCATCGGTTAATGCTGTAAAGCGAAAAAGCGATGGAATTTATGGAATTTTTGGTGTTACGGTCTGAGCGCGATTACTCCCTGAATTGAACCGAAGAGCATTGGGAACTAGGTGCATGGTTTGTGTTCTTGTTCTTGTCGTCGTGCGAGTGGAAGGGATCTGTTGTCTGTTGCAATCGACCGATCTTTCTAGAACCGAATAGAATTTGGAACTAACTTCAGCAATAAACGTCAGTAGAAAAGAATTCAAGTAAAACTCAACAAGAAATCACGGCGTAGAACTCAAAGCAAAATACTCCCGGGCAGTTAGAAAGGACCGATTCTATGTATAAACGAAAGACACAAATTATATTTGATGTGTTTTATTAGATTTAGTAAACAGAAATCTTTACATTTTTTAAAAGAAAAGGGCTAAACATTTTCAAGACAGCGTTTGGCCTTGTATCGTATGTCGTCAGTATCGGACGTATGTCAGTATGTCATTCAACACAGAAGTTGTTCAGGAATAAACGTCAGTAGAAAAGAAATTAAGTTTAACTCAACAAGAAAGCACTGCGTAGAACTTAAAGCAAAACACTCCCGGGCAGTTAGAAAGGACTAATTCTAAGTATAAGTGAAAGAGACTTATTATATTTGATGTGTTTTATAAGATTTAGTAAACAGAAATCTTTAATTTTTTTTAAAACAAAAGGGCTCAACAATTTCAAGACAGCGTTTGACCTTGTATCATATGTCGTCAGTATCAGATATCTCCCTGCAACATAACGCAACTTTTGTCGAACAATCATTCAACACAGAAGTTGTCAGCTATTTTTATTAACTTTCTTGAAATTTTCTGTCAAATTTCCTGAAAATTCTTAAAGACCCCTTGTGAAACGTCATCGCTTCTGCATGCATTGCGTGCCGTTTATTTATAAGTCCTAGACCGCGTGGGGATTTGTATTTAGAAGCTTGCTTCACCATGGGATATTTGCAAGCTGGGTATTTCTTTGCACGGAGGAGTTGAAAATGTCTGATAACCATCCAAAGCACGGGAAGAAACAAAACAATATAAACAACCGAGAGGAACTCGAATGCTTCAACGAGTGAGAATGCAATGAGAAGCCTTGACACTTCTCAGCTATATATGACAACACTGCATACCAGCCCACAGTCCCAAATGAAACATTGGACACCAATTGAAGCGCATTTTGCTGCTAGAGCAAATTTTCAATTGGCGTTCACTTTTGTTTTGCATTACTACGCTCAGTGATTGACTTAAAAAACTCGCGCCACTTTCTCAACCAATCAGAAGTAAAATCAAAACCAATCGTGACTTGCTCGCTCAAGTTTTCCCGCGCTTTGTGTAATTGCTTCGAGTCTGGATTGGACAATGGGTTGCTCAGCGTCCTTTGTGATTGGCCAAAGTATTTACATTGGTTTTCGTTTTACGACACTCAATCGAAAACTACTCTATTTCCATAGTCAACCGCAGGGAAATACGTCTTTACAAGATCTATGGGTTCTAGGACTTCTAGGGATAAAAATTGCAGAATCTATGGGTTCTACAGGATGTACGGTTTTAAGATAACATGGATTCTATGTATTCTACAGGATCTATAGTTTCGATGGGATCTATGGGTTCTACACCACTATGGTTTCTATGGGATCTATGAGATCTACAGGATCTATGGGCTCTACGGGATCTATGGGTTCTATAGGATCTATAAGGTCTATGGGCTCTATAGGATCTCTAGGGTCTATGTGTTCTATAGGATCTATGGGTTCTATAGGATCTATGGGGTCTATAGGATCTCTAGGGTCTATGTGTTCTATAGGATCTATGTGTTCTATAGGATCTATGGGTTCTATAGGATCTATGGGTTCTATAGGATCTATAAGGTCTATGGGCTCTATAGAATCTCTAGGGTCTATGTGTTCTATAGGATCTATGGGTTCTATAGGATCTATGGGGTCTATAGGATCTCTTGGGTCTATGTGTTCTATAGGATCTATGTGTTCTATAGGATCTATGGGTTCTATAGGATCTATGGGTTCTATAGGATCTTTGGGTTCTATATGATCTATGGGTTCTATAGGATCTATGGGTTCTATATGATCTATAAGGTCTATGGGGTCTATAGGATCTAAAAGGTCTATGGGACATATTGGATCTATGGGTTCTATATGATCTATGAGTTCTATGGGATCTATAAGGTCTATGGGGTCTATAGGATCTATGAGTTCTATAGGATCTATAAGGTCTATGGGTTCTATGGGATCTATGGGTTCTATGGGATCTATGGGTTCTATAGGATCTATAAGGTCTATAGGTTCCATAAGGTCTATGGGTTCTATAAGGTCTATGGGTTCTATGAGTTCTATAGGATCTATGGGTTCTATAGGATCTATAAGGTCTGTGAGTTCTATGGGTTCTATAAGATCTATGGCTTCTATGGGTTCTATAAGGTCTATGAGTTCTATAGGATCTCTAGGGTCTATTCGTTCTATAGGATCTATGGGTTCTATAGGATCTATAAGGTCTATGGGTCCTACAGATTCCCTTGGTTTTATATAGATATACCCAATTTGGGGACATGCTTATACCTAGAAAGAGCCCGGCTTTAAAGCGAAAGATTTCGAAAATTTACGACTTTGTATGGAGCAAATTTGGCGGGAACTGCGCACGCGCGCGACGTTTGACCGCTGTGTGGGGAACTCAGTGTAAACCTTGTGTAAACCTACCATTTGGTCGGAAAGTTTGTGGGCTCAAGTCCCGGAAGTATAAACGAAAATGGACGCCGACGCGGACGCGGCAACAGTAGCATTGGAAGAGTTTGTACAACTTCTTCTGGAATATGGAGGAGAGTTGGAGCTCGGCCGTGTAGTTTTACTTCTTTCCCAACGCAGCCGTAGATTAGTTTCAGATTACGGAGCGTCGAAATTTGTGGAAAGGTTTCCTCAAATATTTAGCACCAGGCGAAGGATATCGAAAGTGATGGTGAGGTTAGATGTACCTCTAGACTTTTGTCCCCAGGCAGGAGAGAATGGTGGATGTGGTGATAGAGGATGTGACCTTTTACATTTATGTCCTTTCTTTGTTAAAGAAAGCTGCAAGTTTGGTGATAGATGTAGGAGGTCGCACAACTATCGTGACGAACATACGATCCGTGTTCTAAGGCACTTCCGTCTTGGGTTTCTCAATTCCTCCCTTCTGCAAACAATTCTGAAGATAATTGTGCACGAAGGGGAAATCCAACGAGCTGCCACTAATCGCTCTGTGCCAGACATCTGTAAATTCTACAATAAAACGATTTGCAAGGTAGCCGAGATTTGCCCCTGTCTGCACGTGTGCGAGCATTTCGTCGACGGTGATTGTAAATTCGGCGGGGGATGTAACAGACATCATGATTTTTCAGATGATCACAATATTAGAGTCTTAGAAGCCTATGATATGGATGGCTTCGGTGATCATTATGTGCTTCAACGCCTTAAAGGGAGAGAAAGGTGGCAAACTGTGAGTGCAAGTTCTGATGGTGAGAATCTTGGATAATTTTCATGTCATTGTTTTATTGATGTGCTTGAACATGCACGTGTTCATATTTTTGTTTTCATTTGGTTTGGTTGAACAACTTTTTCACTGGGGGAGGGGCAGAAGTCTCTGCTTCCAGTACTTCTGTCCCACTCCCTGGGGCAGATCTGGTCGGTGGGGGGGGGGGGGGGGGGGGGCTGTTGGGGAGCTCCATCGAACTTGTAAAAATATTAGTAAATAAATTCAATCTTATGCAATAAATTACCGTAATAGAAAAGTTAAACCCTAGTTGCTCAATGAAGCGTTTTCTGAATAAAAAGCAAATAAATTTTTCAATTTTTCGTTATTTTGGTTCACTGTCAATTTTCCATTTCTCACGCTTCTGCAAAGCATCAGAGAACATGAATGAACACTGAACATTCATTACAAAAAGCCTATTAACTATGATGCTGCAGTTCAGCTTTTTGTTGATCCCGTCTTTGATATGAAACACAAAATTGAAAAAAAGTTAAAATATATTTTCACATAATTTTATAAAATGCAAATTTGAATCTGAACACATAATTTTTTATCATTTAAGCGTTGCTTTGCACTATTTTGATGCAAAAGAGTGACATTTTGACTTAAAAAAATGAGACATTAATATCACACTGATAGTGACTTGGCCTCAAAATGTTGTAAATCACATTTCCGAAGACTTGAATTTCAAAATTTTCCAGGGATGCCCTCGGTCCAGGCCCCTACAGGGGACATCCTGGACCTGCCCCCGCATTCGCCTTTCCATATCCCTTCCCTCCTAACTCCCGGCACCAACACTGCTTTAAACACTAATGTTATTACATTGTAATTTACATTTTGTGCATAATTACTCATGTTGCCTTCACAATGCTGTCATGAGGACTCCTATTTAATGCCAGATTTTATCAATCATTTTTGCTTGTCTAGATAAAAATTTATATTTTTTAGAATAATTCTGAGAATTTCTCAATTTTAGTGTAAGGTGAAATTTTAAGAGGTTTAAAGAAGGGATAGGAGAAGGACAATTATTTTTGGAACATCACCAGACAGTTGACCCCCACGCAAGAGCACCCAAGGTTGTCAGGGGACTGTTTGGGTGTCCATCTACTAATTTTTAACTTCAAATCTAATTTTAAAATCACATTAAATCTTTAATATTTCTTATTTCTCCAAATTTTACTAATCCTTTGAGAAAAACTATCTCTTCCCAAACATCCCCAAAAATCACCCAAAAATTTTCAAAACACTGCTAAACCTACCTTTGTGGGATGAGCAGAGGGTTTTGGGAATGCTTGAAACAGGAGTGAGATATTCGCATTAAACCCAACTTAAGTGGTGTTAATTAACGGGCTTCAGGTGAACCCCCGCCTTAATTGGCCTTCTTTCTAGCATTTTCTGATTTGCTTATTTGCTGGGCTAAATATAACCTAGAGGTCAGGGCCGGGTTGTTTGAAAGCCGATTAATGCTAACCCAGGATTAAAAGTTAATCAAGAGTTCAATTTCTCTTGTCTTGTATAAAAGTGTTCTAATTGCTAATGTTTTGTGAAGTTTGAGAATAGTTGACGTCAAAACTAGAGGACAGAAAATATAAACGGATTAGCTTAATTGTGCTTTGAACAACCCAGCCCAGAGGATCAAAACCTCATTCTGCTTTGACTTTTCTGTTTGAACCTATATAACCACAGGCATCCCAAGCTCACTGCTGTTTTGGGCTTATGCCACTACTGTTACTTTCTTCATAAGATGGTGCACATGTGCAGCCTTGACTCCGTCTTATGAAGGGAAAGAAAGAATTTCTTGAGAATTTTCCAAGCCCCGAACAGGAGTCAAACCCATCACCTTCCAGATACTGGTTGGACACTCTAACCAGTGGGCTATGGCGGACTCGTGGTGTGTGAGGTCATATACTTAAGGTTCAAGTATATACATGACATGTCCTGCTATACTGCAAGGTTCAATATGTCGAAATGATAAGTGTGAATAACTGATTAGTGGAATGGTGACTTGGCTATGACCTAGTATATGACCTTGCACACCACAGGTCTCCCATAGCTCAGAGGTACTAGAGCATCCAACTGCTGTCTGGAAGGTCATGGGCTCGACTCCCACTGGGGCTCTGAAGTTGAGTATGCTTCTTTATTTATTTTTCACATTATCCAAGTCGAAGTATTTAGCATTCTAAATGAACATTTTTATTCCCCACATACATAATTATATCTTATAAAGTGCTCAAATTCTCAACGGTTTCACATGTAACCTAACACCACATAAGCAGAACAGTCACGTTCCGACCCACGCTTATATGAATAAATCGATAATTAATTCTAGCTTCGCATTAATTCTCTGAATGTGAGCTTGGGACCAAGTTTTGTTATTAAATGTTTTTGAAAAATTGTTTGCCTTTTAGGTGTGCCACCATTGAATTATTATATTTTCTACCCCTTTTCCATGTGCCGCAATTTTGAATTTAAAGTCATTTTTACCCTACTTACGAGGCTCATGATTTCATGGGGCTCAAGAGGCTCACAGCTGTATTCAGTTGGGGTCTCTCGGGTACATGTCGAAATTAAAACCTTTTGCTGCCGGCTGTAAGTCAGATTAAAACAGTTTTTAATGTGCAGGAGAATTTGTTTACTGGAAGTTGTAATTTGCAAAGTGGTGTTTGCATTGAACGCATTAAGCTTATCTTCATTTGAACCGTTTGGTTTGGTTGAATAATTTAATCATTTAGAACTATTGTTTTTTTCGTTTCTCGATACTTTAGAGAATCTTTGACTCTATTAAACAAATAAAAACCGCATCCGCGTGCATTGTTGAGTTATATAAGCACGCAGGGATTTTAAGAACACAAGAGAAGTGCATAGAGAAGCATGAGGTGCAGCCGAGTGCTTCTCTATGCACTTCTCTCTCGTCTCGCTCTTGGGGGCGGGGAGAGAGAGTCCCTGGGAACGAGGTTGAGCTTTTCAGCTTTTTGAGTTGATAATTCGCGGGGTTTATTCAATATTATCAACCTGGAACTGAACAAAGGAAAACGGGCCATGTGAAAAATAACAATAATAAGTACAGAGCGTTTACCGACTGTCCCCACGGACAGTCGGTAATATGGTCCATATTTTGGCCACAGAGAGTTTTATTTAGCCGGCACATGTTATTTAGTGCTCGAAATTCAGGTTTAACATGCGTCAAAAAGGGTCGCCCACTATTTCTTGGAACGAGTTACTTCATTGGTTCTTAAAACAATAGATAACAGGTCATAACAATGCCCCTAGCCCTGAATAACAATAAAGGTAGTGTTTACAGCGGACGAATGAAAATAGAGGTTCCAGAGAGGTAGTGCCTTACTGGTCAAAAAACGAGCCAGTGGAAAGCTACATTATTTGGTGATCATATTGAATCAAAATCTATTGATTTAACGAATTCCAATTCGCAATACTTGCCAAGCAGAACCAACAAAATAAAATGCTAATAATCATAATAAAGATTCTAGCTAGTTGTGGTTATGCAAAATCCTTACTTACAACTTCTTGCGTTTTACAAAACCTGAACGGACGGTTGTACGGAGTTCCCGCCGGGAGTCTCTCTGTTCTTCAACTGGCATTCTTCGATGCATCCTCTTTAAGTCAAGTCTTCGAGGCTTGAAGGCAGAACCCAGAAACCTCCTTTCTTGTTTAACCCTTTCGCCGCTGAATTTTCTATAAAAAAAACACGTTTTTTTAACCGTTAAACCAAATTTTTGGTCCTAGGATGCTATTTCCCCCTCCTATTAAACCACTTAAACCACTAGAAAAGGGGACGTTGATCAATTACAGGTGTGTTGTGTGACCTGTTTACGCACTGATTTTGCACCAAAAACGGATGGTGTTTTTTTTTCGGTTAGCTCTCTGACGTCACAAGTGGTTCAATGACCACTCCTCCAAATGTCGACTTTGGCACCGAAAGAGTTACAACAGTTTTCAGTGAAATGAGCTGCGCAAATGCGCGAGTGCTCGTTTTATTTCAAACGATTCTCTTTTCATTTTTACAAGCCAACGTTCTCTAACTTTTGGATCATCAGAATACTTCCTTTAGACTTTGTATTATTTGTGATATGTGTGCCGACCACTACTGGAAGAGAGGGATTAAGAATTGACTCTATTAGATGTACCGTTTTTAAAAATTGCACTTATTGCTGTTAGACTTATTGGTGGTCTTTTCCTTATTTTACTGCTGGAAAAAATAATTTCCGCGTAATAGCATTGCATCCCATGTTTACTCCATGGAGTTGGAAACATGCACCGACGCTCCCCTGACAAAGGTGTGAATTCGCAGAGTAAATGAGTGTATTAAATTTATGAGTTCGAGTTAGAGATTTCGAGTTCGAGTTAGAATTAGAATTTCGATTTTGAGTTAAAATTTCGAGTTCTAGTTAAAAGGAAGGGCCTGAAAAGTTACTGATTTCGTGATGGAAGACTAAAAAAAGAAAACAAAGAACGAAAACGAAAAGCCCACAACATGGCGTGACATTTTCGCAGTTGGTCACGCATAGTGTCGCCCTTCTCAACTTCTCAACTTCTCAACCGCAAGCAAATAGGAGTGGAACTAACCGCAAGCAAACCAGAGTGGAGCTAACCGCAAGCAACTCGATATTTTAACTCGAACTCGAAATTCTAACTCGAACTCGAAATTTCTAACTCGAACTCATGAAATCGACAGACCCGGAGTAAATGACAGACGTGCTCATTTCGTATTCGTAATTGTATAAACAAAACTGCTCGTCTGCTTCGCCAGGGATCAGTCGCGGCGTAGCTTATAATCCCTGCGAGAATTCTCCAATTCACAGCATGGCACAGAACCTAGAAATTCACGTGGACGGAGTTTCATACAAAATGGCTGTATAATATTCGAAAAATTCTGGGAAACACAACTTTGGGGGTTTGAGAAAGTTTTTGAGCAAATATTTTATTATCTTTCGCAGAATTAACGGATACTTTTTAACGGTTCGCACGATCGACAATCGGCTAGGAACTCTGATTCAGCCAGCATTGGAGACGCTTTTCATTAAAAAATTTGGGTTCGTGGCTTGTTTCGTCTTTCAGCGTCAAGTAGGAAACTTTCAGTAGAATGTTAGAGTTGAATTTAGATTACCTTCATATTTCAGCACTTCTAACTAAATATAAAATGATTCCTCAAATTAAGCAAAAAAACTGTCAGCAAACGTTTTTACTGGATGCGATTTTGTTGAGAAAGTGGGGTCCAGTTTAACGAAAGTATCATTAAAAATATTTTTCCTCAGTTAATGAGTTTCTGGTTAAATCGAATTTCATATTATTATTGTCGAAAGATAACATTTTCTCAAAGATTTCCAGTCATCTCGTCAAAGCCTAAAAAGTTAGAACGCAAAGTTTGTCATGGACGAGTGCGCCCGGAATAACTACGGAGTAGCTCCTTTCGTAGTTTAATGAAAAACTTTGTTATAGTGAGCATTGTTTGCCAGTCCTTTGGCTCTTAATTGAGGTTCCACTGCATTTCTTTTATCAAGTGGTAAAGTGCATAACCTGGGTTTACTGTAAATTTGTAAACACCGTGGAAAAACAGGTTCAATTGGCTTTTCTTTTTTCAACAGAATCATGGTCTCCAGAACTTGTTGGGAAATCTAATATGTCACGACCAGATGGTGGAAGGCTCACATACGAAAGAGATTTCCTGTTGCAGTTTCAAACGAATCCAATTTGCATGTTAAAACCAGAGGGCCTACCTGATTTGGAATGTGTCCTTTTCCGAGCACGACCACCTTCTAAATTAAGGTAATAAACAGAACAAGTAAAATTGAGTAAAACATTATTATCTTTCAATAACATGCAAACTCTGCTGAATCAACAGTTGCATTTTTCGCTGCCATCAAGCATTTTTGCAGACCTATCAGGAAACAAGTTTTGAATGGGTTCAGAAGGTCATGTCTGTGGGCTGTGATTGATAGATTTGAATCATAATTGTGAATGAAATTAAGTGTAAAACACCAACGATAGCTACATTGTAGGTTTTGAACTTCAGAGTTCACATGTTATTGAAACACACAGTAACTATACAGTGTTTTCATCACAACAATTGAGCAGTTCTAGAAATGTGCTGCGAAGTTTGTTTTTTTTTTAGGAATATTTCCAACCCACAGATCCTAGGGAAAAAAGCTAAATTTAGTACCTTATTCTCACTTAATTTCTCGAGTACTAAATTTCGCGATTTTCGCGAAACTTAATACTCGCGAAATATAGGACACACGAAAATTGAAATCGCGAAATTTAACATTTTTAATACTGTATAATATCAATAAAATAACGAAAATTCAAGCTGTTGCTTTATCACTGTTATTTCAACGTGTCTCAGCTTAATGTTTAGAAGTTTTCGTTTGATTTTGCCCATTAGTTATCCTCTACTGCATCACTCTCGCTATCCTCTGCTGCTAAATCCTATGTAGACTGTGGAATACCTTTTGCTTTGTTTTAGATAGCTTGTTTTGTTTGCTATTGTTTACAATGGCTATCATATCAGTTAATTGTTGTTACAGTTCTGTGGTCAAAGCTACAAATTGAAGAATAGAGAAAAATCGGGAAATTTAATACACTTCAATTCTACCTTTCTCTCAAAATCGCGAAATTTTATACTCGCAAAATATGGCTCTTGATTTTTCGCGAAATTTAATACTCGCGAAATTTAGTGAGAATAAGGTATCTGTTATACACAACAAAGAAAAATCTAGATAAGGACTGGAGCTCAAGCTACGGATTCTCTACTGATCACCATATATAGTTCGTTCAATGTTTCTTCTAAGAATTTGAGTAATGTGTATAGTGCAGGCAGCTTTTAATGAAGCACAGGCATTTTTAATAGCACGTGCTCCTTTATTTATGAGTTCTTTTACAAACCTGCTACCCTGGGTGACAGAGGCCCTTCTCGTGCAGTTTCCGGTCTTGGTCGAGTCTCTATTTATGAACTGTGTGAAAAGTACGGTGGCTCATAGGGACGGAACACTTCCACAAATTACAAAACCCTTGCACGGATGACAACACACATGCAAGGATAAAAAACTGCACTTGCACAAATCACAAAACATTTGCACAACCTAAAACAATTTTATTGAACAGTAAACACGTATAGCTTGGCAACCAAGACTCTTAGGCCGGGATATTAGGGTCAGCTTGACACTGTTTGCGGGTCGAGCCATCCTCGGACACCCAGGGGCAGTTAGTTGGGGCAAAACGAAGTAAACCGGGCAGAAATCGTAGCGACCAAAACGTTTTTAAGAAGAGCGGAAAGAGCTCCTGGGAATGAGTCTCTCCAGACCATTTCCAAACGGCTCTGCGAATGCTGGCTCCTGATTGAGCAGAAAAAATCCTTTGTATTATTCTGCCCAATTGGCGATCAGTAACTTCAGAGTCACTTTCGTGTGTTCTTACACGGTGTTTGTTTTATCGGCCTTAAATTAATTGTAATTTACACCAGAGAGCCGAAAAAAGTCGGAAAATCATTTCGGATGTCAGAAAAACAGATTTTTCAAGATGCTGCGGGAAACGTTCGTTTGGACCAATTACAAGTATCGTAAACAGTGGTTTGTTTGCCTGTGCGATGCATTGACGGCCGTTCGACATACTTTCATACTCGTCTGGCTCGTGCGGGAGAGAAATGCAAGCAGTGCTGAAAAAATTCCAGTTGGCCAAAATATCCGAAAAGAAAAAAAAATGAAATGGGAGACTGCTGTGAGCTTGTACAGTTGGGTTAGATTTTCTTCTCAAACGCCTCGTTAGAACACCCGAAAGCGTCTCTGAAGTTACTGTTCGCCGATTGGGCAGAATAATACAAAGATAATACAAAGGATTTTTTTTGCTCAATCAGGAGCAAGCATTCGCAAAGCTGCTTGGAAATGGTCTGAAGAGGCACGTTCCCAGGGGCTCTTTCCGCTCTCCTTAAAAACTTTCGTCGCTACGATTTCTGCCCGGTTTACTTCGTTTTGCCCCAACTAACTGCCCCTGGGTGTCCGAGGATGGCTCGACCCGCGAAACAGTGCCAGACTGACCTTAGTATCCTGGCCTTAGAGTCTAAGTAGCCAAGCCAAGAGGCACTCTGCACGTGCTACCTGTTCAATAAAATATTCAGGTTGTGCAAGTTTTTTGTATTTGTGGAAGTGTTTTGTGGAATTGTCTTGTGATTTGTGGAAGCATTTTGTATTGGTGGAAGTGTTTTGTGATTTGTGGAAATGTTTTGTCCCTATGAGCCACCGTAGAAAATTGACCAAGTGTATTTGTTTTTCAGTGGTCATACAGTGAATGCTGATTGTGTACAAATATTTCTCTTTGTGTCCTTCCACTGCAGAATGCCAAAAACCTATAGTGGTGTAAATATGTTTTTGCCTACGTACCTTCGCCAGAATTCAAAAGTAAGTCACTTGGTCTATATTTGGTTTAGTTTTACATCAGGATGGTACAGGGTTTAGTGTGTTATTGTCAGTACACGTGGAACACGATGTATTTGAGAGTAGCGCAATCAAAACCACGAAATCAGGCGATACATTAAAAGTATTTTTTTTGGACAGTCAATGTTATTCGACAATGTAGAAATACCGGAAGTTCTGGAATTTCTGTGTGTGTTGGTTGTCCTGTGTTTATCAAAGCGGTGTAGATCCAAATTAGGGATTTTAGAATCCGCGCATGCGGTCTACGATTGTGTATGAGTGATTGTTTTCGATTATGTCACGTTTATTCAGGTGCGAATGTGTGTAGTCACGAACATTGTTTGGTTTTTTGAGAGACGTGGAAACTACGTATGGTACATTATACGATTGTACCTCTTAACAAAGTTGAACGATGAATATGCTGTTGGACACCGCTATGCATGGTTTCCGGCGATTTTCGAGCAGCTCGGCAAAAATAAACTTATTGGCAGCAAAAGGTCAACATATCATGACGTGACACGTTTATGCAACGCTTTCAAACAGTGGAAACTTTTCAATGTTTAGTAAGCTGTTGAACGCCGTTATCTTGTTAGACGTATTTTCAACCGACATTTCCTGCGATTTTTTTATTTTCCAAGCAGCCTGAGGAAGGAACCTTAGTTCGCAGCCAGCGCTCAAAACAAATCCAGGTCACTTTGGTCACGCTGTTCATAACAGCACTCTTTCAGGACTCCCAAAACGTCATTCAATGCCACCGGGACAATGTCACAGATGATGCAAAAACTATTGATACCGTAGTGCAGACAAAGCAATGAAACTCTTGTATCTATAGTAACAGCATTGTAATCGTCAATTCATGTCGCCAGCAATCACTTTCAGCTCTATTCATTTAAAGAGCTACTATGATATAAAATTCACTCTAACTTTTCTCTTTATTTTTCAGAAGTGTGTTTGCTAAGTAACTACCATGCCAAATGTTTATTCGTAACTTCAACGAGAAGTCCGATTTTTTTAACCACGAATTCTCGATTCGACCGTCCGCCATTACTCGATTCGAAAACGGCCGAGTACCAAAGAGAGGGTTGGGTCGAGGGCGTATGTGCTGTCACCTTATCAAAACATCAAAAATATACGTGGCTACTTAAGTATACAGCTTTGCACGGGGTTTTGGGTGGGACTGTGTCTGCAGGGGAATCGGTAGTGGTGGGTGGGGGGATATGTTTCAAAAATTGTTTAAGGTATGGCTGATTAGAAACAAGCCAAGGCTAGCTTTTAATTAACATGCAAAATCATAAAGATATACGCTATCCATGTACTGGTTTTTGTCATAACATTGATTCTAACCAAAACCATTAATTATTGGACATTTGTGCGAAAATCTTCTAACATTCTTTTTTTAAACCTTTCACCACTGTGAAATTGTGGGTAACTTTAATTTATATCAGAAATGTAAAAAAATGGGGGATCACTGAATTCGTGACGATAAGATGTCCACAAGATCACCCTTAATTCGAAAAATGGGCTTCGTTACTGAATATGGCTGCATGGTCTGTTTGTCCAAAAATATTGCAAATAAATGGAAAAAGGCAATTTTCTCTGTCAAATATTGTTTTTGTGGATCTATTAATCAAATTGATTTAACTGGTAACGTTCCTTAAGAGCGGTTTGCTAGCTGTAAGGACCGACTAAGGATATGCAAGATAGAAAAACCATTAGACCACTACAGCTCCATTTGGCCAGATGAGTACAGACTTCACCCTATACTCTTGAGTTTTGACTGTTCTTATTACTTTGTGCGTAGGTTCCTAAAGACAGTGAGGAACCAGCTGTTGAAGAAACACAACAAAAAGACGAAGAAGAAGTAATTGAAGAAGTTCAATCTGAGGAGGAGACATGGGAGGATAAAGAAGGTAGATGTTGAATAATTAAAGCTATGGGGTGGTGTTGGGTACTGCAGTGTGTGGTCGCGATTACTGCTGTACGAAAGTTACCATTTACCCTTTTTAAGAGTGCTGCACTAAAACCACCAAGGCATCTATTAGTTTAAACGGTAATCATCTGATAAAATTATTTGTGATTTGTACAATGCAACTCATTATATTAGTAGACCGAGGAAAATTGAAAAAAACAGTGCCAAAAGTCAGTTAAGGATAGTGAAAATTGTTTTGGGGTTTTACTTGTTCTGCTGCTGTCAGGGGAACACTTCTCACCAATGTCTAATGAATCAATTGTTGTTAGGAGCGGTATGCGCCTCAAAGTTAGCCACGATCAATTACGCTTATGTTGATTTAGGACATTTAGTGAATGGATGTGGATAGTAACCACAGTCGGTGATGAGGTTTGCTAGAAAGGACTTATTAACATGAATCAACTAAGAATAAATCCTAAAATTACATCAAGAGATAACAAAAACAATGAAGAATTTCACAATAATCTGTACTTACATCTGGTGGCGCACGTAGGACGAATAAAGCGCAACAAATATGAATTATATCAAGTCAAATCTATCCGTCTATTCAGTCTCTTGTCTCTCTAAAGCACAACCGTGAAGTCTCAAATGGCGGTCAATTGCTTACTAATTAAGCAGGATCATCGATGATTTATAATTAGTATAACGTATTTGAACTGCCAACAAGAAACTTTCCTACCTTCTACTGGGATGGTGACAGAGCAGGGATGGTGCAGTGGTAAACAATGGTAATACTTGAGGATGTTGTTTTCCATGCTTGCTTTGGGTCTTTGATGGCCGGGCAAACTATGACTTGCTAGTTTGGCCAGTGGAACCTTCGTTTAACGGACAAAGAACAAAGTCCTCGCTATAATGAATGATATTCTTTTTTTTTTCTCAACAGTATCATGGCTTCCAGAACTTGACGGGGAATATGATATGTCACGACCAGTTGGTGGAAGGCTCACATACGAAAGAGATTTCCTGTTGCAGTTTCAAACGAATCCAATTTGCATGTTGAAACCAGAGGGCCTACCCGATTTGGAATGTGTCCTTTTCCGAGCACGAGCACCTTCTAAATCAGGCTATCAACAGAACAAGTAAAATAGACTAAACATTTTTATCTTTCAATAACATGCAAACTCTGCTGAATCAACAGTTGCATTTTTCGCTGTCATCGTCATTTTTGCAGACCTGTCAGGAAGCAGAAGTTTTGAATGGGTTCAGAAGGTTGTGTCTGTTAGTTCGGGTTAATAAATTGCAAACCATTTTGTTTCTTTCTGTTTTCAAGGCTCAAAGATATTATCGTCATAATTGCGAATGACAGTAGTGTAAAACACCAACGATAGCTACATTGTAGGTTTTGAACTTCAGAGTTCACATGATATTGAAACACAGTAACAATACAGTGTTTTCATAACAGCAATTGAGCAGTTCTAGAAATGTGCTGCAAATTTTTTTTTTAGGAAATGTTCAAACCCGGCCTGATCCTGGGGAAAAGTACTAAATAAGTATCTTTTATACCAAACAAAAAGCTATGAATTCTCTAATGATGACACATTGTTCTTTCAGTGTTTCTTCTAAGAATGTGAGTTATGAGTATAGTGAACGCAGCTTTCAATGAAACTCAAGCCTTTTTAATAGCACGTGTCCTTTTAGTTTAGAGTTCTTTTACAAAACTGCTACCCTGCTGGGTGCCAGAGGCTTTTCTTGTGCAGTGTCTAGTCTTGTTTGAGCGTCTTTATTTATGAACTGTGCGAAAAGTGACCAAGTGTATTTTTTATTGGTCGTACTATGAATGTTGCTTTGTGCAATAATTATAGTTTCTCTTCGTGTTCTTCCACTGCAGAATGCCAAAAACCGATGGTGGTGAAAATATGTTTTTGCCTGCGTATCTTCGCCAAAATGCAAGAGTAAGTCACTTCGTCTATATTTGCCTTAGTTTTACATCAGGATGGTACAGGATTTAGTGTGTTATTGTCAGTCTGTCGTGATGTAATCAAGAGTGGCGCAATCGAAATCATGAAATCACGCGATACATAAAAAGGTGTTTTTAGTTGGCCGTGATCAGTTAGTTTAATGTTAGGATTGTTAGTAACGTTTTATAGTATAATGTTAGTCTTGTAAGTAATTTTAAGTAGTGTTAGAAATGTTAGGATTGTAAGTAAGGATATATATTGTAAGTGTCGGTATTTCTCTTAATATGTTTGTATTGTAAACGAGGTTTAATAACGGCGAATAAGGGCCGATTCGCACTAGCGGACAAGTTTTAAATGTCATGACATTTATAACAAAAACAAAATTGTCGCGACAAGTCAGAGACATTTTGAAGAAAACAAAAGGTGTAATTATTATTACAATAGCTCTGCACGTGCTTCTGGCATCCTGGTACATTTTTCGGCACGGTCGTCTTGTGCAAATATCAAATAATCAGGCAGGTCCACGTGGTGAAAAATTTTAAAACGATTTGCATTTGAAGTGCGCGTGTAGTGATGTTTTTGTGCTGACCTGCGGGGAAAATGTGGCAAGTAAACTATTTCTCTTCCCCTCCATTTATCGGCACAAACTGGTTCCCTCCGCATTCATTTGTTCCAACCCCGGTATTACCATCCTTCCACGACCTCACCTCAGCACTCAAACATGTTTTGCCGCCTATCGCGGAAAAATTTCGCGTGTTGTTTTTTAGTACAATCCAGACCAAACACAATAGCCAATCAACAACGTATTGTTATCTGGTATTATGAGGGGCGTTGGAATGCGACTTGTCATGACTTGTCCTGCCTTGAGGCAGGACATCGGCCCCTTTGAAGATTTGTCCGTTTTGACAAAATTTGCACTTGTCCGACAAGTCGTTCGCACTTGTTTTTGCGATTGTTTGACAAAATGTATCGCGCGTGCAACGCGGACCAATCATAAGACAACTGCTTCTTTGTATTCCTGAATTGTTTGACAAGTTCTAGGTCTCAAAAAACGTATTCGCACTTGTTTTCTGTGACAAGTGGCACACAAGTGATGAAATCTACCAATTGTTACAAAATTTGTCCGCTAGTGCGAATTGGCCCTAAATAAAAATTTACAAATAAAAAAGTGTTTTTAGTTGGCCGTGAACAGATAATTTTTGTCGATAATGTAAAAATCACGATCGACGATTGAAGACAGTACAATAAAGGAAGATTGGGAGTTAAAATTGTTTGTCAAGAAATATTGCTTTCCAAGTGGCTAGAGTTTTCTACATTTCGTGTGAAGTTTCTCTAATGTACATGTACTGTGCTTATGGTAACATTGCTTCCATGGCCATCTTTGCATAAATTTAAGAAATACATTTAACATTTTTCTTTGTAAATTGCAGAATAACCAATCCAACCAAAGAACAGCACGTAATAGAAATGTGCAGCCCAAGAAAGTTATTGACCTTCCACCAAAAGATGTGGAAAGCGAGGTAAATAGCTACCAATCCATGCCGGTGATTGAATGAGATCCTAAACAACCCCACTGTATTAAAAATAGAATCAAAGGAGCATTTTTTGGGACACCCACCAGTTGATTCCCTTAATATTGAAACAAAGTTGTTTCTTGCTGATGTTAATAATTACTTGATTCGTCTGCAGCAACTGAGAAGAACCGAGAAAAGATGGGCGGGACCAAGTGAAGCTGCCAAAGATGGGAATGAAGAAAATCAAAAGACTGAGGTGTGCTCTATTCATTTAAAGTGCTGCTAATAACAACAACAAACAATGCATTTGTGCAAAATTTTATCACAAAAACAACAATTTTCAAAACAGTCAATAGCGTATATGACAAAATTCAGTAACACGCGATAGTCCAATAAAGGGCCTTTTGGTTTTCCTTTATGGCACAACAGTAACCACATAGCGGGCATATAGCCTCAGTGATTGCGAAGGGACGACAATATCTAATCCACTTGTTTGTACAGGTGATTGTAGAACATTAAAATTGATTGCCTTGTGACAATATTTAAGGTGTTTAAAATACGTTTGCCTCCAACTGCTGAGAATTTTGTGGAGGATGTAATCTCTTATCTAACTTAGGTGAGAAGAGTGTTAAGTGAACAATATGGAAGAAGTGACAAGGGAAGAAATATAATAGGAAACTGGAATTTGGTTAGATACCAGTGCAGAGTTGTCTTATCGGCCTTAAATTAATTCTAATTTATACCAGAGAGCCGAAAAAAGTCGGAAAATCATTTCGGATGTCAGAAAAACAGATGTTTCACTATACCTTAGTTTTACATCAGGATGGTACAGGATTTAGTGTGTTATTGTCAGTCTGTCGTGATGTAATCAAGAGTGGCGCAATCGAAATCATGAAATCACAAGATACATAAAAAGGTGTTTTTAGGTGGCCGTGATCAGTTAATTTTTGTCGACAATGTAAAAATCAATGTAAAAATCGCGATCGACGATTGAAGACAGTACAATAAAGGAAGTTTGGGAGTTAAAATTGTTTGAAAATAAATATTTTAAAAGCTTGAGCTGTAACCAAGTGGCTAGAGTTTTCTACATTTTGGTGAAGTTTCTCTAATGTACATGTACTGTGCTTATGGTAACATTGCTTCCATGGCCATCTTTTCATAAATTTAAGAAATACATTTAACATTTTTCTTTTTAAATTGCGGAATAACCAATCCAACCAAAGAACAGCACGTAACAGAAATGTGCAGCCCAAGAAAGTTATTGACCTTCCACCAAAAGATGTGGAAAGCGAGGTAAATAGCTACCAATCCATGCCGGTGATTGAATGAGATCCTAAACAACCCCACTGTATTAAAAATAGAATCAAAGGAGCATTTTTTGGGACACCCACCAGTGGATTCCCTTAATATTGAAACAAAGTTGTTTCTTGCTGATGTTAATAATTACTTGATTCGTCTGCAGCAACTGAGAAGAACCGAGAAAAGATGGGCGGGACCAAGTGAAGCTGCCAAAGATGGGAATGAAGAAAATCAAAAGACTGAGGTGTGCTCTATTCATTTAAAGTGCTGCTAATAACAACAACGAACAATACATTTGTGCAAAATGTTATCACAAAAAGAACAATTTTCAAAACAGTCAATACCGTATATGACAAAGTTCAGTAACACGCGATAGTCCAATAAAGGGCCTTTTGGTTTTCCTTTATGGCACAACAGTAACCACATAGTGGGCATATAGCCTCAGTGATTGCGAAGGGATGACAATATCTGAACCACTTGTTTGTACAGGCGATCGTAGAACATAAAAACTGATTGCCTTGTGACAATATTTAAGGTGTTTAAAATACGTTTGCCTCCAACTGCTGAGAATTTTGTGGAGGATGTAATCTCTCATCTAAGTTAGGTGAGAAGAGAGTTAAGTGAACAATATGGAAGAAGTGACAAGGGAAGAAATATAATAGGAAACTGGAATTTGGTTAGATACCAGTGCAGAGTTGTTTACTTCACAACTATACATTAGTAAATAAAATTAATCAATTAGTGCGCATGCATTCATGCATTAGTAAGTGAATGAAGGATGTAATGAATCATTAACACAGTGTGACCACAGTTGCTTTTTGTTTTGCTCTAGACTAATAACAGGCAGATGGATGGCAACTTTGTTCAAAACGGGGGTGGCATTGAAAACGTGGAATTACCTTCCCAAGATTCGGCAGGTAACAACAATAGAACGGGTCAGAGTAAAAAGTTCATCAAGTGTAATATAATATATTTATAATATTTCCCGCGGATTTCAATGGGCTATTTTGGCGTGGAGCCTTTGGGGTTTCCAAGCTTGTGTTTCATTGATCGGCGGCGTGAACCACTTTTAATGATGAGATGTGATAAGCTTGCAGAACTTTAGGAGTAGGAATCTCGGGGTTTATTTTTGCGAGGATTCCCTCGCTTCGAGCGAATTAACAGAAAAGGTTCGCAGGACAAATTTTTACAAAATTGAGATATTTGGCGGCGTACATAAACTATGTGGTCTAGGTTTTCTTTGGCAGAAAATCTTTTCGCTCCGGAGTTATCGTAGCTTGCGAATACAGCCGCCTCTCATCGCTCACGAGTAAGCTACGCAGGCTATTGTATATAGAAAAAATCTCGATTTGATCGAAGTGGGCACGCTTAGGGTATCGGGTGTGGGCGCGCAGGGAGTATTAGGAGGTGTTATAATTTTTTTTCCCTACGATTGGTTAATAATGACGTCAGATCAAGAAACCTCACATTGTGATTGGGTGATGACAACTGAAGTGCGTAACCCGTGACGAGCATCCCCGTATACCTTTCATATCGGAGTCCTCCCCTCCCCCAGGATGGAATCATACAACGTGCGGATCGACAGATTTCAGTCAGGTTTCAACATCTGCGCTTTCCTGATTTCAAAAGGACTGGAAGTCGAATAGTGGGTAATAGTCAAAGACTTTTTCCAGTAAAATTGGCAGATATAAGTTTGCTGGATTGAAAGACTCATTCCAAAACCGCGATTTGTCAAACACAAATCACAACAGACTGACAGACTCGGTCACCGCGAGAATTGCCAGTTCTTGGCAAGAAACCGAAAGTAAGAAAATATAAACTGAGATCAGTTAAAAAAGAATTAAAAGGAAACGATTTAAAAGAGTTCTTGAGCATTGAGACCCCCGAGACGTTTTCATCGATAGAGGTGAGAAAATCTTACGGCATCTTCAAGAAGTCAGTAGTCGAGACGAAGCTTAGCTTTTCGCTGTGCTTTCAGATCCAGGTCAAAAAAGGTGTAATATGGATATAGAGTCAATTCACGTTACGCATGACCACATTTTGGCAACTTTATTGAGTCGAATACTCAACGTTCCTCTTTATAATTTCCGGCATTTGAACCGAATGTTGAATGTTGAACGTCTCGCGAAATATCTGTCTGAAAGTTGCGAACAACGGAAGTACATAATAATATCGTCAAAAGGTTTTTTAAAAATTAAAACCTTGTACTTTAACTAAAATTGCTATAAAACCGTAATCTCGCAATATTTCAATATTTCAACATTCGAATCAAATTTAAAAAATGCTGCTCACACATGAATGACCATTACGCATGCTTTTGACAGTAAGACACTACCTCTCTGGAACCTCTATTTTCATTCGCCCGCCGTAAACACTACCTCTATTTTTATTCAGGGCTAGGGGCATTGTTACAACCTGTTACCCATTGTTTTAAGAACCAATTATGTAACTCGTTCCGAGAGGTAGTGGGCGACCCGCTTTTGAGCGTTTTCACTCACGTGACTAGCGGCCATATTGATTTACCAAAACAAAAGATTATTTTTGCATAAAATAGAGTTTAATTCCCCTAGGAATAGCTTGGTACACCAATATGGCCGCCGTTTCTTTGTTTTGGAACACCAATATGGCCGCCGTGACGTCATATGAAAACACTCTATTTTGGAGCAAATAAAACGCATCACGTCACGCAGCATCATTCAGCATTGTACCCAATCCAACTTAGAATATATTGGACCCGCATAAAACAATGACCAGAAATCTCATTGGTTTATTTCAGACATTGGCTCGTCTCTTTCGATTCATGTAAAAAAAGCTCATCACATAAACATTAATTTTGGTCAAATGCAAAAACTTTATTCCAACCTTTTTTATCACAAATATAGAAGAAAATATAACAAGTAACAAGGACAATGTATAATTAATGAAGATTCCCAACAGCGGGGGCAGCTCTAGTGTAAACGATTGCTAGTTATCGTTATTGAGTTGATAACAAGGAAAATGAAAACCCTAAACCTTTCTGGCACTCATGACCTCGTCTCATTAAAAGTCGATGAATCCGTTATGGCGACAACCTCGGCATTGCCCACAGTATGAACGCGTATTTTTCGTCAGTGTTTACTGCCGAGGATTATGCAAATTTTCCTACGCTAGATTGTATTGTTGACAAGAAACTAAGTTTGAAACGCAAATTATAAAAGAGTCAAACCTGTTTTAAACGCTAACATTGATAGTTAAATGTTTTGTCAACAGTATATAGCTGGGACAATCCAAATGAAAACTTTCAAAGGCAACTGAGAGAAAAGGAGCAGCATTTGACAAATGTTCAAGGACAACTGCGAGAAAAAGAGTTACAAGAGGCCAACTTGCATGAACAGCTGAGGGAGAAGGAGCAACAAGAAGAAAACTCACAAAGACAATTAAGAGAGATGCAAGAGCAGGTGACAAGAATGGAACAACAACTGAGGGAGAAAGACCGCGAATTAGAAAACTCAGAAAGAGTATCGAGGGAAAGGGAAGAACTGATGACAGATTTACTTCGACAGTTGCCAGAACTTACAAACTTACAAGGACAATTCAGAGAAAAAGAAGATGAAGCTGCTAACTTACAGCAGCAAGTTACCACACTAGAACAGCGGGTGGCAAGAATGGAACAACAACTGAGGGAAAAAGACCGCGAATTAGAGAACTCAGAGAGAGTATTGAGGGAAAGGGAACAACTGATGACAAATTTACATGGACAGTTGCAAGAACTTACAGACTTACAAGGACAATTCAGAGAAAAAGAAGATGAAGCTGCTAACTTACAGCAGCAAGTTACCACACTAGAACAGCGGGTGGCAAGAATGGAACAACAACTGAGAGAGAAAGACTGCGAATTAGAAAACTCAGAAAGAGTATTGAGGGAAAGGGAACAACTGATGACAAATTTACATGGACAGTTGCAAGAACTTACAGACTTACAAGGACAATTCAGAGAAAAAGAAGATGAAGCTGCTAACTTACAGCAGCAAGTTACCACACTAGAACAGCGGGTGGCGAGAATGGAAGAACAACTGAGGGAGAAAGACCGCGAATTAGAAAACTCAGAGAGAGTATTGAGGGAAAGGGAAGAACTGATGACAAATTTACATGGACAGTTGCAAGAACTTGCAAACTTACAAGGACAATTCAGAGAAAAAGAAGATGAAGCTGCCAACTTACAGCAGCAAGTTGCTACACTAGAACGACAGTTGAGAGCACAAGACCAGCATGTGAATGAACTAGAGATAACTCTGTCAACAGTTCGGCAAGCATTAAGTGATAAACAACGCCAAAAGTCCCCTGACTGGGTCATTTCCCGTGATCAGATTCAGTTGACAAATAAACTACTTGGTAGGGGAGGCTGGGGAAGTGTTGTTGAGGGCAAGTATTGTGGCTGTGCTGTAGCAGTGAAACAAATCCATGAGTTGATTCTTTCTCCTCATAACCGAAATTTGTTTGAACGAGAAATGGACATTGCTTCAAGATGCCGCCATCCATGTTTGCTGCAGTTTATTGGAGCAACGAATGATGAGGGAAGTCCTTTATTTCTCACAGAGCTTATGGAATCAAGTTTACGAGCACTATTAGAGCAACGATTTCTCTCTGGAACTGAAATCTCCATTATTTCTCTGGATGTGGCTCGAGCGTTAAGTTATCTTCACCAAAAGAAACCCTCTCCCATCATTCACCGGGACATTAGTAGTGCAAATGTGTTGCTATGGCGACAGGGTGACCAATGGCGTGGCAAAGTGTCGGATTATGGTACGGCTAATTTCATGCAACATACCATGACAGCTTGCCCTGGATCTAGGATTTACAGTGCGCCTGAAGCACTCACTTGGAATCAAACAGCGAAGGTAAGCTATGACTTTCTTTAAGGCCCCGTCCACACTAATCGGGATAAATTTGAAAACGCATCTTTCTTCCTCCGGATTGGCCAACCGTCCACACTGAAACGGCATTTTCGGTCACCGAAAACGGAGCTTTTCGAAAATGGTCTCCAGAGTGGAGAAATTTGAAAACTCCAGATAGGTGGTGTAGTGTGGACGGCCGAAAACGGAGCTTTTCGAGAACGCTGACGTCAAATGCATGGCCATGTGATCTCCCCTTTCGGTTTAATTAGCAGAACAATAGCCGGCTGCACGTGAGTTATAAATCTTGGCACATTTCTTTCGCGGTTTTATGAGCAACGTGAAATCAATTAACTGCATTCTGTGAAATTTCGACTTTCTTCGTTAAATATATTCAGCTGAGGATAACTCTAAATCTATGGATTATCGCGAGGTTCTAAAGTAATCGACGACGTTATCCTCGGCGTCGACAAAAACATTATAAACTCCCAAATTTGAATTTAGTGCGGGCTCTGGCAATAATGTACGCATGCTCTGCCATTCATCTCGGGCCGATGCCTCCTTTCGTTTTCAAATTTATCCGGAGTAGTGTGGACTGTGAACATATTGAAAACGATACGAAGTGTGGACGGAAAACATATTATCCGTTTTCGGGGCGAAAACTCCGTTTTCAAATTTATCCGGATTAGTGTGGACGGGACCTAAGATATATTCCATCAGTTGTTTCAATTCGGTTATACATTTTTGTACAAACACATGTTGGAACGTTTATGACTGATGTACTAGAATAAAAGAGAAGGCAAAAATATTAACCTCCATTTGGTGGAAAAATATGCACTATTTTTGCCCGGGGACGTATATTATATCTGTTCCTAGGAGCGAACTCGCTTCTGAATGCGACGCTCAAGGAAAAGGTGAGTGTGAGCCTTGAGGAGCGAACAATGCTGGAGAAGAAATTGTTTTGAGGAGAAAAGTGTAAATAAATATCAAGTTTAATGTTCTCACTGAACAAGTTCTGTCACTACTCAGAATCTCATCAGTATGATTGAAACTTTTTTAGGCATCAGGTTTTGTTTTTTACTAAACAACGGGATGAGACTAGGATTGGTATATGTTTTATACTGGATAAAGTAAGGAGAAATAATATATTTTGAAGACAACTGGAGCTCAATGTGTTATTGTCCTCCAAAGGTGTTTACCCAAGGCTTCCCAGTGTGGGAGATCTCGGCCAAGTTGTCAAAATTTCAAAAGCGAACGCAAAGTTCCTAAGTTTGATAACTGGGGATATCCTTTAGGGAAAGTCTTCGACTATTCCTCCTTTGGCAGCTTAGCTTTAATTCAGGTGATAATACCATGTTAGGAGTGAGCTATTGTATCGTTTTTATTATTGTTACTGTCGATTTTTAGGTCGATGTGTACAGTTTTGGTGTTCTTCTCTGTGAAATGTGCATCCGGGAACTGCCAGATCCTGAAAGGCGCGATGAACAAATTGCAATGGTGGCAAATAACGTGCTTCGAGCCCTTATACGGGGATGTGTGCAAACAGAGCCCGGGTCGAGACCAAATATGGAAGAGATCATTGAGGAACATGAAAAACCAGTTTAATACAATACAATACAATACAATACAATTTTAATGTCCATACGTGGGACGAGGTTTCCCTCAATGTCCGAGCCAGAGACTCATGTATAAAACGTAGGACGTAAAATTAAAATACACTAAAATAGATGCTATTAAAAGTATATAAAATTTATCCCACCCATTAAAAATAGAATAAAAAAGCACAGAAATAACACCACACCCCTTCCCCCCCCCCCCCCCCCCCTAACCCCATACTGTATAAATAAATCAATGGATCAAGTGAAAAAAAAATAAAAACGCACCAGGATGAAAAGATGAAAATTCATCAAAGGGTTAAAATATAAGTGGATCTAAGATAAACAATAGGTGCATAATAGCATGCATGTTGCATTGTTATGCACATACTACTTGTAAGTTTGATTATATCTTTGCAATTGGTATTTTTGAAACGAGATCTTCAACAATTGCATTAAGGTAATGTACCAAATAAAACAAGATTTAAAAAAAAAAATAGGCGCAAAATATTTAAGAATATTATATGTTTAGAATGGAGTCGGTATTTTGTGCAGGTACCATAAACCTTTTAGCGCGGTGTTTTGGAAAAGTATCATACGAACATAGACTTTATTTAAGTGTCGGGGTATTTAGCTAAGGATAGCTAATTGCTCAAATGAGCAAACACTCCAATTTCGCCATCTGTAAATATTTATTATAGCTGAGACCAAGTCTCAATGTACAATCTGATCGACTCAATTCGTACAAGGGTTTTCAATTAATTAATTTTTGCAGATCGGATAAGTAAAGCTTGCTAGTAGATTTTCTATACAAAAATAAGCGACAGTAGCAAACCAGGCCCGTAGGGTGGTTTCTGTTGAGGGGGGTTCTTTTATTTTTTGGGAGGTATTTTTTAGCACCGGAGACGCTAACACGAGCGCCGAAGGCGCGAGTATTTAGGGGGTTCTGGGGGCTTTCCCCCCCCCCCCCCCCCCCCAGAAAATTTTGCAAATTTAGGTTCTCTCAAGTGCCATTTTCTGCATTTTGACATCATTTCTGAGGTGGGATGCATTTTCCTTCAATATTAGCTCTTCGGAAAATAATTTTCATTCCAAAAGAAATCTGAAATGTTCGGAAATGCATTGGGTGTGTGCATTTAGACAGTTTTCAAAACACAAATATTAAAATTACATGCAGGGTGGATGAGTGGACAAGAAAATGAAAGAATGATGAATTATCTGACATGTTCCGTGACTTAGCAAGTACAGAATATCTGTTTGTTCCCAGGGGTAATTCTATAACTTTTAGAAATTTTGATTAGGATTATTTTGCAATGCTTACACACTGTCTTAGACTAAGAGCTTTGTCCAGAAATCCACAAAACAGTGTTCTTATATTTGTAACACTGGCTGCCTGCCCTTTTTAACTTTACAGTTATTTCAGCCGGACAGCCAGACCCCTAATTACTTATTTATTTATACTATATACATTTTCTTTCTTGTAATTTATTAGGGTAAATAAAGTTGTTGTTGTTGCTGTTGTTGTTCTTTCCTCTCATTGTTTTCAATGTAGAGTTTTAAATAAATCTTTCTAAAAATTTTGCAATCACGTAAGTTATGGACTTAATGAATATATAACTTTTTTTTCATTATTTTCATTGTAATCAATTCCAAAATCTTGTCTTGATCACTGTTCCAATGTGCACGTGTGATTTAATCAATGGGTGTCTTCCCCTCAAAATTGATAATGAATTATAACGCAGCGATACTGTCAGATGCATGATACAGATCTGTAGGCGAAATCTGTGGTGGTCCTCAACTCCTTGTGTCAGGTAGATGAAATAGCCACAGATCCAATGAAGTAAAACTGCTGGACTTGCGTTTCGCGACGCGTTTCGCCATCTTGAAAATTTGGTTTCTGAAAAATGCGCATGCTTGCTTATCCAGCCACCTAACGCTAGTTCTGATTGCCGCGGGCGCCACAACAAGGATTAAAAGCAAGACGAACATCAATCGACCGGTCACAGTCTTTTGATTGTTTTGTGTAAAAAATTTTTTATCTTTTCAACCTCCCAAAAATGCCGACTTCAAGAATTTTAGGGGGTTCGTTCGAACCCCTCGAACCCCCCCCCCCCCCCACCCTACGGGCCTGCAAACAACGTTTGGACATCGTCAGAATGTCATTGTCAAGTTCAATAAGAAAGTTAGTTTATGAATTATATCAGAAGCATATCACCTATGCTCCTGGTTATATAAATACGATCTACAATTATGCTAGAAAGTTAAGGTGTTACATTTGAATAGTGACATAGTAACATGTTAATTATACAAATATTTTTGCTCGGATCGAGTCTGATTGGGTGTTATGGTCTGGTTTAAGATCTCATTTCGTATATCAGGCAGTCAAGTTTCGTCTTGCATTTCCTTAGGATGATAAAAACATGTCTTCCAGATTCCTAAGCCTCAAAATTGTGTTCCCTCTTTACACGATTTCCGATGGTTGACCATGGTTGAGCTCTGATGTTCAGAAACACGTTGATACAAGTGTTGGAGCGTGTAGCCGACGTAGCTTGCATCGCACAAGCCACATTTGAATAGATAAACGACACTTGATTGGTTGATTAACGGAGGCTTTTTTTCTCGGATCTTAACATAATTCTCATTGTTTTTACTTATGAAGACCGGTTGCAGGGTTTTTCCGATTTTATTTCCCAAATGTCTTAGCTGTCTTTTGACGGCGTCAGCCGATTTTTATTGCTGTGACTTGTTCTCTCAGTTGTAATTTTCACTAAGGTCAAAAACTGAGAAATGGTGTTATCTACAAGATGGGCAGGGTATTGTAGTTTGCTGAAGAGATCTTTTAAGCGCTCGCATTCTTTGGAGAAGTATTCCCAAGAGGAGGATAATTGATAGGCTCGGTTCAGCATTGTTCCTATAAGTGCTCTTTTATACCGGGAGTCAACATGGCTCTCAGTGATAGTGCAAAATAAGGCTTGAGTTCGTTGGTTTTACATAGACCTTTGTTTCAATCTGAGTGCCATTTTTCAATACTTCCATGCCAAAAAAAGGCAGTGCGTTGTTTGTTCATGGTGAATTGCAATTGCTTTTATTGTATTCAACACCCCCCTTTTAAAATTTCATACTTTTTATATATTGTTATTTCGTTATCTTTCTTACAAAATATATATACGAAAATTTTTATTCACAACATTGAACTTGATAATGACCGAAGAGCGGTCGAAACGTCGTTCGCATTTTTACATTAAGGATTCTCAGAATTTAGGATAATTAAGATTGGAAGGCAATACATTGAAAATTTTTCCCAGTCGTTGGTGATATATATACTGTAAAGCTTTTGTTTATGATGTTATATCAGTTGTTACTGTGTTAGACAAACAGCGTGTTCTATTGGAAATTGGCGAATCTGATTGGTTCTGCCATTGTTGTCTATTTAACAATTAGATTATGAGCTCGAGATTTCACCTCATAGAAATCGAGAGCGAATAATCTAATTGTTTTAGTAGAATTCTAACTCATTTTTCTTCAAATAATGATTTGAATTCTTATTATTTTTCTACAATATGAACTAGTATTGAACTTCACGCTTTTGAAAAATCTCGCGCGCGGACTGAATTTTCATTTGAAATTAAACTTTCAGTTGTGAACTCACGCTCATCAGTTTATTCAGTAGTTTTAACGTTTTAACCCTTAATATGCTAAATTTACTCCAAAAAACACGTTTTTTTTAACCGTTAAATTGATTTTTTTGGCGCTACGGCGCTAAATTTCTCTATACTTTGCCAGAAATGCATTTTCTTACACTGCAGTAAGATTTTGAGGAAGATTTCATGTAAAAATGTACAATATTTTATTTTGGCGCATGAGCATAAGCCAAATATTTTTTTTTTTGCCGAACAGTTCCGATTTTTTTTCCTCGCTGCGTTGCTTTTCGTTTTTCTCTGCTTTCTTATTCTCTCTACCTTCTACACCATACATCCTTTCTTCTGACCTGAAAAGTTTCGATCTTTAGCAATGAAAAGTTGTGGAAAGGAGACAATGATCAAGTACAGGTATATTGGCCCGTTTTACCACCAATTTTGCACCAAAAACTGATCACGTTTTTTCTGATTAGCTCTGTCAGATTGCAGTCAATCGTCAAAATGGACAGTCCTGTGGAAAGATCTATTCAACCGGTATTAGTTGCATATCCCAAGAATCTGCTGACGTGCAAATTCGTGACGTCACAAGTGGTTGAATGGACATTCCTCCAAATCCCGGAATAATCCGGACTTAGCATATTAAGGGTTAAACTTGTGCAACAGTGAATTTCCTCCTTTTAGTCTTCAGGGGAAGTGAATTATCCAATAATGTTTCTAAACTTCCTCCGAAACCTCGGAGAAACGAGAAAATGTCGCTATTCTGTAGACGACCTGCACACTAATGGCTGATAGTGTTCAATAGCTCAGCCAATCAGACTGCAGCAATTGCATTAGCATACTAATAGAATTCTACTATGTAACGATTAGAACACGAGCCAGAGTTTTCTATGAGCGAATAGTCAACGAGGTGCAGCCGAGAGGACTATCGGTCATAGAACACAAGGGCAATTTTTGGCTTAAAAGTATATAAAATTGTAGCTTTTAACTGCAATCCTTCAGAGTTTGTGCTAAAACAATTAGGCCACTCGCCTTCGTTTTCTATGAGCGATAGTCAACTCGGCCGCTCCTCGTTGGCTAGTCGCTCTATTAAAAGGCGAGTACTGTAGTCTAATTGTTAAATAGAACGCGATCGCTGCTTTTGAAAGGGAACTTATTCTCGATTTTTGGCTTCAAGATACAGAAAATTGTTGAGTTTTAGTCTCCAAGTTTTAGGTCCCAATTCTCCAGGTACGTGTGAAAGTAGAGTGACTTATTGGAGTTCACACAAAGAGACTTTTATAGAACTCCTCAGTACGTCTTGTACATAAATTGTATTTTTTGCACAATCTTGAAAGCGGAGATGGCCGTGGGACGAGGTTGGGTTTTTATAACAAAAGACTGTCGGATTGGAAATGGCAGCAAACGTGACATTTTGCGTGACGCACGAGTGACGTCAGAAAAAAACACTGGTTCCAGGTGGGGTGTCAAAAGTCGAGTAAGAATAAATTGGGATGTTGCTAAGACGGGAACTGGAGACTGGGGAACGGGGAATTGAAATGGGAAAACTAAAAATGTGAAATTAAAAAAATATCAGCCTCGCTACAACTACTTTTACCCGTACACTTGACTGTTGATTTGACAATTTTAAATCTTCACTTTTAGCATTGCGGTGAACGGAAAATCAGCGCTGGTATTTGGTCGGATCTAATATAGGCATTTGTGCTCAGCCTGTTTGATGAGCGTTTAAAGGTAACTTTGACCCCAGAACATGAAACATTTCCCATGCCGTCATTGTGAAACTGAAAATATTCAAATGCAACTATTTTAGCTGTTGCAGTGTATAAAACGCCTCCACGAATAGAAATCCCCTGTGAAAAATACACTTCAAACGTCCGGTTAGTTAATCCAGTGACGTTAAACTTAGTCCCTTCCGCGACCAAGGAACTTCCACGGTACAAGCGAATGGTGACCTGAAAATGTCTTGTAAAGCCCGAGTGGAGTCCCCACAGGCGGTGTCCCTGCAGACTGATGTCACCATCAGTTTGAAAATCGATTCCGTCAAATTTACTGGGGAGGTGTCTTAAATCAAATAATCAAATCAGTTTAATTAGTTGTAATCCACGGGAAAGAGTATTTTTAATCCTAGTCCGACTTAGAAAGAGATTCGGTAAAGTTTTTGCGGGGTTTAATAGTGAAGCTAAACAGAATATTATAAACAGATGAGTCACTTCTATATCTATATAGTCCACGGGGACAACTTTAAAATCGTTGACCATATTCGAAAACATAAGAAATGTCCGGGACCAATAAGACTGCGCGAATTGTTATCTGAATCAGCACATCATGTTGGCTTGAAAGGGTCGGTGATTTGAAAAAGTACAAACCTTTAGGTTGTCGCTGTACAACCATGTTATTGGAGTACACACGAAGAGACTTTTATAGAGCTCTTCAGTGCGTCTTGTAGCTTTAGTTTTTTACTTAAGCTTAATTAACTGATGATTTTCCTTGGTAAAATAAAGTTTACATTACATTGTACATAAATTGTATTTTTTGCACAATCTTGAAAGCGGAGATGGCCGTGGGACGAGGTTGGATTTTTATAATAAAAGACTGTCGGATCGGAAATGGCAGCGAACGTGACATTTTGCGTGACCCACGAGTGACGTCAGTTAAAACCCGGTTTCTACGGGTTTAGTAGGCATGAGGCCAAGTGAATGTAAGACAGGCTGCCAAGTGGGGTGTCAAAAGTCGAGTAAGAATAATTTGTAATCAACTTAAGTTGATTAATGTGATTGCTGTTCATCTTAGCTTTCTCTGTACCCATGCTGTTTGTTGCCACACGTTCGTATAATCCGCTGTCAGCAGGACTCAAGTTTTTTATAGTGAGAGTACCTTCTTTTACTTCAGTCTTTCCTGCAGGCAAAGGCAATCCTAATCTGATCCAGTTTAAGACAGGAGGTGGAAACCCCTCAGCTTTACAAGTTTCTCGAAAAGTAGTGAGCTCTTTTGGTGTGGCGAGTGTTGGTGGCACTAGGATGAAGACCGGAAGACCTGCAAAATAGTAGTGAAATAATAAATTAATTTCTGAACCAGGAAACAAAAGAAAATGCAAAATTGTGCTGGTGTATCTCTAGTATCCTTTGTATTAGTTTGGGTCGTCACGCAACGCCCATGTTTAAAAAGACAATAAACTGCAAGAGGCCCTGCCAGGGGGGTGTCCCAGGTCGCTTGTCGGAATTTTAAAATGTCTCGTGTCGGCGTTTTGTCAAGGCTACACAACGCTGTCGGAAATTTAGCGACATACATTTGGCTTCGTCAGTCATTTGTCGATATTTCGTTTGAGCGCTGTCGCTACTTTTTGGCCCATGTCGCTTGTCGGAATTTACCCTGGCAGGGCCTCCTGCAAGGCTGACACTACGTAGAAATGAAAAACCTTAACGGGACAACGACATGATAGAGTCCAAGCTGAAAGTCAAAAATGCAAACTCTGGACAGCTGTTTCGACCTGACTGGGTCTCGTCAGCAGAGTGTATGTCGAACAACTAGCGTGAAGACAGTTGTCTATTAAGTGCTCTCTGGTAATGACGATCCGAATGGGCTCAAATTCGAAAGCCCGCCCATTGACAACAGCCGCGTGACTATTTAACAATTAGATTATGAGCTCGAGATTTCTATGAGGTGTTAGTTGATGAGGCCGCAGGCCGAATCAACTATCACCTCATAGAAATTGAGAGCGAATAATCTAATTGTTTTAGTAGAATTCTAACTGAAATAAACGCAAATAATGGTTTCTAATTATTTTTCTACGCATTATCGAACTATTAAACGCTTTAACAAAATCGCACGCATTGAATTGTCCTTGGTAAATTTGCAGTTGTTTACGCGCGTGCACCCGTTTTTCAATAATTTCATGCTTTTAAAGTCAAGAAACCGCTAATGTCCTTCTTTTAGTCTTCTCGGGAATTTTTTTATCCATTTACATCTTAACTTCCTTCCAAAACTTCGGAAAAACGATAAAAACGTCGCATTTTGTGGACGACCTTCGGCAACTGCACACTAATGGCTGATAGTGTTCAATAGTTCAGCGAATCACATTGCAGCATTTGCATTAGTGTACTAGTAGAATTCTACTAATACTCAATAGGTCAAGAATTCGAAATATCATGTCGTTGTCTCGATAAGGTCGATAAGAAAGTGAGGATAGCAAGACCTATCCGTACACTGAAAACATGGACAAAACCATGTGAAAACAACACTGCAAACATGGACAAAACCTGTAGCATCTGAAGAAGCATACGTGATATCGACCCAGGGGGGGGGGGGGGGGTACTCGAAGTATACATGACGGGGGGGTCCGACGGAGCTTCCTATAGCAAACCCAAAAAAATACACAAGCCTGAAATTTTAGACCCAAAAAAATACCAGGCATCAAAATTTCCAACCCAACAAAATACCAGACTTAAATACCTCAATAATGATTTATTCAATTAAGCAGAACTTTCTAATGCATGATTTTGCATCAATAAGCTTATGAAATTAGTATTTCCGTTAATGTCTCTTCATCCTCCCTTCTGTTCCACATTTACAAAAAACGAAAACCCGAAGTTCGCTCGGAGATAACACCCAAAAAAATACGCGTATTTTTTAAGACCTAAAAAAATACGTGACAGATCTCTTGACCCAAAAAAATACCGAGCGTGTAAATTTTCAACCCAAAAAAATACGTCCGAACCCCCCCCCCCCCCCGTCATGTATACTTTGAGTACCCCCCCCCCCTGGGGATATCGATCGGGAATTGTAAAAACATTTCAGGGCTTTCTCACGGCATGCAGCTGCAGCGGTTTCTCCATTATCACGGTCGTTCTCAATGCTAACTAAGTGTTTTGTTCGCGTAAGTTCACGATTCTTGTAGAGTCCTTTCAATTAATGTTTGAACCCTCCAAGATGAATGCCTTTTAGAACATGACGAGTCGTCTTGAACTTGAACTCGCTGGTCGCTGAATAGCTGCTCACATCACATCCGTACATGAGCAAATAACCGACCGGGTAAATCGAAATATATAATCTTTTTCTGAACTACAGTGGAGCAAATAAAGCTACGATCACTTTGCAGAGCTTACTCTGGCGTCTCCGACATTGGAGAAACTTCGATCCTTTGCAACACTTGAATACGCGGGAAAAATGTTGATTACACAAGAAGCAAAGGGAAAGGAATGTTGTTCGAATGTGAACAGCCGTTTGTGGGGAGGAGCGGCGTTGCGTGACGACACCGAAAAACGGCTGCGAGCACAGGCTTCCCAAGCTCAAAAGTCGTCTTTTTGATGTGTTTTTGAGAGCCCTTCGAGCGGCCGACTTTACATACGTGGTGTATGCGACAGCTTGTGTATATAGAGAAATGTATGGGAAAATCACGGAGTCTCTAAAATCGGGTAAATAACTATCTATTTTAAAATAAAGTTTACCTACTAGTCCGGCGGCATAACTAGAAAATTGTGTCATTTTTGTTACCAATGTAATATTTTGCAGATCTATAGAAATACGTAAGGTGACTAACTTCTGCTATAGAACCACTCTCAGTTCTCACCGAATTACTCGTAAACGACTTTGAAGTTTTTCCTGGATGAGACCCCCCGCGAAGATATAGGATTCTTTCAGTAACTCAGAAATGACAGATTTAATTTGCATTAATAAAATATTTACTTGTAGCAATGATAAAATTTGTTGCATTATTTTGCCATTCATAAAGAAAAATACAAAGAAACTGTGCATAATTGAAAAAAAAATTGTTACATATTAGTGTACAGCTATTTGTCTTCCCTTCCGTTTGTTTCGGCAATGTTGCTTTCGTAGTAGCAATTTAGCACAGGCGAAAGGGAAAATTGTTAACCAAATTTTCTGTGACCAGCTGGTATTACTGGGGCGTGATGTGGGCATGTCAGGTCCACACAATGTCTTTCAAAATGAATCGATGTCCAGCAG
Organism: Meandrina meandrites; assembly: GCA_963693305.1. Lineage (NCBI taxonomy): Eukaryota > Metazoa > Cnidaria > Anthozoa > Scleractinia > Meandrinidae > Meandrina > Meandrina meandrites. Next base: position 4,873,774 of record OY855908.1, on the reverse strand, counting down.
CGAATGCGTATTTTGCCAAAAAAATACAAGCGAGAAGATGAAATGCCCAGCAAACTCGAAACAAAGCGACCATGGTGCTGGATACATAACACTTTAAAGGGATTTTACAGAGGCAGAAAAACCTCACCTTGACGGAGCTCGATGCTAGGAGAAGATTATATTACCGAGAAACATTTGAAAATCTTAAGTCATGCCGCGTTTACTTGAGTACAACAGATACACTCAAATTGAAGAGGCTGGAGAAGAAAAGAAAGCTAACTGAAGGAAATGTATCGCAGCAACCCGATAACAGTGGTAAGTGCACGAGTTCTGACCTTGCTGGTGTAATTTGCAGGGGACCAGCCACTGATTGGAATTGGGAACTCATTATCTCGCGCGAGCACCATTAAGATCGATTTTCGAGTAAATGAAAGATGGAAAAATGGGAGTAAATGATTTCAAATTTTTAGGGAAACTCAGCGCTGGGGACATGGTGGCACTGAAAAGTCAGTACCATAAACAATGTATGCGCGTTCTAGACAACAGCACGTCGTAAACCAGTTAGAGGAACCAATGAAGCCTTTTCTGAGGTCGTACGTAGGATAGCGGACTACAAAATGTGAACCTCTAACGGTAAGGTGTTTTAAAAAACTGTCCGATGTCAAGACGGATTATTCTACAAGGCTGTCTTGACAGAGAGCGGGAATGCAACGAAATTGTTCGGGAAGATTTTATTTAACATTAGTGGACCAGTGACCTCTTCAATGAAACCATCTCACAAGCATGCCTACAGCGGTCTGTATCGCCGTCCTTGCTAACATCAGTCAACAACCAGTGAGCAATCCCACGAGTTTGGAAATGCAAGCTGCTCTCTCTATAGTACAGCTTCTAAAATTCAAAAGTATAAAGCATGGACAGAAATCTACTGATGGATCTGTCTGGCCGATTGAAAATAAAAATAACAATAAGAACAACAATAACAAAAAATATTTTTAACGAACATTTTCAAAAATCGCAACTGCCACAATTGGCTATACAAACGTAGCCGAGGAGTTCATGCGGGACTTCCGAGGACAACACCAGCTAGTGGTCAGAAGGGGCAATAAGGAGACACCCTTACCTTTATACTTGGGCGTATTGATGCACGTTAAAACTGAGAACAAGAAGAAAAGAATTAGAACGGAGAAGCTGTACGCGCTAGGTTTATCTGTATCATATGGCCGGGTGCTGCGCCTGTCATCAGACCTTGCTAAGTTGTGTGTGAACGTTATGAGGAAAATAGAACGGTTTGCCCTCCTAACCTATGTGGACATGGATCACAACCCTTCGTCCACAACAACAACGGGATCTTTCTCTCATTCAACACCCAAGTACCACTGAAGAAGGCCATTATATGGGGCATATTATCTTACAGAGTCGTCACCTGATAAGTGCATCAATCCGTTACCTGCAAACAACACAACGTCCGAAGTGTTGTGTCCAAGAGCGACAAGCCAACTGTGAGCTCAGTCTCCGAGTTCATGATGTTCCGTGACCAGGTCTAGAGTACCATTGCTGATGCAGTCAGCAAAGAAGTTGAATGGCTAGAGAACATTAGCAACAGTTACTCAGCTGGAAAGTCGGAGTAACTAGTAGCAAAAGTGTAGAGTACCTAAACCCAGGACAAACCGTGGTTATTCTTGCGACCAACCACTCTTTGCTGTAGCAGAAAACAATTCAGTGGCCTGAAAAGTGCAGCGTAGGGGAGGATAAGCTGGTTTTCATGCTTAGTGGAATACAACATGTATATGTCAGTAGAGCCGGTAGCGGTTGTTAGCTATGCAAGTTCAGCAGTGATCTTTAATGAAACAAACTAACATGTTAATCAGTTTCGCAAGTCGAAAACTGAAATCGGTTGCCGTTGGAGCACGTGGAAAGTTGTAACATTGTGCCTCTAAAGAAATGTATCAAAGTGTGATTGTGTGATTACTATTTTCTGATCTGAAAGTGCCAATACTGCATAATTGGCATAAATTAAAATCATGCATAAACTAAGTTGTGGTTACCATGACGATAAACCGTTCTACATTTCTGAATGGCCGCTCTGGCCATGTCCATACGCCGGCATATCCAAATTTCCTGTAAAATATGCAGGAAATCGCTTTTCGCATGAAGCTCATTTAAATTCAGTTTCCATGGAAACGGCATTTCTGTCAAGGGGGTTCTATAGCTAAAAGTGCTTTCCTTGATAGTCTCTGTGCGCCAAATTTCAGGTTGGTAACAAAAAGTGCACAATTCAGCCGAAATTTGGAGCTATGCCGCCGGACTATACCTCAAATGTGTCGCTTACTTGTGTCTTGTGCCGAATTTGAAGCCATTCCGACGTCATTTAGCGAAGTTATTCGAAGTCGTTGTCTCCCCTTCTAAAAAGAAGGAAAGGCAGACCACTCCATCGATCGCTGGCCAGAGCTCACTCCACAAATCGCTCTCTCCTCAAAAGGAAAAGTCCCTTCTTTTTAGAAGGGGAGACAACGACTTCGAATAACTTCGCTAAATGACGTCGGAATGGCTTCAAATTCGGCACAAGACACAAGTAAGCGACACATTTGAGGTAGGTAAACTTTATTTTAAAATAGATAGTTATTTACCCGATTTTAGAGACTCCGTGATTTTCCCATACATTTCTCTATATACACAAGCTGTCGCATACACCACGTATGTAGAGTCGGCCGCTCGAAGGGCTCTCAAAAACACATCAAAAAGACGACTTTTGAGCTTGGGAAGCCTGTGCTGCGAGAGGCTGCGAGGGAGACTACAATCTCGTGCCAAGGCTCCAGCCGGCTAATTAAGAGAAGCGAAAAGGGTTATGGGGACGAGAATGATAAAAACGCTGTTCGGAGTGTCTTTACACGGAAGTGACTCGGAAGTGTGCTTGAAACATAAAGGAACTAGAAGATGAGGAAAATACCCAGTATCATACAATACGTTGCTGACTTTTGTTTTGTGTAAAGCAACGGAAGATCTCGGCTTTGTGAGCTTCGATTCACTGGCGTGAAAACGCACGTACGCCGCCTATTATTATGCAGAAGGGTAAAGCTACCGCTTCCCCTCCTGCAAAGGTTCAAGGAAGACCACTACAACAGTATCCTTGTTATAATATAATATAAATACTCACCAGGTTGAATTTCTGTGCGTGCTTTGTATAACAGCGAGATAAGATAATGACCGAGTTAGGGGTTGAGTTGAGTTTGAGTTGAGTTAAGATTGAGTTGCCGTTTTTCATTTGTTTTTACTAAAAGTGTTTCATTTGAGATGCGAATCACTGTTTTTACTAAACGTGTTTCATTTAAAATGCAAATCACTTTTTACGACCAAATAAGTAAATAATTTAACATTATAAGGCAGGAAAGCTGGTACCCGGAAAGCTGGAAGTAATGATCGAGTTTGGAGTTGAGTTGAGACTTAGAGTTGAGTTTGATTTGAGTTTGAGTTGAGTTAAGATTGAGTTACCGTTTTCCATTTGTTTTTACTAAAAGTGTTTAATTGTGAATCACTTTGGACGACCAAATAAGTAGATAATTTAACATTATAAGGCAGGAAAACTGATACTTTTGTATTTTAGAGAATTATGTTATCCTCATTTTGTGCTGTAGCATTTCACGAGCCACCTCGGAGCCCGAGTCAACCTTGAGTCACGAGTCAACCTGGCAGGAAAAAAATATTTGAATAAATATTGTAGGAAAAAAAACCATGAATGTATAAAAAACTATATTATGAAATGGACACGGGATCCTAACAGGCAAATCTTCGCAGACGGTACAAAGGCTAGGGTTAAAAGTTACAAAACAAGGGAATTACAATTCCTGGTTTTAAATGGATCTTTGAAACAGTTTGGCATTTTTTTGCTAAAACTCTTTTCAACATGGCTGATTTATATCCTGTCGCGTCTGCGAATGATACCACAGGAAAAGCACTAGTTCTCGTTGTCTGATCACTGAAGTTAAGCCCTGTTGGGCAGGGTTAGTGTTTGGATGGGTGACCAGGTGAAAACTACTTGTGTTGTCGGCTTTTTTTTTCTTCATGCCATGGCCTATCCTACGTTAAAAATTTGGTTTATTCTAGGTAAGAACAAAATCCAATTCAAAATGCTAACTCTGAAGTTTCTGTCTCCTCGATCTTGCTCGCTTAGCGAAAATGAAATTCAAACTGACAAAGTCATGAAAGCAAAATTTGTTGTCTGTTACCATGGAACAATTTTATATTTTCTTTTCCTACAAAAAAAATATATATCTGGCTTGACTCGAGATTGACTCGTGACTCGAAATTGACTCGGGCTTGCGGTTGGCTCGTAGTGTAACAACTCCCCACGAAATGAAGAAAACACAATTCGCAAAAATACAAAAGTATCAGTTTTTCTGCCTGATAATGTTAAATTACCTACTTATTTGGTGGTAAAAAGTGATTGGCATGTTAAATTAAACACTTTTTTTAGTAAAAACAAACCGAGAACGGTAACTCAATCTTAACTCAACTCAAACTCAACTTAAACTCAACTCAACCTCTAACTCGGTAAATAGCTGATCCCTATAACAGCAGGACGTAACATGTCGATCGATCAAAGTCGATCATCGAAAACGTAGTTGATAAGTCGATAGTACTCGATATATTTGTCGATAATTGTCAATCGATAAGTTTAATTTGTCGATAAAAGTCGATAAGGGAAAGTTCATTTAATATAACAAGAGGGGGGGATGAAGATATTGAGGGGGGCTTCAAAAATTTTTAGGCACCCGAAGGGGGGGGGCTCTGAAAAAATTGTTGGGCTAGGAGGGGGGCTCCGGAAATTTGTATATTTCAAAACCAACATATGACATCATACAGATCGGATGATTTTCAACTCACAGTTTAATGACCTGTGCAACTCAGCTATATCACATGGTTTACAGATATAACAAATCAGGACGTAACATGTCGATCAAAGTCGATCATCGAAAACGTAGTCGATAAGTCGATAGTACTCGATATTTGTTGATAATTGTCAATTGATAAGTTTAATTTGTCGATAAAAGTCGATAATCACAAGATTTTCAACTGATTATTGATTTTATCGACAAAAAAGCAGACACATTTTTCAATCGGCCACAAAATTCAAGTAAGTGTGCACGGCAACTGACATCTTGCCTCCTGCCATATATCGTTTTTTGTATTTCCAATCAAAATCGATCAAAATCAAACAAGTCGATAATCACAAGGAATTGCGTGATTGACTTTTATCGGCAATGATCGAACTTTATTGACTATCGAAATTATCAACATGTTACGTCCTGAACAAATGTAGTCTCAGTAATTATTACACTCTTGTTCATCCCAAAAATGCTTCAGAAAATTTCAAAAATTTAAGAAATGCTCAACCTTTTTATAATAAAACCACATAATGTTTTAACAAGATTTCAACATCTGCTAACGGGAACTATAAAAACGATTACTCTGTAGCAAGAAATTTTACTGTTTGTTTTTCACTGGATGTCGTTACCATGAAAACTATGTGTGAAGCATCAGAGTAGAGGTAGGCACTCTGCGACAATAAATCAATAAATACTCAAGAACTCAACAGGGATCGCATCACAACTGGATCTCAAGTCTGTCATAGTATAAACCATTGAAGACAATAACAGTTATAAACGTATTTGATACAGTCTAGCAATCGTTTATCAGGGGAGCAAAGGAATTGAAGGAGGGGGGAGGGAGGGGCTCTAAAATTTTTTTTACTACCAAAGGGGGGGGGGGGGGGGGCTCCTAAAAAATTGAACCGCAAGCGAGGGGGGCTGCTAAAATTTCAAGCTTCGAGTTTCAATATCTTAATCCCCCCTTGTTATATTAAATGAACTTTCCCTAATCACAAGATTTTCAACTGATTATTGATTTGCATAACATTAAATCCGTCATAGAAGGAAAGATTGGTTGGCGGTCTGTACACACAAGCAAAAGCCATGTTTGAGATTGGCTTTTTACATTTATCCCTACGCCTTCGATAGCGGTTGGGACTTGCATCTTATGCTCCTCATAGGCCGCTAAGGAATCCTTGTAATACAATAGCACACCGCCGCCATTCCTGTTGCGATCATTGCGAATTGTGAAATATCCATCGATGCCAATTTTTGTCGGAGGTGTCATTTGCCAGCTTGGTCTCCGTTAGCGTAGGCTCGCTTAACTATAATGTATCAGGTTTTCCACAATAGTTAATAAAAAAATACAAAGCATCACACCATGGCCATCTCGACGTAAAACGTGAGATTCAAGGAAACAATACGCATGTTTAATTCTACCTTTTATTTCTACCGTTGAATATTTTCATACATACCGGTAGTTCACAAATAAGCGTGTGGGTTCCCTATGGTCTAATATCTCCTGCCACACATCGTTTTTATGTTTCCGATACTTGTCAATTGAAATTGATCAAAGTCAAACAAAGTCAATAATCACAAGAATTTCTGTGATTGACTTTTATCGATTTACGATATTTGTTGATTGATTAGTATTGAATTTGATCGACAACGATCAACTTTTATCAACATTAATTAAATTATTGAGTCAGACATGTTACGTCCTGATAACAGCCTTTCGTTGTGTAATATCAGGTAATGTTTTACACTTTTGTTCCATTCCTTAACTCCTTGATTATTAGAACTCCCAGTGGACCGCCTTCTTCGCAACAAAGTAAGTCTTGATTAATTGCTGGCAGCCATGCTGGGGATCAAGAACAAAGCGTTTTTCTCTGCTGGGGACTAAACAGTTTTATCATGCAAATTCTGCGAAAAAGTCTTTTTATTGTTTGACCACCAACATGGCCGCCTTGTCACATGGTTGCAAGCAATCAATTGTAGAGATATGTTTTAATCTGCGTAATTATAAACCCCCGCTTGTGCTAAACGTTTGTACGCATGGATTTCCGTGATTGCATTAAAACTTTAAATACAATTATTTTTTAACTCATCTATTTTGTTGCATTTAGGAACAGACAGTCTAAATCCAATTGCAAGACAAGCACAGACCTTGCAGGTGAATGAATAAATTTATATTTTACGCCATTAAATGCACTATCATCAACCATTGGCTGCCGGGGCAGGGGTGTGGGAGGGTAGGGCAGTCAATCGTTGAATGAGTTAAAATTATTATTCCATGGCGTGAGTGGCATGATGGGAAATAATCTTCAATCTAGGCGGTGGGGGGGGGGGGGGGGGGGGGGGAGGAGTACTACCTTTCACTATTAGCTATACGGCCATGCTGAGATTGGGTTGCTGAATGAAAAAAAGGTCAAATTCAAGTATCAGCGACCAGACCATAAGTGATAAGTGGTTAATAGGGCTAAAAAATCTGGCCAAGACAAACAAGCATTTGGGGTCACTGTTACTCCGTTTATGATGCATTTGCCCGCCATCATATTTACAATCCCAGCCGCCTCTCTTTAATTTGCTCCCGGCCGGTTTGGCATTTCGCGAGAGAGACGTTAACCACTAATTAGATTTCTAGAATATAATTACAACACGCAGTTGTTCTCGCATAATTAATGTCTTTATTTTCAGTTACCCATTGATACTTTGATGGTCATTTGATGCTGCTTCTGTCAAAAAATCTTATAAAGCTTGAAAGTAATCATCCGTGTCCAAAACAGCACAGATTTCTTTGATCAACAAACTCTCTTAATGCAACTTTGATTCTAAATTCATTTCATTATTAAGCCTAATGTGTTGTTCCAGAAAATATCCATACCCCTCCCACGGAAGGCTTTTTGGTTTGAATCCCCCCACCCCTCTGGAATTTCCAATTAAGCCCCATATGTTCCTTCTAAAAATTTGGCTTTTGAGACCCCCCACCCCCTTGGAATTTCCATTGACCTTCCATGGGGTGGGTATGGATATTTTCTGGAACTGCACAATACAAGCAAAATTTGAGAGTTACCTTTGAGCCCTGGCCTGCAAATATCAGACTTTGGTCTTTCATTTGGTATTAAGTAATATAAATGAGCCATGCATGTTACATCATGACTCTGGAGTAGAAGAGTAAGAGCTCTTGATAAACTTTACTTGCTTGTGAATACAAAGAAAACAACAAATTAAAGCAACCATTTTTAGGTATGCATTGTTTGTTTGGTCAGCAGCTAATAAGAAATGTAATATGCTGTCATGTGGGAGGAAATGGCATCTCAGAGCGATTAAAAATCCGAAATTTCCCCTGGAGGGGAACGAGCACAGGTGTTACTTTACTAGTGTTACTATACACTATTCTCCTGCTACTATAATTCTTAATGGATACTCTGCACGAGGTCCAATTACTAATTAATCATATCAATGAAGTCAAAGGTACATTCAATCAGTTTTTAACGAACACAAGGAAAACAGCAAGGGAAAAAAACCATCCAAGGGTCCAAGTGCATGTGATCGATGTGCGAATGGCACAGTTGTCCAATTATTTAAGGTATAAAATAGGGACCGCAGAGACCTTTTTAGAGCGGTAGGGCTAAAAAATCTGGCCAAGACAAACAAGGATTTGGGATTATCATGCATTTGCCCGCCATCATATTTAAAACCCCAATAAATATAACATAGCCGTCCCCGCTTAGTATACCTTCCAATACAGTAAATATATGTTAAATAAAACTTTTTAAAGTTTTCTAAATTTCTCCTGCGGTTCTTCCATGCACCTGTGCCGAGCCTTTGACTTCGTGAAGGGCATATATGCAAAAGTAGAAGCCTTTTGTTACTTCAAGTAGTAAAATTCAGACATAATATCCCTGGCATCTGGAGCCCTAAAAAATAAACCCAAGCAAAAAAGTGGTAGGGCTATAGCCCCTCTCCCTCCACAGTCCCTGTAAAAATTTCCAGTTGGATACCTGTAATTGGACACCGTACCACAGCTTATGAGCCATGCTTCACTCATACTGGAGTTGACCATTTTGGCCCGTTAAACGTCAAGAGGTAGGGGAAGAGCAGTAGTCAAGAGGTGGGGTGCCATATTTACTTGTATGAAATCTAGAGCAGTTCATTTGGAGTTGGCTACATCTTTGGAATCAAGTTGCTTCATTAGCGTTCTCAGAAGATTTATGAATCAAAGAGGCCCACCCAAGTGTATTTATTCTGACAACAGAAGCAACTTTGTTGGTGCAGAAGGAGAGCTTAGAGCTGCTATTAACAACTGGAACCAGAAACAATTATCCATGATGAACTGCTCCAGAAGGGATGTCAATGAATATTCCAACAAGCGAAGGCTTTGCATGCCAGTGGGGTCTGGGAGAGGCTGATACAGCTCTGAAGGCCATTCTTGGACAAAGCTTAGTAGATGAAGAGGTGTTGGCAACCGTCCTTACTGAGGTGGAGTCGATTTTGAACTCCAGGCCACTTGCTGTCGCTTCTGATGACCCAAACGATCGTGAACCCTTAACGCCTAATCACATGTTGTTGTAGAGAGCTGTCTACACCTTGCCGCCTAGATCCTTCATAAAAGAGGATATTTTTGCTAGAAAGAAGTGGAGACGTGCAGATCTTGGCGACCATTTTTGGAAAAGGTGGTTGAAAGAGTACATCCCGGCATTAAAGGAGAGACAGAAATGACAGAGACCCCGCCGAAACCTTGTGCTGCTTGTAGATGAAAGCTTGCCAAGGAGACAGTGGCGCATGGGTTGGATCATCAAGGTACTAGTTGCAGGAAAGGATGGTCTGGTGCGAACCGTGGAAGTAAAGACATCAGCAACGACGTCATTGGTGTGACCAATACAGAAACTTTGTTTATTAGAAGAATCAAGAAATCTGTAAACATTTCAGTGATCACCAGACATTGTCGTGATTGAGAAATGTTGTGAACTTTGCGGACATTGACATTGATATTGACAATTGCTTGAACTTGTTCGAGAGGAACCCACGCTTAGTTTGTAATGCTTTACAAAGTTGCGCATGGGATGGGGTGTTGCTGGGTGCCCTGTTTCTTTCATATTGTTTGTTTCCCACTGTTTGGGGTCACGTGACCCCCCCCCCCCCCCTCCCCTTTGTTGTTGTTCAATCGTGCATGTAATGCCGCACTTTTCAGAACATGTGTTGTTTGATTAGCGGCATTTCACTAGAAAAAACGTCTTTACCATGTGTTTACGATCGAGTTAACGTCTTGGAGATTGTTCAATAGGTCGAATGATGATTAACTATAAAGAGGACAGTCAACTAGAGTGAATTTTTGTGTTTTACACAGTGCAAACCCGATGGATTTGGCCCTTACAACCTTATCCCTTGACTATTACTCTAAAATCTCACCCTTGACTATATATTTGTCTCTCACCCTCGACCCTTACTCTTTACTGACAAAATGCATATTAAGGCTGTGGGCATTATAGTTACGTTAGAGAAATTTCTGACGATCTTAAGAAAAAACTGAAAAATAAAATAACAATGACTTTATTTTCAGTAGTGTCAGTAGCAACGTGAGATATTTTCACTTCACCAATGTCAAGGTGATAGATTTACTGAAGCAGGTGTTGTTGATTTTCCACCATCCACAAATGAGCACAGGCATTATGTTGGCCTGAGTCGTGTAAGAAACGGCTGTTCACTGCATACTATTAATTTCAATGAAAACGAAATAAAATTTAGTGAAACACATAGATGAGGCACATAGATGTTGTACGATGTGATTACAACATTCAAAAAGCTGACGTGAACATTCTGGCCTTTTTGGTTCCTTCTGTAACCATCTTCAGCCAAAATGTAAATAACAAAACGGCGTCCCTGGTGATATAAGAATAAAGAACTTAAATGTGCAGAAAAAGTGAATGAATGCGCTAAGAAAAATGGGGTTGAAATTCTAAACACAAGTTTAAACAAAGCGTAACACTTAAGGTTCTTGTAAATGTCTGTCGCCGGTTTGTAATTTCCATTTTTGCTGAAGAAAATCACAGAAGTAACCGAAATGTCCAGAATTATTTTAAGCCAGTGTCAACTTATTAAATATTTTAACTTAGTTTTTAATATGCCTGGCTACAAACCAGATATTTTTATTTGTATTATTGGATTATTCAATGACAATATTTTAATAATCAGTTGTAAAGTTTAATTTGCTAAACTGTGTCTGTCAGATCCAGAAGAATAAGAGATTCCGAGAGAATGTTGCTGACTATGCTTCCGCATATCAGTTCTATTTGTACAAATGTAAATCAGCCTCTTATCATCTGCGCAACATCTCCCGGATAAGGAAATTCGTATCCACGAATACCACCAAGATCCTGGTCCATGCTTTTGTGTCTTCCAAACTCGACCACTGCAACTCTCTTTTGTACAATGTGCTGGAGTGTGCCTTAAAAAAGCTCCAGTCTGTTCAGAACGCCGCTGCCCAACTTATCACCTGTTCCCGAAAGTACGACCACATCACTCCAATACTGAAAGAATTACACTGGCTTAACTTCCTGTTTCTGAACGCATTATATTCAAGATTCTGTTACTTACCTTTAAGGCTCTTCATCAACAATCTCCTGTCTACATTCAAGATTTGTTAACGTACTACCAACCTTCCAGAATCCTCCGATCATCACACTTATTACTTCTTAACCCTACCAATTTTCATCTGAAGTGGTATGGTTCTCGAGCTTTTGCTGTTTCCACTCCTGAACTCTGGAACAGTCTACCTGTTTTTATGTGGTCTTGTGACAATTTAAGTTCTTTTAAATCAAAACTCAAAAACTCATCTTTTTAAGAAAACTTATTATTCTTAGGGATTTTTACTTTTTATTACTTTTAATGCACATAATTTAATTTGTTAAGATTTTTACAGCCCATTTTAGCGAATTTTTATCGATTTTATTATATTGTAATCTCAGTAGTGTTTTTTATCATTATTGTAAAGTGCCTAGAGCAGCCATGGATAGGCGCTATATAAATATTTATTATTATTATTATTATTATTATTATTATTATTATTATTATTATTATTATTATTATTATTATTATTATTACAAGTGAAACCGGCAAAAACAATATATAATTATATATCCCAAAGAAAACAGGTGAATGTGAAAAGGTTAACAAAATAGATTAAGGTGAACCAATCTGCAGCTTACTTTTATAAGCAAATGCCTACATTGTGCAGTTCCAGAAAATATCCATACCCACGCCAAGGAGATGGTCATTGGAAATTCCGAAGGGGGAGGGGGGGTAGGGGGGGGGGGTGATCTCAATAACCCAAGTTTTTAAAAGAAAATATGAAGCTATACTGGAAATTCCAGGGGGTAGGAGGGTCCAAAGCAAAGAATCATCCTTGGGGGAGGTATGGATATAATTAGACTGCCATTAAACTATTGAAGACACTTTAGCCTGTGCTGAAAAAAAAAATGACGTCTTTACTTAACCTGGAGTAAACTTTATGGTGTGTGATAATAATTATGTAAATTGTCTGTAATTTCATTATTTTTATTGGAACAAAATATTTTTGTCACAAGCCCCAGAATGGTTTTAAAACTTGCATGTAATAAAGTGCCAGTATTCACATGTAGCCTAATTGGGTTCTGGGATGCCCATATTACATAATTACTTACTTATCCTCATCGGGCCCATGAGAACTCTTGAGGCTAGGTTCATATTACATCAATAGCTATGAAGGTCACTAAAGTATGTTCAGGTTTAAACTGGCAACATGTGGGAATCAATTGTGACAATTTTATTACATTACCAAAATGTGTATTTTTGACTTAAGAGGAATGTCATTGTAAAGTCTTCAAGTCACCTTTAAATAGAAACAAAACAAACAAAAACTATATATTTTGGTGAAATTGCTATCTTTCAAACATGCAAACAGTATATTAAAATTAAATGGCCTTTTTAGTGTGTGAAACAAAAAACTGACTGCTTTCATGTTGGGCTATTGGATCCAATAATCTTTTACACTTGCTAGATACAAAAATGATATTTATGGATGTTTTACTTTGTTGTTGTTTCTGGAGAAACATCAGTCTTTGGATAAGCATATAATGGTTTCACCTTGCCCAGTCTACCTGAGTCAGGCAAGGAAGAAATCAATTTTCTTTGCACCCTTACTTTCAATAATCATTGCAGAAAAATGTCAGATTATTAAATGTTTTGGACCCTAAAGCTGAATTTTTGTAATCTGTTCATCTCAAAACATTACATTACAGAAATCTTTGTTTGGTTTTCTCGTAGAGCAAGTTGAATTGTCAACAAAAACTAATATGGAGTTTATTTAAATCAAATTTACAGCTACTACGTATACATGGCTAATTTCCAAAAGTAAAAAAAAGAAAACTTGGGTCTTGACAAAGTGCAAGCCAACAAGTCATGAGAGGTATTCCAGTTAATCTGAATAGCACACTGGTTAGCCTTAATAGCTCTCTGGTTAGCCTAAACAGTAGTCCAGTAAGCCTGAGTATAGTTAGCTTATGTGGCTTGAGGTTAGGCTATATATTTATTGGGTTAGGAATTTCTGGCTTGTATGGCACTTATGCGTCATGAAACATGCGAGCCATTCCAGTTAACCTACATAAGATTCCAGTTAGCCTAAATAGCACTCCAGTTAGCCTTGAAAACACTTTGCCTGTTGCCAAACAGTACATTATAACAGTTAAGAGATCAACAACTCCCAGAACTTGTTACAATCCACTCGGTCAATATTCTGACAAAGAACATTTCCTCACGTCTAAATAATGAAAAAATGCGATTCTTATTAATTTGAATTAGCTTAAAATTCAGATGACAAGCATAAATACAAATTACATGCCATGACGAAATGACTGACACTCAAAATCTTTTTTTTCCTTCGAGCTCAGTTTTAATTCCAGTTTGCACGATTTTATCGTTAGCACTTTTATATATGCTCACACATGATAAACGTCGAATACATAAGCTTAAACCAGTGTTCAAAATAAAATCGTTGTACAATGAGAAACGCTTACCTCAGGTCCCTGTAAGTTTCTGTAAGAAATGTTTGCGAAACGTTTCCCTCGCTGTGTCTCCTCATTACATATTCTTCGTTATTGGGAATACGAATAGAAGAAGAATACCCCGTGTTTGGAAACTCGTTGTGATCGCGTCAAGAAGGAAAAACATCGGCAAAACTACCCTATATAGCTCAAACTATATAACTCGTCGCCATTTTGAACATTTTCTTGTCGTGAGCCCGCAATACGGACCACCGGGAATCCCCTAGCAGCGGAGAGGGGGAGGGGCTGCTGCTGAACTTCTCCCCAGGCTCCACTCCTTTCGTCTGAAAGAAATAAAATCCATCCTGGTAAAAACCAATTAAAATGAGAAGAAACTGACAACGCCATCATAAAGAGCATACACTCCTGCCTTTGGCAAAATTTTCTTTTGTTTCTACCGCAAATGGTCGCTGAGCAGGAAGCCAACAAACTTTTCAATTGTACTTTTCACTGCCGTGCATTTTCAGGAAAAAGTAATCATGGCCATTTTTTAAAGCACTATTTAAAAAACTACAACTTCGCTAAAAAATATCCTAAGAGAAAGATTCTAGTAAAGATTTCAAGCGAATTTAAAATTGTGGCCCTTTCTGGTCACGTGACCGATGACGTCACCCTATGTCTCATATGAGAAGTAGTTTATGGTAAGAGTTATTTGTATACGACATAGTAGTACTGCAGGCTTCAAACTGACCAAGTTATTTGGCATTTACGATTTTTCAGTTGAAAAGGATTCTGGGAAGGTTCTTATTATAATTATATATTGTTTTTATAATTATTGCTGCACAGGGCATTGGGAAAACAGCAGAACAAAGACGGCAAGGTGAAAGTTTGGAGCAGTTGCTTGAGTCATGTGAAGTTCAACGCGTCTGTTGTCAAGCAGGCTATGATGCTCTTATCAAGCTGATTGGCGAGGTTGGTCAGCCACAAGAGGATAACTCTAAGTGTATTCGAGAACTTCGTGACTTTACAAAGGAACTACGAGACCAGGAAAAGAAATTTTTCTCCAAAATTGAGTTAGTCCACGGTCAAAGTCAACATTTGGATAAGTGGCAAGTTGCTAGACTAGAGCAATTAGAAAAGTGGAAGAGAGCTCAAAAAGAACAGGTCGCGGGAGTTGAAAAGCTCTTATCAAGCTTGCTTAACCAAGGGAAAGTGGAAAAACGTCAAGTGAGTTCAACAATCCAATGATTTTTTTTTTCTGTTATGGCCTTCACTCTTTATTCATATATGAAATAAATACTCTTTATGCCCTTTTATTATATGGCCGTGTCTCACAAGGACTGGGAACTACCAAATTCGCGAATTTGATTGGCTAAAATCAATATTAACCGCGGTCTAGATTTTCCCATCTAGACCAGCATCTAGACCGGCTGCACTTACGCTGAGAAATTTGCAAACAAAAATGCAAAACGTTGACTTGTTTCTGCTAAAAATAATAAATAAAAAGCTTGATACGAAAAAACAAACTTAAGCAAATTTTCGTTCAGTTCACAGGCACGAAATCAAAACTCCAGCTAGAGAAGAATTTGTGAATTAATTGCAAGGCTAGAAGTTAAAAGCACTGGACATGATTAAAAGCGACTAAAATACCTGTAGGAATATTCTATATCAGTCCATAAAAGAGGCTAGAGAAATTGAAAACATACCTGACTATGATATCGAGCTTCTCTTCAAATGTTTCCACGATCGCATCGCCATTCAGTAGCAAAATGTAGCGAATACGGCGAACCAAAGCGAATTTTTAAACTGAAAAGTTTTCTTGTTTGGGTCTGTATGGGAGAATCTTGACCTCGGTCGTGAGTACAGACCTCACTGCGTTCGGTCTGTACTCACAACCTCGGTCAAGATTCTCCCATACAGACCTCCTGCTCGGTTAATAAGAGCTAAGTATCGTTGTAAAAAAAATTTAACTATGAGAACTCAAGGCAAAGCAGTTGCTAAACTGTAGATACAGTTCTACATTATCAAATGTATGCAGGTACATGTAAAGTAGAAGGAGTGAAATAAATAATCCTTATTTCTTCAACCTGCAAGGGAAACAAAAAGCAAAGGCACTATGTGCAACGAATGGTTGTTGTTTTTTTTTTGAAGTGGCTATGAGCCACTGAACTCGGAAAATGAATTAATAAATCCAGGATTTATCAAACCGCAACGCAGTCTAACCTGCATCGCAGACAGTCTAATCTAAGCAATGGCTGACGCTCCAAAAAAGCTTGTTCTGGCGTCCTGCATGCTTGTAGTTAGACAAATTATTGTGGAAGATCTATGTCGATCAAGAATACAAAAGGGGTTGACAGATGGTTGACAGACATAATGCGACTCCCGTAGTTTCTGGTCTTTTGGCGTAACATTTGCCGAATTGCTACTGTCTGAAAATTTACTGAAAATTTGATCTTCCAGGGACCGCGGAGACCATTTAAAAGTGGTAGGGCTAAAAAATCTGGCCAAGGCAATCAATTTTTAACAATTTTGGCCAAGACAAACAAGTATTAGGGGCAACTGTTCCGCCATTTATCATGCATTTGCGCATATCATATATATACATGTAACCCTAATAAATATAACATAGCTGTCCTCACCTGCTATACCATCCAGTACAGTAATATTTTAAATAAAACTGCCTAAGATGTCATTTGAAGTTTCAAAAATTTCTCTTGCGATTCTCGTTGCGAGAAACAAACTCTTGTGCGACGTCAGCTTTGCCGACACTGTCTGTTGAGGCCCCATTGGTCTCAGTGTTCCCATTGGTCTCAGTGTTCTGTGCTTGTGGCTGTTCAAAACGGCTAGACTGCTATAGCTATAGCCTATTCTAGGCTTTCGGTCAGTGGGGCGAAAAGCGGGCAAGCGCGAACGAAGGAGAATTGAGGGGGTCTAGATATCTCTCGCCTCGCGGACACCCCGCTATTACGGACACTCGCTATTACGGACAATATTCAGATCCCCGGCTAAAGAGGTTTGACTGGAAATAACTCCCGCTATTACAGACTCTCGCTAATAACGGACACTTAACGAAGTCCCAAGCGTGTCCGCTATAACGAGAGTTGACTGTACACCCTTCTAAAGTGATCTTTGCCAGTACGGTAGGTACGGCGGGAACGCCTGCAAAAATAAATGCCGCCGCGCTGCTTTGCCAAGTCTTTGACTTTGTGCATATGCAAGTGGGAAAATTCATAAAATATCCATGTGATCTGGAGCCCTAAAAATCAACCCAAGCAAAAGAGTGGTAAGGCTATAGCCCTACCAGCCCCTCACCTCCGCGGTCCCTGTCTTCCTAATTATTTAAGTTTAAGGTTTTAGTTTTTACGGAGCATTAGTACAAAGAGCGCCGCTGTTTATCGGTGTCAGGCTGTGTGCCACAAAGGTCAAAGAAAAGCGTAGCAGATTTTGTACATTGTAATGAGCTTTATTCGACGCTAATTTTTTACAACATTCGAAGAAGGTCAAGTGAAACTTATTATGCTTATAAATTGTGTTATTATTCATCAAATTCGCGCGATGCCAATATATGGTCACAAAGTCATTGTTATCAGATATCCTGCGATATGCGTAGGTTGCCAAGATTCGACTGAAATCATGCAAAACGCTGCACAACCACAGTTTTTCTCGCTGCAAAATCAGTTTTCAGTTGGTGACAATTTGTTGAATAATAAAACAATTATCCTGCTCAATCTTGCGGAATATCGTCTGATTTTAGCCAACTCGGCCTAAAATTTGTGGTAGGCAACTTAGCCATGAAAAACCTTTGAACATCTAAAGGAAGATATAACCTTAATTTGAGGAGACGAATCAAACCACAACTATAAATATCGATTTTTTTTGAAGACGTGCAGAAAAAACTTGAAACGTCTAGCCTCAATTTTTCAAGTTGTAATCCATTTTCATCCTGGCCATGCGCGGTCATAGACGCTTGTTAATAGTTTCAGTGCTTTAATATAGCAATTGCTAATAAAAATAGCTCATTATTTTTAGGTTTTCTACGACACAAATAATTTTGGCTGTTCAAAAATCTGTTAAAATCCTCAACATAGCCCCTTTAAGGTGGCTGAACTCAGTTTTCGATACCTGTGTTGCATTTTCAATTTTTCCAAAACTGTTGATTCCTGGGTCTCCAAAATTAGCATGACATAAGATAAAAATATAGACTTCTGTATTTTGATATATTAGTTGATGTGTGTTTTGTTGCCATGGCAACATGACTGAATATAAACACGCCATAAAAATCGGGTTTTATATATTTGCAGAAAATTTAGTCATTAGATTTTCTCCATCCCTTGCATGTAACAAACTTGTAACATTGCTTGCATGTTAACACTATTCTAATAATATTTTAACAGAGAGATCTTCAGCTATTCTATGTTTAAGGTTCACTGAATTATTTACAATTTTCTCTGTTACATTTCAGATTTTTTTAAATAATTCACTTTCTTGTTTCCTTTAGTATTTTATCCTGCCAAATGTTATGAAATTCTAATGAGTGGTTCTCAAGAAATATGCATATTTCCAGGAAAGCTGCTAAACCGATTCAATCACATTTTTCTGACCTAGCTACTACGCATGCGCTGCATTTAAGTGGGTTCTTACGGTAATGACGAAAAACCTGCAAAATCACTGGATTCTTTGTTTCTTAACTTTTTCTGACATTCCATACAAATGAAAGACTAAAACATACAACACATTGTGTCATTTTAAGAATAATAATATCACATGCAGGAACAGCATAGAACAAATAAATCTTTGATTTATCGGCGCCATGTTTCATCTTCGTAATCATTGTGCGCGCGCTGCCTCGTATCAGCAATGAAGACTGCAGAGCGTGTGCAAAAACTGTGTTCGGCCACCTTGAGTCATCCAGATGTTCTTGCAATAGAAATAAGAATTCGATAGAAGAATCGTTCCATGCGTCATCGACTTCACCACTAAATCAGAGTTCGCAGCAACTTGAATAATCATCGGCGAAGAAATCAATATACCGGTACTTTAACCGTCGGCAAATGTCACGCCAAAAACACCAGAAACTACGAGAATTTCGTTATGTCTGTCAACCATCTGTCAGCACCTTTTCTTTACATCTGATCAACCGATGGAGTGATCGCCACAAACTCACCTTTCATCCCTAAACTCCTGTTTTGTATATGCAAACAGTCGCAATAACGAGTTCAAGAAACCAGGGATACAAGTACAGACTAAGTCAGGCAAATCCAAGGAGGTCAAGAAATCAGGATTCCACTGTAATAATTAACAATTATTCACCGAAGTGGAGGTGAATAGTGGTGGATATTTACCAAGCCGCGAAGCGGCGAGGTAAATATCCACCACTTTCACCGACACTGAGGTGAATAATTGCTTTAGTATATATATACCACACAAGTTGAATAACTAACGGGCCAAAACATTACTATCGGTACCGAAAACGACGCGCGAAGCCATTTTGTTTCCCTCCGGCTGCTTGGAGATGAATAGTACTTTGCTAATCACCTCCGAGTTAACCAATCAGCGCGTGCGGAAAGCACTATTTACTTGTGTGGTATATACTAATTGCAATTATTACATTACAAAATTTTGACCTCTCCAGTAGTGCGGATGAAAAATTGTTTAGTGTAACTGTCTGATCGAGTATTTGTCAATTGTTTTTCTACTCATGCAGCTAGCACACTATTTAAACCTTTTTTTTTGAAAGTGATAGGTGGGGTTCTGAATCAACTAATTTTCTCATGAATGTGAGGTGGCTCTGAATCCTACCTACTATAATGTTTTAAAGATGATTTGAAAAGGACTGTGGAGCTACCTTAATTTTTTATTTTTGTATTTTATGCAGTAAAATAAAGCTGCAATTGTTTAATTTACAGATCTTTCTTTACTTTGGATATTTGTGAGGTTGTTTCAGACCTCAAAGTTTTTGATTTACTCTTTTTAGAAGTTGTTAAATCGCAGATCAGAGCCTATTTACAAAAGACCTCTAAAAAGGCTTATAAAATTATTATATCCACAAAACCATCATCTGAATTTGGAAGATGAGTAGCAGTTCCTGAATGTTTTCATAAGTGAATGGTGATTTTCTTAATTGAAAATAACTTTAGATAACACAACTGAACAACTATCATCTTGGAAGGAGATGAAAACAAAGGGCTACAGTGTGTGCTGCCATAGAGGGTGAGCTATGTAACATAAAAATGAAGTCGGGGGAAGTTTTCGTGTGGTCAGGAGGAAAGCTTATTATCATTGTTCGGTAAAAGATGGCTGAGGGAGAAAGGGTAATGTAGAGGTCATGTAGCACTTGACTGGTAGTGGTAAACAGCTCAGAAATGTACAAATCCTCAATAACGTGTTTTATGTAATCTTTTTTAGAGAACTAAAACTGACTCGGCAAAGAATTCCAGGGGGTCACACAGTCTAAGTGGACTTCCAGACATTAGGAAAAAGAGCAGTATATCATCTCCAGTGTGTGTACGTCGCATGACTATGATGGACCCAAACAAGAAACTTAACAGAGAAAAGGTAATTTGTGAGTTTTTTTTTATTGTCACAAATAAATCACATCTTGCTACTGTGATATTTCAAAATTAATTTTTTCACTGTAACATTAAAATGCTACCCCTGACACAAGTGGATATTCAAAGTTATTTAAAGTAAGAGGTATGATGTAACTTGTGTACAACAGCCGTCTTTTTAGTGCAGAATGCACTATTGTGATGATTTTGGGGGCTGTCGTCTCTTAAACCGCTAATACACTAAAGCACTAAGGTGTAAACTTTGATAGCTGATTAAGCAATTAATTAATTAACTCATCAATTATTCTTATGAAGGGGGTAAGGGGTGAGGAGTACCTGACTGTATGCACTATGTAAAACATGGAGTGTCTCTGCATTACTCTTATATGAGGAACGCAAAGACTATATATTTGTTTCTGAAAGCCCCACGTTGTCCTTGTACTACTATTCTAATCTCCCAAGAGGAAACTTTGCGATAAACGCATGCGCAGAAGATAAGTCTAGGTTACAGTCTTGAACTCTCACGGACGTCACATGCCTTTCTCTGCGGTACGATTGTTGTAGACTTCGTGGTACAAGTTAAAACCGCAGTTGATTAAATGAGACTGTATGGCGTCGCAGTGCTTTGTGTGAAATAATTCTTAACCAAGAAAACCTTTCGGACCCGTTAATTAATTTATACCATCAGTGTTTTAACTGGTTTTATTATTCACAATAAAGCAACTGCCATCGAACTCTCCCAGAACTCGCAGTGTTCGTGAAAAAAAAAATCAACAACAGCTTCTCATTGTAGAGCTCTGGTAAATATCAGACACAGTAAACTTCGTAATTAAATATGGAAATAATTGTACCAGGATTTTTTTCGCGCAAATTTCCTATCAACCATGAAACAAATATTTTAGCTGTGCTGCACTTTGAAAATCCTTTCGAAAGTTATGTTTTTTGATTTGATCCGTCTGTTACTTTTCGAGAAACGACTTTCGTGACAGTTGAATTGAAACATCGCACATCGTGTTAAACTCAGTCAAGCGGAAACGAGACAACCTATTATGGATTGCGCTGATTGGCAACTGGAAGCAGCTTGGGATTTCGAGGCATTCAAAAGCGTGTGTAGGAATCGAATTTTAACCAGCTGAAGTTTGAATTCACGGGAATTTAAATTTTCTGGTTTCTTGGTCCCAACAATAATTCAATAGTTAAAATAACGAGTAATAACAAACTAGTGGAAAAAGTATGTTTGAAAGAAAAACAGAAATATTATGTGACATACTTTGAAGTGAAAAACAAAAGTATCGGGTTACAGTGTTTTGCAGAAAAAACAAATATGAGGTATGATGTAACCTGTGTACAACAGCCGCCTTTTTCCACTGAGCGCAGTACAATTGAACTACATACAGTAGGTTGTAGATTCAATCAAAACCACCATTAGAAAATCTTTCTTGCTGATGGATTTATTTTTTAACGAAACACTTTCAATATTATTTCAACCAAGGAAAATTATCAAACTGTTAGTTAATGCGCTAGCAATATCACGTCTGGACTACTGCAATAGTATCCTTTAAAGTCTCCCAAAACAGGAACTGGATAAACTTCAAAGAATTCAAAACACTGCCGCGCGCCTTATCACTGGAACCAAACTACGATCACATCAAACCTGCCCTTCGAGAACTACACTGGCTACCTGTTGAATCACGGATTAAATTCAAACTTCTCCTCATCACTTTTAAGGACTTTGCCTAGCTTACTTGTCGTCTCTCCTACAACAATATCACCCGCAACGAAGCCTACGCTCATCCTCTAAACTTCTTTTCACTGTCCCTGCTGTGAACTCTGTGACATGCGGTGAACGTGCCTTTTCAGATTTCTCTGCACCTACACTATGGAACAGTCTACCGGTTTCTGTTAAAAATACAACAACTCTTTCGTCTTTTAAATCTGCCCTAAAAACATTCTTGTTTCGGAAATCTTATTTTTAATTTATTTGTATATGCAATGGGACTACATGCTGTCCAGTTTGGAAATAATTGGATGAAAAAAATTCCGAGGACAGCCAAAATTGGACGAGGCCGTAGGCCGAGTCCAATTTTGCTGTCAGAGGAATTTTTGAATCTAATTATTTCCAAATTGAACAAGCATGTAGTCCTGTTACCTATTAATTATAGAGCTAGTCAAACAATCCAGCGTAAACGCTTTTTATTTCCAGAACGGAAAAAAAGTATAGTAAAAGCAAGTTAACATAGCATCTGCAACTCATTCAAAGCATAGTCTTCACGAATAAAACCTAATAAAACAGTGCAATTTTATTCACCTGAGTTTGTGAAGCGGTGAAAATACAACATCGATCGATCGATCGATGAACGTCAACAAAGTGTCCGAACGAGCTTTACACCTTCTTGCCATACTCCTTTCTACTCTCCGGTTCAGATTCCTCGCTATCCTTTTTTCGAATTTCATCAAAAAACGACAAAGAATTGCTTCTAGCTCATGGCGAGGAATATCTTCGAACTTTTTCGCTTCGCTATGTTGCACTTAAGTTCAGCCAAGTTTTCCTGTCTTGGAGTTGTTTTTGCTTTCAATTGGTATTTTGCTTCCAAGGTTGGCAAGCTTCTCTTCTGACAACATAGGAATTTCTCACTTTCGTTACTACTGTTGAAACGATCAAAGGAAATGGAAATTTTATCCAGTCTCCCTGATGAAATTCCGCCATTGTCAAACCATTTTCAAGTAACAGTTTACAGAGCTGACGCTAAGTCTCTATCACATGTTGCTTTTTCTTGCATTTGATTGGCTGAGAGAAACTGTCCTATATTTCTTAAATGGCCAATACCCTCTATGACACGCGCCTGCAGGGAATCATGGGAGTTGTATTCAACAAAACATACGGAAGACTTAGCAACGCTGAATACAACTACCATGATTCCCTGCAGGCGCGTCTCATAGAGGGAATCGAGCATTGGACAGAGTAGTCCAGTACCTCTTGTGAACCTCTAATTTCAGAGGCATTCTAAAACAATATTGCTCATTGTCTTCAGGGATAGGGGCATTGTTTGTGCCCTTTGTCCTATTGTTCTTATGGCCAATCATGTGAGATGTTCAATGAGGTGCTGGTCGACTCATTGGACAGCTTGTGCATTTTTAAGCGAAAGTCCTAATTGAAACTATCCAAATTTATTCTAAATTGGATAGCTCTCAGAAATTAAAAGATAATAGTTGTGCTGACATAATAGGACTGATTTACTGACAGCTATATAATTATCTCTTGTATTTGTTGCTGATATTTCAATTCCACGACTTGGAGGTTACATTTGAGACTCGATTATAAAACTGTAAACTTGCATTGTCTGAGGATGAAAAGAAGTTTTACAACTTTTCATTGATGTTCCTGCACTTCAATGTGTTTATTTGTTTTCGAGAAATAACGAGTAAAAAGACTGTCATGGACTTTACATAAAAAACAACCATGTAATCTACTTGCCCCCGCAGGGTTTTGGCAGTGCAGAGTTAGATTGCGAGCAGTCTCTCTTTTGCTGAGAAATCGACGAACGCGAACGGTAAGCGGCGAAGCCGCGATCGGCTGGCGCCCCCGCGTTTGCCGATCGCGGCTTTGCCACTCTCTCATCGCGGCTTCGCTGCTCTCTCATCGCGGCTTCGCTGCTCTCTCATCGCGGCTTCGCCTCTTACCGTTCGTCGATTTCTCAGCAAAAGAGAGACTGCTCGAAGTCTAGTTTAAAGTTGCTTATTCGCGACTGCACACCGGTAAATAAATCGATTAATGCGTATGCATTCATGCATTAACACAGTGTGACCATAGTTGCTTTTTGTTTTTCACTAGACTAATAACATGCAGATGGATGGCAACTTTGTTCAAAAGAGGGGTGGCATTGAAAACGTTGTACGGGAAGCAGAGTTCTTGGATATAACTAATGGCAACCACATGGAATTACCTTCCCAAGATTCGGCAGGTAACAACAACAGAACGGCTCAGAAGAAAAAGTTCATTAAGTGTTTTCAGTTCTGCAAAAACCACAGGCGGCCCAGACGTTGTATTTGATTATAAGACAATGTATGAGGATACTTTGAAAATTGCTCTAAATAGTACTTGTATGAAAGATTTGAATAAAAATGTCTTACCTTATGTTTATCTTGCGTTATTTTGACATTCCTGTGGTTCTGGAGTGGGTTTAAAGCTGTTTAGACGAGTTTTTCTTTTTGACGTTGTGCTTCCCCTAAAGAGAAACGAAAGGCAGGCGACCTAGTTCGCCAACGGCTCGCACTCGAAGCTCCATAAATACCACAAAAATGGTCGAATCTCGCCAAAATTGCTTCAATACAGCCGTCGATAATTCTTCTTTCGATTTCCTTCGCCTAAGGTTCCAAAGTTTATCTAAACCGCCCGAGAAACGCTCGTTTTCGAGCGCTGGGTTTCCATTTTTGCTTTGTCTGAATGCGTGTTCAGTTATCTTGGCCACAAGATTCAAATTTTTAGCTTAGCGACCGCGCCATAGCGACAAAAGTCACCCTCAACCGTGGGAGGCACAGGGAAATTTGGGTCATGCAAATTACACCGTGCTATGGTCCCTGGGGAAATTTTTACCGAAAACGGACCATAGCACGGTGTAATTTGCATGACGCAAATTTCCCTGTGCCTCCCCACGGTTGAGGGTGACTTTTGTCGCTATGGCGCGGTCGCTAAGCTAAAAATTTGAATCTTGTGGCCAAGATAACTGAACACGCATTCAGACAAAGCAAAAATGGAAACCCAGCGCTCGAAAACGAGTGTTTCTCGGGCGGTTTAGATAAACTTTGGAACCTTAGGCGAAGGAAATCGAAAGAAGAATTATCGACGGCTGTATTGAAGCAATTTTGGCGAGATTCGACCATTTTTGTGGTATTTATGGAGCTTCGAGTGCGGGCCGTTGGCGAACTAGGTCGCCTGCCTTTCGTTTCTCTTTAGGGGAAGCACAATGTCAAAAAGAAAAACTCGTCTAAACGGCTTTAAACCCACTCCAGAACCACAGGAATGTCAAAATAACACAAGATAAACACAAGGTAAGACATTATTATTCAAATCTTTCATACAAGTACTATTTAGAGCAATTTTCAAAGTATCCTCATACATTGTCTTATAATCAAATACAACGTCTGGGCCGCCTGTGCAAAAACGTGTACTTTTGCAGAGTATTCAAGAAAGTAGTACACACCTTGACTAAGGGTTGAAGGAATACAGATCAGAGCCCAGTTGTTCAAAGGGTGGATAACGCTACCCAATGCATAAATCACATTCAGTGGATAAATGTTGGCAAAGGAAGCAATGTTATCCACTGGAGTGTGATTTATCCGGTGGAGAGCGTTATCCATCCTGGGATCCCACTCTTGTGGTGGGCACGCGTGGGCAATAAGCAGAGCGTGAGGCACTTCCTGTTTTATCAAATAAATATTTCTTAGTGACGGACCATTAGAAAAGTGATGGGGGGGGGGGGGGGGTGGAATTGGGTGAAAAAAAATTCATTCAAGGCCAAATGTCCGAAAAAAATTCATGTAAGGAAAACCCAAAGAAAAAAATTCATTCAAACCAGAATTATAATTCTTCGCGAAAAGTGTTTCAAAATGCACCAAATGGTATTAGAGCATGTCTCGAAGTAAATATTTCAATGTTCAAACGGCAGCTCGATTCAAAACAAAAAAGTTGATTTCAAACAAGAAACTGAGTAAACAACATTTTTCCCACTTTTCCAGCAGTATGTTTGTGCCTATTTAGTGCACTAAAATCTCTTGCCTCTCTTTTCGTATGAGAGGGTTGAAAAACGCGAGTGACAACCAAAATGATGAGAAAAACTGTACGTGACATTTGACGGTTAACCAGTTGCAGTCGCAATTATGCAAATTTTGGCCAAATGGCCATGCGCCCGTCGCGTGAAGCCAGACAACAGTCTAATCAACATTCCAGATTTGAATTGGGCTGCCGTTTGAATATTGAAATACTCACTTCAAGAATGGAATACAGAAGCAAAGAATGAAATCAAATTGTCATTAATCAATCATTCCCATTCACCCTTGATATGATCTGCGTAAATTATATTTTTGAAACTTAAGGAGGAGTGGCCATAAATCATAATCGTGCAACCTCATTGGCTAACTTGTGAACTTGTGAAACATAACATAAAAAAGATATTATTATTTACCTGTGTTCCTGTGTCTTTTTTAGTCGTTTTGGAAGCGATTTGAATCAACGCCGCCCGTAATAGTGGCCTTTTACGTCTCAATTTTCCATTTATGGAAACCCGAGATTCTCACCCGATTAGAGCTAATAGGTAATGATAGTGGAAGCGTGAGTCAACAGGGCTCGAAAATTTTTCTGAAGTCTTTATAGCCATGGGCTAGCTGGTATTGCTACTTTACTAGCCCGAAGCCTGAGAGCGCTAGCCCTTTTCAGTTCAGTTGTTGCCCTTTCTTTCGATTCGTGTTGTATTCGCATTCCACAATCTTCGTGCTCCCGCGAACGCTGATGACTCTTCAATCTTTTATGGATCAATGCAAAATTTGATGTACCACTAAATAAAGGGCTGGATTTGTCCGCTAAAGATGGATATTTACGACAAGTTTGAAAAAAAACATTACACCCTTTTCCTTTTCATACTACCCCACGGCCATTTTGTTTTCCACTGTGGAAGAAACAAATGTTTTCGCTCTGTATCACAGATCTGAATTTCATCTGCGGCAGCTCGTCCATCGGCACTCTGCTTACGCTGATCTTCAGCAACACCATCTCCTTTCTTTTTTTGCGTGAAGCCATAGTTCAAGAGGCTCATTGAAAGAAACAAACTAAAATACATTCATGACGAGCCTCTTTGTACATGTCCGAGTGACCCGAGGACCAAAGTGGTTCCCAGACTTCTCCTGTTCACATTGAATGCCTTGCCAATATTCTCTTTAAATCGCGTCCTTCGTGGCATAGGTGGAAATAGATAACATTGGTACTGACTTTTCTTGTAATTAATTTCATAAGAAACATTTATCTAAATATTTTGATGCAGATCTTGCCAGTCAAATCAACTACTGGGCTTTTAAGTGGCTTGCTGGGCTAGGAAAGTACTTCATTCACCAGCCAAATGAACATTTTCGCTAGCCCCGGGAGTCGGGCTAGCGGATTTTTCGAGCCCTGGATCCCTTGAGGAGAGTTGATATTTAATAATAATAAACTTGAGACGTAACAGGCGCATCGTATTTGAAAAGCGGCAGGCATAGATAATATTTCAAACTTGAAAAGTTAACCCATCTTCGCTCTGATTCAAATCGCTTCCATGCAAAACAACTCAAAAGGACACAGGAAAACAGGTAAATAGCAATGTTTTTATTAAATCATTATGTTGTAGTTAATATAGGGTTCCTCGTGATATTGCAAAGAAAATTACAGTGTTACTAAAGCAGATAATATTATACTTCAGTTCCTGCAGAGATTATTGCTAGGGGTCCCTTGGCTCTTGAATCCTACAACAAGGCTCTTATGGAGGGGAAGACTTGTGTCAGAAGGCTGCCAGTGATGTTAGTTGGACAGGAACGGACAGGGAAGACTAGTCTTAAGAAGTCCTTAAAAGGAGAAGCTTTCAAAGTAAACGAAGGCAGCACGGATGGAATCGAGGTAGATCCGTCATATTTTAAAGTATCAGCGGAGATTTGGAAAACAGGTGAGAAGACTGAAGAAACTGAATCAGAGTCGGAGATCTCAATTGAGTGCCGTGCAACAGCTCAATTAATTTGTAAAAGTTTGAAGGAAGAGAAAAATTCTTTGAATGTTTCAGAGCCATTAATTACAGAACATGATATTGCATATGGCCCTGATTCGGAAGAACAAAGCCCAAGTACCACTGAGTCATTAGGTGCGGACAACAAAAAACCGGAGGTGTATAATCCTATAGAGGAAAAGTACAGTCACTTGTTTGTACCAGAACTGCCAGAAGACATTGCAACACTGGTTGAAAAAATGCTCGAGGAAGATGAAAGGAAAGAAGATGAAGAAATACATTCCATTTTGTGGGATTTTGGTGGACAATCAGTTTACTACTCCACACATTCAATTTTCCTGTCAGCCAAAGCCATCTACATTTTGGTTTGTGACCTAAGTCGTGATCCACACGCCAAAGCTAAATCTCTCGTGAGGAAAGGAATGTTCAAGAATAAAGAGGACATTTGCTGCAACAAAACAAATCTGGACTATCTTGATTTTTGGTTGTCGTCCGTTTATTCTTTAAGTAGTTCAGATGATACCCGCGAAGAGGGTTCCATGCCTGGGACTTTACCCACAAGACTTCCTCCGGTTTTCTTTGTGTGCACCCATGCCGACAAGCCCTATTTTGGCACTAATCCTAGAGATCTAGCCCTTGAAATATATGGCTTTTTACTAACCAAGACTTACCGGGAACACCTATTTACAGACGTTTTCGTTGTGGATAACACGAAGTCAGGAAGCAAACACGAGTGTGCAGAGGTCATACGTCTGAGAGACGAAATACTTGCTGTTGCTAAGGAGCTGCCGCATATGAATAAGGAAATTCCACTGAAGTGGTTACGGTATGAAACTGCGCTCCAACTCTTGTGCAAAGAGCAATACAAGTGGATACCTCTGACTGACGCTAAGCAGCTTGCATTTGACGTTTGCAGAATTAATGACGACGTAGAATTTCAGACCTTATTAAATTTTTTGCATGATCAGAGAATTTTGATTCATTTCAGTGGCACCCCAGAGCTGGAACGAATGGTGATTTTGGACCCACAGTGGCTCATTGATGTGTTTAAGATGGTAATAACTGTTAAACGTTATGAGCACGAGGACAGAAAAGTTGAAGAGCTGTGGCGTAAGCTTGAGAAGACTGGGATCTTGGATGCAAATCTCCTAGAGTACGTTTGGAGTTCCTTGTTTCACAATCGAGAAACCCGCGAGAGCCTGACTGCAATCATGGAGAGGTTTAGCTTGCTTTGTCCCTGGCCGTCGAATTCAGAATCTAGTAAGCAGTACCTTGTGCCATCCATGCTGCTGTCACCTCCAACTGATGCCGTCCTTAAGCTGCTTGCTGCTGTACAAATCCCTTCACTTTGTGTGAAGTTCACATCGGGTCGAGTGCCTCCTGGTCTGTTCCCTCGACTAATTCTGCAGTTTTTTCAGTGGTGCAACGAAGAATGGAAAAGCGAAATGATGCCTCAGTTGTTCCAGAATTTTGCCATGTTTCACATCCCTCCAGATCAGGGCACTTCCGTTATCTTCCTGTGTCACTCCTCTTTCATTGAAGTCAGTTTTCACAGTGGAAACAACGACATTGAAGTGACGGCAGATTTCAAGGATGGCCGTTCTGATGTCACCGCAAGCCGCACCATCTGTTCAAAACTGAGACTGATTCTTGAAAGCATGCGGAAACAGTTCTCTTGGCTGGAAAACATGAGCTACGAAATGTGTGTCCGCTGTCTAGTGTGTTCTCGTTCAGGCACAGTCAACTACTGCCACACTCATAATGTGCCTGGCTGCAGTCAAGAAGAGTGTCTACATCTGGTGTCAGACTCTGAGTTGCAGAAGTGTCGGCAGTTTTTTATTTGTACCAGACCAGGTGTGCAGGGGGATTGCAGGATTCACGTCAGGCAGTATGCCCCCTACTGGTTAGGATTCTTAGATGAAAAAGAAAGTGGATTTTCATTAAATCAGGTTAGTTCATGATGCCAATCACAAAGCTAAGAATTATTTATTGCTATGGTATGTCATCAACAAGGGTGCACTTTTTTTTCGAGTAAACTGTATTTAACAATTACTCCATCAGCGCGCGTTGGCCAACGAGGCGCGTAGTACTCGAAGGGCTATAAACATCTCTTATCCAATAAGCGTGGGTATAATAATTGTTTCATTGAAAAGAACCACGAAATGCCGGTAAATCTTGCCAACTTTATTTTAGAAAATAACCAGAAGTCAATTTTTTTTTGGTTTGTTGGACATGGTATAATGGCCGACATCCAGTGGCCCCTAAGCCAATCAAAACTCTGGAAATACATTATACAATGATCTGGGTTTTAATCATTTAAATGAGAGATGATACAGGGCTCTTTGTCGTCTGTTCGTTGCACAGTTTGACACCCCTATTTTGTCAGGGTAAAAAGATCGGTCTAAGGTAAATCTAACGTTTTTTGATTCCACGTATCAGAGCATGAAACAAGAACGCTTTCTTGTGTGTAATTTTTACTTTAGGATTTTACATGTGTCATGTTAACATATGGAATATAATATTTTCCGACTTTTTCGTGCATGCATACATCGCTGATCCAATCAAATTGAAGTCTAAGATCGAGTTTCGTTTTAATAATTAACCTCTTTATGAATTGTTGCACACGCCGCTAAAGTTTTCTTCAGATGAGCAAGACCCTAGTGTTTCAGCCGCTAGCCATACACCCATTCAAGCCAGCCAAATAAGTAACTTCACTTTCACTTGGAGGGATTTTAGCCCTCTTATTTAAAGGAATAATAATGATAAAAAAAACAACTTTGTAAGTTGTTTAACCGGAATGTTGTGTTTCTATATCTCAACAACAGCGTACTGCTAATGGAGGTAAAGAAAACAGACCGCTTTCTAACGAAGGTGAGAGCCCCTCGTGTATTTCTCGTACCATGCTAAAGACTAACTTAAGTTAAATACCCTTTTGCTTCGTTTGTTTGTTTTCCCACTTGAGTTCTTGTGATGCGCAGGCTTAATCCTGGCTGGAGAGTCAACTTTTTTCCACGTAAGCAGTGGATATGAAAACAGAAGATCATTCGACGAAGCTGCCGCGTAAAACTTTCATAAATCGCTGGAATAGTTGCTAAGTACTCGCTTACATCTCTGTACGTATTGAAAATCTTTGTAAAATTCATTTGTCTTATTAGTCAGTTCTATGGTACTTTCGCAATGGGAGCGCTTAGTGGAGGGGGCGCTTCTGGGAAAGGGACGCTTATAAAAAAACACGCTCAAAGGGGAGATATTGTTAGAACGGGGGCGGTTGTTGTAAGGACGGCGCTCAATCAAATTATTACGGTAATTCTTCAAGACTACTTGAGAGGAAGCCTAAACAAACGACTCCGACAAACAAAGAAAGCAAAATATTAGTGCAAACACTTTACGAATCGAAGAATACGCTACCTAGGGTGCCCGGCAGAGGCTTGTCTTGTGCACATAAATCTCTTTTTTGGGCATCTCTTTTTAATTGCAGAGCGAAATTGGTTTTAGTTCTTGACGGTTTTTTTCCAAATTTCAGGGCACAAAAAGGAGGCAGGTGAAGAGCAGGCCCTTGCCTTACCATGTGTCGTTCGGCAAGAAGCTCTTCTATCACAGCCATGTGATGATGAGTCAAGAGATATCATGGTTCGTCTACAAGGACTGCAGTTGAAACAAACCTCTCAGGAAAATCCAGAACCAGGTGAGGAACAAGCTCTTGCTTTACCATCTGCAGTTGAAGCCGCTCTTCTATCACAGTCGTCTGATGCACAAGATGTCGTGGCTAGATTACAGGAAGATCTGCAATTGAAACAACTCTCGCTAAAAAATCCAGAACCAGAGACAAAGAAAATGATTCGCAGCTTAGCAAGAAAAGCAAAATATTCAGACAGGCTTGATGTGGTGAAACATTTGAGGGAAGTTACACCAGCTGGGACTACAGGTACTTCTTGAACTGACATATAATAAATTGTCGGGTTTAAGTGTTTTACGTATATGTATGTTAATCATGTCATTTTTGCCTCATAATGACCACACCTTGCCACTGTTTGCAATTTGCCTTTCTGTGTGAATCGTAGAGTTATGAAAACTGTTATGGCGCTGGCGAGAAGGACGGTGGTAAACAAAATGTTTTATAATCAGTACAGTGTCATCATCGTGATGATAAATATGATAGTATAATATATATGCTTGGCAGAAATACAATGTGAAAGATATTATTCAGTTTGGTATGCAAGCCACTCCAATCGAAAAAAGAATTTTGGGTTTTCTCAACACAAGTCAAATCGGTCAGTGATCTTTCGGACACTGGTTGGACGGGAATTAAAACTTTGTGTTACGTAAGGTTTGACAAACTTCCCAGATACTGTAAGGATGAGTGAAAGTTGTTTGTCAACATGTGAGATATCGTATTTATGGACAGAACTTATGTAGGCGAAGAACCACCCTTAGAAACATATATATATATATTGTTCGTTCAGTGACACAAATTACTCCATGTTTCATTCGGACTTGATTTTACGTTTATTTCACATATTCAACTATACCATACAGCATGTACCTTCTTTAGAGCATAATCAACTCTACCCGCTTAATTTCATGTATTTTCATTTGCATGTGTTCCTCTACAGGTCCCCTACTTCATGAAAATCTTGATGTTCAGAATATTCCTCTTCAGCAGAGTAGAGACCTTTCGGTGAATTTGTGTGGTAAGGATATGTCATGTGTATCATAAAGAAAATGGAGATATTGCATGTAGAATAATAGAAAGTAAATGGAAGAGAACTGAGGATTTCACTGGAATTTTGACTTCACAAGTAAAGGTTTACGCCCGAGACATATTCATTCTAAGTTTAATTTGACGTTCGTTATATTTTTTGGTTTATTCCTCTTATCGGAAGTCTCCTGTCACACAGCAAAGGAACTCCTTTATTCATCTTCTTGATGTGGAGTCTTATCGAGGGGTCTTTGCTCTTTTTTACACGTGCACGTAGTTACATTTTTGTTCATAATGACCTTGATTTAGTAAGTTATGAACTAAGTACATTGTGCTGTCAAAATGGCGGCCTCGGTAAAGAAGAAGTTTGATTTGAGGGTTTAATTGAGTTGTGTTGTGAATGTTACATAAGATGTAAAGCGATTTGATTTTCATAGGCGGAGACGAGTGGATGATGGTTGCCGAAAGACTGGGTTTGTCGCCACCACAGATCCGATTCCTCGAGAAGCGATGTCGTAATCCATTTGAGGATGCAGTACGGTACATCCGGCGTCAGCGGTATTTGAATGTCGGACAGCTCTATGATGTGTTGGTCGAATGCGGATTCCTGACATATGCTGATTTGCTATAGAAGATGGATTTAGGTAGTGACATTTATTGCAAAAGAGAAAATTTGAACCAGAATATTAAGTGGTGCTTGGAAATACACCACGCCTCACCCGTGGTAGGCCATTTCCGAGTTGTCTTTTGCCTCATTTTCAAAATGAGTCCGCGCAAAACCATTCAAATAAAAATGAGTTTGATTTGCATGAAAATGGACGTGCAGGTGAAGTTCATTTTCATATGAATGGTTTCGCATGGGGACTCGTTTTGAAAATGAGACTCGTTTTGGCACAGAGGCAAAAGGTAACTCGGAAATGGCCTATCGATAAAAGATTCGCAAA
This sequence comes from Meandrina meandrites, assembly GCA_963693305.1. Lineage (NCBI taxonomy): Eukaryota > Metazoa > Cnidaria > Anthozoa > Scleractinia > Meandrinidae > Meandrina > Meandrina meandrites. Next base: position 4,839,977 of record OY855908.1, on the reverse strand, counting down.
TGGCTGCCAGTAGCTAGCCAGCTCCATCACCGAAGTGCCACACTGACCTTTTTGAAGGTATTGACGGGCTGTGCTTGTGATTATTTGACCCGAAACGTATTGAGCGTGCAAACGTTGGTAACAATAACACATAGAACTCTAGGCGGCTGAGTTTTCCTCTTTTTAAAACTGCTTCTGGTTAAAGAGCATTTCGTCATCGAACTGTCACTATCTAGAACTCCTTGAACCCTACTTTAAAACTCTGCAGATCTGTGTCATTTTTTAAGAAGGTAGTTAGACCAAAGCTCTTCCAAGAATTTTAGCATTTTAGTAGTGGATTAAAATATAGTTTTGTAAATATTAAGAATTAAGTTTAAATCTTAGGCTAGACTAAGAAGCTGTTATTTTTTTTTTTCAGTTTTACAGGTTTTTATTGTAGATTACAAGAATGTAAATTACAATTAATGAAATTAAATAATAAATAGATGAATAGATAATATATAAATAAATAAAAAGAAAACTGAAAAGGGATGGCTGCAAAAGCTAGTTAGCAAAAAAATAATTCAATTTAGTGTAATTCACAAGGGCAGAATGCCAAACCAAAATCCAAGTTAATCACATGGGTAGAGAAGTGCGCGACATAAACGAACTCGACAAGAACTTCTGACTACGACGTAAACAGAGTTTAATTGATAGAGTTCAATGTTCAACACAAGTTCATTAATTGAGGGCGATACCAATAAGACGCGGATTGATTTGAACCACATGTAGTGCTGTTAAAACTTATGCCGTAAACCGTATGCCGGTTCGAACTGAAATACAATAACGAAAATAGAAGCTAACGTGACTAATAGCATACAAGATATTAAACGAGATATTTAAGAAATTATAGCTAACATTAGCGATAACGTCCGATCGCAGAGACGAAATATAATCTGCGCATTATACTAATCTTATAGAAAGCCAGCAAATGATAAGTCCGATAAGGCTATTCATACGATGATTAATTGTGGACAGTAGTGCGACAACCATGATAAGGACATTAGAGAGGTTGTACAAACTTTTCACTGAAATAAACGCGTCGGTCACAATATGCTGGTAAGGCAGCAAAAGCTCTCTTTGTTACCTCCAAAGGTCGAATTCACCCCGTGAGCCGGGCACGTTGTCATTATTTCTTGGCCAATCACATTGAAGCTTTCCCTACTATGTCAGTCTCGACCATCTTTGTCCTTGTCAGACTTTCCAATTCTCTGATGTATGTAACCTCTGTTCTCCAATTTACCACTCACTCTCTTGTTTTGTCAGCATAATTGTAACGGACTGTTTACAGAAGTCAAAAGTTTTATTTTGTTAATTCCTACATAGCATTTTTTATTCCTACAGAGTATACATTAATCATATTGTATGCTACGAGCTCGAGTCAGTCTGAGTGAAAAGTCAACGAGGCGCAGCCGAGTTAAGGTGGCTCCATATTTATTCTGGTTCCACTTGTCCATGACAAACTTTGCGTTATAACTTTTTAGGCTTTGACGCGATGGCGGTGAAACTTTGGGAAAATGTTCACCTATCATTCGGCGATAGTAATATAAAAATCGATTTAACTAGTTAAAAATATTTTTGATGTTACTGGCAATTAATTGGACCCCACTTTTTACAAAAAATCGAGTGTAGAAAAATATTTTGCTGATAGATTTTGGCTAAACTTCTGAAATCAGCTTATATTGACTAAATACATATTATAGTCAAGTTTCAGAAAAATCGTCGGAACAGAATCGCTGAAATATTAAGGTCACCTAAATTCGACACTTAAATTCTATTGAAATGTTCTTTTCTTGGCGCCTGTTGTGAAAACAAGCCACGAAACCAAATTTCTGCAAGAAGCATCCCCAATGCTTGCTAAATCAATGCGCCTCGCCGATTTGCGATCGTGACAACCGTTAAAAAGTATTTGCTTTCCCAATAAACATTACAAAATGATCGAAAATCTTCTCAAACCAACAAAGTTACATTTTTCATAAATTTTTCAAAATGACACCGCAGTTTTGTGTCAAACTCCTTCCAAACAAACGTCAGGATACTGCAATGTTTTTGCATCGATTTTTGCTGCTGTACGATGCTGTAAATTGGAGAATTTATGTTGGGATTTCAAGCGGCTCCGCGACTGTTCTCTGGCCAAGCGGACGAGCAGTTTTGTTTATGTAGTTCTGAATACGAAATGAGCACGTGCGTTATTTATTGCACGAATTCGCACGTTTTCAAGGGAGGTGTATTTTATTTCAAGGTTGTGAGTAACCGTACTGTAATTAGTGTAGATGTAAGTACTTGTGTTGTAGTTAATGTTTCTATTGCAAGTATTGTAAGATTTTTGTGTTGTAATAATAATAAAAATGTTCTTTAAAAAAAAAATCAAAAATATTTTTATCCAGTTAAATCGAATTTCATATTACTATTACCAAATGATAGGAGAACATTTTCCCAAAGTTTCACCGCCATCGCGTCAAAGCTTAAAAAGTTATAACGCAAAGTTTGTCATGGACAAGTGCGCCCGGAATAAATATGGAGCCACCTAATAATCATCTCTCAAACAAAACGAGGGCCAGTAATCTAATTAGAGAGCTTAAGCACAGACGTTTTTGAGCCACGGACGGCAACCGGAAGGCGAATGTTTAAGGTTTTGGCGAACTTTTACCTCCAAAAATAACTTTGAAAGCTTTCATTTTAGCACTTACAACTTGAATTTTTAAACAAAAAGCTGACAATAAGCGCTAAAGACGAGAAGGTTCCATTTCCGGCTGCCGTCCGTGACTCGAACGCCTGTGGATATAGAAACTCTTAAGATTTGTAGTCCAAACCTACAACTTTTAAGCCAAATATCAAGTAAAATTGTCCCTTTGAAAGCGCGTGCGAACGCGTTGTATCAGTGAATAGAAAACAATGGGAGAAGCAATCAGATTAGTGGATTTCTAATAAAAAACGGCTAAGTTTCCACCACAAATAATTAAACTATGTTTTTTCGCTATGGAGTTGTATACAGCCCTGTGAACTGTGCATTTTATCTGTCCAATGTTTGTCCCCGATGTCAAGGGATCCGGACTTTGTTACAAATAGACTCATGGAGCATGTTTGCCAACTACGACACTATTATAATCATTTACAGTTAGCATTTAGCCCAGTGCTGTTTTGGACTCATGGAGCGTGTCTGCCCAGGCATTAAGATTTAGTTGCAAATTTTATAGTCACCGATTTAAAGCATTGTAACTTAAGCGTTCTGGAGTTTTTTACTGATTCTAACAGGTTTAGAACATTTATTATTAATAATAAATGATTTTTTCAGATCAGATGTTTGTGAATTAAGCTTTGGGAAGGGACGGAGTGCTCCATACAGGTCGCCCTTCGTCCCATGGACTCCCATGGTCAACTGCCTTGGTAGAGTGGGCCCCAAGAATAGCCATGATAGCCATGAAACCATGGTTACCATGGTAACGACGGGTGCAAACTGTGTTTATGACCGGACCCGTAGAAATGATTACGACCTCTTAGGACCTGCGGATTAGGACCCCAGAGAGATAATTAGCACCTCTAAGGACCATGGTGCTAGGACCCCATGGAAAGAAGAGAGATCAGAGGATAAGGAATTCTCAGGGCCATGAATAAGGACCCCCTGACTTGAAAGGATTTTGTTTTTCTGGTTGCCAAGCACTTGCCTTGTGTAATCCCACATGACTTCTTTTAGCGACTAGAGGAGTTCTTCCCCTACAAAAACCATTCTGTCACATAATTTGTTGTTTTCTTGTTCGATTTCATGGGTTGGGAGCAAATTATCTTAAACGTTCACTTTTATATTATTCCAGTCAAATAGGAAGGAATGTTGAAAATATGTGATCCTAGGTACCCTGCAAGGAAGCCGAGATTTACTGTATTTCAATTTCGAGGGTTGCAGATGAGCTGGATTATTACGTATATAGTTTGCCCGTTGTTAATGAACTATGAGGAACAATTGGACAGAGTAATCGGGCAAGTAATTTCAAAATCTCGCGCGCGAGGCCGAATTGAAATTACGAGCGGGACACGAGGTCCAGTTACTAACGTAACGCGTATCAATATCGAATGTCGAGGTTAGAAAGGTAAGTGGGTTAAGACAAGATGGGCGGCAACAGAGTATCTTGGAGAAGAACAATTAACGGCCCTTTCCTTCATACGCAGTGCTCCAAACAAAATACCCGTCCGGTAGTCCACCGGACAAGTTTATTTTACATCGGGCAAAATACTTTCCCTGCTCACTTGCCGACGGGCAAGCCGTCCGTGAACTATTTTTTTTGTTATTTAAAGGGACACTGTCAGGGAGATGTTTTGGTTTTTTTAGTAAAACGGCACCAAAATTACGACTAAGTGCTTTCAACTATGCGGGAAATGCTCCTAGAATGTAAAGGGAAGGTTATCTAGTAAATTAAAGAAGACGGTGACCGTAAATAGTTTTCATCATTTTTTTAAAACCACAAGGACAGAACTTGAAAAAGTCAGGCTGACTTTTTCAAGTTGTGATCAAAAGCTCCCGCTGGTATCACAGTGATATCACTCTATATATAGCTTCAGTACACTGGTAAAGTAATTTTAAGAAAACTTGACCACTGTTAATAGGTTTCCAATGGTGTAAACATGTTTTTGGGCTGTTGAATTTTTGAAGTTATGCTCGTGACAGTGCCCCTTTAAAGATTTTGAAACAAAGAATAAATTTTAGGCACGTTGGGAGTAAAGGGTTTCAGATGAAGCTTGACAAAAATTAACAAATAATGGCGTTGTTTTGTTGTAATGATTCATATTGATTGCCCGATGGGCGTTTGCGTCGAAACGGCTTTGTTTTTGGATTTGTACGAGTGCCAAAAACTGCCAGTTTTAAAATTCATCAGTGCCACTGAACCATGTAAGGAATGTACCCTTTTAATCAACAACTATAAAAATATACCAAAAAAAGCAGTGATTCGCCAGTACATAGTTAATCGATTAACTATGGCCAGTATAACACAGTATAAAGTAGGCTCGATTACCAGCCGCTGTTCAGGGAATGAGCCCGCGCTCCTCCCCGAAACGGGGAGGAAAGACCGAACACGAGAGGACGGCGGAAATCGAGCCAAAGTAAAAAGCGAAGAAGTTAAAGTATAGAATAGATAAATGGCCTCGATCCCAAGCGGGCCGAAACTGGAGTATAAATAAATCAAACTCAGCTTCAACGACATGAATAGAAGCTGTAGAAAACTGTACGCAAAAAGAAACCGTAGATTTCGCCTAAAAACAAAGCCGACGCAAGCATGATGAACAAATCGGTGTTGAATACGTTAAACGGACTTACCAAGTTGCAAGAAAAATCAGTTGCCTCGTGTATGGTGGCCGTAAAATCAGTAAGAATTGTTTAAAGTTTTATGTTTTTGGAAAATTTATTGCCTGGGTAATAATTCAACGCTAATTAGCAGAAAAAGGGTTAATCTTAAAATGAAGACTATAAAAAAGCAGAAACCGATACAACGTAGAAAGGTTTTAAATTTGTGTACTATATTTCGGCTGGCCTTTCTACGTTGTATCGGTTTCTGCTTTTTTATAGTCTTCATTTTTCTATTTTAAACCGATCAGATCATTATTGATCCAACGTATACCAGTAGGATCATCGTCCACGGTTGCTTGCTTGTTTAAACATTTTTTTAATCTTAAAGCACTGACCAATGTCTATCTTGCACAACTAATAACATGTACGCAGTGCAGACCATTTTCTTGGCACTGAACCCGCGATTGACCCGCGGTTACATTAATTTTGTTCTGCACATGCGCTCTCTCATCAAAACAAAATGGTGGACGCGAAGGAACTTTGTGAGGATGGCTACAGGTTAGCGATACAGGCTGTAGATTTAGACAAGATCGGCAGCGCGAATGCCGCCGCTTTTTTCTACATTGAGGCTGCAGAAGCCCTGATAAAAGCACTGTCATACGATCCTACCCTCGATGTGAAAGACAAAGCCTCACAGTACATCCGAAGAGCGGAAGAACTTAGAGCTCAAGAACAAGGTACAGTGTAACCGGAACTTTTTTTTTATCCAGTTTTGTAAAAACAGAAATTAGCTTCGTTATTGCGGCCGCGAGAACTTTTATGGAGATAAAAAATCTTTGTAAATGATAAACTTAAGTATAAATTCAGCTGATATTGCTTGGGAAATTAAAGTGGCATAATTATTTTTGTGGAAGTTTTGTTTCTCTTTAATTTACTTCTCGACAGTGATTACTATCTGACATTCGTCTTTATATATTAAACACTGTGCATGACATGCACAGATAGATTAAATAAAATGATGTGATATTGTAACATACCAGTTCTTTTTTAATGCCATTTGTACAGGGAGGCTAAAAATGCAGTGATTTAATTTGATTGTGAGATATTTATTTTCTGAAATACTTACAATAGATAAGCGAGGCTGGTTGCTAAAAAATTGTGATTATTTCCTTTTTCAGGCTCAACAAGAACACCCACTTCTCTCAAGTCTTCTCAGCAGGCAATTTATTGATTTCCTTTTTAATATGAACTTGTCACATTTATGCATCAGTCAATTCCAGCAGTGCCCATCCCCCCCCCCCCCCCCCGGGCTAACCCCCGGGCATTAGCATTTCTTTAAAAAAAATTGGCAAATTCCCCGGGGTGGGGATGAAGGAACCGGGCAAATGCCCCACTCCGGGGCCGGGTTGATTGTTTTCAATCTCTCGATAGGTGATGTAAGAATATAATACAAGTTGTTGCTTCTTAGCTATGAAGAAATATCTAAAATTGAGAAAATATACCTTTAAAACATCCACGAGCTTCTCTAGCCCTTCATGGACTAGCTAATTTGTAACGTAGTCCACGTCTTGGCCTATAAATGCCTCCATCACGAATACGCGACTCACTCCACGGTTTCGAAACCACGTGTCAAATGCCCGGGGGTCAACCCGAGGTACGCAAATGCCCCACCCTCGGGACGGGCAACATTAGGAAATGCCCCGCGGTTGCCTGGGGGGGTGGGGGGGGATGGGCACTGCTGGAATTGACTGATGCATTATTGTCATAGTTAAAACCTAAACATTGGAATTTGTCTTTTGATAGCAACTTTTGGTATATTTTTATTGTAGAATGATGTAGAAAAAGCAGAATTTCTTCTGAAGCAAGCACTTTATGAAGATGAAAGGGACAGACCAAATGATGCACTGCCACTCTACACTGATGCTGCAGCACTCTGCATCAAAACAGTGAGTTGTGAGACCTGCATGTATATGGAATTAAATATTAAATATTGCAAAACCGTGCAGTTTGTGGGACTTGTTCTGCATGTATCTCTTAATATGTATTCCCAAACACAAAGAGGTTTCTCTTATCAGTGTAAATCACTGTCAGTAACAAGAATTTCAACTTCAATTTTTTGACTTTAAATTGTAATTTCTTTTATTTTTATTACAGAGTAATGGTCTCCAAGATGATGATGACTTGAAGAAAAAACTTCATTTTCTTGCTAAACAAGCAATAGAGAGGTAAAGTCTGTTAGTAGTAGATAAAATATTAGCGGGAGATCAGTATGGGCGTTTACAATGGCAAGCCAATAGTTGAGCCATTGTAAACGGCCATACAGATCAGACGCAAATATTTTATTCTACTTGTGAAATGAAAACAATAAATTGAATGCAAAGTATTGTTATGTGATTCGGTAGAGATCTGTATCAAAAGTTTATGAATACTAATTAGCTGAGCAGGAGTTTGTATCAAAGTTAATTCTATTTTGGGTTTACAGTTGTGTACATGGAATCTGAATATTGTGCTGGGATTGGTTTGCACCCTCATGAATAGTTAATGAATTTTTACAAGATAAGAAAATAAAACAGCCTTGCTGGGAGCTCTGGTAAAAATTAATATAATCATGCTTGCCAGATGAAAATCCATTTCCCTTAGATTTGCTTTTTCAGCCATTTACTAGCAACTATCTCGAATTCCCCACGTTCTCAAACTGTTACTTTCATTTCCCTTGAGTGTTCTGGATAGCAGGGTTCAACGGTACTAACTAGACATTGGTTGTTCTTGTGAATGGTTCGCTTACATATAATGATGTACATGTACTTATTATTATTTTGTTCCAAATAATTAGGGCTGAAGCAATAAAGGGAATTTTAAACAAACCTGGCACTGCATCACCAGGCTCAACATCAATCAACAAAGGTATCAAGGACCTCTCTCTGAGGTCCACTGGAGAGTCCACCCCTGGGGGTAGTACTGCTGGGGACAAGAGGCCTCATCTAGCCCTCACAGCCAAAGAACTGGATGTCTTAAAGTGAGAACCTACTTCAGATAAGAATATATTTGGAGATCAACTCAGGATTTTTTATATTTGTAGTTATAAAAGCTGTTTAAAGTGGTAAAAGCGAGAATAATTCACTTTTTTGTGTTGACTTTGAAACCATACAACCATACATGTTCTAGGGATTTCAACAGCAGACATCAACAGTCAAGGATCTCTTTCTAACTGATGAGATATTTCAAGAATTACAAGAGATACTACTTGCATTCCCCATACTTTGCTTTGTTTTCATTTGAAGCGAAGCCGCAGTTGCTTTGCTTTCATGTTCTCGACCCAAGTTCCACCATTTATGAATAACATGTATTAAGATGTAACATGTACAAAATCCAAATAAATATTAATATATACATTTACCAAATTCCTCAATGTCATTCAGTCCATCAGTCGGCATCATGTATTACATGGTAGTAAACATACATGTATGATATCATGTTTTAGTCGCTGAATTTTTTAACACCGCAAGTTAATAATAATAAATTATTGGATTTTCTCAGGAAAACATCCTATATAAATGGCAAGCTATTTCCACCTTGGCTGGATATTGATCTCAAGGAAAGATTTGCATACCCAGATTATTATAGGTGAGATTTAAGACTATCTAAACATTATGTCACTTTTTTATTGCTTTAAGTCTGGGAGGAATCGTGCATCCTGCTCATCACTTTACCATGAAAACTTCTTGTCAATGAATGTACATGTACAGAGTTGGTTTATCGACAATATGTCAAAGGGATGTGCATTGTATTCCTTTCTCCTAGTGACAAAGATGGACAGCTTCCTCTTTCACAGAAGCAAAAAGCTCGTTTTGCTAAGTGGTTAAGGTGAGGTTTGGGTAAATTTTTTACATGTACAAATGTGCTCAGAAATCATCCTTATTTGTTTTGGGGCCATGGTTTGCCAATAAAAGACTGTTGGCCTGAAAATATAAAGTTCAATAAACTCATTATTAATAAAAATAAACAATTAAATTATTAAAATTAAATGTTTTGCGCCTCTTATGTAACTCTTATTCAAGGGCAGCGCTTATTTAAAAAATTGGACGTGGCAAAAAAATCTCTTGTTAATGGTATATCATCTATCTGTACGAAAACAGACTACTTGCACAATTAACTGGAAAAATAAAGAGAAAAGTTGGGCTTATTGTGAAGGCAAAGTTCATGGGCCATTAAAACAGAACTATGTATTGGAAGAATCCTGGAAAGAGATCTTAATGGGTCACGAGCGGTGAAATAAAATCACTTTGAACTGAAGAACATGGTTTTTGATGAAAAGAAATTCCCAGAGCTGTTTATAAGTTGCTTTGTAGTGGTTTTTTAGTAATACGGAATTCCTCAAATAAGTGCCCCATTGGGACAGCGGCAGTTATTTGGGGGCAGCGCTTATTTGAGTAAATACCATACATGAACTTCAAATACAGTGCCCTAGCTACTCCCTGTAAATTCATGTACCCTAATGTTATTTCTAAAGAAAGAGTTTTTTCTAATTGATACAAATAAAATAATTACAGTAAGCATCCAATAATTGCACCCTAATGATTAGCTGAGAATATGTACATACTTACTGCATTACATTTTACTCTTTACCAGACCGACGGAACTGTGTGAAAACCCAGAGATGATTTATGCCATATCCAGCTTCAGCATCAAACAGGTGAAAGACTTTAATGCAGTTTAAAATCTAGGTCTGGGCCGGGTTGTTCAAAGCATGATTAAGCTAATCCAGTTCTAGCCCGAATTTTGATTTCAGTTTTATAACTTTTCAGTGAGGTTTTCTGTTAATATTTTCTGTCCTCCAGTTTTGACATCAACTAATCTCAAACTCCGCAAAACAAAAGCAGTTTAACACTTTTATATGAGAGAAAATTAACCCGGCCTGGTCACATTATCCAAAATAATTACTGTGAAAATCTATGAAAGGACTGTCTATTTACATGTAAACTTGCTGATTTTTTTTTTCATTCGGTAGACTATTGTGTCGGATTGCTCTTTTCTAGCTTCACTAGCCATCAGTGCTGCATATGAGAGAAACTTTAAAAAGAGCCTTATCACAAGGTATGGTTAATCCTTTTCTGTTAAATTGTTTGAGAACTTGTTATTTGTAACATTGTTTTGTAAAAAGACATGCTAAATGTGAGCAGGGTAAAGTGCTGTGCAAGGCCTCGCATGAATGGCTTGCTGCCCTTCAAAAGAACAATAAAACAAACAACAGGAACAATGTTTCTAGCCCCAAAAACAATAGCTACCGCTACACTAGAGGACCAGTAGAATTAAAAGCAAATGAGAGCTACTACACTACTGGGTAGAATAGCCTTTTCACAGATGTGCATCTCGCACATATCAATTGCTTTATGTAAAGTTCCAGATACCTACCCCCCCCCCCCCCCCTCCAGCCAACACCAAGGTTATTTAACATGAGAAAATCTTCAGCTGTGTTAGCTAGATGTTCCTAACTGTAATTATTATTGCTTATACACTTGGTCTAAGCTACAATACACAGAAAATTTTTATATTCTATATAATTATTGCAAAGGCATTTTCTTAAAACGTGGTGTTCATGGATGTAACATCGAAGTTGTAACACTGTTGATGATGAGTTTGAGGCATAGAAAAACTACTAAACTTAATCTTAAAACAACTAATCTAAATGTGTTTATTGTTCCTCACAGCATAATTTATCCTCAAAATCGTGCAGGGAAACCAGTGATCAATCCTTCTGGAAAGTACATGATCAAACTGCGGGTTAATGGAATCTCCAGAAAGGTATATCAATATTGTTGTACTAAAATTTACAGTATACCTCCATGCATCTTATTTTCACTCATTTTCGCAAAATTGGTGGAGCAAAATTTTGCGAAGCTTTTATGGAAAATTTGTACTCAAAAGCTTTAAAGATTGTGCAAATATTTTTTTAATGAACTTTGTTGACAACACACAAACTTTACATAAAATTAAATACACAAAAAAAGGAGAGGGAAAAAAAGATAGTTGCTAAAATTACAATATATTACTTACAGAATCATTTTGTTTACATACAGTTAAGATATACTACTGATAATAACGGCTTATACATATGGCGCAGATTATTCCAAAAATAGTTTACTTAAATTACAATTCGACAAATTTAATTACAAACATAACGGGTTAATCACTAATCCTTATAATAACGGGTATGAGAGAGAGAAGCATTTTCTCCTTTCAAGTTGGAAATTAAAGAAAATTTTCAAGTCACATTGCTTTAAATGACGCTTTTGGTGATATAAGAAAAATTTGGCAAATAATAAGCTATAATTAAATTTGGATAGCTTTTTGTCGTTTCCGCTATTCCAGATTCCGAAGAGAATTTCAGCCACTGTTGGTGAAAATTCCGAAGAGTTTGTGTTATTAAACCATGAAATAACTTTGTCAAAGAAGGACTTAGATACTTTGCACTCAACGATACAATGTAGGATGGAGATCATGCAAATATCATTGTGTTATTTTATAACAATTCTAAAAGAACCCTGAACCCATTTTAAGCATACAGTTTCTTTTTGGAAACTTTTGTAGGCTGTACATGTCCGTTACCTCATCCATTCGTAATTATTTTGACTGAATTAACAGTGGATTAATTTTGTTTGATGCATTTCTCACAGGTGATCATTGACGACACTCTACCGGTGGGAAGAGATGGAGAGTTGTTATGTTCCTACTCAAACAATCGCAATGAGATGTGGGTCAGTTTGATCGAGAAGGCTTATCTTAAGGTATGAGCGTTTCTCAGTAGGTTATAAAATGAGATTTTAATTTATGGGCTGCTACTGTACTTACTGAAGAAACTAGAAACGAGAAATTATGTGTAATTAGAATTTATTAGTGTTTGGAAATATATCTGGTTTGAGAAAAGGATTAGGGTGTTACATTGTTTTACTAAAGTGAAATGGGAGACCATGGGAAGATGAAAGCCTAAATAGTGGCTAATTTACTTCCCCAGTCTACTTTTAGTCTAAAATAATAACTAAATTATTTTTAATTTGACGCGTTAAGGTGTCCCGGCACGATAAATTAAGGATGTTGCCTTTCAGCGGTTTTAAGAAGGACTCAGTCAGCTTTGTGACCGCGCTGACCTGGACACTAGTTTTCTCACTTTGAAAAAAGTTCACCTCAACCCGAAATGGCCAATCGCAACTGACGCAAACATCAAAATGAGCCAATGAGAAATCAAAGCGATACACGTGACCTGAGCCAACCGCGGGAAAACGCACGTGTCCAAATCGCCATTGGTTATGTTTCTGCCTCTGGTTGGTTGAGTAGTTGTTTTTTTAACCAATCATATAGAGCATAGTAAACCAACATCAGAGTATTTCAGAATTACTTTCGACATGTATTCAATCATGTAAAACAAAACTAATTCTTGTCTTTTATAATTGCTTTATACAATGTAGGTGATGGGAGGCTATGATTTTCCAGGTTCTAATTCTGTAAGTAGTCCATTAAATGTAAATGTTGTTTCCATTTAGGGTTCTGTCATATTAACATTAACTGTGGTATTTCTCGACCGTGAGCAATCATATTCTTTTGACTCGCGAATCATTGTATCAGATGCAAAAAAATGCAATAAGATGAAAAAAAAATGGCCATTACCTTCTCGCGTTTGTGGTCCACGATTTCTCTCGGTCTCGGAACTCTCGTGGGTAGTTTTGGATTAATTTATTTTCTCTCTTCTCACTTCAGAGTATTGATCTTCACGCTCTCACAGGCTGGATTCCAGAGCGCACGTCCATCAAGCGAAACAGTCCAGCATTTAATGAGAGTATGCATTTCGATCGGCTCTTGAATGGAGTCAGAAAAGGTAAGAAACTGCAGCTGACCAATAAGTAACTTCTCCGGCACCTAGAATCAAGACGCGCTGGTCTGACCTGCAATCAGTCCCCTCTCTCGCTTCTGATAGTTCATACCCCATTGCCGATGTTGTTGTTTCCCTGTTTCTCCTATAACGAAAATCCTTTCTCTCCCATTCAAGCACAAACTCGACACAAAATCCTCATATTTGATTCGACGACTTTCGAATTCACCGCAACTCGGGGTTTGAAAAAAGTGCCGTGCGGTCTTCCGAACAAGTTGATTTTCTTGTCAATTAAATGATTGTCAATTTACAGTGTATTTACGGTATACTTGCAGTAGTGTCTATTATAAAATATCACTAACAATACTACAGTTTCGGCCTTGGACTTCTAAAGTTATACATTTTACACACAATATACAGAATAGACGTCGAGATATTGTGTCAAGTCTGAGAAGAACCACGTTGTAGACTTAACTTTAGACGCCTAGTAGACATCTTATAAATACTGTAAGTCGCGTGGGAATATACAGAATACATAGTTGACTCGAGCGTGTAGAAGTATAATTATTGTCGTAAAGTATATACTTGTTCCTCAAGAATATAAACTCATTTCTGCAATACAGGGCCTCTATCACGCAGCACTACATTGAAAACTAATCGTCTTGTTGTTTTTCTTGTAATTTTTCAAAGGCGACTGCCTCATCACCGTAGCAACAGGTCCAATGAGTGAGAGTGACGCTGACCGAGCAGGGCTGGTACCTACTCATGCTTACGCCTTGTTGGACATAAGAAAAGTCCTGGTAGGTCTGTGTTGAGTTGTAGGTTCGCCTGCGGTGGTCTAACCCCATTCAACCAAGACTGAAAAATTGTAATTGTAGAGCTCCTGTGCATAACAGGCCAAACATTTTTTTTTACACTAGTCACAGTAGGCATCCACAATAATCATTTTGAGAGAAAACAGTTTTATCATCATATAAACGTATTGAAAGTTACCTACATCAAGTTATTGACTTATGTTTTTGAAGTAACGTTATTTTTTCTTCAGGGACATCGCCTGCTTCAACTCAAAAACCCCTGGAGTCATTTAAGATGGAAGGTATGCAGTTCTTTCCCTTATATCTTTGATCCTTTTTAGATACTTGCTAATAGTCTGCAGTTGATACTCTTGGTTTTAGAAGTATACAACATAAAATGGATTGTTCTAATTTCAGCCAATTGTACAACGTTTTTAATCATCAAAACTGAGAAACTATAGAAATCTTTATATCATTAGACAGAACTTTTTTCCAACCTTTCGACCAAAAACAAAAGAGAAACCGATCAACCCTAAACAGAATCAAGTAAATCATTAAAATTAGAATCACAAATCAACGAGAACTTAATAGAACACTTAAAATAGTAATAAATTCTCACCGGGAGCCCCCACTCCCAAACGCCCCAAGTTGAGATGAGATATGGGAAAAGGCGAGCCCGGAGGCGGAAAGGAGCGGGAGCTAAGGCTCAATGACCAGCCATCGCTGCGGGGAGGAGGGTGGGGCGACGATCTGATGTCTGGCGTCCGTATTAACGAAGAGAGGAATAAACAGGATAAAACAGGACTATTTATACTAAACTAGCGTAAACAATATGCATAGCAGATTCCCATGAGGATATACAGAAGTGCGGGAATGAGAAAGTGGGATCTCAACGCAATCAGGGGCGTTTGTGCATGAGGACTCCCAGTGAGAATAGTAATAAATTCTCACCGGGAGCCCCCACTCCCAAACGCCCCAAGTTGAGATGAGATATGGGAAAAGGCGAGCCCTACGGCGGCCACTTCCCGGAAGCCAAATGGCAAACCAATAACCCAAAACTATAAAACACATGCAGAAATACGTAACTCTCCCCAAAACTCAAAAAGAGTTTTTTGCTCACAGTTCTGATAAATTCTAGTATAGTGATAGTATAACGACAAAAGGTGAGCAAAAAATAAAGGCAAGACTGGAAGAAAACTGATTACAATATATAAACCACGAGCGTCTCCCTTACAAACCATGGAAGGGGTGGAATGAGGCCTGCGACGCGTGACTTTTCCCCTTTCCAAAAGCACTATAGGGTGGTATAAAGCGATACGTAATCCTGAAGAAACATAACGAACAGGCTACTAACCATTGGGCCTACAATGAAAATACGATTAAAATAACGGCCTCTGCTGAAAAGACAGGCCTAAAAGGGAAAAAGCCAACCGCGAAGCAGCCTCGAAATACCCCGTCCAGGGACAGAGCAATTAAGGGTATTAGACAACCCCTTCGAGAGCATACCAGCGGTTAGCTTATGACTGGCACATAGACGTCACACAGACGCGAAACAAAATTGTCACACAGACACGAAACTTAATTGCCCGGAACACAGACAGGCTATATGGCACACAGACAAAACTACGCCGTAACACCGAAGATCTGTTCGTCACACAGACGCGAAACTAAACTGTCACACAGAGAGGCCATTTATCACACTGACACAAAACTAAGCCGAAACAACGAAGGCCTGTTTGTCACACAGACACAAAACTAAATTGTCACACAGACAGGCTATTTGTCACAAAGACACGGAACTAAGCCGAAACACCGAGGGCCTTTTCGTCACACAGACGCGAAACTAAACTGTCACACAGACGCAAAACTAAATTGTCACACAGACGCAAAACTAGATTGTCACACAGACGCAAAACTAGATTGTCACACAGACGCAAAACTAGATTGTCACACAGACGCAAAACTAGATTGTCACACAGACGCAAAACTAGATTGTCACACAAACGCGAAACTAAATGGTCACACAGACGCGAGACGACATTGTCACACTGACGCGAAACTAAGTTGTCACACAGACGCAAGACTGAATTGTCACACAGACACAAAACTAAATTGTCACACAGACACGAAACTATATATATTACCACACCCTAAAAAGCAAACGCGAAGGGATATAAAAAATCGTGAGCACGTGGGCACGAAAACCAAGTACAACTCACAAGGAGCCGCAAAACCGAGTAATGCCCAGCGAAATACAAAGCAAATAAACTAGAAAGCGAAACTACGGAAAACACACCGGGAACTGATAAGCACAATAAAGAAATAATTTACCTTCCCGGCTGAGTTGCAGCTGGAGCGAGAGAGAGTTGTCTCCTACACAGTTAGAACGGCTGGTTCGTCTTCTGTCCGCACAACCGCCAGAAAAGCTCCAAAGCCATGCCCAGCAGTCATGCTACTTTCAGCGTTAACGGGAACCATAAGAAAAGACGAAAAATAATAGAGCGAGAAAGGGCGCAGCGATGGCGGCAGGGTAAACCAAGCGACGATCTGATGTCTGGCGTCCGTATTAACGAAGAGAGGAATAAACAGGATAAAACAGGACTATTTATACTAAACTAGCGTAAACAATATGCATAGCAGATTCCCATGAGGATATACAGAAGTGCGGGAATGAGAAAGTGGGATCTGAACGCAATCAGGGGCGTTTGTGCATGAGGACTCCCAGTGAGAATAGAATTGTTTTGTTTACAGGGAAAATTCTCTGAAATGGACTCCGTTAGTTGGACACCAGAGCTGCAGAGAGCGCTCAATTACGATAGAAAAAGTGCTCTTCAAATCGACAATGGTAAACTCCAGAATGATTGTTTTTTTTACTTTGGTCGGTTTGAAATCGTCGCAGATAAAACTTTTGGTATTACATGCTTAAAGGAGCATTCTTTTCCTTAACACTGTTTGTAATAAATTTAGGATATGTTTCGTTAGTATACGGAACATAAACCTTTACCTTAACCTGACAAACACAAGTTTCCATGTTTGAGCAAAAGTTGGCAAACTTTAAGGAATCTAAGCCATACTTGAGAAGCAATCCTTGTCCACGTTGCAATCCATTTCATCCACGCCGTTGTTAGTCATCCTCACTTCCTAATGGATTCCTGTCATTTTTCAAAACTGTCCAACAACTGAATTAAGCCATCGAGATTTGGTTTTCTTGATCGATTGTAGGTGTGCTTTAGATCTTCTGGAAATCATTGCCAAAATCCTTCTTCGGCCCTGGATATCTTACCAATAGTATCTTATGGCTCTATCCTTATTAATAGTTGTACATATAAAACAATGTAAATCCTTCTCTTGTCTGGCAGGAGTGTTTTGGATCAGCTGGGAATGTGTCATGCAATTTTTCGATGTGATTTACATGAACTGGAACCCAAAACTCTTCAAATATCGTTACACTCTTCACTCGTAAGTATTGGCATTTTCTTGAATCTTCCTTCCTTTATCGACGTTGACTCGATCCCTGCAAATAATTTTCTTGTGTGCGTTATATCAATATTTGTTATACTGTAGCTCATAAACTAAGGCTGTGTAGTTTAGTTCAATAACTTAAATTTACTGCACTGATCAGAGTTATTTTCGTCGGTGATAATTAAAAATGGTTTTGATGTATTAAAATTCTTTCGTTAGAACTTGGACAGCTGGGGAGGGTCCCAAAAAAGACGCGTACAATGTTGGTAAGTTGTTCTGTGTTTTAAGGTTAATGTTCAGCTTTTCTTTTATTACGTCTCTAAAGGTCATGTTACACGGAACAATTTTTAACAACGATTTTTAACGCAACATTCTCTTGTGGCAACATCTTGCGGGAACTTGAAAGCGATTCAAATGCCGGCAACATTGATTTGTTGCGCGAATTTTGTTGGAGTTGATTCGTTTAACACCCTCACCATTGACTTTTAATTCAACATCGTACAATTTGTTGACGTAGCTGCTCGCGGGCGCAATGTTGCGTTAAAAATCGTCCCGTGTAACGGCTAGCTCAGTTGGCAGAGCGCCGGACTACCGTGCGGGAGGTCTCGGGTTCGAGCCCCAGACCGGACCAACACTCAGGGTCTTAAAATAACTGGGGAGAATATGCTGCCTTGTTTGTAATGACATCTGCAAATGGTTAGACGTTCTAGTCTTCTCGGATAAGGACGATAAACCGTAGGCCCCGTCTCCTGCATCTTCACTGTTATGGTCAGCAGATGGCGGCGGTGTTGTGGTCTGGCCTTTGCGCGTTGTACTGTCTAAATGCTCGTGACATATTAGCTCTGTTAGAGCTACTCTACAAACCGGGGGTAAACAAAGTATTCACTTCACAGGGATGTAGTTAAAAATTTTGACAGCCGGTATTTTGTACTTGATAAGTTCACATGAACAGTTTCGCGCGAAGATCGTTTTGACACAGAGGCAAAAGGCAACTTTGAAATGGCCCATAAAGAGAGTTCAGTGGCTCGACACATGCATCACACAGTGTAAAATCACAAATTCTGCGTATTTTTATGCAAGACGCCGAGTCGTTCTCGTAGTATTAAGTAAGCAAATAATGTATACGATTTACAGTATTAACCACATGTTGTAAATGTAATACAGACCGTTCAGTATACATACATACATACATACATACATAACTTTTTGTTAAGGCAGGTCTAGTAGGGCAACCATAAGGCTGGTGTGGACCTGCCATTTAAATCGAACAGAAACTTGTTAAGAATCCCAACTGGCAGGAGGCTGACCAGTTGGCTATATACAAAGCGTGGAGGAGTTGAATTCGGGACCACCGAAGACAAATCCATCTAGTGGCAGGGAGGAGGATTTGAACCCGGGACCTCCGGATTACAAGTCCAGCGCCCTAACCACTAGGCCACGCTGCCTCCTACGGCTATCGGCTGTGCATGTTATTGTCGAAACATAGTTTGATCGGATAGTCAAGTACAGTAATGTAAATGTAAATGTTGTTTATAGTGGTCATGCACTTAGCTTCGAGATAGCTAGTTTAGGCATGCCACTGAAACATAGGAAACAAATAACTTAAAATGAACATAACATGGTTAATGGTTAATGGTCTTCATTGTTATTTGCAGTGGTCGCTCTTGTAATTTCCATTGCAAGTAGGTAGTTTAATTATTATTTATTCATTATAAATGATATTTACAGGAGACAACCCGCAGTACAAGCTGGAGCTGACATCTTGTGACAGTGATGCTGTTGTTTGGATTCTGCTCACTCGACACATCACGCAGAAGGTATGCTCCTTCTGCTTTGAACGTTTCAGAGTGGAGGATTGGGCACGAGTTTCTTTTTCTTTGACCCGTTCTCATCCCCATAGTCCTCAGTTTTCGCTTCTCTTAGCCGGCAGGGCCTTGGCACGAGAAACGAAAGGCTCTGGGGACATGGGATTTTTGAATGAATTCGAATTTTTTTTTGAATTGCCGTTTGAAACAAAGAAATCTTGAGCGGAAGTAAAAAACGCCATGACTCTCCCATACAGTCAGATATAGAAACATCACGACTGCATACATGAAGACCGGAAGTCCTAGAATCTAGGACTGGAAATCCTTTGTCTCCAGCCCTTCGTTTCTCGTGCCAAGGCCCTGCCGGCTAAGAGAAGCGAAAAGGGCCATGGGGACGAGAATGTGACCTTGTATTCTCCAACTCATTAACAATTCGTCATAACCGCGACGATGGTTCGGATATCTTGATTTTTGCTATTTTTTTTCTCTCTTTAGTCCATGGTTAAATTTCCATTGAGAAGATATATCAGACACTCGCGGCAGTGCATCATCTTATTTCCAAACGCCATAAATATTAAAAAATATTCCGCTGCTCGTCGAATTTTGAACTCCCTTTTCGGTGTTTCTCGTGTTTGATATGTTTTACTCAAATTCCGTGCTATTCGTGTTGAATAAAGTGAAAGGCTGAAAACCAGGAATTTGAAGGAGCGTCCCCGATGAGCTTTCTATAGTTGAGGCCTCAAATGTGATTAGTTAATGGTCAGGATAAATAGAGTAACTTGGAATTGCCTGCGAACACCGCTTTAGATAAGGAACACGTACTCTTCAACTAATCGCAAACTTATGTTAATCTGTTATCGTATAGGATGACTTTGCAGAGAACAAAGAGTTTATAACAGTTCACGTGTACAAATCAGACGGCGGCAGAATCTTTTATCCAGGTAAGTGGGGTGTGGGGATTGTGCAGTGGAGAAAAATACGGTCGCGTAGAGAGATTTTTTTTTTCGCTTCTCCTACTATAATCTACAAGCGAGAAAATATTGTTGCTGTCAATTTATTTAGCTTGACTAATTCCGGGTAATGGGGTTACTACAACAGGATGTGCACCATCTGTCTCTCTAGAGTTGAAAGCGCGTGTTACTCCCAGGGGTTTTTTTAGAAAACAATTTACTTTTCTAGGAGAATTCTTACAAATAAAACCCTCGAATTATTCTGTTTGGGGCGGGGGAAGGGAGCGGAAAGGGGCTCATGTTATTCATGTCTTTTTTAAATTTCTTTTTTTTCTTATTTCAGATAATCCGTTCCTGGAAGGTACAAAAATCAACAGTCCATTTTACTTGGCCAAACTGAATGCTCCCAAAGGAACTAGCAAATTCACGCTTGTGGTTTCTCAGTACGAGAAAACTAACACCATCCATTACACCATCAAGGCACGTGCATTTGTAATTCAGTTATCACTTGATTTTGTTTACGTGTAGTTATGTGCTAACTTTGATTTTGCGTATACTGAACCTTTTGCTACCAGCAGTTTTTCCCCGCGCTTTTGATCGGTTACATGTTTTCCCGCGGTTTTTGAACGGTTGCATGTTTTCCCGCGCTTTTCACGGCATACATGTGTCACCGCGTTTCCACAGCTACATGTTTTCCCGCGCTTTCCGCGGCATACATGTGTCACCCCGCTTTCTACAGGTAACATGTTTTCCCGCGCTTTCCATCGGCTACGTAATTTCCCGCGCTTTTCACGTCTAACATGTGTCACCTCGCTTTCCACAGGTTACATGTTTTCCTATCTGTATATTTACAAAATTGTATTTTTTTACCCGCAGGTATTCTCTTCCACTGAATTTCGTTTATCCGCCGTTCCAGTGCCATACACAGTTCAAAAACAGGTTAGAGATTGCACAATAGTTCACCTCAAACTTTGACTTTGCTTTTAATAATTGGTAGGCGTCAACTCGAGGTTATGTCTGCCCAGCATGTGATGGCTGTATTTTACACAGAGTTGTATATGTTGTGGTTCATCCTTTTTTTCAAATTTGATTTGATTTTCCTTTGTTTTAAACTCATTAAACACATTACCATACACAAAAACAATAAGAAAAATAAAACTTGAACCACGACATTCACAGCAGTTTACCTTATCGTTGCCTAATTCTAAAGTGAAATGTTACAGAAGCGGTTGCCTTGGTAACGGTTAGAACGTTAGTACTCCGGATCGAAAGGTCTGGGTTCACGCCGTGCCCAGGGTTGTTGTGTTGTTTTCTAGACAAGACACTGTAATCTCAATTTGCGCAGGTGTATAAATGGCACCGACAAATTGCGACAGAATGCTGAGCGGTAACTATGCGATGGATAAACGCCGGCACTCATGAGCCACGTGGCTTCTATGCCTTTACATGTTGCACACCTCTGAGTTGAGGTAACGTATTTTGTTTGTATTCAGGTGAATGGTGAATGGCATGGCAACTCAGCCGGTGGATGCCCAAATTACTCCTCGCATTCCAACAATCCCGTCTATCGTCTGCAGGTCAAGACGTCCTCGCCTTCACAAACTGCTGAATGTCTGTTAAAACTACGTGGACCCAAGTACGTTACTTCCAATTTGCTTTTGAAAGTTGTTGTGTTTTCTTCTTGTTCGGGACCGGAATGAATGACGGTTTGAACAAATCCTCGGGAAAGTTCCCCGCGCTTTCATTGATTACTTGCTGCTGCTTCGTGATTGTTCTTTGTAACCGTTTGTTGTTCTGTCATTATTTGTAGATTTAAGATTTACGATTATTTCATTACAAAGAAAAATATATGTTGTTGTGATTGTTTTTTTCTCTCTTTTTTTTGCAATTCAGGCAATTTTCAGTGGGAGCCATATTTCGCTCGGTTGACCTCGCCCCTGACGGGAAGCCTGTGTACGAGGCCTACTCTGAAACTTACAGGTAATCAAATCAATGTACAGCAAAAATCTTCCGAATGTTTCCGAGGCAGCTAAGAGCTTCCGAACAATTCTGAGGATCTAGGAAAGAACGCTCTACGATTTTCAAGATTGCTTCTAGGTGGTTTGAAAGTTTACATGTAATCTATAACAAATATTCTCGGTGAACACTAATCGTAATATCAGAATAGGATCTTTTTTTTATCAGTAGAGCGAAGCCCTGAATTCCCACTGTGCCTTCCTTTTGTTTCAGACCTGGCTTTTACGTTCAGCAGCTGACCAGAGTGCCCGCGGGAACATATGACGTGATTCCTTCAACCTTCTACCCAGGACAAGAAGGGCCGTTTATTTTGACGTTAGCAGCGAGCTGTAACATTGCGCTGGCGAAGAAATAGACATCACAAGACTTCCTTTTGATTAGGTGTTCTTTGGCTAGCAACCTCGTCCCCAGGATCTTCTCGGTACTTTTTTGCAAGAAGATCTTGGGCTTGAGTTACAGAGAAACGAGAAGCATTGGGACGAGTCAAAAACTACTGAAAGGGGGTGGGGTTAGGGGTTGGGAACAGGAGTAGGGACAATAATGAAATAGGGCTTACCAGCCGCTAAATAAGTGCAGTGAGAATTTAAAACCTGAACGTTCTTGAAAAGAACGAGAATTTTAATTTCAATGCTAAATTAGTTCCATAGAAGAATAATCTGCTTACAGAGGATGTACTACCTCACTCTCTCTTGGTATTGCACGACGGGTCTGTCTCGTTTTAAAAGAGCGAGCCAAGGTGTATCAGAAATGAGCTAATCAATAGGTCATTTTACATTTGTCTGCTCAATAACCTAGCCTTTGAATGGTAGCAAGGCTGGAGGTGACCTTGCATTGGCACAAACCTCTCAGCTTTTCTCATGTAAATGCAAACTAGTTGGCATCAAAACAACAACAGTGAGGTCTGTATCAAAACAACGTCAATTCCAGCCTCGCTGCCATTCAAAGGCCTGGTTACTGAGCAGACAACTGTAAAATGGTCTATTCAATAACTTGGACTGAAAAAAATCCAGAATTGTGGAAGCATCAGATGGGTGAATTCTAAAGTCTTTTCACTTGTAATACTTAGAAATTTATAATGTATCGCGTGGTTAGTATTTCTTACCAGATATATTTTCGTCAAACCTAATAACAGATTTGAGTAGTCTACTATTGAAATTTGTCATTTGTGGCCGAGTTCAGCTCAAAGGATGAAAGTTACTATTTGAAAACGCACACTTCTTAAGGAAACAGTTCATAAGAATACCATGTAAAATAGCACAGCTGCTTAAAATCTTTTTCCTCAGCAGAAGACAATCACCCCATGTCGTTATAATGTGTAGAAAATATTGAGTATTGAATAATGAATAATGGTTTCAATCGAAGAAAGATAACGTAAAAGTTCCTTCTCTTTGGAAAATAAGGGCTATTTTACAAAAACATTTCTTACTTCTCCAGAAAACTAACATGGCCATCATCAACAGTTTGTGGAAAAAGTCCAAGTGGAGGTGAACAACTGAGGATATTTACCGTGCCGCGAGGTAAATATCTTCTGCTATAATTCAACGGCTCGAGTTCAGTAATATCCAGTATAACTGAAAAGGAATTTCGCGTACGACACATTAAAGGAGCAATGTCACGATGTTTTAGTCATTTTTCTGATTACTTTGAAATTGAACGAAACCTTAAAATAAAGTTTCCTATAAAAAAACACCAACGGAATCATAAAAACGCGAAAATGACCAAGGATGGTTTCAACTGACGAAGATTAAGACCAACAATTTGAAAAAAATTGCCAATTTTTTCAAGATGCGTTGTCCATGATATAGCTCCTTTAGTAGCGAATTAGAATGTCCGAAAAATAGAATTTATTGTACTGGTGTGCACAAGCAATTATTCATCGCGGGTGCATGTAGCGCGTCAACAAACTTGTTCAACTTATGCTCCTTAGCATGTAGAGTAGGTATTTTCTATAAATGAACATTTTGTAGTTAAATTTGCTATCTTTGTTAAATTATCAAAAAATATATGGAAGAGGTTTTTTATGGATAATAAAGCAATAACGAGAGGACAAAAGTGTGGAAAAAGAAATGTTTATTGTACATATCGTAAGTGAGATGCCGATTTCTCGTACCTCGCGATAATTTGACCAAATGTCGTTTCTCTTGGATTCACTTAGTCGAACACGGCAATCCCTTAACCCCAATTTCTCGAGCCATTGGTTTCACTTGATGGTTGGAAAAAGTCGCCGGGAATCCAAGGCCTAAGGCGGTATATGTTGATAGGGAGTAATACGTGTTTTACTATCAAAATCACTAGAGAGGTAAAATGCATTCGCAAAATTTGGCGTGAATTTAGATCACGTCAATTAAAAACGTGGGCACTATTTACTCATCGGGAAAGCCAACAAAATGTTTGAATTTCGGCAACTCTCTCCTCAAAACAGGATGGAAGCCTTTAAAATTAATCAAAACCTGCTTAGATTCTCCGCCTCTGTTGGCTCGATAGCGTCATTATTGTTCAAATTCTGGAAAAACAATGTTTACATGGCCATGTAGCGACCGTTAAACATCACATCGTTGCTTACAAGACGCTCGCAAACACGAACCACGTGACAATATTTTTTTGATCACCTGTTAAGAATCGAACTGCTTCAAGATCAACTTTCTAATGGCAGTTTTACCACCCTAGTGATAGTAATTGGGGATTTCGTTCAAAGAAGGAATGTTGGCAATATTTTAAAAACGTGTTTCTTATAAGAAGAAAAGGGAATTATAAATATTACGCCGTGTAATGTTTAAATTTGTAGTATTTCCCAATATGCCGGAAAATAGTTGAAGTAGACAACAGATTGCACTGATGAATTGTAATTATGTCATTTCATTTACATGCGAACATATACTGTAAATTAAAATAAAAGCGCAAATGTTTCATGTCGGCTTTCAGTAAATAAATAAAAAATTCTACACTTGCTAAAGTTATAAATTAGAACCCTTTTCTTCATCAGAATCGCTTTGCGTTTAACATAACTGAAGCAATTTATGGTATAAATTTCATATTTCGCCTCTGATTCAGTGTTCGCTTCTCGTGGGATTTGAACATGTGAAGATACAACAAAAGCCAATCAAACACTGCGAAAAGCATATAATTGTTTTTCAAGTTATGAATGGTGCTGAAAGCTCGTATACAGAATTAAGAAAAGATTAAAGTTGGCTTTTCCCCGGCTTTTTTTCTTTCACAACTGGAATACTAAAACGCTAATTAACAATCAGTTGACAGCAATTTATTTACAAGTGTTTGAATAAATATATTGATTACCATTTCGACTTTGATGCATGGGAAAATTGACACTAGAAACAAGCTTACACGCAATCCGTCTTTAGTTTGTCAATTTGTGTGCATTGCTCGTCAAGAAATGATTTTTCGGGATTAAAGCGAAATTTGTAAGAACGGTAAGTGAAAAAGAAATTGCTGTTTTATTTAATGATCAGTTAGGTATTTTTTTATCTGTTATACGTGCATGAAAACTGAAAATGTGTGAATGAACACGATTTATGTGACAGACGAAACATTTTTTTTAAATCGCCGCGTAGATATCCTGTTTGAAAGGCTTAAACTTCACTAAAATCCGAGATACATAGGGTTCTTAATTTCACTGTGTAAGCCGGGAAAATATATTTCATAAATATATTTATTTATACTCTTCAATATTTACTTCATTTGCAAACCAATCTAGGGGAATTCATCACTCCGTTTATTTATGATGAGGGTCCGATCTCGGTATTCGACAACTAACGAAAACGGCGAAAATCAAAATTTCCAACAAGCAAGCGGCTCAACTTCTAACGAACAAATTCTATTTTTTGGTAACCTTTTTTGGTGAAATTTAACTGGTAGTTGATTTACTATATAGCCACTGCTAGCAAGAGTTTCGGTGTGCTTGCTCCCCGGGTTGCTCGCACACGTTAATATCCGTACGAAAAACTTTGGTGGAGCATGCATGCAAGTTCTGTATAATTTGATCGTCGCTTCCTGGACAAAAACGATTGTCGTACGAAAAAGGATGGGTAAATTTTATTTGATGGTTTTTAAAATAATACGAGCAGGAGGATATTTTATAAGTCGATCGCGAGTTATACGAGTCGTGTCGTAGTTTTTCGAGCCCAAGGGACAACGAAAACTGCAAGAAACGTTGAATAAGGGTTGTATTATTTGAATGCTTTATTTCCCTTGTATTTGAGGCTGTTTGGACTGTTTTGGAAAACCTCGCAAAACACTGGAATTGGAGAAAGAAGACAGTTCGGAAAATCTGATCGTCCTAATCAGACTAATCAAGCACCCGATCCCTGCCAACTTTGCGAGCAAGATCACAGAAGTTGTATTAGTCGAAGAATAGTTGCTCTGCCACCTTGGGCCCGTTTCTCGGAGGTCCGGGAAAAACATTTCGCACCCGGAAAACCATAGCCATGATAGCAAAATCTCATCAAACCTTGTGATTACAGAGGTGTTTACAAAATATGAACAGAGGTTCCCTTCATACAAAGTTTCAGGCCCAGCCTAGTACCCAGGCGTTCCCTTCCCGCTTATCGATTTGGCGCGAAATTTCGTGACGTCACCGAATGACACTGAGCGACACTGGGCGGCCGGCACGCCAACCCGTTCCCAGGCCCTTACGTGGATGTCGCGCTCGACCGAGAGAGGAGGAGAACGCCTACGGACTAGGCTGTTTCAGGCCTATATTCTCTGCTTTTAAGATACAGATAACCTAAAATGGCTATTGCGGGATTTTCGAGAAACGGGCCCCTGGCTTGATAACAATACAAGGCCAAAACAGTTCATTTGAAGGCATAGCAGTTAATAATTTACAAAAAACCGCCGCGCGCACAGAGCATCAAGTGACCCACATAGCGTACCGGAACTTACCCTGGCGTCCGTAGCATGAAACGAGTTGGAGTATTGCTCCTCCCCAGGAAAATTACCGCCAAATTAGGTGAATTAAAACAATAACCACTTAAAACAGTAAAGGAACATTTCAATAACACAGCAAGTACAAAAGAAGCCACGAATGAACAAAAGTTAAAGAAGATTGAAACGGATTGCGATATGGGTTTTTGCAATAGTGCTAGGCTGAACAGTTTTCAAAATTTAGTCTCGTTTGCTAGTTCGCCCAGGAGACATATTTGTTTATAATGAAGCTTAAGTTTCATAGGGAGTATTTGGCAAAGCGCAATAAAATATACGAAACTCAGCTGTGACATAATCCCTTTAATCAGTACTCCTTATACCAAGAACAAAACACGAAGGCCTCAGTCAGCGCTTGGACCAACGTGTTTGGCTGCTAGGTCATTGCGTTTCCCACACGACACGAAAATATTGCGTTTTATGGCATGTTGATTCCTAATTTGAGAGCTTCGGTGATTCGGTTTAATTTCTCTTGGTCCATCGCAAGTGTTATTTAAGTTAAGTAAGTAATGTTATTTTTAAATAAAGAACTTTGTAGGATCTGTAAATAAGGCAGTTAAGGTTGTGAGAAAATTGATGACGTTACAACAAAACCGACAATTGCTTCGACTTGCAATCATTGTCGTACCCACGGACATCGTTTTCTTTTCAACGAGATATTCTAGGAATGAGAATACTGGCAAAATGGTCGACAGCTTTACACATCTGATTGTCACTTAGAATACAAGTTATATCTGTTGGCTGCTGTGTATAACAGTTTCATGTCAAATTTTATTCAGCCCACGAATTTCTTAAATTTGAAGACAACGCCGTTGCTACTAAGAGATGAACAGAACACTGCTTATCGTTTTCATCGCATTCTCGGAATTTATCCCAGGTAAGTTTTAGCTTTGTTCATGATTGAAATTTCTGTGTAGCAACAACGATAGCCTGTTTTAGGCGTTCGGTAAGTTGTGGAGCAGCAGGGAAAATGGGACTGGCGCGAAAAAAATGGCGATGGGGCTTGGGGCGAGGAAGTGATCAGAAAGAACGTGTTCTTCGCCTTCTCGCCACACCCCTCGCCTTATTTTGTGCTCAGCGTTTTCTGTACTGCGCTAATTATGTAACCGAACGCTAGGAACAGGCTAGCTACAGCATACATCAAACTTCGTTATTAAACAAAAACAGAAATACTACTTAACCGCTCGCGAAACGAGTCAAGGCTACAGGCTAACGGCCAATTCCCTTTAAAAGGCACGCTTGCAGGGAATCATGGTAGTTATATTTCGCGTAGCCAAGCCTTGGACGTGTTAAATAAAACTCCCATGATTCCTTTCAGGCGCATCTCTTGGAGGGAATCGGCCATCAGCGGGTAGTTACACTGAAACTAGCTTTAAACTTAGAAGAAGAATTCTACCAAATACTTTACTCTAGGAAATTAGCAATTCTTTATCTATTGAAGCATTTTAAAGTAATGCGACTTAAACTTGAATCATTTGGCCTTCATGCAAAATATATTTTAAAACATAAAAGAAATTTAGAAAGCAATATTTTTAATAACACTTTGTCTGTGGCGATCGGTAGACTTAATTTCACTAGAATGATTCATCCGATCTATTGTAGGTTTTTTAACATTAAATTTTCGGTAGCCTCTGCCCACCTTCATCAGAGTAAAAATTGCGTGCTAATCTTTTAACGAACGCAATTTTTACTCTGATGAAGGTGGACAGAGGCCACCGAAAATTTAGTGTTAAAAAACCTACAATAGATCGGATGAATCATTCTAGTGAAATTTTTAATAACGGTCGGTTACTCTCGATTTTATATAAATTTTGAACTTTTGTTCTTTAGCTCAAAAATTGGGAGATTTTTTTCTAGCTAGAAATAAAACTAAGATTTGCTAATGTTGTAGATTTTACTTTTACACAGCGTTAATGTCGTTCTCGAATGATGATTGCCCGGAGACATGTGAATTAACTTACGAACCTTTATGCGGAAGCAACGGCCGAACTTACAAGAACAAGTGTCAACTAAAGCGTGACAGCTGCTTTGCAAAGACCAAGATCGTGGAGATTCACAAAGGAGAATGTTTAAAGAGCGAAGATGATGAAACAGAAGAGAGGCAGTGAGTGTCAGTTGTGTAGACAGGCGCCTCAGTCATCCCCTTCCCCGCCTGCATACTGCTAGGATCGGTAGTGTCTATAGCGTACAGTAATGGGGACGAGAATGTTTAACAAATAAAGAAGCCTCGACCGTGCTCTGCTCTGTTGTAAAGCGCTTAGGAAGCGGCGATAGCACTCAAGAAGTAGGGAGAAACACTCGCCTAACGGCTCGTCTTTCCCCCTCACTTCTTTCGTGCTATCGCCGTTTCCTGCGTGCTTTACAACAGAACAGAGCACAGTCAAGGCTTCTTTAGTTGTTAAACATTCTCGTCCCCAGAGGCCGCGATCCTTCTGGTCTGCGCCAGGAACCGAGACCTCTGGCCGCTCCCAGATGTTCTCTCCCGAGGGTTGAGAAGATCTGGGTACGGGACCATCAGTGAATATTTCATCTTTCACTTTGTTTTAATACAGCATATAGTGCCCTTTAGAAACAAGTAAGAAGCGAAATAGGAGGGACGACAAAATTCAATATAGAACGGCAATGTTCAAATGGCACGAACTTAGGAGTCCTTGTAGGCCTGTCACATCCTTTTTCCAAGGACTCCCGGATAGGATGAAGACGTTTGACGCGAAATTTTCCCCTGGGCGTTACCCTACTTACGAAGATTATGACACTTTCATATTTATTAACCTTTATTTGAAAACACGTTTTGTTACAGTAAAAAACTCTTGCGAGGTTTCAGTTTTTTGTGTCAATGTTAGATAAAATGAATGACTTCAATTTAGACGTCAAGAAAAAGAAGAAACTATTGTTTGTTTTTCACTCTTGAAGATGGAAAGTAACTTAAACCGATCAGAGCAAACGTCTTTTCCACTGCGCTTAGCCCTTGCATCACGTGACCTCTTCCGCGTTTAACGCTGGTGCACGTGATTTGTCTATTTTTGTCGGAATACTAAATTTTTCTCTGCGATAGACTATCAACAGCCATTCCAATATTTGCCTTCTGGTCGAAGAAAAGACAACCTCACGAATAGCGCAAGTTTTGGCGTCAAATAAAATGGTAGACAATTGTACAGTTAGTCTTATGTTTTTAGAGAATTGTTTTACTTTTACGTTTGTTGTGTGAAGGAGTTTTGTTGATACCAGTTCAAGTATATGGAAATTTATTTCTGTGTGTTTTTATTCAACAGACCATACAACTGTTTGAGAGTCGGGCGAGGGAAGTACCTGGCGTGCTGAAACAAAATATTGTACGATCGGTTATCAAAGTCTCCATATTGAATAGTGCCGGTGGGTCTATTCAGCCAAGGATGAAAACTGTCACTTAAACACTATACAAACAATGACACAGCTTTAGATGAAATTTGCTGGAATTTGAGTTATTCAGACCTTGATGTTATTATTTAACTTAATTGCGCGTGAAACTCTCGGCGGTGATTCAGACACAAAGAAAATCCGCAACGTAAGCACTCGAAAGCTCGTTTGCCTTCAAATCTTCCCAAGGCAGAAATATATTGAAATTGTTTTTCTTTCTCCCGTCGTTTCACCTTACTCTTTTGGTTTTTAACGATTGTGAATACATTTTATCTGGAGTGACAACAAAATAAATATATCATGGTTTGTTTTGAGTTTTGAGTGGGTTTCTTATCGTAAAAAACTTAGCACAATGCGGTGTAAGATAACGTAATATTGCACGGTGACTCTAAATATTACACAAGAATTTTCTTCCCCAACGCGAAACTAGTCCAAACTAGTTGTTGGGTAGGCTTAACTTCAGAAAAGAAAGAAATTAAAAAAAATAAAACTTTATAGAATTACAGTGCAAATTTGGCGTGAGTAATGCACGAATCGTTCCGCTGCCAAATATATAGTTAATTACTAGAGGTTTGAGGACCTCAAACTTCGTCTTTTCGTGACGGCTTAAAGTGTCTTCTTTCTCGAACAAGCGCGTATTGCAAACTCACGTTTCGCCATTTCGCAAATCGCACAAAAGGAACTAGAATATTGCCCTTCGTTACTGAAGTTTTGCGTCTTATGCCTGAATTAGAAAGTTTTGTGGTTTTTCTCTACCAACATAAAAGGCGTTTTCTTTTTTCCGCGAAGCACCTGCGTGCGTGCGGGCCTAACATCGCTCTCATGCGCGCACGAAACATAACCGATTTAATTTAATTCTTTACGTTGTGAGTCCTTAAAATATCTTCAAGGATGACTTAAGTGGTCGGGAATAAAAAATCGTATGGGAAAATTTTAATCGATTTATTAATATGTAGGCGTTAATCATCTCAAGTATTTGAGAAATCAGGAAAAGTTAAGTACATTTCGCCAATTTCATCACGAAAATTAAATTGGAATGGGCCCTGTGATGAATCGTGCATCTCAATAAACCGGAATTGTCAGGCTTATGATGCACGACTGTGTGGAAAAATTGGTCTGCTCTGTTAAAGTCTTTTATACTAGTAAGAACAAATAACAGGAAATGGGCGATTAAGCTTTATGGACGTGACTTTATCACACGCGTGACTGGGTGATTGTTTCTCAGCATGACACAATAGTAAAACTTCGGAAAAATTGTATCGAATATTGTTAAGAAATATAAAAGTTTCTGAAGCTTAACGCGTGCATTTTTGCGTGCAATTGCACGTCAATTATATACGAAATGTTAAGTTTTTGAAATGGTCCGCGTTTGAACTAAACGATGAAATAATTTATAGAACGCCTTTTCGCAGCGAAAAGGCGCAAGTCCAATTTTATTTGAGCCGCGTTTTCTCGTCCGTGCTAAAATCCATATTCAAACAAAGATTAGGTAAAATACTTCGCATAGTTTTTTTAATCTCGAAACAACTAAACGTTTCGAGATTAAAGTTTCCGCTGAGCTAACAAAATGGGCAATGGGGAAAAATGGCGGATGGAATAAATCTTGCATCATTCAAGGAGCGGACTTCGTTGAATCTCGGAATCAAGAGGTGATACGATGTTTATGATATCATGACAGAGTATGTTTTCGTACGAATTCAATCTCGATATTAGTTTTATAAAAACACAGTTATACCGACACTTATGATCGGTTTCGGTTATAACTCTGTTGTAGTGCTTCGCCAAGTGATATTGTTGTCTGTGCAGGATTCACAGAGAAGCTAAAACCACACGGGAAGGATTAAGAAACTAAACAAATTACAAAACCCACGTATTTACATTGGCTGACAAACGGAACTATGCCTATATAAAACAAAGTTTCGTAAGCTAAAAAGGATATCTATTCTTACACCGAATGAAAGAAGTCCGTTGTTGATATGAGACCTGTAGCAAAGCAAGAGGAGAAAATTACTTTCGTTTTAAAATGCCTGTCAGTTTAAATCTGTTCCACACAATTTATTAAATCTTTCAGCGCTATTTCGTTCCTTATTTGGATCCTTAAGCGCTATATTTTGACAAGAAGAAGGGCTACAGCATTCATAAATAGCATTCCATAAATAGCCACAAAATCGTAGACGCCCCCAAAGTACAATGAGTGTGCTTCGCTCACAGGTACCATGAAGACGCAAGTCTGAAGTTGTCTTTGAAACGCGCGGAAATCCAGCAATTCAGTGAATTCTTTGCCTGTTTGTACGTGCGGTGAATTTATTTGCAGTTCAAGGAAGCATCACACCAGGCAAACAGGAGTCTTGTCGAGTTTCCCGCCAGGAAAATAATCGAGTTCACACACGCCCGCGGCTGCCCGCTAGTAACTGCGGACTCCAATTCTTACTTCTCTTTCACTTAGCTATAATTGCTTATAACCATTAATCAGCGTTGCTTGAAAAACCAATATAATTATATAAAGAAACACCGATCAAAATATCGACTCTATTCGC
Source organism: Meandrina meandrites (assembly GCA_963693305.1). Taxonomy (NCBI): domain Eukaryota; kingdom Metazoa; phylum Cnidaria; class Anthozoa; order Scleractinia; family Meandrinidae; genus Meandrina; species Meandrina meandrites. The sequence goes on along the minus strand of OY855908.1, from coordinate 4,806,919 downwards.
GTATCCTACACTCAGTGTAACGTATCCAAAACAAAGTATTTCCGAAAGCTCTGAAGAGAAAAAACAACAGGAATGTTTGTGGATGGATGTACACCCAAGGAAATGTGTACAAAATATACAACTTTGTTTGCATGTAAATACGTCCAAGCTGCGAAAGTTGTCACTTAATTGACCGAGGCAAGCTATTCAAAATCACTGACCCTTTACAATTGGCGCTATATTGTCTTATGAAAAATAGAAACAAAACGCTTTTGTACTTTTGCAGAGCTAAGCATACGGCAAAGACACGCTCGTCTTGCAAATTTTTACAACAAAACAACTAAGTTTATATCCTTTTCTTAATTCTCCAAGGACAGTGCAGTTTGGGCCATTCTGTATATAATTAAACGACTGAGCGTTTGAAGAACAAACTCGTGCTTACTAGCAGGAATGCGTAGGATGTTGAAAGAAGAAATTTGCGGCGGGTGTTTTTTTTCTGTTTCTTTGTATTTGTGGGTGGTTTCTCTTCAGAACGGTAAAAAAATTGCAAGATTTCCAACCGACATTCTTACCCAATGACAACATGGCGGAACATTCAATGACCGCTGATGAATGACGTCATTCTCTTGCCTTTGTTACACGTGTTGCTCAGGAAACCTGCAAGAATAATATAAGGGACCATACAAGAGCTCGAACATTATTAATAACGACATCTCGACACGCGAAGAGCAACTCTGCGTGAACGTGGAAATCGGAGGAAAACTCGATCAGGCTCCGCTACGAAGGAATTGGATAAGTTTATAACGTCGTGTTCAACAGTTAAAGCTGCACATTGAAGAGGCGGAATTTAAATGGGTTTATTGCAGGTAAAAAGATTTTCATACTTTTTTTATGCTAGAGAATTGTAACGATTGCCTGTATAAATTTAAAGTAGTCTAAGTTTACTTTTCGTTTTTATGAATATCGGAATCGTTTTGCAAAATTACGTTTAAGTACGGCAAAAACACTTTGAAAGGAATGTAAAAACAAGTTGTTACGTAGAATTTTCACTTAAGTTTAGAACAGGCAATTGAGGCTTTGAAACATTCAAGTGATAAGGCATTGCTCAGTTAAGTAGGGCTGTTATTTGTGGTATACAATCAATATTTGATTTGAAAGGCACACTCTTATTAAGAAAGCTTTGAAAGAGTTTTCCAATATTTCAAATCGAAGATTGGTGCACGTGTTTCTTCTTACTCAGGAAATTAGCTTGTAATCGCTGTTTTAAGGGAATCAGGGAATTTCCCTCGTGGGTATTTCAGGATTACAATGATAACGCTTAATTTCGCCTTCCACAAAATTGCTGAATCGCCTATTTTTGGATCACGTGGTGATGTAAGAAAGCAATGAACTGTTACGAACGGAAAATGAACTGGAACAATTTAAGAGTCAATTTAACTGAGTTTTCGAGAGAGAAGAAACGATTGCTCACCGCTATTTTTTCAACAGAAAACTCCGGAAATCGACTAAATTAAGGCAAAAAATGTCCACTTAACCTAATCACTCTCGAGCTGAAATGCTAATTCTCGTCTTAGACTGACATACGGTGTGTTTTTTTATTTCGGGGAATTTGTTGGTAGATTGACAAGATAGTATCAGTGTCATCAGACCATGTAGTCCGCAATGCCGTGAACTGAAATTTCATGTCAATTTTTAACGATTTATAGAAGTTTCGCGTGGGCTGTGACCCGTGAAAGAATTGAAGTAGCCTCTTTTTTGTTTCGAACATTAGGTCCAAAAATATTACGCACATACAAGAAAAGAAATCACGGAATTTCTTTTGCCCGAGGCGAAAACAGTTATCATACCAATAAAACAAATGAAGCATTTTTTCACGTAGATATTTTTGTATTTCAGGTTATTTCAGTTGTCTTTGTTCTGTACTCGATCGGCAATTCTGGAGCACAGCCGTCGCACAGTGGACTCTGGAGGACGATTCAAAGAAACAAAAAGCATACAAGGCTATTGACGGCTCCTCCAAGACGCTGTAATCATACTTTGCCCGGCTCGGGCTATGCCGTACATACATCTACTTCAGACGCTTCTTTATGGTACAAAAATGGATGGTTCTTAGCAGTTTACAAAGACGGCAATATTAATGGAACCTCAGATGCTAGGAGCCCCGACAGTAAGTAGACAAACAACCTACTGCGGTTGCGATGCAATAATATTTGCTGGGTAGCTTTGAATGGTAAAATATTCGTGTCTCGAGTTCTATTACAATATAGATTATTAAACGCCGTATTTATGACTAAAAGAGGTCCTCTGCATATGTTAATATGCCTTGCCTGGACAATGAGCCTCCAAAGTTAGTCGACAAGCAATACAGGGACAAAGACAGCCGATTTTTTTTTTTTTTTTTTAAACTTAAATTAGTTTCATTATACATTTTGCCTTCCTTCCCTAATATGAAAAGCCACCAAATAGTCTTTATTTGTTGATTGAATGTCAATTACTGTTTTTACTTGCAGTTAAGCTTCAGCTCCAGTCTGTCGGAAGCAGTTTAGTTCGAATATTCAGCAAACAAGCCTGTTTGTTTGTTGCCATGGCAGCCAATGGAAAAGTATACACAACGGTAAGTTATTAAGAAACTAATTTTCTTTTAGTTTTATCCGGAAGAAATTCAAAACACCGTATCGACCGCAGACGTTTTTCTTTATTTGAAGTGTCTATTTATTTCAAGACTTGTTTAGATGAGACACAGGCATCCAAATAAACAAATATGTTTGATACCGTAAATGCTCCTTAAAAATCCCGGTTCTATCTTATGCGAGAGAATTACTGAGCTGGCCAGTCGCAAGACCTCCAAATGATAACTGGGCATAAGTGAAAATCTTGAGTGGTCTTAGAGTGTTAGTAAATTAACCTCTACCAGGGTTATTGGTAATATCATAAACTGGCGCATTATAAAGTGACATTCTTTCATCTGAAAATGAAATCGACTGTTTTCAAGAGAAAGGTGGCTACGTTTTTCAGCTCGATTAAAAGATCGCCTCTTTTGGAGTGGTCCGAAGACATTCCTCTTCACGTTTGAACACTGCACTGAGAGAAAAGCTCGATAATAACCGCACTTGAATCATCCAAATGTTTAAAACCGAGTGCAATTCGTGTGTATGTGATGGTATTCAATGCCGGGCAAATATTCGCTCAGGGGGCCTGTGATTTCCCACGTTTAATATTCTCATGTCGTAATTAGAAACAATTCGTTTGCGTTATTTAAATTGTGCGCTCACCGCAGTGAAACCAAACTTAAAAAAAAAGAAAAGAAAGAAAATTAATTTGATTTATTGCAACTCGCATCTATTGTCGCCCGACAGCCGCTCAAACGAGGTGTGCAGAATTTAGCGTATATTAATTCGCTGCGAATTCCTTTAATTGAAATTCCAAGAAGAGAACTCGAAGCACTGAATTTGATTGAAGGTAGATGTTATTTAACAATATATCTTACTTAACAAAGTGTTGTTTGTTTATTTTTTGCAGGATGAACCAACAGAAGAAACGGTGTTTCAACAAACGCAAGAAACAAATGGATTTGAAACTTTTGCGTCCAATAAACATTTCATCCCACTCTCCAAACATGCGCGAAAACTGATGTTCTTATCCATGAGGAAAAATGGTCACGTAAAGAACGGCACGCATACCAAAAGAAATAACAAAACTTCCCTGCTTTCAGTGATTCAAGTTAGAGAGACAAGTTGAGGATAGCTGACCTTGACGACAAATAAATCTTTATTTATTTTGAACTGATATTATTTCTCGACGATTTCGTCTGAAAGCAGGTTTTCAAGACGAACAGAAAGCCAATTTATATTGTGACAATTGAATATTTAGATATTTATTTTTTAAAAATGTTTAGACTAATAAATCTATTTAATAGTTTTGCAGAGTCGAATTTCAGAATCTAATATGTAAAAGAATATTTATTAATGGCCTAAGGTGCCGAAAACAAATATTGAAGACATTCAATAATGACACAACAGAACTGTCAAACAGTACTGGCTTAGAACAGTTAGAATCCTTAAGAATTCTTAAGTCTTAAAAAGACAATTTGTTGCCTGTTATTTTGAAAACGGATATTTCTCAACGTGTGTTTATACGCGATACAATGGAGAAGTGCGCGCGACGAGAAATGTCTCTTTTCATAGGCTAGACATGATCGCAAAATAAAATGAAAAATACGAGGAGTGCATATCAACTGAGGGTCACAATAGAAATGATTGCTAGCCGTCTGAAATACCCTATCACATAAACATAGTTCGTCATTTGGCAGTACTAAGTGAATTTTCTAACAACGAAAATAAAAGTAATTAAGTCAGCATTCATTTGCAGATAGAACTCGATCTGTTAACTTGCTTTCTTCTTTTTTCAGATCTTTTGTTATTTTTAATTCAGTAAATAATTCCACTAAACCAATTTGACCAATTCACCAGTTTCACCCCCCTCCCCTCCGTAAAGACCCTCATATTTGATAGTATTTCACAATGGAAACAATAATTTTATTCCGACAGAATAGCCAACGAAAAACCAAAGCAGCGATATTTTCTCACTTATAGGTTTTCAAACAGCTTTTAATTCATGTCTTGCTTATACCATTGGGTTTTAAGGAATGGTCTTTGTTTAATAGTAACAAAGTTATATAATTATAATTAGTTACATTAAGAACAAATAAGTGAAGGTGAAAGTATACTTGTAATTCAAGAAGTACATTGAAATTAATAATCATTTGGTTATGCTATTTTTATTTTAGGTAGGATTTTCCAATTGAAATAAAATTGTATATGTCAAAAAAATGTGGTTACAAACTTAATGCGTGCTTTCAACAAACTGCAGTACACATCTACAAATCGTTGTTTTGTGACGTCATCAGTCTGGAAATACCTCCAAATAATCAATTATTAGCAACCCGGGTAATTGATAGTCGATAATCAATAATTTACAATTGATAATTATCAAATTTAATATTCAAAAGTTATCTATAAGAAGTAAAAGGGTTGTCTTATGTTCACCTGTCTCAAAAGATCGCCATGCAATTACATTTCCCTGAGCTGTTTTGTGCATCTTAGCTATAAAATTATATTAACATTGGATACATTAAAATTTCATTTTAAAAAGGAATCAATGCTTTATAAATAATAGTTACTTGATGCGCTAGAGCCTTCTTATACAACATAGCTCATATCTATGTTAGAGTCAACAGACGATTCAGTGCTCCCTACTAAACTGCCTCGCTTTTGAATGAATTTCTGAAGTCTCAAATCTTCTTTCGGATGTATAATTCAAATATGAAATCTCAAAATCTACACAATGTAGAGAGACACTTCATCTTCACCTCGGCGATTAATACAACTGCTTAGTTCATAGTTCCAGTAGTTTCTTTAGAGTTCATCGGATGCTATATTTTCCGCCGTAGATAACAACTCGGCTTGCTGATAAACCTGTGCACTCGATGCGCCGACACTTGCGTGAATGATATGTGCTTACGCGGTTTATCATGGAGAAGGACTTTAGATGATGAACAGATAAATATACTGCTGTTACCTGTTGATTGAGAGTGTAGAATGTACGGTATAAAGTCTGGCAAATATTGCAAGTAAGATAAACGAGCAATCTAGACTGCGAGCAGTTTCTCTTTAGCTCTAAAATCCGCAATAATAGAGAGCGAAGCCGCGAGCCGCGAGCTGCGAGTTGTGAGAAGCGCGAGCGCCTGTGCTTTTCGTAACTCGTGTTCGTCCCCACGGATTTTAGCGGAGCAAAAGAGAAACTGGTCGTAGTCGACGAGCAATCGCAGTGTCACCCAGCATGTTTTCAAAGCTTTTTGCTTCGACCTGACAGTAAATCTTAATCCTATTTCGCACGAGCAAGTATAATTCCCATGCTTATTGTAAAGCTTTTCGGAAAAAATGTTCACGTGACAGGCTTCTCAACACGGAGGCTTCTTAAAGACACAAAACTCGTCAAGTTTTGTTGTGCGAGTAAAACTGACTTCTTTGTCGCAGAAAGTTTTCTCGTTTATTTCTGTGTACTAGTCTGTAGTTCAGTCGATGGCATGGTAGACCGAATACTTTAAGTCAGCCACATATAGTCTGAGCTAAGCTTGTGTCATTTAAAGATTTCCGTTTCGAATGCATATTTGAAAACTTTACGTAAAAAATTGCAAAGTTCATAAGGCAAGTGCAATTTAGCACAATTTTCAAATGCCAAACAAATTACCCACTTCACTAGAAAATGTTTTTATCCTCAAGTATCTTCTTTTGCTCCAAAAGGTAGCCAAATGAACAAATTACCGTTTAATGTGGACGCTGAAGGTTTTTAATAGTTCGGAAGAAAACAAAGGAATTTATTTAAAATCCATTAGTTGTAAGAGAGGCCCTTTGGTGGCTGATGTGAATAAATCGTTTAGTTCAACATTGTTTGAAGTTAATGCAGTGGTTAATGGGAACTGCGAATAAGTTACTGAAGAGATGTGGAATATGAGTGATAAAGATTGAAACTACCTTGCGCAGCGTAGATACTAAATGTTAAAAGAAAAATTGGTAAATTTCTACGCTGCTCTCATATATATTATTGTGTCGACGTTGCGGCAATGCTGCCTTCTTCGGGGTACAAAACTGTTGGGAGAAAAGCGGTTTCTAATTACTGTAGTGGAACGAAAACTAAAGTACTCACGGTGTTAATCACTAGCGCGGCAAAATGCAATAAATTAGCCAATCAAATCTCCAAGCGAAAAGCATGTAACTGGTGACACGCAATCGCGGGAAAAGAAGGCGCTGGTCACGATTGGCTTTGCTTGTCCAAACAGACAACATAATGGCTTTAACAGTTGTTAAAGAACATAGCACTAGTTTTTTATTCGATTCTGTAACAGTTCTGTTGGCGATGACTCTGTTTGTATAACTATTAAAACAATTGGTCTTTCGGCTACTTATCCAAAGCCGAATGAACACAGAAACGCTGACTACAACTGATATTAGTTCTCCACTTCAAAATGCCGTTATCGACCGTGGGGTAGTCACGTAAGCCTGTCAATGAACAAAGATTCTTCAATACTGTTAGCCATTTGAAATAGAGCGCACGAAATTTGGTTAAGCGAAGCTCTTGTTGTTTCAATTGAGACATTGTTTTGCTGATGATAGCCTTCGAGGTGGCCAAGGAATCACTTCAGTAAAGTACAAAGGAGAAGAAAAAAAAACGAAAACTAGTTGTTGAGAATGTATACCGCCATATTCTCTGAAAAAGCGCTAAAAACAGTATATAAGTGTGTCAAATGGGAAATAGAGCTTTAGATTACTGTAAAAGCCCGGTAAATTCTGAAATATGCCTTTCGTGAATGGATTGGGCATTAAAAAAGTAATTCTCTTTTGCGGCTTATGTGTCTGAATAGATCATTTTCTTAAGTATTCTTTTCACCTAATGACAGCTGAATCATTGTAAGTAAAGTGGGGTCGGTGGATTCCATGCATTTCTTGAAAATTCACACAAAAATAAAGCCAATTCAGTGAAAATATAAAAGCCAAAAAATTAATTGTTTAACAAAATGGAGCCGAGTGATTGAGTACCATTACCGTCCATTAGTAAATCTCATTGCATGACTAGATCACCCATGTGCTAAAAAATCGTGACTTTCAATAATCTAACATCTAATTTCAGTTTTGTACTTTTATTTGCGTCACTACTGTGAGCTCAACAATGTTTCGCAATAATACAATCAGCCTCTCTCTTTTTTTTACAATAACAATCCATGTTTTTATTAAGCTCGTATTTTATCCTTGCAGTGCAGTTCTGTGCAATATATACGTAAGTTCAAGCAGACAATTTATTCCTGACAATACTTTGTTAGAAACAGACGTAATATAAATTATATTTCCTTGTAAATGTGGATCATAAATAATAAATATTCTTTCATTTTTTATTTCTACTATTTTCTCGGTAATTTCTGTTTATTTTTTCGAATATCCGTTTTGTACTGACTCCACAATTAAAGTGATCCTTTACGCAGTTATTTCTTTCCTCCACACACAACATCAAACTCAATTAAATAAAGTTTTCTTTGATAAATAATGTCTGTAATTTGTCGAATACAAAACCAAGTCATCATTATTGAGTTTTCTGTGATCGTTTCGGAAGCTTCCCGAAATCGTGCCAAAAACAGAAAACAAACAATGTCCATTTCCACATTCTTCTAGCTAAAGGGAAGTGTTTAAATGTTCAGAAACTAGTTAGAAGAATATGTAGCTGACAACAATGTTTATGTTGTTAAATGATTAAAAACTGAGATCCTTTGTGGAGCCGACACGTTTTGTTTCCTTTCCTCGGATGACCATCCTTCTTCAGAGCAATGAACATGTCATGCGGCGTGTCCCTGTAGTATTTATGCGAAGAAAACGTGTGGAAGCCATTGGCTCTTATCACGTGCTTGAAAATTGTGCTGTCTGTCTTGCTTTTCTGCAAAATAAACAAGAATGCAAATGAATGTTAAATCTTAATATGGAAGGAGAGGAGCCCAGAACTTAGGACCTTGATGTTAAAGCGTAATCCAAGTAAAACAGATTTAGTGCTTGTTTATGCTGATTTATATTTAAATTCCGAACGCTGAAATATTACACATTTATAGAAAGTAGTATTTAGTATATTTTGAATATAATCTAGAAACTGAAAAGTTTCTAGATTATCACAACCACCTCAAATGGAAGTAATTCTTATAATACTTATCATTTGTCACAATTTGCATGAGTATTCTACACCTCTACACAAAGGCAAGCATAGAACTAAGTAGTGAATGACAAGGCCTTTGTGGCCATGAGCCACAAGCAAGAAAAAACGCTCCACGACTCTCGATAAGAGGGTCGGCGAGTGAGAGTTAAAGGCCAAACGAGAGCTAGAGTTTGAACTCGTGTACTTTTGTACTTTGTTCTTTTCTACACTGTGCCTCCGAATTAAACATGTTAAAGATTGGGGTGGTATGTGTCTCATCTTTAGCGCTTTTTGCACTGGCACCTTTTGGCTCTTCGTGTAATATTTTGATTTTAGAAAACATGTCATTTTCATTCCTGGTATTCTTGGAACCCGTTCACGTGCAAACGTCGGGTCACGTGTTCTATCCGAGCAGATTTTTAACGCGTGATAGCACACACGACCAACTTCTTGAAATAAGACTTTCATCAGAATCTTTCTGTTCGGCACACGCTAGCTTTAGGTTAATCTTTGTAATTCTTTGGCGAAGAAACTTGCCATATGCAAAGTTATTTAAGGAAAGCTTCAATTGTATTTGTTTTTGTAACTTACGCAACTCAAGGTTACGTTAATTATTGGTTATGCATGATATCGCATTAATCCAGACTACCAACATGACAAATCGACGAGAAATATAAGGATTTGTATGAAATTTTTATCGCAAATATACATAATGATTCGCAAGTGATAATAAACTGCTGCAAAATGTGTAAGCTGCTTAGCTTCTAACTGTTTTAGAGCTTCAGCGGTGAACCAGAAAACTTAAACTCTCTGAAATGTGGGTTTACACCCCTGGAACAAAACAATAGGTGGATATTAGACAGTTGGTTTGCACTGAAACAATATTGGAGGTGTTTGATATAAATAAACCTCAAAACCCAAAGGAGATAAAAATTTCATTGTTTTAGCCATCTTTTCGTTGACGTCGGACCGTAGGTAAACTTAATAAATGGTTATTATTGTCATTCTGAAGTAACTATCTTAATTTGTAACACAGTCATACAAATAATTTTATTTGGCGTCAGGTGGTCTCTTGGCGAGTCTGGGTAAACCATGGTGTCATCACGTGACAAATCTAACGTTCTTAGTTCCACACGTGAAATTTGACTTTACTTTTTAATGTTCATTGATACACAATCTAGACTTTGCAAAATCGATTCTGATAACAATCGTTTTGCACACTTGTTAGTAAAAGAAGACTTACATACCTGAAAATCAGTTATATTTTTATCGGTAGGTATGTAACATGTCCAAGCAATTCGCATGTTCAACTACGTACACGTCACCTGATATTCTTTGTTTCGCTTTGATTGGTTTTCCAACTTAAGGAAGCGGTATATCACAAAGACGCGAAATCAATGGTCGGTGTCTTTGAAATGCTGTTTTGATAGTGTCGCGCTTTGATATTTTATACAGTAACAATTTTAATTTCGGCAGACGTCCTTGACACAGTGTCAAACCCTGTGCATATTGGCAAATTTACAAGTTTGTCATTGCGGTTTTCTTTGGACAAATATATTGGTTACTATTCTTAGCGCCAAGAACAAAAAATATTCATGGCTCACTGACTGAAAACAAGAGTCAATATTACTGCCTAAGGTGGCCGGCAATACCAATATTTATCAGCATTAAAGAAAGTGAGATAATGTATACATGATTAATCTGTGTATTTGATAAGAAAAAGTGAAGAATACTAGTCGAGTAGAAAATTCTGGAAATAAAAGTATTCTTTAATTTTTATTTTTATAACCACATAGTTATATAAATATACGGTTTAGGATATTTGAGTATTTTTTTATATCAAGATTGAGCCATGGGGTGAGAGAGGAGGGAAAGGTTTTGCTGAATTTCAAACATCGATTTCTGGAACTGCCGTAGAAGAGAAAGCTGGGATTAGTGCAAAAGGAGTATTGTGTTTTGATAAGCAGCGCTGTAAAAAATCTTTCAGAAACAAATGTCAAAACACCTCTCGAGTCTGAGTTTCCATCGTAATACTGACTAAATTGGAAGCCATTGGCGTTTCAGCAGTTTAATTCACCTCTTTGTTGTTGGAATATATCGAACGATCTTAAAACAAGAAAGTTTGAAAGACAACGCAACATAGCTTTGAATTTCAGTCACTATTGAACGTATACTAGATGTTTGCCTTTCAGACAGTTGTTTTGCATACATAACATTTTTCTTCGTGGATTTTCAAGGAATGGAATGCCATACGAAACGCAAATAAAACTTGAGAATAAGTGGGTTTATACTGCTATATGACATAACTCTTAAAGTAAGATATTCTGCTAATAAAAAAGTGATCTTTTAGAACATAGTGGTGCGTAGGATTTTCTTGTCCAAACTGAAGATCAAAGCCTGACTATTGTAAAAGGGAGGAACTATAAACAGTGATCAATAATTTTGGTTTCATAGTGCATCGATTTCGGTTGAACCAGTTGTAAACAATCGCAATATTGTTCTCTTTAGGCAAAACGTTTGATTATATTTTTTAACCAGGGGTGGCTAAAAGATCAGACATGCTGGTTTGATAAAAATTCGGGGCTTGACGAGTTGACCTGAAAACTTCTCAGTATTGTTAATGTGCTGGATTTCTGATGGAATCTGTGGGAGGCTGAGGGTGCAACTAGAAAGCTTTGCTGTAGCTGACATCAAGAACATTGCCAAAAATATTCAACCACAACATATTTCTAAACTACCTGAGAATCACTTCAATAACAACAAGGTATAATTCATTAAGTCAACGGCATCAGTTCACTCTGAAAAACTCAACTGTTTACTCTGTTTGGTCGCCATCAGGCTTTCATCTCATAGACCAAGCACGACCCCACAAGCATTGCTATGTTTTAGCCATATCAGGGTAGAACTGACACTCATCAGTCAATCACTATCTAAAGGGCCGAATTTCGATCGACCGACTGCTTTAGCTTTCTACTACGCAAGCAAAAAGAATTGCTGTTCGAAATTCTCAAGTTGAAAACAGTTCGCTCCAATAGCATTTCTCTTACAAATTGAAAAGGATTCTGTAAATTCTCTCAGTACTTCATCGTATCGATGATACTGATCAATTTTCTTATACCATAAGACTATCGACAGCACGTTTGATTTGCCCAAACTGACCATCGTTGAATGTTTCATCACAAAGTTTTATCGTATAAAATCTTTTTGAATTATTCTCTGAGAGTTCTTAGAAATCAGTTCTTTGTCGGCATACAAGGTGGAACGGTAAAGCAGAATGTAAATTTGTGTGTCTAAAGTTCCATGTAGCTACTTTACTTTTTCCACTGATGATGCTTTAACCCCGGCCCTGATTAAATGTAACCCATGATAATGACGCGAAATTCATATCGAATTGGCGAATTGGCGCGAATTGTATTTTTAGATATTTGCATTAAGCAAAACACAAGTTTACACAGACAGTAAAAGTCATCCATGCAGTGAGAGCAGTTAAACTGCGTAAATTCATATCGTTCGGGCCTTGAAAATAAATCTCCATCACTGTAAGTATATCACCATAATAGTCTTAAAACTGAACTTGTTTGGGTAAAAATTCTATGGTCAGGAAAACGCATATAAGAAAAAAGTCGCTTGCTTCCGACTTTGATTTAAGCTTTCAAAAAACCTATGGCGAGTCGTTGCAATAAACACTTGAAATACTCTGCTTAATGAACGATCGCTAATAGAAAATGGTATAGTTAGGTAAAAGGTAGGCAATGTAAGCAGAAAAAGAATTGACAAAGATATTTAGCTTACCGTGGAAAACAGCCCTCCATTGCTGTCCATTGCAAGATATCGCTTCACTTCAGGGCCGTAAATGTGCACTAATCCTTCATCGATCGACTCTAGCTGCAGGTTGACTGTAAGCAAAGCAACAATATGAATTACAAAATTGAATAAACACATTAAAGAATAGATTTATGAAAAGACAGTTGTGTATTTTTAGACCACGCTGTATTAAAATTAAAGCAGGAACTTCCGTTGATTTGCCTGAATAAGGGCCAACAAAGAGCAGACTCATACAGCTAGACATTCCGCACAAACAGTGCCAGTGTTTACGAAAGAACTCATCACGATTTCTTTGCGTTATAAAACCGTGAAAGTTACAAAGCAAAAGGAGAAGGTCGTTACCTCGTTCCTCGCTTTCGTCAGTCAACTTCGGACTTTGTCAGCCATTTTGTATAGAAAGGGATGCCAAATTATAATGTTCGGTTCAGTGTTGTTGACTCGGTTACATTTATTTGGAATTGTATCGGTTTCCTGCGGTTTCTACAGAGTCGAGTGCAATTTGTTAGCTTTTTATAGCTTTTTTTTAGGGTACATGAAATGATCTCAATTCGTGCAGACAGCTTCTCAGTTTTTACTCGGATTTGAAGAGTTGTGGCGAAGCCATCTCGGTTTATCGTTTGTTCACTTTGTAATGAAAAGTAAATTCAAAATTCTGCCCAGTCATGATCAGTCATGTTCACAAGAAGAAACTAAATAACAGTTCAAGAACATAATTTCAGTCATCTATACCGACTCCAGTTAGCCAGATAGGCTTTTATCCTCGCCTTTGAGTTGCATCGCGATTTTTTCCAAATGGAATCTGGTGGACATGTGGAGAACTGAAGTCGCATTCTGCAGAGGTGGAAACTGCCGAACTTCTCAAGTAGTGTTGTAATTCCCTCTCCGCTGGAGGAGCAAAGGATTTATCTACGCGAGCACTGATCAAATATGTCAGGCAAACGAGTGAAATAAAATCTGAGCCGAGAATTCGTATTTCTTTTGAGATACAATCTATCAAAGCTCCTATAAACCTTCTAGAATTTTCGAATGCACCATGAGAATAATATATCTATACGCAGCTTTGAGTATTCGTTGTCTTGCAGATTATAATCTATACAGATTTATTCCATTGTGGGAGATAAGGTCACGAGAGTATCTTCCAAGCGCTAAAGCGCGATGATTCTGTTTTGAAACTAAAAAACTTGTAAATAAGGGATAAATTTTACTGTAAGGATTCAAATATGTGTGTTGAGAGAGGATGACTGCCTATCACCTGGACCTAACAGAATGGAAATTTCAGCGGGACTAATTTAAACTGAAAAAGTCATTTTTGTTTCTCAGCTGTATAATTTTCATAATATGCACAAAACTTTCAGAAAAGTACAAGCAAATTACTTGAATATTTGAATTAAAAATGTGCTTTATACTGACGTATTTATAGCAGTTCCAGGACTTGCGCGACATGCATTTTTTTGCTCCTTTGCTTGGCTACTCAGCTCGATCCAGGCCACGCTTGGAGCAACATGCCCAGTAACAGAGTTACTGAATTCTGGTTGGCTCAGACAATCTGTCTAAGTCAATCACGTGAACAGGGCGTTCTCTCAACACTTAAATTGTGTTGAGAGAAATTCCTACAGATGCTCGAGGACCTTCAAAGATTCCAAAGTTGGTTCAAAGACTTCCGATGAGTTCCGAGGATTTCCGAAAATTTCCGAAGATCAGTTAACCTGAATACAAATATTCCGGAGTATTCTACTACATTTAATGTTGAACAACCCAAACTTCGGTCTTGAAATAATTATTGGAAAAATTAAGTGTCATATATTTATAGTGCTATTCTGTAAATGATACTAACATTTCTAATCGCTTGCAACAGGACTGCAACTTATACTGTTCTAATATTGTAATTTGGTCTAACGATCTGAAGGTTGATAGACGAGACGTCGATTGGCGGGATAACAAAGTTATTAGTCTCTAAAAAACTGTTGAGCTGAGTTTCGAACGTTAGTCCTTCGTCGGAGCAAAGTGACGTGCTCCGACGAACAACCAACATTCGAAACGTCAGCTTTCAAAATTCGCAATGGCGGTCTATTTACCTTTATATCAACTTCCAGTTGGCAACAAACTAAGTGTTGAATGGTTACCCTAACTTGATATTTAATGCTCTCATATGGCCGTCGATACAACAGACAACAGCATTTGTTTGTATCACAGCAATACATAAATGCGGGTTTTTCCCAAAAAAATTGTTTGACATTTTAAACTTTCCGCGTTCTTTAATTCTTAACTTTTTCAGTTCCTGAAAACTGTTTAAGAACTATTTTCATGTGATGTCCAGCTGCCTATTTTTGTGGAAGTTTTCGTCCCTCCCTTTAAGGTAAATTCCCTCCTGTTCAACCGGTTGAGGAAGTCAGCCATAACCGGATATAACAGGATTCAATAAGGGCTTTTCTAAACAGGAAACTTTAGAACACGTACGCCCGAATTAAGTTCTTATATCAAGGAAAAAGTGTAGTCCATGGTTTTTACATTTTCAAACTTCGATTCACCTTGAAGTTTTGAAGAGAAACATGCAGCGAATATTCTCAGTAATTTGTGCTGAAATGATATCGATTGCCATGAAGCGACAATAAAGTACTGTCGGCATTATCTTCAAGATACTTATGTTTTCCGTTTTCACTTCCCGTAAGCTGAAGATCAACGCATCCAGGCAAAGCAGAATTTGTTCTTTCTACAGCAGATATTTCATCACTTAAGCCAGCTGGCTACCTGCTTAACTGAAAAGGGTAATTTGACTAACAAGTTTTTAACTCGCCAATAATATATAATGATCATTTTTTATCCAATCAAGATCCTAACCATAAAACAATTTAAATTAATCTCTTTTATCACTTTAAACATGAACAGCTAACACTAAACATATTAATGCTGAACTGGTACAACTAGATTTAAGTTGTTTCAAAGACAAAGTTATTTGCGTCCAATATTTCAGCACAGTCGTCATATATTTTCATCATATCACCTATTAATATTACATGTAAGTCAGTGCGATATTTAAAATTGTGTGATGTTAACCTTGAACTGGAAAATTTTATCTTTATAATTGGGTTCGGTTCCTTTACATTTTTTGGCTCCAATTCATAAGTGTAATAATTTAGGAATCTCGTGTTGATATCATCGATAGTTTTTAAAATTCTTCAGTCGGTCGAACACGTTTTAGAACTTCTTATGTCAAACCTTAGGTCTGAAAACTGTTTGGCAATACAAATCGTGTTCAACCATGCAAATATTATACATGAAAGAACTTATTTTACTGCACCTTCAGCGTTGCCCTGTTCACGTGTTCCAGTGACATTTCCATCATCTTGTAGCCTCAGGAACCAGTGATTTTTACCAAACAGCTTCACGCTTGTAACCGTGCTCTTCTGGGGCTCACCCGTAACACCAGAATCCCTCAGAAAGAAAATATTAAGGTTGATCTTCGCCGCGGACCAATGTACGGTCTTCGACTGCAGTAGCGCTGACTTTGTTAATACCCACTCTCTTGTTTTAGCGCACCGGGCCGTGATTTCAACATCAGACCGTCTATTCATTTGGGTCTTGAGTGCCTTGGCGTCCATTTAAAAACGTTCACGAACCAACAACAGCAATATTTCGTTTATCTACCAAGAAGGAAAATTTCATCACTTAAGAGAGTAAATTTGCGTTTGTCGGAAAGGTACGTGACGCAAAGTGTTGCGACACTTTGTGCATGACGTTAATGAAGACACGGCTGAGTAGCAGGTACTTAGAAAGACAATAAAACTGTCGAGAATTTTGACTACAGGTCTCATTAATGTGCATTTAAAAACTTGCATATATGAGTGGGTCAAAATGGTGAATTTTTTTCAAGGTCACAAGCTGTAGTTCTCGCTCCTAATCGACGCGAGAAAATCGCAAGCATTTGTTCAAGCTTGAGTTAGAAAAAGCATATTTTTTACTCCAGTTCTGTTTAAGGTTTAAGAATCTTTGTTGCAATTGTTCGAACTTAAATTCTGAGTGAATCAGCTGTATTTCCTTACAAACTAGTTTGAGCTTCATCAATAACTGAACGTGTAATAAAAATCTTAGTCAAGTCCCAGAATAACAAAGTCTTTAATTGTATTCAACACGCAAAAATAATCCGTGAATTTCGCCATGTTTTACTTAAATAATCTTTTATGGTAAAATCAAACAAATAAAAAGTAAAATTGCTGACAGATAATCTTTTCGCGTTGTCAACGCTCAATAATTGCAATTTACAAACGATGACATCTGCCGATGCATTGATAACTACGAAACCCATTTTATTAATGACTAAATTTTTACGAGTTGGTGCAATAAGATCTACCTACACAAAACACATTAAATTGATCCTTTCTGTTATCAGTGTGTGACTCGATGCTTTTTGAGAAAATGATTAATGGTAACAAATGAGTTAAGACTCCCGGTGACGTATAAATAAAATCGTATTTGAACACTCTGGAATATACATCAGTTTTGATGACTTCTATGACGTCATAACCTTACTTAGCGCCCGACAGCGCTTAAGAAATAATTTCTTTTACTTCTGAAATTAGATATCGAAACTTTCATCACGAAAACAAATCACCTTACTGATTTTCATGGATTATTCAAATAGGTTAGTTGATACGTTCTGGTGGAATTGTATTTATATTCGACAAAGCTTGCGCTGAATCATACTGGTTATAAAATGCAAATTTTATTCCTTAAATTGCACGAGAAAGCAAGTTGTATACACATGTGTACTAAAATGACTCATTTGCCAAAAGGCACATAGCAATTAGCGCCTCGTCAAGAAAATTATTTTCCACGGCTCCTGATTCTTTTAAACTAAACTGAAAAGAAAGTTAATCATGGTGAACATAAAGTTCAATTTCATTTTAACAAATGTTTAGGGTAAATGGCAGAAAAAATTAGTTTCATTGGTGGGTTTATTTGATAAAAATGTTCGTCCAGCCACGAAGAGAAAAATCACTTTCTATCGGTTTAGATTGATTGTGTTTTACAGAATGACGCGTATCCTCCTCACCTTACTAGTTATAAATGTCAGAGAAAATTCCATAAATTATCTTCAGGAGTATAAAACTTTCAATAAACTGCTTTCATCACGATTGTTCATTGTTTTTACTGACGTCATATAGCTAGATTTTCATCAGTTGGAAAAAGTAACGCTCGGCGACACGTAATTTTAAAAATGAAATTTTAGGGGTTGTTCTTTCACCAAGTGAATGGGTAGAAAACACAATTTGTTAGATTATGTACGTTTTTTAAAAATGACAATCTAAAACTGTCATGTTGCTATGACAACATTAGTTTTTGAATGTTGGTAAATACGCCGACTTCTAACTTTCAGAATCCACGTTGCATTAAATGTTTACACTAGTCAATTATTATTCCAAACACGTTTTGTGATCCAAGGCGTTTGACTATGTACTACAGTTTTCATTTGAACTACGTACATTCATATTATCCAACTTGAGTTGATTTCCCACTGGAATTTATAGCTTTTAGCATTTCTTTTCGAATGTGTTGTTATCTAAATTAAAAAGAGCGAAATGTGGGGAGTCATTTGATCTTTAACCACCGTACTGACATATAGACAACACTGACGCCCCTGTCTGAAAACTGCAATTAAGGTATCTAACTCCAATTGATTTCCCACTGGAATTTATAACTTTTAGCATTTTTTTTTCTAACCTCTTGTTATCTAAATTAAAGAGAGCGAAAACTTCGGAGTCACTTGATCTTTAACCACCTTACTACCATATGGACAACCAGCTAACACCCTTATCTGAAAACTGCAATTAAAAGATGTCATAAACTTCATCCATATGCCCTTAGGCTTATTTTAGGGGGAAGACTATTCTCGGAAAGCACTTTACGTTTCAAAAATGTTTCAGGTTATTTTTGGAAAGGATAGTAATGGCGTACTCAGAATGCTGAAAAGTTACACCTTCTACATAACGATATGAAACAAAACAGGTTCTTCAGTCGCAGAATGAAAATCACAAGTCTCTCTAACGATATAAGATCACACAAAACAACTACTCAAAACTCTTGAAATCGTGGAAAGGTATATATCTTTTTTAAGTCGAAGGGCAAACATTTGAACGGGCACATTATGAAAAGGATTTTTGCGTCTGAGCTTAAATTTGGAAAGGTTGATTTTCGGTGGATTATCGCCCAGGATTTTTACGGTGTCTCTGCGGCTGACAACTTTCATCTTTTAAACTTGTAAGATACATTTCATCGATATCTAGCTAGCGTAGACATCAAAGATTTGCGCAACGCTTAGAAAGACCACAATGAGGCCAGATTATACTATTCTGTTCATTGTTTGAGTTATCGATAGCTTTCTTGAGCGGTGCGTCTTTGCATTAAAGGCGAATTTAATCTTAGTGTCAACCATAACAGCTGTTGGATTTTTATGAATTAGATTAGATTGGATCAATTCAAAGTAGACTCTCCATTTTCTTCCTAACCAATTGCAGTGTTTCATGTACTGCTAGCTGATATTTTTGAAGATGGTTTGTTGATTCAAAGGCCGAATGAAATTCTAAACTAAATTAATTTTTTCGTTAGTTAAATCATAAGAAGACTAAGAAAGAATTATACCTAATGCAAACTAGAATTGATTTCCCTGTGCAATTTCCTTTCCTTATCGGCTTTCAAAAAGTGTGCAAAAGGCGAACAGTGTTACAAAAATGCTAAAATTTTGGCACGTTGTGTTTTTTAGTGGTCATTATTTTTCATATTCTTTCTCAAACACATTCATGTTTAATACTGTCATTTATATTCCAGTAGCACTTCGAAAAAGACATACATTAAGCTTGTCCTTGGCTAATGGCCTATAAAATTAGTTTGCTTCAATTCCTTGTGTAAGCATTGACAATCTCTTTGCAATTTAAAAGTTCTTTTTGACGATTTAAGCTCAAAAAGGCACTACACAAACCACAGAACCGATGAACAGCTATTAAACCACTTGCATATACTGGCTGAATTTACTGAATGAATTCAAGGCGACGGAGTACGCTAGCTAATCTGCACGGCGTTGTATTCTTAGTAAAAGAAGACGAAACAAAAAAAGCTGAGAAATGGTTCCAAAAAGTTCAGTGCAAATTTGGCCCAGCTTACCTTCACAGTTAATATCAGCTCCTGCAGTCCGCAGGCTTCCCGCATTCAACAGCGCTGCGAGACAAGCTATAGTGAACGGACTCTCAGGGCGATACGATTGGAAGTTTTTTTTTCTGCGCTAGGGAAAATAACAACTCAGTTCTTATTTCACTGCAAAGCTGCCACCCTCGGAGGTGAAGAAATGAACAGATGGCGAAATAAAAACATGTCAAATGTTTAGAGATATTTTTCAAAGTGTTTTGACTCAAAGTTTTCCTTAATGAAAGCGGAACGCCCAAACAAAGCCTAAAGTCGCTGGCTGGTGATAATGGCTCAACTCCACTCGTAAATTTTTCCTGACATTTGCCCCAAACAAATTAATTTCTGATGGCTTCTACTAAAATTGGGATAGAAGTGCCGCTTTGTTTATGAGTTGGTTTGATTGCTTTTGCCAAAGGGCCGTGTAATAAGAAAATTCCATCATCGGGTAAACAACATTTGGTGGTTTGACTTAAAATGTTCACAAATTTACATGTGTATGGCTCCCCGCGAAACGAAAATGCTTTGGAGACGGATGCTAAGTTAATGTTTTTCAAAACATTGCCGAATTGAACATGAAATGTGCTGATTTGCATCCGCTGTAATCAAATTTACTTATATAAACTTTTAAAGGCTTAGACAGAATTAGAGAATGGTATGCAAAATATCAAAAATTGCATGGATCTCGGCATGTTTTTAAGTAGTTGCAATTTAATTAACAATCCTGGCTGGAGACCTTAATCATACCAAAAAGAAATCATTTCATTTTTAAAATATATGTTTTTTTTCCTGTTATATATTATCATTTATATATGTTTTTTTTTTCAGTTTTGCTATTTGCTAACCACGTGGTGCTGTGTATAACAATTATTTTTGGATCTTCGGGGGCGCGATAATGTAAACTTTTATTATAGTTTTGACGAAACTATCAATAAAAGCGGAAATGAAAAAAAGAAAAAGAAATAAAAAAGAACAAATTATCGATAGGATATTTTTGTCTTCTGAACATGAAATAGCTGTATGTGCACACACAGACAAAAGTCCGAAAAAAAAATGAAATGTGCAGGGTTCCCATGATAAATCAAATTAAGGAAAGATGAGCGTTTGTTCATTTAATTTGTCGCATGATGGAATCACTTTGAGGTGCTGGTCGCAATGCTTTGACTGCAATACTGCTAGTCTTCATCAGGCATAATGAAGACTACAATCCGAAGACATAATTCCTTGGGAAACTCACTGCAAAAACATTAACGTGACATTTCGTTACGAATTCACAGAAATGGAGAACATCTTTCCCCCAAAAGCTATGTTTTAAAATAGAGGACAACGGGAGGCACTGTTTTCTCAAGGCACATAACATTGTAACGGGGCAGTGGGGGGGGGGGGGGGGGGGGAAGTAATTGCTATTTTTTTTTACCTGCTTCAAGAGTAAAAACTAGAAAGTGCCCCAAGAATTGTGTCCTAGATTGTAGCAGTATTGAAGTCGAAACGTCACAATCCATATCTCAAAATGACTCCATCGTGAGACAAACGAATAAGCGTTCATCTTTCCTATCTCACACCACGATGAACAATAACCAAAGCATCTTAAAATCAAAATTATTTTATTAGTATTTGGCTCTAAGAAGTTAGAGAATACACTTTTTTCATAAGAACGTCTCATTTTGGGGCTGAGGCTGAGTGTCCTTATTTTTGTTAGGATTTGTGGCTGAAAATGACGTTCTTAAGTTCCATATTACAAATATGGACAACAAACCGAGATGTTCTACACGGTGTATCATGCAATAAGAAAGCACTATTTTTAATGTTAAGGCATTTCATAATTCTAGGCATTGAGTTAATTGTTCTGTTAGACCAGTTTTGCATTTATCTACTGCTCATCTAACAAGAAATTAAAACAAATGGGCAAAATAAAGATATTCTCTGGCTCTCAGCCTGGGGTATGTTCTTAGCATGTTCTTAAAATTTTGGTAAATATCAGCCTCGACGTTCTTATAAAAAAGGTTCTTGTGAAAAAGAGTATATAAGTAGTCGGGATAATTTCGCACAGCTGACCACATCTTTCAGTTTTATCAATAGCTTTTATTTCTTGTACGCAAGCATCACTTTACATATTAATGTACACACGCTAACTACTTAGTTTACATTTGTACACACACTGCCAAACTTAACATTCCAGTATTTCAAATAAACACTGTTAGTATATACCACACAAGTGAATAGTGCTTTCCGCGCGCGCTGATTGGTTAACTCGGAGGTGATTAGCAAAGTGCTATTCACCTCCGAGCAGCGGAATAGAAACAAAATGGCTTCGCGCGTCGCACTGTGTACCGAAAGTAATGTTTTGGTCCGTTAGTTATTCAACTTGTGTGGTATATACTAAAACAATTATTCACCTCAGTGTGGGTGAAAGTGGTGGATATTTACCTCGCCGCTTCGCGGCTCGGTAAATATCCACCACTATTCACCTCCACTTCGGTGAATAATTGTTAAATATACACTGATGGCGTTGAAAAAATAAATATCCTTAAATATAAGGAATTAAAACCGATACTTTAGTTATAAAGTAAACCAATGACCATTTTAGAAATGGCTGTATTAACTGCAATATTTCAGACTGCACAAACAATAATGCTCTTTGAAATGGAAACCTCACTTCTGAGATAAAAAGCATAAAATTAATGAATTTTACAAGCATTTAACACACGAATATATTTGAATATGAGGTTACAAAAATGTCCTAAGATTAAAACTATTTTTGATTCCCATTTGATGGGAATAAAATGAAAAAGATGGCCTAATTTATTACAATTCTCACTCTTTAGAGTATGATTTTAAAATATCAAATTATATTACGTCGTGCAGTAGGCAATGTATTCTTGCTAACAGCTATCTGCTGTGAGGATTAAAAATTTGACCTTATTTTGAGCACTCGTGGTGAATTTGCCATTTCGCGCTTTGCCGTTTTTTCCAAGTGATATAAATGTGTCATATAGTGTTTTTCTGTAGAACTTCGCTGAGGCAAATGTGTGATATGAAGTGCTTTGCATTGTCTGCCTGAAAATTGTTTCATCATTGGTTGAATTCTGTGAAAAATACAAAAAAAGACAATAATTAAGAAAGGCAGAAACGAATACTGTATAGTGATGACGACTGTTAAGATGTTTTTTCAGTGAGTAGAAATTCGTAACTTACCGAAGAATACAAGTTTCCTTCGCTGTTCATGGCAACATAAAGACCAGTTTCAGTTCCTTTAATACGCTGGAGACCACCTCCCATTGATTGCAGCTCAAGTTTGGCTAAAGAAGTAAGAAAATACAGTAAGATAACATACACTAACAGCCACGTTTTCTGTAAACAGTTTAAATCTATTGACAATTAAGAAGCCAGTCTGTGAGCTCTGGCAGAAAGAAATGACAATCTTATCTTGTATACCGACAGCCTTCGCTGGCCACGTTAAACTAAATTAAAGGAGATGGGCAACTTAGGCCCAGTTCAGACGTCGTGCTTCTGCCGTGCCGAACTAAATTCAGGAATTAAGTTTGACAAAAGCACGGCAGAAGTACAGCGTCTGAATCAAACTTAAAATTAAGTTCGGCAAAGCAATTAAGTTCGACACGCTCTGCCGTGCTACACGACTCTGGCACGGCAGTGATTCAAACGTCGCGCTTCTGCCGTGCCAAACAAAATTCATAAATTATATTAAATGTATTTTGACGGGGGTAGTTACGGCGCCATTTTTGTTTGATCAACGCTGACTAATTGTTACGTGAGTTCAAGTAAGTCCTGAATTTGGCACGACGTCTGGATCAGAGTCGTGTTTGTGCCGTGCTACAGTCGAACCTATTACAATTAAGTTCGGCACGGTAGAGCCTTAGAGCCTAAAAACAAGAAGTCGGTCAGCATGGCTCCAAAAGTCAAAAGCCGAAAGCGAGATGTATTAACCAATCTATGTTTTGCTAAAAAAAGGTTACTAGTTAGTAAACAGAAGTTATCAAAGAGGTTTTATCCCAAGTTAAACATGCACGAGATTTTGATCTTAATTTGAAAAAATCGTGCAAACATTTCTTCAAACTCAACCCTTGTGTCTTGGAACAAACGCTAAAACCTATCTGCAATTTGATATCCTTTCAACGAATCACGTAAATCTTCCTTTTGGGGCTCTAGGCGCTTTTCGTACAATCGCAATCCGTGGTACTCCTTCAGTAAGCAAGAAGAATAATAAAATTCTTACCATATTTACTTGTACAGAGTGTAGTTCCATTAACTGTCCCATCACCAGCAATTTGAAGAAATCTTTGCGTCTTCCCAAACAAACGAACATTCATTTCAAAAGAAGGTTTGCCAGCCGCGATGGTGCTTATTTGTGGGTTGACTGTAAAAAGAGATCGACGCTGACGTGACGAGAAAAGATCTGCCAGCCTCCAGGCTACAATGGGATCAATTGATGCTGGTGAATGTTTTGTCGATTTTAGAACCGCTGAACGACACACGCCCAGAGCGAAGATTACTAGAAGAATTGCGTTCTGTAGAAAGAAAAAAAAGCGGTTTAGGTCATTAGTGTGAGGAAAATACTTTTGCGACTGCTATAGAGTCACCATGAACTTCAGTTCGAAATAGTTACGGCTGGAATTAAATTTTTTCAAATTTAATCTAAGTTTTTGTAGTCAGAGAAAAAATTAATAATTATTTTTCACCGAGTATCCTTTGATAAACCAGTAAATTTGATTGCAAAGTGTCAAAAATACCTGAATAATGAATTAGAGATCTTATATTACTAAAGTAAATGCGAAAGTTTGTTGTAACATTAACTATATATGTAAAAACGTTTGCGTTCCTGCAGGTGGAGTGACTTCGAGGAGCGATTATAAAAAAGAAACTGTAGCAAAGTTTTAGCAGCTTAAATCGTCAAGTCTGCAGCAATTCTGCACAAATAGAACTTACCATGGTTATTTTGAGCATCCTGGAAGAAAATAGTCTGTAGAGTTCAATTGAGAAGTTGTTCTCTGTAATGTGACTGTTTGCTTGTAGCTCCAAAGGCTTGCATTGCAGGCAGCTGCAAACCCTTTTATAGCTGAATATTACAATACTGTATACAAAATAGCACGCCATTTTTGCGTTTATGTTCTAACTCGTAAACTATTTAAAGGTGGGAGGTAACCGCTTTTAACCCATCCCTATTTTACCAGGAGAAATTTCATGATTTAATTTGACTTAACTGAGTTTACTCGAACAGAAAATTATTCATGTCCGGAAACGGCCAAGTCAAGCGTGCATTTAAAGATATGTTTCGGATGCGTGGTTAGTGTATCGAACTTGAATGAAACAAAGTTAACTTTCGTCGAGTCAAGTTAAGTCAAGTTTTCAACACGAGTAAAGCGAAATAAAGAAACATAAAACAGAAATTGGTAGTTTGTAGGATATTTTCTTTATCAAATTCGTTAATCACTTCGATTATTAAAGATTTCCTGTACGTAAGTTTAGCACGCGACTAGTGACAATGCAATTTACATGCTAATTTGAAAATTGGAAGAAGCTGTCTAAAAATAGTAGTTTACGTTCCGCTTAAAGAATAACCAGGTTATTCACCTCCGGAAGGCCGAATTTTATCTCAGGCCAGTTAAATTACATTTATTGTTTTAAAACATGGCCTGACTTTTTGCAAAAACAAGCAACTTAATGATGTCACGTAAGAAATAAACCTTTTTTTGCATAATAGAAATGTAGATTATAGAGCTACCTCAATCTTCGCTATTTGCTCTCTGGAAGGCGAAAGGATAAAAAATGGTGTCTGAAAGGGAAAGAAAAGGGGAAGTTAAGCTATATTTCCCAGTCGTGAATAACACATGACTTAGTAAAGACAAAAACGTTACCTTTTGATGCAATATATGCCAACTACCGGATGTGGCTTACTGCAGTCAATATGAAAGGAAGTTAAGTGGAGTTCCGGGTTGATACTACAGACTTCCGGAGGAACCACATGTTTCAAGTGAGCTCACACGCTAGCCTTCACATGACAGGGAGAGAATATTTTCCCTGTTAACGGCTATTTCTATTTTATCAATTTACGGAACTTTGTGTGGAAATTATTGCTCTTCCTTCTATACCAGCAAAACTCAAACCAGTTAAAACAAGTGAATGAAGTTAATAACAACAACAATAAAACGAGTTTCTGTGCAGGTGTGATATTATGCAAAACCGGGTAAACACGTTACAAATCGTTTCCGTTTAAAATCGCGCAAGAAGCACTAGAACATTCCATGTAGTTGTAAATGATGAATATAATCATTTGGACGCTGAATTTGTGGCACCTGTTATCCGACCAGGCATATTGAGCATGTTTGCATCAGTACTAATAAGTGAACTAAATTCATGTCTCGGTTAATGATATCCCCCTCTGATATTGCTCTCAAATTTTAGACACCTCGTGTTGTGCGACTGATCACCGTATAATTTGCTCTATTCCGAAGAAAAGCAACCTTTTAAAAACAGATTTATAAAGCATCACGTCCTACACTACGACAAACAGCAAAAGTATACCTTCTGTGAATTCTGTTTTCTTTTCTTCTAATTATTAAAAAGAACATCTCTGAAAAATTGAAAATTCATAACCAACTGGGAAAAACTAATTAAGCTGGCAGACTTGGACGTAATGTCTTACAGAGTTTTGCAATCAACTTTTATTCGCGTTATGGAATGCATACACATGCATATACTGTTTTATATTCGCCAGTAGCTTTTAAAAAACTACGTTAGTTCAGTAAATTTTCAGCATGACGCAGTAAATAACGACGCGGCAAAAAAAAAACGTGGGCGTTTCTTTGCGATTATTAAATTTCACCATTTTTTTAAATAATTTTGCAAGACTCTTTTAAGAATTTTTTATAAATAACTTCAGATTTCATCATGGCAATTCAAAGCGCCAATTTTTACGAGTTGTCGTTTTTGACTGTCGTTTATATAAGATGTCGCATCCACGTTTTCGCTTCCAAGTTCTGGATTCCATGTTGTCACTTTCACATTGTCGATTCCAAGTTGTCGATTTCACCGTAGTCAACGATGCTATGATGGTAACAGATCGGCTGGAAGATGATTGTGCGACCACATACTGAATTAAGCGTGGCCGTCTATTTCGAGGAACAAATCTTGGGACTTGCAGGAGTGAGAAACGTTTGACAGGCCACTCAACCTCTTTCAATGTGAAACATTTAAAAACCTTTTATATTTTTGCTCCAAATTATAACGAGCATATCTTTAATGAATATATAAGCAACCGTTGTTTAATTAAACACGATAATTTTTTAAGTTGTAAGCTTGTTGGGTCTCGTGTACGTGTAAATGAAATTAAAATGGAATAGGAAAATAATGGAGTGAAGTAAAAACTCGAAAAAGAAAATAATTGATGAAAGCTCTGCTATAAACAATGATAAAAATTAAATATTCTGCAGTATACAATGTCAGTAATAAGAAAATTATTCACATGCCATCGACCTGTCGTTATCTTCTGGTTTAGCCGCCTTTTTCTATGGTCGCAATTTTCGGGAACTCGCTTCTTTCGGGTAGCTGAAGTGTACCATATCTCTGCCGACCTACACTCATCTAACAAAATAAAAATGCTTTCAAATAATGTTGAAAAGAAACTGCTTTACGCAAACCTAAGGCAATATATTAACTTTGGGAGAAGGGTCTTCTCGAACAAATATAAGATCCTTTAGAAAGCCATAGGCGGGGGGGGGGGGGGTTGAGATGGGTGCGTCCGCTCCCCCTCACGCGACGCAATGGTCCGCTTAATCTGAAAGAGAGGGTTAAAATGACTGTCAGAATGCGGGAAAAGTGGTCTTCAACAACTTGCTTTTTCAAAACTTCCCGGGGAAATATACCCCCGGATCCCCCCTAGACGCTCATGCTTTCGGCGCTCGCACCTACCAAGCAAAATCCTGCCTACCGCCCTACATTTTGGTATGTACAGATGTGTTATATCTGTATTGTTTCTCAAAACAATTCAACGTTTGAGGTTGTTATTTTCGCACGGTCGCTTCTTTCGATATTTGCTAATAACCGTGAAATTGTATCGCTCCTTTCCCCAAAATGGAGGGTCTCCATTTTGGGGATTAGCTAACAACCGTGAAATTGTTATCGCTACTTTTCAGGGTCGCATTTTTGGGATTAGACAACAACTGTGATATTTTATCGGCTATTTTAAGAGGTGGTGCGCTAGTTTAAATGTTTATCGCTTCTTTTCGCATCGGAGGGCTGGAATTTTAAATTATAATTCTTGTCGTACGTGTTGTTGGGTGAATGACGCTCAATATAAAAAAGTGGTATATTATAGTCATTGCAAAACCAGTTATTTCCCACGCATTTCTTCAATAAACCACTTTAATAGGAGGTTGATCACCGAAGTTCTTCCACTAGACTGGGTACATAAAGCCGATAGAAGAACTCGGTTTCTTTCCTATATAGGAGACAAAAAGCGAACGGAAAAGCTAACAAACAAAATACATCAATTGTAATCGAAAACTAAACAATGAACAACCCGAAACAGTTGAATTTAGTTTCGTGTTTCAGACATTTGAAAGTATTGGCACCACCTTTTTGACAATAGTTGAACTAATCTTCTCTCTCCAATCTATACTGTTTACTCTACAGTTAAACTCTACAAAGGTTAAACAGCGAACTCTAAAACACCTCAGTAACATAAGCACCACCACCTCCCCTCCCATTCCCTCACTTAGCCCCTATTGTTTCCATGAGCCCGAAAATAAATGGAGTGCCGAGCGTTTTGTTGACATAGCAGCGAGAAACGACGGAATGATCATAGCTTGCGAAACAAACTCGGAACGAGTTGTATATAACTAATTAGTAGAATTCTACTAGCATACTTATGCAAATGCTGCAATCTGATTGGTTGAGCTATGGCATGCTATCAGCCATTAGTGTACATTTGCTGAAGGTCGTCTACAGAATGGCGACATTTCCTCGTTTCTCCGAAGTTTAGAAATATTATTGGATATAATTCAATTCCGGAGTAGAGTTTAAAAAATGGAAATTCACCGTTACACCAGATTAAAACGTTAAAATTACTGAATGAACTGAAAAACGTGCGTACACAACTGAAAGTTTTTGATGACAATTTAATCCACGCGCGCGATTTCCTTAAGGCATGAAGTTTGATCTAGTTCGCAATATAGATTATTTTTACTAAAGCAATTAGATTATTCACTCTCGATTTCTATGAAGTGATAGTTGATTCGGCCTTCGGTCTCTTCAACTATCACCTCATAGAAATCGAGAGCGAATAATGTAATTGTTAGTTACACTGGTTGATTGTTGTATAAACTCGTTTCTGTTAATATTAAGTTCAATTCTTCTCCCCGCGTTACGATTCCGACATTCTGCATTCGCGAGGAGGACCCCTGTTTAAAATTGACGGGAAGCTTTTCTGAATTTTTTTAAAAAGGTCCCTCGAAAGGCACCAAAAGCTAATTTGTGAGGCATTTCTCATGTTTATTTTTTACCCTTATTAAGAGTTGCAAATTCCAAAATATTTCGCTACTCGACGTGAGCATTAACAAGTGGCACTTGACATTTCCTAGACGAGATAAGATTTTATTCAATGGAAATTTAGACGTCAAATTTCCTGCCCACTTCGAAAATCCAGACGTTTAGTACTTTGAATCCCGCCCCCAGATTTCCCACGGCTATTTTTGCACGCGCTCTTTTCTGCTTCACGCATGACGGACTAAGACTGAAAACGATGGAGTGCTTGTAGATACAATACAATATAATAACTATATTTGCTTCTTTGCATTGCATGAATTCTCAAAAGAAACCGAAAAAAGACCTTACATATTATTCAACTATTTGTGTCTAGAGACTGAAGCAACTAAGTGGTTTTCGAGTCAGTCTCCGGTTTTTTTATGCCTGTAAAGTACAAAGAGATCAGAACCAAACAAAAAGGTGGAGTATTACGGTATAAAATTTATAAAATTAGATAGAAGTCTAAGTAGTATATATTTCTAAGTAACTAAGATAGGCTTTGAGAATTTTGTTCAGGCAGTAAATGAAGCTTCATTTTTTTGGACAAGTTGAAGAATCAGAGGTCCAGTGGGAATATTGTCCCAAAGAGGAGCCGCTGTATAAGCTATATTGGGTGTTTGTCTGGAGATTATTCATTTTCTTTTTCCACTCTTGTTTCACACGCCGAGAAAAGACGACACGGAAACCACTGAGCAGCTCGGTTACACCGCAAACTCGTCTCCTTTTGGTGGATGAAACAATGGTCACTAAAACGCGTTTTTATAGAAAGTTCGATTCTGAAAAGACATTCAAACCTCCCGGCACGTAGCTTGGTGTTAAATCGAAAACTTTTCATTAGTAAAATATTTCATTTTGTAGTTCATTTTTTTTTATTTTACTTCAAAAATACATTTTCTGTACATGTTCTTTCTTGTCTTATCACTGAGAGACTAACAAGAACGCCTAGCTGTTGGTTAGATTTAGCCCTCAGGCTCTGAAGTAAATAATACAAATTGTATAAGCTGGTTTTATTACTATGTACTAGTTGTACCTATCGGTAAGTGCCAACGAGCGAAATATTCATGTTGTACGTAAGAACGGATACCGAATGGTTTTCGAAAGAACTTTATAAATTTGAAATGACCAAAATATGGTAAATCGTAGTTTAGGTAATACGAGAAGAAAGTGCTCTTTCTCTGGTGTTCATATTAAATGACACGGGTTTGACAGATTGATAACTCTTGACAAATCTTGTAATTTTTGCAACGTTAAAAATGTCCCAAAATGTGGGCAATAAATGAGGTTTGGATCGTTTTTTATTGCAACACGCGATGGTTAAAATGTTTCCAAACACAAAAGGGATAGTTGCATTTCAAGAACTTCTCATAAATAGAATCCCAAAATCAAAACTGCTAAGATTCTGTAGACGCTTTTCAGTAATCAACCCAATCAAGCAATGACGGCACAGGTTTCAGTCTTGCATGCAAATTGTCATTCGATGTCATGTTTACGCAAAACTCAATTCCCAAGCGAAAAAATGAATAGAAAACAAAACCAAAACGGCCACTGAAGGAATATGTGGAGACAGAATTATAATATATTCAAGTAAACATTACATTTGCAGTTAGCAGCAAAAAACTTTCAATTTTCTTGCGTGTATACACCTTATTCATAAATGGCGGAGCGCGCGGAAGAGTTTGGGTCGAGTACATGAAAGCGAGGCGAAAGGGGCTTCCGATTCAAATGAAAACAAAGCAGAGTAAGGAAATGCGAGTAGTATCTCTTGTAATTCTTGAAATATCTCGTCAGTTAGGCAGTGACTCTTGCCTGTTGATGACTGCTGTTGAAATCCCTGGTTTTACAACCGCAGATATGGTCGTATGGTTTCGAAGTCAACACCAAAAAGTCGGAAAATGTCGTCAAAAAACCGCATCGATTATCTCAGTCTCTTCACTGCTTTATACTCGTGTACAGTTTTAATCGCCACTACTCTAGTTTCTTTTCAATTGAAGACCCTGGAAGCTGAGTATAGAAACAGGATTTAGAAAGGAATGAAGAGCTTTTAAAAAAATTGACACGTCCCTTGAAACGGTAAGTAAAGAACGCGATTTAGTAATAAAAGTTTTAACACTTCCTTGATCCCAAATCTTTTCTCTGATTTTTTCTCTATTAACTGATCCGACTGGTGAATATAAAATGGCACATACATTTGAAACCGTTGCTTGTAGCATTAAATTTATGTATAGACTTAACAGAAATTTATATTAGCCCGTTTGTGTAGTGGCACATTATGTTCTGCCACAGTTTAGAAGCGACTAGCGTATGATACTTTGAGCTTTTTTGAATAATATATAGTGATTATATTTCAGAGAATCTTAAAGTTTATTTACTTTAAAGGCCGCTCTTTCTACCTTATTTCTGCTTTCCCAGGCTTTACCTATTCTATAATTGAAGGATTTATAACAAGTTAAGTCTCTACTGAATGATCAGTCGTTGTGAATAACATTTACGCTTTTGGAGGCGAAATACTCAGGAAACCTCGTGTCATATAATTGCCGTTCTTTACTTACCGTATCAAGAGACGTGTCAATTTGTTTAATTAAAGCGCTATAATCCTTTCTTATTCCTGTTTCTATACTCGGCTTCCAGGGTCTTCTATTAAAAAGAAACTAAAGTAGCGTGAATTAAAACTGCACACTTCGAAAACCATACGACCATATCTGCGGTTGTAAAAGCAGGAATTTCAGTAGAAGTCATCAACAGGCAAGAATCACTGCCTAACTGACGAGATATTTCAAGAATTACAAGAGATTCTTCTTGCATTTCCATACTCTGCTTTGTTTTCATTTGAATCAGAAGCCCCTCTCGCCTCACTTTCATGTACTCGACCCAAACTCTTCCGCGCGTTCCGCCATTTATGAATAAGGTGTATGACATGCAGTAATTTTTAGTGAATGTCGCTTGGTATTGATTTTATTCCTTTGAGCGAAAACATAAACGTTATTTGATTTGGGATGAAATCATCGGTTAAACAATTGCTATAAACAAAAGCAACACTTAAAGGTAGCATTTAACCGACCGTGGCATTCTCGTAAGTCAAGAAAACTCCATTTGAAGTCAACAGTCCGCTTTTGATTTTCCTGTCTCTCTTCAGAAATCAAAGGACTCCAAAGTCGAAAGATTATTTCATCGCTTTGAAGACCTTGATGTTCATTTTTTCGGCGGTCGAGTATTCTGTAGGGTATTCTCTTTCCATTTAGATTTCCATAAAGGTGTATTTATCGTAAAAGGAGTGAATGAGCACATGGAAAATTTTAACAGCGAGGCGTGTGGACGCCATTTTGGTCATTTGCTCTTTAGCAAGGAGAGAGAGACTGGGGACCAGTTTGGAAGAACAATACAACCCAAATATGGGATGTTTACTTACATCCAAATATGGTTAAAAAAAAAAGTCCCTTACGCTGAAGTTGAGATTTTTTCTGGTATACGCTAGTATACGCGCGGCTCTATGATTCTGCCGCCTCGTCAGCCTCGCCTCCAACCTCGTTCCCAGGACTTTTCCCTTTTTCGTGGGGGCGGAGGGAAAAGCCCTGGGAACGAGGTTGCCTCGCCTCTTGGCTCGGCTGCCTCGTTCGCAACAAGCTCTCTTGTTCGTTGGGGAGGGGTGGGAAGTTTAAGCTTTTAAGTATCCACTGCAATAAATTAGCTCCGTTTCTCAAGGAAATATTATTAGGAAATCTTCACGAAAGCAACAATGGAAAGGTTGTCAATGGCTGTTGTTATCCTTGACTATAGACGCATTACCTTTCAGTGGACGAGCTTCGGCAAACATTTTGTAGTTCGTCCGGTTATGCGTCTCTAGTATAAAGACGGGCACAAGACGCGTTACCCGTCTAGACGAGCTACTTTTCGAAACGCGTCTTGAACGACGTATTTCGAAAAGTAGCTTGTCTAGACGGGTAACGCGTCTTGTGCCCGTCTTTATACTAGAGACGGATAACCGGACGAACTACAAAATGTTTGCCGAAGCTCGTCCAGACAGGTAACTCGTCTCATTTTGTAGTTTGTCTGGTTATGCGTCCCTAGTATAAAGACGGGCTTAAGTACTTTACAAACAACGCATTACGAAAGGCAACTCGCCTAGACGCGTTACGCGTTATGTTTTACGTTATTAATTTATTTCTATTGTTTGTTTGAGTATTTATACCTTTTATGTCACAACTTTCTTGACTTAATAATGATGTTAAGCCAACGTCGAAACGCCGTCGCTTTTTCAAGCATTTTTAGAAAGAGTTAATTATGTTTTCACTGAATATCTTATCCCACATTTTTATTGTAAAATGGGTCTCTTTTCGTTGCACCTGTAGCTCGCGCTATTTTACAGCTCGCTTGCGGTCAAGCCGCCATAAATTTCCTGCTTGGCCATTTATGGTAACAGGAAAACAGACAGAAGTTGAAAAATCAGTGAGAGAAAACTCATATTGATATCTCGCAAATTCTATTTCACGTAGTATCAGCCTTGCTGTATTGTTTGCCATGTGAATTCATATTTTTGACTGATCAGATCTCTTGTAGATCCTACTTTGGCATCTCTACTCGGCTAACAATGTTGCCGCGACAAACATAGAGGGCAAAAATCAGTGAACAGCATAATATCTCGAATAAATCATTTCACTTTTGGCGTCTTGGTTGTGATAAAGGACAGCCGAAATATTGTAAGTCTTCCTTTCTGTGTTCACTGACGTAACTATCATGTATCTGTCACGCAATAGCCGTGACAATTTTGCCGTCTCGTGACCAAGGCATGACTTTTGCTTCGGCACATAAACGTTCGGTTAAATTGAAAACAAAGATGTCGATTTTGCTTTTCTTTTTAGCCTTGGTTTGGCTTGGTTCAGGTTTTGAATGCAACTTCAAAGATTCAACAAGATTAGATGAAGAGAAACTACAAGTCCATCTTGTTCCGCACACACACGATGACGTGGGCTGGTTGAAAACTGTGGACGAGTACTTTTACGGAGCTTATAATTCCATTCAACATGCTGGAGTACAATATATTTTAGACTCTGTTATTCCTCAGTTAAGCGCAGACCCATCAAAGCGATTTATTTACGTGGAAATTGCGTTCTTCGAGCGCTGGTGGAACGAGCAAAACGACGCCATGCGAACAGAAGTCAAGAAACTCGTTAAAGAGAAAAGACTGGAGTTTATAAACGCTGGTTGGTGTATGAATGACGAAGCGGCGACGCATTATAATGCCATCATTGATCAAATGACTTATGGATTGAACTTCGTGGAGAAGACATTTGGATCAGATGCAAGACCTCGGATAGCTTGGCATATTGATCCGTTTGGTCACTCGAACGAACAAGCCTCAATCTTTGCACAGATGTCATTCGATGGATTCTTCTTGGGAAGAATCGACTACGAAGACAAAAAGCTTCGCCTTGAACAACAGAGAATGGAGCTGGTCTGGAGAGGAAGCAGAAATCTTGGACAAGATTCGAACATTTTTGCCGGGGTCCTTTTTAACGGTTATGCCCCTCCGCCTGGATTTTGTTACGACCAATCATGTAAGAATGCTCTGCCAATACAAGATGATCCGAACCTATTTGACTACAACGTCAAAGAAATAGTGAATGGATTTGTATTCGAAGCATGCGCACAAGCATCGCAGTATAAAACAAATCACATCATGATGACCATGGGTGAGGATTTCCAGTACGAGAATGCCATCACGTGGTACAAGAATTTGGACAAGCTTATCAAATATGTGAATGAAGTAAGTATAACACAGGGCTTGTGATCAAAACCTGTCGCTGTATTATAGATAGTTCTCCGTGGCCTGGAGTGTACAATCTCTGTTGAATTGCAATATTAGAAATTGAATAACGGGCGCATGTTTCGTGCGTTTTTCTCGTTCCAAGGGCCTGAATGTAGCGGTCGGTTGACGCCCAATCACATTTTGTCTTTCCCCAGTCTCACTCTCTGTTTTGACATTAAAAATCCAGATCAGAACTCGTCGAAGGCCGCTCGAGCGCGTGCGCGCGCAAAGCAATAAGACTGCATATTTTGTAGTCTAAACCACATAGTCTCTTCATATAAAAGCGTTGTCTTTTTAAGCCGCGGCTATATATAAAAAAAAATGGCCCCTGCATGCCGTGAAAGTTTTGGGAAATACATGTAGGTTTGTTTGTAATACGAGAAAAACGTGCTCGGTAATTTGCAGACAAACGACATCCATGACGAAGTTTCTTTGATCGTCGACCTTAAATCTGCAAATAATCGTGCACTGTTTTCTCGTATTACCAGCGAAACTAAGGAAAAGCGAAGCTTCCCACATAATGAATTTTAAATCTTTGAAAAGTGAAAATGAATGAGATGGACAAAAAGTTAAGCCACGTGAAAAAGGTATTGGATACTGTTGCTTCTGCAACTCTAAATCTCATAGCTAGGTCTAGATTCGTGAGTCCCAAGCGAAGATTCATAAGCATTAAAAGAAACTAATCTTCTGTCGTTAGGAAGTGATTCGTTTCCTGCCAGGGTCAGTGTCTGGTTCCATATTACTGTCATCTCTTTTTGTAGACTCTTCATCTGAGTCAAATAACAAGGAAGTATCAATTATTATATTTTTGCTAGCTTTCGTATTCCAGTATACGATGTGCTTTCTCTTTCCCCCTGGAAGCAAAAATGTTAGAACTTTGCGTAACTATTAAATCCAGTTAAATGATTGAAGTAGTTCTCTTCGCTTGTTCTAGTATCCGCTAGAGCCGCCAACTAAACATTTACAGAAAATCTGTGCTCGCAGGGCATCTCAACATTTACTTGAGTAGCTCTCGAAAAGAAATCTTAT
The DNA here is from genome assembly GCA_963693305.1 of Meandrina meandrites. Lineage (NCBI taxonomy): Eukaryota > Metazoa > Cnidaria > Anthozoa > Scleractinia > Meandrinidae > Meandrina > Meandrina meandrites. The sequence continues at coordinate 4,770,840 of OY855908.1, read as the reverse complement.
TTATTTGTTAGATCGAATTCGCCTTCACCCTCTGAAGCAGTCTCAGCTAGATTTGCGCCAAAAACAGCATTCAGCTCTTCTATCTGTATTTTCCTTCTCTGGAAGCGATCGCTCAGGAGCATTTTTCATCCAGCTGAAAACTAATGGGCAAGCGCCCGGTTTCAGTCTTCTCAGTGATCTTGTGTCAAAGCACACAAAATCCTCTTGTTGGAAATGCTCCGAACAAACTGATACCTTGAAACCTTGAAATCTTTTTTAGGATCTCTTCTAATTCTTGAAATCCATACTGTAAAGCGACAATGTAACAAGCGCAAGCTTTAGTAACTGAATGTTACTTTCAAGTTCATCAGTAATGTTGTTAAATGTAAATAGTAGACAAAGCGTAGTTCGGATCGTATTTCAGCGATCAAATACGCTTACCTTGACGAGTTTTTTATCGCTGGGAAAACCAGGAAAGATAACTCTTCGTTAGTAGAGTTATTAAAGCAGTTATAAACACAGCAGTGATCCACCATATCGTAATCTTCTCGCGCACAATACTTCACTTCGAGCTGAACGCGTGTTTGTTTACCCATTTCGAGTCACGTGACGAGTTGATGACGTATCAAGCTAAAGAGGCCTATTGTACGATATCGACTATAACCTAGATTGGTCTCTAAAACATGCTTGTTTCACGCTAACCCGAAAAAAAGAAGACAAACAACATGCAACAACCGCGCGGAATGCGCGTTAGCGCAATATACCGCGCCGACAACAAGTATCCTGGAAACTAGTAGTTCCAGGTTCTCTCCGTCCTGCGCAACGCTGTTTGCTGTGACAGGAATATCTCATGACTTTATCATGACAGATCGGAGACGAATCGTTTAAATTGCTGGGGAAACTAAAACTGATTTTGACGGAAACCAATTATACGGAGTGGTTTTCCTTTCTCTTGAGCAGAAATGGTTAATTTGTTCTCCTTTGTGGCCTTTCTTTGTGTGGGTGCAGCAGCGTTTGAGTGCAAGTTCGAAGAAGCTGCGAAGGATGAAGAGAAACTACAAGTCCATCTTGTTCCGCACACGCATGACGACGTTGGCTGGTTGAAAACTGTGGACGAGTACTTTTATGGAGCTAATAATTCCATTCAACATGGTGGGGTGCAATATATTTTAGACTCTGTTATTTCTCAGTTAAGTGCAGATCGATCAAAGCGTAAGCGATTTATTTACGTGGAAATTGCCTTCTTCGAGCGCTGGTGGAACGAGCAAAACAACTACACGCAAACGGAAGTGAGGAACCTCGTGAGAGAGAAAAGACTGGAGTTTATAAACGCTGGTTGGTGTATGAACGACGAAGCGGCGGCACATTATAATGCGATCATTGATCAAATGACTTATGGATTGAACTTCGTGGAAGAGACATTTGGATCAGATGCAAGACCTCGGATAGCTTGGCATATTGATCCGTTTGGTCACTCGAACGAACAAGCCTCAATCTTTGCACAGATGTCATTCGATGGATTTTTCTTCGGCCGTATCGACTACGAAGACAAAAAGCTTCGCCTTGAACAACAGAGAATGGAGCTGGTCTGGAGAGGAAGCAGAAATCTTGGACAAGATTCTGACATTTTTGCCGGGGTCCTCCACAACCTTTATTTCCCTCCGCCTGGATTTTGTTACGACCAAGCATGTAATAATACTCCGCCAATACAAGACGATCCGAACCTATTTGACTACAACGTCGACGAAACAGTGAATAGATTTGTATTCGAAGCATGCGCACAAGCATCGCAGTATAAAACAAATCACATCATGATGACCATGGGTGGGGATTTCGCGTACGAGAATGCCATCACGTGGTACAAGAATTTGGACAAGCTTATCAATTATGTGAATGAAGTAAGTGGGGTTTTTTTAGAGATTTTTGTTTTAATTTGATTTATTTATTTTACAATGAATGAAGTAAGTATCATGCAGGGCTTCTGATTAAACCGAGCGATCCTATATAACGAGGCTGAACTGTTCTGCCTGCCAATCCCTGCCAATCACAAATTCCAATGAGACGATTTCATTGGTTGGGAAATGCAATCAACTGGCTTTTGGTGTGGTGTGATCCAGACCGATCTCGTTTTCTAAACTAAAAATAGAATCAAAGCAGTACAAGAAATAGCATCAAGATTCTCGTGTATAAAATTCTCTGTTTTGTTGTTTGGGTGCAAACAATCGAAAGCGAGGTTTAGAAATAGCGAAAGATACCTGTAGCTATCAGTCACTGTTCTGCGAAATCAAGGAATTTCCTGCCCGCAAGCGACCTGAGCTTAGCGCCGATACTGAATACAATTACATTGGATAAATGCGTTGCAAGTAAACAAATAAATATTTATAAATTCATTTTCTGAAATCTTAATCCTCTTATTGCTGAACAATAAGGTTTTAGTCAAGGATATGCCACATAAAAGTTAGCCAAAAAGCAAACGAAACTTGTAGTTTTGAATTTTGTCGCTTCAAAATTGAATTTGGTTATTGTTCCCATTTCACGATAGTATAACAAGAATGTTTGTAAAGAGCGTAGCTCCTCGTTCGCCAAATTTCGAAATGTAGAGATTTTTTCCAAAGCATTGTTATCTTTGTTGTTTGAATCCTTGACCCATAAAAACAAAATACTGAAACGATTGTCATTGATGTGTTCAGCGTTATCTGTTTGAGCTTTCATGTCGTAATATTTAGTGTTTGTGCGTGGTGGACATCAATTTATTGCATAAATTCTGTTTAAATTTTCTTTTAGCTTGTATGGAAAGAATTATTGGTAGTTTATATTGTATATTAGCTTGTTAATTCCATATAAATGAACTGGGAAAGCAAAATTTGCGGAGCTCTTCTCTTTCACGACCGTTACTCTAACACGACTTTTTAAAATTGAAGCCAACAAAGTGCTAGACGGGGCCTTTTTATAGGCTCGATCCGTGTTTAAAACCTGTCGGTGTATTATAGATAGTTCTCCGTGGCCTTGAGTATACAGTCTCTGTTGAATTGCTTTGTTAGGAATTGAATAAAGGGCGCATGTTTCGAGCGTTTTACTCGTTGCAAGGGCCTGAATGTACCGGTCGGTTTATACTCTCCTTCGCAGCCGTTATTTGGGCTCGTCACAATCTCGTTCCCAGAGTCCACAGGCTCCACGGTCAGCGGTTTAGTCGCCGGGTGAAACTCTGGGGAAATGGAATTATTCGAATTAATTCGAATTTTTTTGATTGGCTGTTTCAATACAATAGCCTTCGAACTCAGACGTATTTCCGGAAGTTGCTTATGAAGCTTTAGCGGCCATTTTTCCGAGATTTTTGGAGTTCCTTCATTTGTGTTTTGCAGTATCTTGGCCTTAAATCGCGATTTATGAATCCATTTCCCGTTAAGTTTTCAAGGTAGGTAAAATCTAGCTTTAGATTTTGGTATTCACCCATTTTTCACCCGGTTTTTTAATAGTATTTTCTTCGATCGAGGAGCTGGAAATTGTCCGATGTGTTTTTTTATACAACTCCTATTTTTTGGTAAATTCTGGTGCTTTTCTAAGTGTAAATACATCCCGGCGACTGCATCTGTGTGCAACGCCGGCTGTTATCAGCTGTTATGCAGGAATATTGTTTATATTGAAAATTATCGGACATTGATTATGTAGAGTATTTATTGTAATAAAGGAAATAGAAAACTTCCATATTTGCAACAGGGCATGCAACTGTTTATGAGAATTTCTTTAGACAGTTGGTAATGGTATGTGAAAAAATTGTGAACCACATTGAACCTTGAAAGGGCATGATATAAAGTTCAAACACCAGTCCTTGCTTAGAAAACTGCACTTTGCTTGTTGATATACTTTTACAATGTTTACCTTTTGGTCTCAGATGGAAAAGATATAACTCTCTCTCTCTCTTGGTTCCTACAATAATTTATTCTAAAATTACCCCTTTACCACCACCCCAGCCAAACCACCAACTGCTTAAGACTGTGGAAACCTGGATGGACTTATAGGCCACTAGGCGGTATCCAGTCACCTCGCCACCAGGGAATCTCGCCACCAACCAACTCGCCACCAAAACTGGTGTATTCCTCGTTCTTTAATCCATGAGCCGAGGTGACTTTGCTTGGTGGCGAGGTCGTTGGCGGCGAGTCTTCCTGGTGGTGAGGTAACCGGTAGCCCACTAGGCTCAAATGAAGACTTAACCAAGAGTTGTGCTGTCCTATCATCCCCTATTGCAATTGTTACACAGTCATTTCTTTCTAATGGCTTCAAGGACTCACACCATAAAGCGCCTTTTGTGATCATAGATATATTTTAATTTATTTTTGCAGGTCCTGCAGTTGGCTAAATTACAACCAATAGACACCTATGTCCACTAACTGTAACATGAGAATAAAGTTGACATTTTTGCCACTCATTCTGACTGCTTATCATTTTGTGTTTTGTACAAGTTACTGGGTGGTGTTTATTCCAGCCCACACCTCTTGACAGTCTTGTGGAGTTTCAGGGGTTTTTGCAAGATATGTTTATTTCACAAATATTTGTTTTGGTGAATCTGCCGAATCAAATCAAATCTATGTAACTTGCCAAAATAACCTGTAGTACAACAAACAAGATGGGGGGCACAGTGGGCTAATGTAAGGCCCCACCACTAAACTTCGGATTGAATGGTCCAGGTTTCAAGCCCCAGCTAGGGTCATCGTGTTGTGTTCTGGGAAAGACACTTAACTCTCAAATACAAATGGGTTCCAACAAATATACTTTTGGCAGTATTCCTGCAATGGACTAATAGTCCATCCGGGGGGACAGGGGAAGAAGAGATATGCCTAGTCACTTATGCTACAGAAATGGGGTAACACAACAAGCCATTCAAGCAATCTATGACACACAAGCAGTATTTCTTGGGCTGTGCTGGTTGCATGCAGTTGGGGGTAGGCTATGTACAGAAAACCAATACCATATTCAACCAATATTCACATGGTAGCACTCAGTGAATGTTACAAATAGCTAAATCAGTTCAAAGAAACACCCTTGGCGAACTTTAATTTCAGCAAAAATAAAGTACAATTACACTGTATTCATAAATGTTGCAAGGCCATATTTTTCTGATAAGTGACAGCATTTTATAAATGCTTTAAACAGTCACTTTTATCTACAAATAGTTCGGTTAAAGATAAAACAAATTCATCATTTGTCTAGTTACAAATGCCAGATGAAATTTTCGATTTTAAGTCATGACGAAAATGTACCGAGGAACTTCGTCAACAACAGAGGGAAAATGAATAAATTTGAGTAAAACTATCTAGAATATTTCTCGTTCTTTAAGCATGGGAAAAGCGTGACTACGTTAGAAATCGGTGGGTGCGAAATCGGTTGGGAGCGAAACCTGCATCATTCGTAAAACCGATGACAAACGAGCAAGAAGTTCCATGGGATGACAACCAAACCGCTACATATCTGTTATTGCTACGGACCGCCAAAGTTCCAGCTTTTTTGGTGAAACCAATCTTACAACTGTAGTCTCCCACTGTAGTGGAAAATACGGCACATAATTGCTTACCTGCCTATTCGATTGCATTTCAATGAAAATTTGATTTTCGAAATGAGCTTTCGATCGGCGTGCAGTTGCTCCGTGCTCTCACGGCCGTCGTTTACAATGCTGTGTGTAAATGTAGATTCGACCACTGGCCTTCCTCGAAAAATTTCTTCCAGAGAAAAAATACATTCGTATACAACTTGGCATTACGACTCCCTTTGTTTACGTTTGTCCTCCAGGAGCTTACACAATCCAGACAGTCTGACGTGCATGTTTTGCTTTCAAACAGCACTATCGATCTATCGCAGTTTTCCCGTTGAGCTGTTTTTTCTTCAAAGGAGCCTTTAAATCACCCATAAAAGCGTTGATCCACTTGACTTTACGAGTTGTATATCGAGTCGTATATCGCGATCGAGAGAGTGGAGTTCTCAGATGTAATTCTCGTCCCGAGAGGCCGCGATCCTTCTGGTCTGCGCCATTGAGCCTTCGGTTTTTCCCGATTTTTTCACTTCCGTTTTACTAGCTAAGCATGCGCACAACAACCGGAACCCATGAATTCGTGGGAAAAAAATTCCATTTCCCCAGAGTTTCACCCGGCGACTAAACCGCTGACCGTGGAGCCTGTGGACTCTGGGAACGATATTGGGCTCGTCACGCAACGCTAAACAACGTCTGCGAAGGAGACCAGTCGGTTTACGCACAATCTCGTTCCCAGAGTCCACGGGCTCCACGGTCAGAAATCTGGGTTTCCGGTTGTTGTGCGCATGCTTTGCTAGAAAAACGGAAGTGAAAAATTGGAAAAAAACCGAAGGCTCAGGAGTCAGAGGAAGATATTCAGAACTCCACTCTCTTGATATGCAACTCGTAAAGTCAAGTGGATCAACGCTTTTATGGGTGATCTAAAGGCTCCTTTGAAGAAAAAATAGCTCAACGGAAAAACTGCGATAAAGCAATAGTACTGTTTGAAAGCAAAACATGCACGTCAGATTTCTTCACAGATCGTGTAAGCTTCCAGATCTGGAGGACAAACGTAAACAAAGGGAGTCGTAATGCCCCCTGCGTAATGCCAAGTTGTGGACGTATATTGGCAGAAAACGAATATATTTTGTCTCTGGAAGAAATCTTTCGAGGAAGGTCAGTGGTCGAATCTACATTTTTTAATACATACACCATTGTAAACGACGGCCGTGAGAGCACGGAGCAACTGCACGCCGATCGAAAGCTCATTTTGAAAATCAACTGCAATCGAATAGGCAGGTAAGCAATAATGTGCCGTATTTTCCACTACAGTGGGAGACTACAGTTGCAAGATTGGTTTCACCCAAAAAGATGGAACTTTTGGCGGTCCGCAGCAATAACAGATATGTATCGATTTGGTTGTCATCCGATGGAACTTCTTCCACGTTTGTCATTGGTTTTACTCAAATTTATTCATTTCCCCGCTGTTGTTGTCGAAGTTCCTCGGTACATTTTCGTCATGACTTAAAAGCGACATAATAGACAAATGATGAATTTGTTTTATCTTTGAACGAACCATTTGTAGATAAAAGTGACTATTTAAAGCATTTATGAAATGCTGTCATTTATCAGAGAAATATGGCCTTGCATTTATGAATACAGTGTAAAAAATTGTAAGGGTGTTTCTATGAACTGATTTAGCTATTTGTAACACTGAGTGCTACCATGTGAATATTGGTTGAATATTGTATTGGTTTTCTGTACATGGCCTATCCCCAACTGCATGCAGCCAGCACAGCCCAAGAAATACTGGTTGCGTGTCATAGATTGCTTGAATAGCTTGTTTTGTTACCGCATTTCTGTAGCATTAAGTGACTAGGCATATCTCTTCTTCCCCCTACCCCCTGGATGGAATACTAGTCCATTGCAGGATAACTGCCAAAAGTAAATTTGTTGGAACCCATTTATATTTGAGAGTAAAGTGTCTTTCCCAGAACACAACACAATGACCCTGGCTGGGCTTTAAACCTGGATCATTCAATCCAAAGTCCAGTGAGCTTACCATTATTCCACTGTGCCCCTCATCTTGTTTGTTGTACTACAGGTTATTTTGGCAAGGCATATAGATTTGATTTCATTGGCAGATTCACCAAAACAAATATTTGTGAAATAAAGAGGGTCGTACAGGGGGGGGGGGGGGGGGGGGGGGGGGTCTCTGGCAGGATTCACGGACGAAAAAAAATAACGAATCACGGATCACGGATATTAAAATTTCATTCTCCCGAATCACGAAAATAAGTACTCTTTTATCCTGTTCTTACGCTAAAAATAGTGTTTGAAGAAATCAAAATTGATTAAGAAATTACAAAAATAAGAAAGAAACATACTCTTTTATCCTGTTCTTACTCTACAAAGAGTGTTTGACGTTACGATAATTATACGGAGGTCACATTTGTGGTCTCGCGTTTCAAAATCACATAAAATAAAGTCAATAAAGTGGTGAAATCACGAATATCGGTTATTAATTAAAGCTCTTCACGTTTCACGCAAAACCTTCTGGTCACGGGTCACGAAGAATAAATTTATTAAATTCACGCACGTTTCACGGAAAATAAAACCAGCTAATCACGCGTCACGAGAATACCCCTGTACGATCCTCAATAAACATATCTTGCAATACAACACACTGAAAGACTCCTGAAACTCCACAAGACTGTCAAGAGGTGTGGGCTGGAATGGACACTACTCAGTAACTTGTACAAAACACAAAGTGATAAGCAGTCAGATTGAGTGGGAAAAAATGTCAACTTTATTCTCATGTTACAGTTAGCGGACATAGGTGTCTATTTGTTGTCATTTAGCCAACTGCTGGACCTGCAAAAATAAATTGAAATATGTCTGTGAGTACAAAAGATGCTTTATGGTGTGAGTCCTTGAAGCCATTAGAAATAAATGATTGTGTAACAATTGCAATAGGGGATGATAGGACAGCACAACTCTTGGTTAAGTCTTCATTTGAGCCTAGTGGCCTAGAAGGCTGGAGTCCATCCAGGTTTCCACAGTTTTAAGCTGTTGGTGGTCTGGCTGGGGTGATGGGGTGGTGGTTAAGGGGAAATTTTAAAATAAATTATTGTAGGAACCAAGAGAGAGAGAGTTACATCTTTTCCATCTGAGACCAATATAGGTAAACATTGTAAAAGTATATCAACAAGCAAAGTGCAGTCTTCCAAGTAAGGACTGATGTTTGAACTTTATATCATGCACTTTCAAGGTTCAGTGTGGTTCACAATTTTTTCTCATGCCATTACCAACTATCTAAAGAAATTCTCATAAACAGTTGCATGCCCTGTTGAGATTAGGTTTACAACCTAGTCAGTTATGTGCAATATGGAAGTTTTCTATTTCCTTTATTACAATAAACACTCTACATAATCAATGTCCGATAATTTTCAATATAAATAATATTCCTGCATAACAGCTGATAACAGCCGGCGTTGCACACAGATGCAGTCGCCGGGATGTATTTACGCTTAGAAAAGCACCAGAATTTACAAAAATCGGAGTTGTATGAAAAACACATCAGACGTGATTTCCAGCTCCTCGATCGAAGAAGATACTATTAAAAAACCGAGTGAAAAATGGTTGAATACCAAAATCTAAAGGTAGTTTTACCTTCCTTGAAAACGAAACGGGAAATGGCATCATAAATCGCGGTTTAAGGCCAAGATACTGCAAAACACAAACGAACGAACGCCAAAAATCTCAGCGAAATGGCCGCTAAAGCTTCATAAAAATATGTCTGAAATACGTCTGAGTTCGAAGTATTGAAACAGCCAATCAAAGAAATTCTAATTAATTCGGATAATTCCATTTCCCCAGAGTTTCACCCGGCGACAAAACCGCTGACCGTGGAGCCTGTGGACTCTGGGAACGAGATTGGTCTCTCCCCAGTCTCACTCCGTCTGCTTTGGCATTTAAATCCAGAACTCGCGTTAAACTCGCGTTCGAAGGCCGCTCGAGCGCATGCGCAAAGCAAGAAGACTGCAAAGATTGTAAGCATATTGTGCAGTCTAAACTACATGGTCTCGTGAAAGACTTGGAACAATTCGCGTCTTTCATTGCAAAGCGTTGTCTTTTTAAGCCGAAGCTATAAAAAGGCGCCTGCATGCCGTAAAAGTTTTGGGATACGAGAAAACAGTGCCGGGTTATTTGCAGACAAACGTCGATGACGAAGTTTCTTTGATCATCGAAAATAATCGCACACTGTTTTCTCGTACTACAAACAAACCTATTTTAGTAATTTATGTAATTTATGTACAATATCGACAATATCAAGGTTTTGCACGAATAAACATGCCGGTTTCAAAAAGAAGAGAAACAACATGCAGCAACCGCGCGAGTATCCTGGAAACTAGGAGTTCCAGGTTCTCTCCGTCCTACGCAACGCCTGTGACAAATTGGACAGGAATATCTCGTGACTTTATCATGACATACCGGAGAGGAATCGTTTAAATTGCTGGGAAAACTAAAATTTTGACGGAAACCAATTATACGGAGTGGTTTTCCTTTCTCTTGAGCAGAAATGGTTAATTTGTTCCTCTTTGTGGCCATTTTCTGCGTGGGTGCAGCAGCATTTGAGTGCAAGTTCGAAGAAGCTGCAAAGGATGAAGAGAAACTACAAGTCCATCTTGTTCCGCATACGCATGACGACGTTGGTTGGTTGAAAACTGTGGACGAGTACTTTTATGGAGCTAATAATTCCATTCAGCATGCTGGAGTGCAATATATTTTAGACTCTGTTATTCCCCAGTTAAGTGCAGACCCGTCAAAGCGATTTATTTACGTGGAAATTGCTTTCTTCGAGCGCTGGTGGAACGAGCAAAACGACGCCATGAAAAGGGAAGTGAAGAACCTCGTTAAAAACAAAAGTCTGGAGTTTATAAACGCTGGTTGGTGTATGAACGACGAAGCGGCGACACATTATAATGCAATCATTGATCAAATGACTTATGGATTGAACTTCGTGGAAGAGACATTTGGATCAGACGCAAGACCTCGGATAGCTTGGCATATTGATCCGTTTGGTCACTCGAACGAACAAGCCTCAATCTTTGCACAGATGTCATTCGATGGATTTTTCTTCGGCCGTATCGACTACGAAGACAAAAAGCTTCGCCTTGAACAACAGAGAATGGAGCTGGTCTGGAGAGGAAGCAGGAGTCTTGGACAAGATTCGAACATTTTCACCGGCGTTCTTTACAATGGTTACAATCCACCCCCAGGGTTTTGTTATGATCAGTTTTGTGTAGACACCCCAATTCAAGATGACCCAAGGCTTTTTGATTTTAATGTAAAGGAAACGGTGGATAAATTTGTGGAAGTTACGTGCAAACAAGCATCACAGTACAAAACAAACCACATCATGTTGACAATGGGTTCAGATTTCATGTATGAGAATGCCAACCTGTGGTATAAGAATTTGGACAAACTAATTAAATACGTAAAAGCTGTAAGTGCAGGCTATATTGTTTGCTTGTTTTTTGTTTGTTTGTTTTTAAATTAACCTTATCATTATGTGTATTTTATTGTTTTATAGCTTTGTAAGAAGAAAAACCCTTTCTTACAGGATAAAAATACTTTTATTTAAAAAGTGCTCGATGTGAAACCAGTTAAAATGTGGACGCTAGAAACAGGGTTCATGCTTCACAGGTCATGGGAAATCTGGAAAGTCATAAAAATGTTGATTTTTCTTAATCCCTGAAAATCAGGAGAAGTCATGCCACCAGAAATTAGGTCCTGACATGAATTATTTGAAGCTACATGTATAGTCTCAATTCCTTTTAATAGAGATTTTCAATCTTTCAACTTTACAGTAAACAGTGATATTGACTTATCTTGTGGTATGACCTTTTCAGGGTTTCAAAAATCATAGACTGTGTTTCATATGATCTCGAAAAGACATGGAATTTTAGACTTAAAAATTTTAGACAGCAAAATATGTACTAGACCTGTTAAAAATACCTGTGGAATATATCAGAGGCAGGATGAAATGACAGAAATAATGTCAAGCAAAAGTTGTAATGTTTAAGTTTTACTTGCATTGCAAAGTTAATTTCCAAAGTGACTTTTAAACTTAGTAAGTTGTTTTGCGCGAATTGTTTTGTATTTCCACACAGCAACCTACGTGTAACCAAAAAAATGTGAAGTCTCTGTTTTTTTACAAGGCAGTTTTATATAATTTTTTTCCGTGTTTTTCATTAACCTAAGTGCAGTTTTAATTTTATTCTTTTTGTAGGATGGCCGTGTGCATGCATTTTACTCTACGCCAACCACTTATTTAGATGCTCTGCACGAAGCTAACCAGACATGGGAATTGAAGACTGATGACTTCTTCCCTTACGCAGACTGTCCGCACTGTTATTGGACTGGTTATTTCACTAGCAGGCCAGCACTCAAGCGATATGTCAGATATAACAACAATTTGCTTCAGGTTAGGCACTCTGATGAGATAAAATGTTATGGTTTAGCTATTTTCCTTTCTCTATTTTTGTGTCTCTTTAAACACTGCAAGCAAGCTACATGTGGAAAGTATGTCGTTTTTACTTTGTGTCAGAATGTTCTTCCATATCATTTATTTATTTAATTATTATGCACACGCCATGGGTTTCATTAAGGGCCAGGCACCAGGCAAATTATCTGGCTGTTAACATGACTTTGCCTGACTGTTCTCGACATTTGAACTGACTTCAGTTTACTAAAGGGGACCTACACTGCAGGGCCTTGCTGATACATGTGCACTGCCTGGGTGCAAAACTCTGATGCCCACCTGCTCCAAACCTTTTAAATGACAGTTTCCCAGGAAGAGGGAGTCTAAAAGTAACCTGGTCTGTGAAAACATTGTGACATTGACATAGTATGGTAGTTGTAGGCTCCAGGCAATGGGCTCCCTGTGGTTCTAAGGAGCAATAAATGCTGTTATAGGCAGGAAATTTCACTGGTTAACGCCTGATAAGGAGAACAGTGTAATTGCTATCATGCATGTAACAACCATACATTAAACGTGCTACATGCTTCTAGTAGGAACTTTTTGAAAAAGCCAACAGCAACCATGTGAGATGCATATTCTTGCAAGGCATACATGGCCAACCCTGCCTCTTTGCCCACACCTTATCCATTTTATATTAAAAGGGTTAGGTCTGGCAAAGACAGTCCTTGATAAGCTGTCTTTACATGTGTTGTACTGTAAGAAAGGTGTGAAGATGGTCATGATAATTTTTATGTTGACCTTGGAGCTTTAAGGGTCAAGAAAACATTTGCTAATTGACGAGCCGGGTGTTTGTCGAAAATTTGGAATTAAAGGAGACCAATCTGGAAAAAAAACAAACTCGTAAAATGCCATTTTCCAAGGTTATTTGACTCCTTAAAGACACCGTTTTCATGCCTGGTCAGTTGGTAAGACAGTGCTTTTTTTTTCTGTGTGTAGATCTGCTGTGATAATTTGTGTTTAATATGACACTGAGAATAGGACTTCTTCAGTAAAATTTTGGCTGGGAACTTGGGACTGATTTGTAAGATCCTTTCAGGACCCTCTGTCTCTTATTCTTTGTAGGTGTGTAAGCAACTGGAGTTGATAAATGGCCCCACAAAGAAAAATGGTCCGACGTCTGATACTCTGCGCAGAGCAGTGGGTGTGGCACAGCACCATGATGCTGTCAGTGGTACATCACAACAGCATGTGGCTGATGACTATGCCAAGCGACTCGCTATTGGTGCTGTAGAGTGCCAGGTATACTGTACAGTGTAGTTTGATTATACTTCAGGACAGTTGCCTCCATATAACAGTGTTACCAACTTTTATTCGCTCCTAACAGCGAATAAAACTGTTATATGTCGTCTCCTTTATCTTTGTATAATCCATATTATACTACAGGCTGCAAGTAGCCCTTGCACAATCTGTGATTACTAGTGAAAAACAGCGCAAATCAAAGGCTCCTGTGAGCCGGCTCATGGTTGAAGTTGATTGCATAAATTAATTGCTGGAGTGAATTTGAGGTCCACTGCTAAACCTCATGGAATGACAACGTTATCAACATGAGCTAAAAATGACAAGTTCTCCCAACTGATACTATAAGAAATCTATTAATATCAATTAGGGGAATTTGTATGTTTACATCTGGTTGAGGCTTATGCATTATCAAATGTTCCCAACTTGTACTTAACAAAATGTCCTTCCCATATTGAGAACATAAGATGGCATACCACTTGGTGGAAGAAGGGGGAAAATGACTTTTTTTTGGGGGGGGGGGAGGGGGGTACATGCAAGTCGTTACACAGGAGAATGGTTACAGTAGTAATTGAGCCATGCCTAGGTTTAATGTTGTTCAAGGCAGATAGAAGGCAATCTTTCAGCCAAGGGCATTATCCTCCAATATACCAGGGAGTCATAAGTAATGTTAATAGGACTCAGTGGAGTCCAATTCGGTCTGTAATCAAAGAGTGATTAACAAAATCAGACGACCGCGCAGCGGGGGTCTGATTTGTTTAATCACGAGTATGATTAAAGACAGAATTGGACAACATGAAATCCTATTACCAATTAATCATAAGACTGTATAACAAAATTCAAGAAAAAATTTCGATAAAGTGCAGCCTACTAAGGACTTATCACTAAGGCAAAAAAGCCATTCTTGAAGCTGAAGGTTTTAGGAAAATCAAGGAGTATTTAACAAGGAACCAGATAAAGAGCGCGCGCATGCGCAGCATGCGAACTTTGTTATTGGACACTTTAGCCTCGCGCGCTCCAATTTGGTAAAAAATAGGGCGTGCTAAGAACCAATCAGATTCGAGAATTTTGTTATAGTTGTGATTAAGGGGTTTATTCATGTTATCACCCTCCAATTCATTTCTATAGCGTGCTTTATCACGCTAAAGAGGAAAACAAATCTAGAGTGATAATTACGGCGTAATTGTGGGTAAAAAGGGCAAGTTAATGAGTTTAATTAAATTTTAAACACTTTGCTCGTTTGTTTCGAATTCCTCTGTAAAACCAGGCGAAGGATATCAAATCGGACGGGGCATATTTTCTGATACACACCGCCCGATTTTGCACCACACGATTTGTTTTACCCAATGAGAGCGCCCTAAAATTAATCGGTAGGTTATAATTTGCTACACAAGTGGTCTGACAGTGAATATATTTTTTTACGTTTTAAGGAATTGGTTGTTGACGTGCTTGGAAAATTCGCTGTGAAAAACCCTGCAACCAAACATCCTGCATTGGCATTCTGCGACCTCCTCAACATCAGTGTCTGCTCGGTGACTGAGCAGAGCAAATCCTTCACCGTCACTGTCTATAATCCCATTGCTCGTGACGTCACCAGTGTTGTTCGCCTGCCAGTCGCGATGGCTTCAATGGCTGTATTTGGCCCACAAGGCACCCCAGTTGAAAGCCAAGTGCTGCCGATCTCTAATGCTACCAAAGAGCTGCGTCAAAATCAGAACCAGAAACAGAGCCATTCATCATACGAGCTTGTTTTCACCGCCAAAGTCCCTGCCTTAGGATTTGCTACTTACTTCGTTAACACAACCAAGTCACCGTCTAGACTGCAGAAGAAGTTCTTCCGACCGGTTCCTGAGCACGCCTACAAAGACTCCGATGAGCTCTCCATCGAAAATGAATTTATCAAACTTTCCTTCTCGCAGGACACGGGGCATTTGACAAGCATGACCGATTTGAGTTCCAAAACCACCGTCGCATTGAGTCAAGCATTCTACTGGTACAACGGTAGCATGGGAAACGATAGCAGCAAACAGCCCTCCGGCGCGTACATCTTCAGACCCAACAGTAGCCATGCGAATCTGATCTCCATGGGCAGCAGGGGAGAGATCTTCAAGGGTCCCGTGGTACAGGAGGTACGCCAGGTGATCTCTCCGTACATCAGTCAGGTGATCAGGCTTAACGCTGGCCAGCGGCATGCAGAGTTCGAGTACACTGTGGGGCCGATACCAATAGGCGATCACTGGGGCAAGGAAATAATCACCCGGTTTGACACAGATATCAAGTCCAACCAGCTCTTCTACACTGACGCCAATGGGAGAGAGATGCAGGAACGTAAGAGGAACTACCGACCGACGTGGAAATTGAACATCACCGAGCCAGTTGCTGGGAATTATTACCCAGTAAACAGTCGAATGTACATCAAGGATAGCGACAAGCAACTCACAGTCCTGACTGAGAGGTCCCTAGGAGGGTCCAGCATGAAAGATGGCTCGATGGAAATCATGCTGCACCGTCGGCTTCTTGTTGATGACAAAAGAGGAGTGCGCGAGCCTCTCAACGAGACGGGCATCCTCGGTAAAGGTTTAATCGTCCGCGGGAAGTTATGTCTCACTCTTGCGCCGCCCAAGTCTTCTGCTGCTCTTCATCGCGAACTCGGCGAGAAGCTCTTTCTGGAACCAGTGCTGACCTTTGCACCCACCAGCCTCACTTTCAAGCAGTGGACGAGCCAGTTTAACTCGTTGCACAGCGGTCTCACTCGTGAACTTCCCGCCAATGTTCACTTGCTGACACTGGAGACGATGCAGAATACCACTTTGATCCGCGTGGAGCATCAGTACGAGGCTGGTGAAGATCCCAAGCTCTCGCAACCTGTCAACATTTCACTCGCGGGTCTTTTCACCGACTTTGACATCGAGTCCATGACTGAAACAAACCTGGCTGCCAATCAACTGTTGAAGGATAAACGGCCACTCCACTGGAATATCAAATCGAGGAAGAGCGTAGACGAAAACAAGATGATGAAGAAGAGGGTGTCCCGGGCGGAATCTGATTTGAACGTGGAGCTCACCCCAATGCAGATCCGTACTTTCAAAGCTGTCATCAAGCGTCACGGAATTTCTCGATATAATAAGTACTATTGAGGACACCTCAGCGTTTCACAGCCGTTACTTGGATTGTCATGCAACGCTTGTCAGGGAGAAGTACTGCGTGACGACCAAATAGCGTTACGTGACGACCCAAATAATGGCTGCGAAGAAGACTCACCTAAATAAAAATATAGTTTGAAAACAATTAAGCAAAATCAGGTTGATTGTTAAAGAAGCAATGTCACAGTGTCTTAGTCATTTTTCTGATTACTTTGAAATTGGAAGAAGCCTTAAAATAATAGTTTTCTAACATAGAAAAACACCAACGGAGTAAGAAAAACGTGAAAATAACCAAGGATGGTTTCAACTGACAAAGATTAAGACCAATTACAATCAACAAACTTGAAAAAACTTGCCAGTTTTTTCAAGATGCATTGTCTGTGACGTAGCTCCTTTAAGGACGTTCGCGCGAAAATTTTCTAATCGATAGATTTTTCTAAAATTTTTACTGAGGAAGGATAATGAGTTACTTGTGTCAGAAATACAAAAAAAAAGTGGGGGTCACCGACTTCGTTTCAGAGATAAAGTCTGTAGAAAACTACCCTGATTTTGAAAAATTGTCGCACGTAATTTCGCACGGCTTTCAAGGTTTGTAGTTTAAATTATCGATGATGAGAAAACGCGGCAAACGATCTTGGTGATATTTTGAAGAAGTGCGTCTGTTGCGTAAATAATTTTAAGTGTTGCCATCTTTTATGCAAAACTTAGCCCTGGAAGAGGCATTTGAACCCGTCGTACGGCAAAACGAAAAGATCGAAAAGCGGAATTCGAACGTACGTGGGGCAAAAAAAAATCAGCCTTTTAATCGATAGATTTTTTTCATTTTCTCACAAAACGTAGATAATCGTTAACAAAAATGATCTGTTAAGAAAAAAGTAGGGGTCACCGACCATTTAAGCGAGCAAACTGCAAGCGAAGTTATCGCAACGGCTACTCACCCTATATGTGGTTGGAAAGTTTCCTCAGCGCGCGCGCTCGATGCATGACGAGGCCTAGCGTTGCGACAGGAATTACGTGCGCAGTAAGGATGCGTATAAACAATTAGCGCGAACGTCCTTAAACAGGCAAACTAATTGCTACTAGCACAGGCTAGGTCACCCTAGTTTAGAAAACCCTGCTTCTGGTTTGAAAAACCACCTTATTACACGAAATTTCGGGATTTTAAAGAGCAAAATTGGAAATTATGTTTTAAGTGCTACTTAAACGAAGTTTTTGTATCCTTTTTTATTCGCCCAATTTATAGTTTCAAAGATGAGTTACTGTCATTGTGATTGTAATAGAGCGATTTTCACTTGTCGAGAGCAATTCCCGTTTGCTTTGGTTTGGCATTACTGCGCTCAGTGATTGGCTTAAAAAACTCGCGCCACTTCTCGACCAATCAGAAGTAAAACCAAAGCCAATGGTGATTGGCTCACAAATGTTTTCCCGCGCTTTACGCCCTCTTCAAGTATTTGCTTCGAGTTTTGATTGGTTCACTGGATTGTATGCTCCCTTTGCGATTGGCCAGAGTGATTACTTTGGTTTCGGTTTTACGACATCCTAAAATCGCTCAAATGTCACCTTATTTAAACAGGTTGGGAGCAAGTTCTAGCCTGCAGTGCAAGTTTATATATTAGGTACATGTGCTGAATAATCCTTTCCGGGCGCCATCTTGGATAAGAAAACGCGCAGAGCGTTTGAGCGAGTCAAAAGTGACCCCAAGGATAGGACGACCCAGCTCTCTACCCGTCAAGCATCCAAGACGGCGGCATAAACACGATCAAATTTAATCGAGCAAGTTCTTGTCTGGTATTCTTTAAAATTCATAATAGAAAACGTTTCATTTAAATTGGGGTTTTCGTTAGCAATATTTCAGTGTAAGAGCAGCGACAATAATTTTTTTTTGTAACATTGGCAGAGCAAAGTAGTTTCAGCACATAGGCAGCCGTTTAATAACGACTGTTGTATAAATCTAACCATAGAATTAATCACAAAGGACGTATATTTTGTAATTAACGTTTTAACCAAAACTTGAAGCCAAAACTGTGGATATTTTTTCTCCTCTTAGTTCAATAGTGCCAGAAGCCCAGAAGTACTGTTCAAAACACCAACACGTTTACTTCAAATCGTTACACACCCCGTCGTACTAGATCATGAACTTGCCACTAGTTTTACTCTCAAACAGCTGGTAAGACCCAACCAAAACAGTAGCTCTGTGAGGAATCACGTTCTAAAATCGGAGTGCGACAGTTAAAACCTTTAAGTGCATACCCTAACACTCTTCCACAGTAATGTCATGTTATCTGCTATCAGCATGTGTATTTCTCTAACCCAGGCGACAGTAGACTGCCAGCGGTCCCTTCGTTTTCCCAGAGTGCGACGGGAAAATAGAATAGCGTCCCCCTGGTTCCTTCCCCTTAGTTGCATATTTCGGCTTTACTTTTCGCTCGTAGGATTTTCGCGAACAAAAGACGACTGCTCGCAGTCTAAGGCGACAGTTGTTCAAAGGCAACTTCGTTCCCAGGGTCTTTCTCTCCTGCCCCCCAGAGCGAGAGAAGAGAGACCCGGGGCGGGAAGAGAGAGACCCTGGGAACGAGGTTGGTTCAAAGGGTTACTAACACTTTTCACCAAAATAATAAATCATTAAAAGTATTTGGATGACTAGGTCGAGTTTGACGACTTGAAGTTTAGTCTCCTGTAAACAGCATAAAAAAAATGTGATCACTAGTTGTCTTATTTCTACAGCAATATAACACTGAAAAGTATCTGATAGTAAACACATTAGCTGAGTGATTACAAAGCCGTCCAGAAAATTCCAACAACTTGATTTCTCCGTCTGGCGCGAATACCGTAATGATTCGATTTAGCGCCCGGGGCGCTTATTTACTTTTGGCACCTCAAGGGAGGGCGCTTATTCGAGACAGGGCGCTTATTCGGGACAGGGCGCTTGTTTAATTTTTTGAGAATCAACCAAATGTTCAAAACAAACTTTAATAAATATTAAAATAACTAGCAATAATAGAATCTGTAACAGTAACAAATTGTTGAAAGTTCAGTTACTTTTAAAAGAATTGTTCATTTTAGCAGTAGATATAGACATGTACGGTACGGTGAATGTTTATGAGTTTATCCACGGTACTTAACAATAACAAAAACTGTAAGAATGGGGGCGCTTATTGGAATAGGGGCGCTTATTTACAAAAACACATTCTATGGGGGGGGCGCTTATTCGAAAGGGGGCGCTTATTGGAAGGAGGGCGCTAAATCGAATCATTACGGTATGACGTTATAAGGCAAGCGCGAGCTTGCCCTTCATTTTGTTACCTTTTTATCGAATTCTAAAAAACATTCCTCAATAAAATAGGCAAAAATCCACACATTCGCGACAAACACAAACCTACTCATTTCGGCGTAGAAACGGCAGACGGCAGAAGTGGAATTTTTGCCGTTCGCGAGAAAACGTCATGCTTAATCTCTCTATTGACGTCTTCTGCAAAACCGGCGCCTGTGCGTTATTTCCGGTCAGCCCCAGCCTCCCTACGGGTATATCACAGCTTCATGCAGGTTATTTAGAACTGATACAATAAAAACACCAGTAAAAAAACTGACTAAACTGACTACGATTTTCAAATAACGTACACGTGAACTCTGAAGTTGAATGAATGAACGAATAAACTTTATTAGTGTCATAGGATTTTGCTGTTAGGCTAATTGTCCTAATTGGGGACACTAAAATAATTAAAAATAATTAAAATTAGCAATCGACTTCACTCTAAAACTAAACTAACAATTGCGTTTTCGTTGCCGTCAATCATGATTATGACAGGAGCTAACGAACCTTGAATAACAGAAACAAACGAAAAGAATTGAAATCCACCTACAGCCGGACATGATCTTGAAGTGAACTTCTCTTTCCTGACAGGTCTGCTTAGATGATTGACAGCAGCGAAAATGAGAGCAAAACGCATCTTATTTATGAACACACAACAGACATCATTTAGGAGAAAACAGTTACTGCAACAGTTGACCATTAAAAGGTTAGTGTAGGAGAACTTATCTTACAGTCAACTCTCGCCTTGCGGACACCCCGTTATTACGGACACTCTCTATCACGGACAAAATTCAGATCCCCGGCGAAAGCTACCCAAAAAACAATTTTATTCTTTTGACAGTGTTTGACTCTCGATAAAGCGGACACTATGAAATTCTCATATGACATAATTACGTAAAATTGCAGTCTGTTGTTCGCTATTTGTCAGAAACCAAGAGAGTATGAAGTGAGAGAGTTAATGTCGTTAATCCCCCATATAGGCCTTATTCTTAAGGTAATTAAGTTATTTTTAGACATGGTAAGCGTGGATGTTCTCGCGTGTTTTTTAGAAACAATCAGAAACGCAATGTCAGGAAATGCGGTGTGAAACTTGGCTTGTATTCATTTCGTTCGACGAATTTAAATACAGAAACATTCCCATCAAGATGATCTGAAGGCTAGCGGGATACAAGTGTCAAACAAAACTATTACAAGAAGTGGTAGCACTGACCAAGCCTACCTTGAATTGTCTGTTAGATTTTTATTTCGCAACAAGAAAATTGCTCCGACCGAAATAAGTGCCAAACCATCGACACTATAGCTTACAGGTGAGTGAAATAAAAAGCTAGCTGGGTTTTTGAACAGAACATTTATCGCATTAAGCTTTAAACAAATTCAGAAGCCGCATTCAGAGAGTTTGTCGATCAAAGAAATCTGTGCCCTCGGACAAGAATAATTATTTTCAAGCTTACTTGTAGATTTTTTTGGCAGAAGCAGCAAATGTCCTTTTAAGTATGAATGGAATCAATTCATCAAAATTATCAGGTAGTCTTTTAATCGAACATTTCGTGTATTCGATGCAAACAAATTTGTAAATTGGCGTTGTTTTGTTTGTGTTTTCGAGTGTTAATTTATAATTTATAATTTTGCTGAACTGATTCCCTTGGATGGTCATTTGCTGCTGCTTCTGCCAAAAAATCTACAAGTAAGCTTCAAAGTAAGACTTAATTATTCTCGTCCGAGGGCACAGATTTCTTTGATCGACCAACTCTCTCAATGCGACTTCTAAATTAGTTTCAAGCCTAATACGACAAACGTGCGGTTAAAAAAAACAGCTTTTTATTTCACTTACCTATAAGTGATAGCGTCGATAGTTTGACGATTATTCCGGTTCCGGCTGGACGATTTTCTTGCTGCGAAATAAAAGTTTTCTTTACGCTGGTCCTAAATTGTGGAATTCCTTGCCTAATTCAATTAAGTCGGCTAAAACTCTTGCAGCCTTTAAAAGAGGACTGGAAGATAATAATATTCTCGACTTTGATATGTTATTATCTTGTTATTGATAGTTTGTCCCACTTTTTAATCTCTGTTTAAATTTTTAATCTTACTCGGCTTTCATGAAAACCAATATTTAAGAATTGATGGAATTCCGAGTTTAAATAAAGTGTCACTCACTCACTCACTCACTCACTCACTCACTCACTCACTCACTCACTCACAATTCAAGGTTAAGCTCGGTCAGTACTACCAGTTCTTCTTATAGTTTTGTTTGACACTCTTATTTCACTGGCCTTTAGATCATTTTATGGGAATGTTTTTACAAAATGAAAACAAGCTACTTTGCCAGTGCGTTCTTGATCGTCTCTAAAACAGGAGAACAAAACGACCCAATATGCTAAAATCACTTTTGTTGATTAGAAATTGACAAGCGTAAAAACATGTTCCTTGTATGAGGGTGGTAAAGAGTATTTTCGTGACCCGTGATCGGCCATTTATAGTTCCTGTGAAATGTGAAATGGCTATTTTTTTTCTCGTGAATCGTTATTTCCATAGTCGCCGTGAACCGTGATTTTCCAAAACGTTCTCTTATATTTTCCGTGAAACGTAATGCCAAAGTCATATTTTTCACACCCCGCTATTACGGACTCTCGCTAATACGGACACTAAACGAGTCCGTTATAAAGAGAGTTGACTGTATCTTGGGACTCGATTTTTCCGGCTTAAATAGTAGAAATGAGTTTAACCGGTCCATTTTGGAATGAAATTACTCAACTTCAAAAATCAAGACTGAATCCAAAACATAATAGGTTAAGACATCTTGAGTTGAGTTTCAAGAAAAGGTGTTTCCCAGTTGACAAGTCTCACACTTTAGGTGACAAACCCCATTTGAATTGTGGGCTCGGAAATAATATTCGCTCCGGTTTACGGCTTTATCTTTGGAGGTAGATTGAATTAGACAGTATTAGCTTAAACGGAAAACATCTACAAAAAGGTAAAAACCTCAGAAGAGCCTCGATTGAATAGCCACCTCGTTCTTGATATATCACCTATAATATTAAAATACACATGTTATCAATTGAAGTGGATCATTACAGCAAACCACGCATATTTAATCCAGATACGATAAATCTACATCTTTATCCTTAAAAGACGTCTTTTTTTTTGTGGTATTTTATCGCCGATATCGCATCACAAGAATGTCGCGGGCCAATTATAGCGCGAAGAATACCAAAAATCTACGATCTTATCCGTCCATTGTCGAAGGCCAAGATGGTGGCGTAAACAATTACGTAATGCATAGCAAAAAGAGTGTATTCGAACAAAAAAATGTATCTGATTAATTAAGAAAATTTTGACTCACGGAAACTTTAACTCGCTTGTAAGGTTAACGTCACGACTTGTCTGTTAATTAGTGACCAGAGAAGACGGCTGAAATGCATACTTTCGTGACTTATTTGTCAGACAAGTATTAAGGAGAGTGAGAGTGAAATTTATGTGGTTTTCTTTTCTCTCCAGCAGAAATGGTTCCTTTGTTCCTCTTTGTGGCCATTTTCTGTGTGGGTGCAGCAGCCTTTGAGTGCAAGTTCGAAGAAGCAGCGAAGGATGAAGAGAAATTACAAGTGCATCTCGTTCCACATACGCATGACGACGTTGGCTGGTTGAAAACTGTGGACCAGTACTTTTATGGAACTAATAATACCATTCAGCATGCTGGGGTGCGGCAAATTTTAAACTCTGTTATTCCCGAGCTAATTAAAGACCCGTCAAAGCGATTTATTTACGTGGAAATTGCGTTTTTTGAGCGCTGGTGGAACGAGCAAAACGACGCCATGCGAACGGAAGTCAAGAAACTCGTTAAAGAGAAAAGACTGGAGTTTATAAACGCTGGTTGGTGTATGAACGACGAGGCGGCGACACATTATAATGCGATCATTGATCAAATGACTTATGGATTGAACTTCGTGGAAGAGACATTTGGATCAGATGCAAGACCTCGGATAGCTTGGCATATTGATCCGTTTGGTCACTCGAACGAACAAGCCTCAATCTTTGCACAGATGTCATTCGATGGATTTTTCTTCGGCCGTATCGACTACGAAGACAAAAAGCTTCGCCTTGAACAACAGAGAATGGAGCTGGTCTGGAGAGGAAGCAGAAATCTTGGACAAGATTCTGATATTTTCACCGGCGTTCTTTACAATGGTTACAATCCACCCCCAGGGTTTTGCTACGATCAGCTTTGTGCAGATACCCCAATATTATTTAATGATAATGTCAAGGAATCCGTGGATAAGTTTGTGGAAGCAGCGTGCGAACAAGCATCACAGTACAAAACAAACCACATCATGTTGACAATGGGTTCAGATTTTCATTATCAGATTGCGACCGAGTGGTATTCAAATTTGGACAAACTAATCAAATACGTAAATGCTGTAAGTGCAGGCATTTTAATTTTTGCTTGCTTTTTGTTTGTTTCTGATAAATGTTATTGTTTTTGGTACAAAGCACTCACAAAATGGTTGAGACACTCTCCCAGAAAAGATATTTTTCTTTTAAAAATGTGCCCTGCCTCGTTAAAAGAAAATAGACAAATGATGTTTATTCTGAGCCCCATTCCCCTTTATTGCAAAATTGCAACTTAACAGTTTAAATGTAATTCTGGAATTAAGATAACATTAATCAAGAAACGAGGGGATGGTGACACAAGCTATTAAGGTGGGAACGCCTAAAATGAAATTAGTAAAATGTCATTTTAGCCATTTCCACCATAGTTAATAGAGGGAAATGGCTAAGAAGCCCGGCAAACATCAAAGGAGCAAACAAAGAGGCCAAGATTTATGTTGGAAGGTCCACGACCGTGCACATCTTTTATTTTTCGCTCATACACTATGCATAAATTACGTAATCGCAATGCTTCTATTGGTTAGTTGTATGAACACACGTAACCGCCTATTGTATTTTGTCAGGTTTTGTGCACGGTCAACCCCCAAAATAGCGAACAAAAACCTATAACAAAGAATTTTGCCAGGCTTCATAACCATTTCCCTCTATTAACTATGTTTCCACATGGTTAAAACCAAGCAAGAGTGTCTCGACTCAGTTTTGCAAACGATTGTCCGAAAACATGTTTTATTTTGTTCCAACGCTACAGACAAGGATCTTGCTGATTAAAAATACGCACTCGTGCAAGCCAGCAAAGATAATGGTCTAAAGTGTAAAAAGAAGTTTTTTATCCATGCCCGTTTGAAATTACGTAACAGATCATAGCATGCCGTAGTTTATAACACACTCGCTGTGACGTCACAGGCATAGACTGATCGAACATGTGTCCATTTTTCCCTCTGAAATTCAACTCTTAACTAAGGCTGTCTGATAAAAGCCAGAGCATGCCAACCTTAAAACTTAAAAATCTGGGAGATCACCAATTTTGCGTCGTCGCGTTTCACTAAAGCTTTTCTCGAGGGCGTATAACTGTATTTAAAAAAATAAATATAATTCCAGTTTTTACGAATTACAAAGGAAGTGTTTCCAATGAGCGATATACTTCCTTTTCATGTGATCTTCAAGATGCGTGATCGTAGCGTCATCTGAAGTGTCATGGGTATGATCAAAGTTTAAGATAATTTTGTAATATGTGAACATCGTATCTTCATAAGATTGGAGAAAAAACGATGAAGATCAATTGACATTACCAGTGATTGCATGATTAAAGAGTTTTCATCCTTACTTATCAAGAATCGATCAGAGGAAAAGCGGCCTCAGTGGTTCAGCCCGGTATGCAGCAATAGATGCCTTGTTAATAACGCAAGTAAAGTTTACAAAACTGCAAGTGTCTTTTTTCAATTGGTGAATCCAAAACATTAAATTGTGCGTATTTGAAATTCAGAGGACATTAATCAAGGGGAGAGGGGGTACACAAGGTACCAAGGCGGAAATGTGTAAAATAACATTCTTAACCAAAAGCTTTTCAAGTCCTTTTTGCAAAGGATTGCAGCTCTGTAAGACCCATATGCCTTACAGGATAAAAGACTAAAAAATATTAGAACTTTAAAACGAAAAACCAAACGGTTTTCGACTTAAATTAAGTTATCGCCCCTGATGATGACTTAAAGTAAGGTAAAGACGTTCGGTTTTCCCTTTTAGCTTTTATTTGTAGCCTTGTTAACAACTAATTTTAAGGTGCATTTTTAAGCGAACGTTATGGACATGAAAGACTTGAAAAAGATCTAGGAATGATTTAAAAGATTTAGAAAGTGACGACATTGATTCACTTCAAGTTGTGAAGCAAAACCTTTTTAGGGTTTCCAACGTCACAAACTGTTTTTATCTGCTCTTGAAAAGTCATGGAATTTTAGGCAACAAGAAGTGGTACAAGATTTTCAGTAGTTTTCTTGTTTTATTATTCTAAATGCAATTTCTGATTTAATTCTTTTTATAGGATGGCCGTGTGAATACATTTTACTCTACGCCAACCACTTATTTAGATGCTCTGCACAAAGCTAACCAGACATGGGAATTGAAGACTGATGACTTCTTCCCTTACGCAGACTGTCCGCACTGTTATTGGACTGGTTATTTCACTAGCAGACCAGCACTCAAGCGATATGTCAGATATAACAACAATTTGCTTCAGGTTAGGCACTGTAATTCCTAAGACGCCGTTACGCTATACTCTTTTCTGGAAATGGTTGAGACACTTCTCAAAAGCCATTTCTTTTATTTGTCTACTTTCGTTTCTCTTTTCTTTCCAGTTGTCACAAGCCGTCCTTTCTCTCTCCCACTGCAATATGATGTGGAGCCAACATTATTCAACATTGCCTTGACATAACGAAACGTTGATTTAGAAATCGGTTAAATGCAGCAGATTATTATTAGAACAAGGGCTGTAACCTGTTGATTTTGACATGATACTATCAGTGATTATTAAATTTACTTTGGTTCAGTAATTGGTAGGGAATTGTTACAGTTGAAAAATTAAAACCAACAGTTGGTTCAAAACCAAAAGAGTATCTCTGCAGGTTGTGGTTGGTCAATGTTTAAGCAAGGTTTTCATCTAAATAAATCATTAAAGGCAAGTAAGAAGAGAATCGGATCTAACTTTATCCCTGATTTTTTGTAGGTCTGTAAGCAACTGGAGTTGATAAATGGCCCCGCAAAGAAGAATGGTCCGACATCTGATACTCTGCGCAGAGCAATGGGTGTGGCACAGCACCATGACGCTGTCAGTGGTACATCACAACAGCATGTGGCTGATGACTATGCCAAGCGACTCGCTATTGGTGCTGCAGAGTGCCAGGTACACTGAAGCTTGCTTGATAAAAAAAATGCATAGAGAAATGTTTTTCCTTTTTTTTTCATTGGGAAGTCTTACCCCTGCATCAAAGTAGGCTGTTGAGTCTTCTAGCCCATGAATGGGGAATCACAGAAAGGTCATCTCCCGTGGGCAGAAGTTGGGGTGGTCATATCCCAGGGGAACGAGGTGGCGAGGGTAGTTATAGGAACTGACTTGTGTGAAGACTGACATTATTTAGATAGCCACCATGCAATGCTATAATCGTTTCAGTAGGTAACAAGCCATTCAGACTGCATGGGGATGCGAGAGAACTTAGAGATGGTGCTCTAGTAAACAATTTATGAACCACTTATTTGTCCTACTTCAGGTGTTTTTGTGTTGAACAATTTCCAGTTGCAATAGATGTAAAACGGACAAGTTTGTTCTTGTTGTCCTCAAGGTGATGAAATATCTCTTTCTGTGTGGAGATGAAATGAGACGCAAAAAATAATGGCAAATCTCCATGAGGTGCACCCGAAAGGAATCCTTGCCAAACGCTTGTTAAGAAACACTGCAGATAAACTCCCTTGAAGATTTGATAACATTTCTAGTGTTTGCCCCTTGTCGAAGAAATGTGGTGGCTAATTACTTCTATCACTTTCAAGTTGGCAATGAAGGTCGTCTCCACTCCAAAAAGCAAAAAGCTGCGTCAGACACTAAACTTTCTATTCCCATAGTGTTCGTCTGTAATATAATGTGGCTATTATGTGGATACATAAGCGGCCTGACAGTGACTGTATATTCTCTTATCGCTTTCAGAAATTGGTTGGTGATGTGATTGGCAAATTCGCGGTGAAAAACCCTGCAACCAAACATCCTGCATTGGCATTTTGCGACCTCCTCAACATCAGTGTCTGCTCGGTGACTGAGCAGAGCAAATCCTTCACCGTCACAATCTATAATCCCATTGTTCGTGACGTCACCAGTGTTGTTCGCCTGCCAGTCGCGATGGCTTCAATGGCTGTGTTTGGCCCACAAGGCACCCCAGTTGAAAGCCAAGTGCTGCCGATCTCTAATGCTACCAAAGAGCTGCGTCAAAATCAGAACCAGAAACAGAGCCATTCATCATACGAGCTTGTTTTCACCGCCAAAGTCCCTGCCTTAGGATTTGCTACTTATTTCATTAACACGACCAAGTCACCGTCTACACTGCAGACGTTTTTCCACCCCGCCCCCAAGTACGCCAACAAAGATACCAATGAAGCCTCCATCGAAAATGAATTCATTAAAGTTTCTTTCTCGCAGGACATGGGTCATTTGATAAGCATTACTGATTTGCGATCCAAAATAACCACTGTAGTAAGTCAAGCATTCTACTGGTACCGAGGTAGCATCGGAACCTATAGCAGCTTTCAACCCTCCGGCGCGTACATCTTCAGACCCAACAGTAGCCATGTGAATCTGATCTCCATGGGCAGCAGGGGAGAGATCTTCAAGGGTCCCGTGGTACAGGAAGTACGCCAGGAGATATCTCCGTACATCAGTCAGGTGATCAGGCTTAATGCTGGCCAGCGGTATGCAGAGTTTGAGTACACTGTGGGGCCGATACCAATAGGCGATCACTGGGGAAAGGAAATAATCACCCGGTTTGACACAGATATCAAGTCCAACCAGCTCTTCTACACTGACGCCAATGGGAGAGAGATGCAGGAACGTAAGAGGAACTACCGAGCAACGTGGAAATTAAGCATCACCGAGCCAGTTGCTGGGAATTATTACCCAGTAAACAGTCGAATGTACATCAAGGATAGCGACAAGCAACTGACAATCCTGACTGACAGGTCTCTGGGAGGGTCCAGTATGAAAGATGGCTCGATGGAAATCATGCTGCACCGTCGGCTTCTTGTAGATGACAAAAGATGGGTGGGCGAGCCGCTCAACGAGGCGGGAATCCTCGGCAAAGGTTTAATCGTCCGCGGAAAGTTATGTCTCACTCTTGCGCCGCCCAAGTCTTCTCCTGCTCTTCATCGCGAACTCGGCGAGAAGCTCCTTCTGGAACCAATGCTGACCTTTGCACCTACCAGCCTCACTTTCAAGCAATGGACGAGCCAATTTAACTCGTTGCACAGCGGTCTCACTCGTGAACTTCCCGCCAATGTTCACTTGCTGACACTGGAGACGATGCAGGATACCGCGTTGATCCGCGTGGAGCATCAGTACGAGGCTGGTGAAGATCCCAAGCTCTCGCAACCTGTCACAATTTCACTCGCGGGGCTTTTCACCGACTTTGAAATAGAGTCCATGACTGAAACGAACCTGGCTGCCAATCAGCTGTTGAAGGATAAACGGCCATTGCACTGGAACATCAAATCGAGGAAGAGCGAAGATGAAAACAAGGCGATAAAGAAGAGGGTGTCTCGGGCGGAATCTGATTTGAACGTAGAGCTCACCCCAATGCAGATCCGTACCTTCAAAGTTGTTATCAAGCGTCACGGAATTTCTTAACATAATAAGTACTAAGTGCACCTCAATAGTCAGCTGTTTCACAGCCGTTACTTGGATTGTCACACAACGCTTGTCAGAGAGAAGTACTATGTGACGACCAAAAAGCTTTGCGTGACGACCCAAGTAACGGCTGCGAAGTAGACTCAACTAAATTAAAATATAACTTGAGAATCAGGTTGAATGTCAAACAGGCAAACAAAGTGCTACTAGCACGGGTTAGGTCACCCTTCTTTTAGGGAACCCTGCTACTGGTTTGAAAAACTACCTTATTACACAAAATTTCGCGATTTAAAGAGGAAAATTTGTTGAAAGTGCTACTGAAACGAATTTTCGTATTCTGTTTAATTCGCCAAATTTGTACTTTCGAACATGCTTATCATTATGGAGAAGTTTGTTTTCGAAAATTCTTTACGAAAAGAACTGGTTCTTTTGCTGCCGAAATCAGCTTTTTGGAGCCAAACAGTGTCCGTGCCCTGGAGCCGAGTCAACCTCGTCCCCAGGGACTTTCCCCTCTTCGTGAGACAGGCGAAGAAGGGAAAGGCCTTGGGGACGAGGTTGGAGCCGAGTTAAGCGACCTTGTGACGTCAGGAGTTGTGCACTTTTTTGGGAAGTGCGGTAGGTTTTCTCTTGTATTCGCTACATTGAATGTATTTTCGTTATCCACTAGCCTTTGCTAGCGCGCTCGTTTTCTCGCTCTCCCTGACTGACTAGAACGCCAAGCTACGCTGGCTAGTACTGCAGGCTAGGCAAGTTCTTGTCTTGTATTCATTAAAAAAAAACGTTTTATTTAAATTGGGCTTTCCGTAAGTAACTTTTCAGTGTAAGAGCAGCGACAATAATTTTTTTTGTAACATTGGCACGGCAAGATAGTTTCAGTACATAGGCAGCCGTTAACGACTGTTGTAAAAATCTAACCATAGAATTAATCACTAAGGCTGCATATTTTGTAATAAACGTTTTAACCAAAACTTGAAGCCAAAACTGTGGATATTTTTTCGCCTCTCAGTTCGATAGTGCCAGAAGCCCAGAAGTACTGTTCAAAACACCAACACGTTTACTTCAAATCGTTAGCTTATTAGTGTATTACACACCTCGTCATTCTAGACCATGAACTTGCCACTAGCTTAATTCTCAAACAGCTAGTGAGACCCAGCCAATACAGTAGCTCTGTGAGGAATCACCGACAACATAGTCGACATACGGCACCGTATGTACTTTCTCTCTTTAAAAATCGGAGTGCAACAGTTAAAGCTTTCAAGTGCATTCCCCATCACTCTTCCATAGTAATGTCATGTTATCTGATATCAGCATGTGAATTTCTCTAACCCAGGCGACAATAGACGGCGGGCACCACAGTCTCCTTCTTTTCCTAGCGTGCGACGGGAAAGGTAGAATAGTCCCCCTCGTTCCTTCCTCTCATTTGCATATTTTCGGCTTTTCTTTTCGCTCGTAGGATTTTCGTAAACAGCATAAAAAACGTGATGATGAGTTGTTTTATTTCTTCAGCAATATAACACTGAAAAGTATCTGACGGTAATTAATAAATATAAGCACATTAGCTGAGTGATTACAAAGCCGTCCAGAAAATTCCAACAACTTGATTGGCGCGAATATTGTAAATATTAGGGAGGCTAAGCATGACGTTATACGGCAAACGGCAAACGCGAGCTTGCCTTTCATTTTGTTACCTTTTTATCGAATTCTAACTGGATAAATCCCTCAGAAAAATAGGTAAAAATCCACACATTCGTGACAAACACAGACCTACTTTCTGTATTTTTAAATTTTGGTAAATTTTGAGTACTTAGTTTTTGTTATAAATAGTTTTTTTAATTACGTTTGGCCACCCCTTTTTTTTCTCTGTTTAGTGTCGTCCGACCGACCCAGATTTTCGCGTTTTCAAAAAAAAAAAAAAAAGTTATGCAGAAGGCAATGGCACGTTATTTCAAACAAATGTCACTTTAATCCGAAACATAGGCAATTTTTTGCCATACAGTTTTGGTGGTTAATCCTTTTTTCGCTGTTCTCGTTTGAGTTAAACCACGACGTCGATTTTTCCTTCCTCCATGTTGACTTTATAACCACGTCTTGTTGTTTCCAGGCTCCACGGATATTACCCTGAGATACCGGGCCTCCTAGTTTCAGACTCCTTTTCCAATTTTTTTTGTTTCTTTTTTTTTCTTTTCCGACCGACCGACCCAAAATCAGAAAACACATTCGACAATAAACGAAAAAAAAAAAGGGGATGGCCTTTCTGGCAGGTCCCCACCAGCCTTTAGGTTGCCTCAAACCTACCTCCCTCAACAAAAATAATATGCATGTATGTATATATGTACTCATTTCGGTGTAGAAACGGCAGACGGCAGACGGCAGAAGTAGAATTTTTGCCGTTCGCGGGAAAAATAAACGTCATGCTTAATCTCTATTGACGTCTTATGCAAAACGCCTATGCGTTATTTCCGGTCACGTGGTTCCGTGAGACTGATATTTATCCAGCCCCAGCCTCCCTACGGGTATATCACAGCTTGATGCAGGTTATTTAGTTCTGATACAATAAAAACACCAGTAAAAAAACTGACTAAACTGACTGCGATTTTTAAATAACGCTAGACGTGAACTCTGAAGTTCAAAAACCCAGCTAAGAATTGCATTGTCACTGCCGTCAATCATGATTATGACAGGAGCTAACGAACCTTGAATAACAGAAACAAACAAAATCCACCGACAGACATGATCTTGAAGTGAACTTGTCTTTCCTGAAAGGTCCGCTTAGATGATTGACGGCAGCGAAAATGAGAGCAAAACGCATCTTATTTATGAACACACAACAGACACCATTTAGGGGAAATCAGTTCCTGCAACAGTCGACCATTAAAAGGTTAGTGTAGGAGAACTTATCTTACAGTCAACTCTCGCCTTGCGGACACCCCGTTATTACGGACACTCTCTGTTACAGACAAAATTCAGATCCCTGGCGAAAGTCACCAAAAGAACAATTTTATTCTTTTGACTATCGATAAAGCGGACACCATGAAATTCATATATGACATAATAACGTAAAATTGCAGTCTGTTGTTCTGTTGTTCGCTATTTGTCTGAAACCAAGAGAGTATGAAGTGAGAGAGTTAATGTCGTTAATCCCCCACATAGGCCTTATTCTTAAGGTAATTAAGTTATTTTAGACATGGTAGCGTGGATGTTCTCGCGTGTTTTTTATAAGAAGAAGTGGTAGCACCGACCGAACCTACCTTGAATTGTCGGGATCGAGTGCGAGTTTATTAGTTTCAGTTCTGTTTAAGACTTTTATTTCGCAACAAGAAAATTGCTCCGGCCGAAATAATCGCCAAACCATCGACGCTATCACTTACAGGTGAGTGAAATAAAACATTTGTCGCATTAACCCTTAACAAACCAACTACGCATATTTGCGTAGAAAACACCAGCAGTGATTAAAAAATCTGCAGCTTTCACATACCTGGACACATGGTAGTCGGTAATGATCCCTTGTTATGGCAAAGTGATAGTTTTCATAGCTTTAAAAGCCAACTAACTGACTACAGCTCTAGATTTCCGTTGTATCTGGTTGTTTGTTCTTAAGCAAATCCGAAAACGCCCGTTTTCTACTTCATCGGACAACAAAAACACACATCTTTGTCTCCAATTTTTTTAATGAAAAAATAATTCTGAATCCAAAAGTGTAAATTTGCAGCAAAGTGCAAGCCTATTCCTTTCCGTTCACCAAGAAAAATTCTCATCAATCTTTCAGCAGACTGAGCAATTACCATTCGATTAGAGCAATGCTTGCAAACCTGTAATTTCCTGATTGGTGACCGAAAGGAATGCTTGGGTAAAACAGCAATGTCACCCAAACATTTACAAAACACCGTTAAACATAGCTTTGTAAGATGAGCTGAGCGTTTTGGGAATGCTTGTCTGTTAATTAGTGACCAGAGAAGACGGCTGAAATGGAGTTTCCCTAATGGTCGCGGGTCGCGGGTCGCGGGTTTCAAGTCGCGAGTCGCGGGTTTTGAAAAGACTGCATTATAGGAATATAACGAAGAACAGAATCTACACGTTATAAAATTTAAGCGAATGTTTGAAATTAGTGTTAATAAAATGAATTTATCTTTCCATTTCCATAAACTGGTTAGTACACACGTGGCACAGAGGAACGGAATGCAAAATGGAAAGGACCATTCAATTCAATTTTGCAATAGCTTTTCTCGGTTAGTCCGACTGCTCAGACTGTAAAAATGGAAAGCACCTTCGGTTTTCCCGCCTTTTGATCTGAAAAGCAAGAGCCCGGATGATAGTGTGCGACGGTGCATTGTAAAATTACGCATTCTAGAATGGAGAGTCAGCAAGGAATGTTTTTGCTTCGTCAGCGACTGAAGAAATGGTTTTTTTTTATTTTCTTCGATCCGAGAGGTGATGGCGATTGTTTTTATACGGCGGCAGCCCACCAACTGAGCCTGGATAGAGAGCAAATCAAGAAGCTCGTTTTCCAGCACCTCGAGAACCATCAAATTGATGTAAGTAAGCTTAAGCTTACGTAAAGCTTGTACTCCGCTGGCAAAAAATATAAGATACTTATATATATATAGGAGCAACGCTAGCTTCTTAGGGGCTCTCAAAAGTTCCCAAACGCGTTATACGCTCACTTCTGGACAAGAACCGAACGAGCAAACAAGGCAACCATGTGAGCGCCAAGACAGGAGATTGCATTTATGATAGCATTGATTACTAAGCTTTTAAAAACTTAAGGTATAATTTTGTGGGCCACAATGACAGCGGTGGTGTAAGAATTTGTTGAGAATTTTTTAGACGGTTCAAAACTTAGCTTTGACTTCAACAGAGAAAATTTGAATGCTAAGTTTACAAAAAAACGCATATATATGAGCTTAAAGAAATTGTAATTGTGTGAAAAACTCTTAATTGAAAGCAACAACAAGAGCAATGTACTGCTCGTTGAAAATTTATTTTATTATTTATCACTTCTCAATAAGCAGCAGCATTTGAAAACGGTAATAAACTTTATAATTATTTTACGAAAACGATGAACGAAACTTAGATCTCCCAACATGCATGATCTAGGGCAGCCCTTTTGCAGCCTTTTGTAATTGATGTTCTTTCTCTCACATGATGAATGTAATCTGGCAGGAAAATGGACTGGACAGATTCGATTTCTTGTGTGAGGTCGACTTCCAGGATACAGTGAAGCCGAAAACCTGGCTGGAAGCACTGGAAAAGCTAAAGAAGAATTATGTGACTGACATGGTGATTTCTGCTTTGGCTAACGTACTTAACTTCAAGATAGTTATTGTGACAGTTCACGGGGTAAGTTGTCGTCATTAGTGCATATTGCTTTCACAAATTTATAACATTTTATGCATTTTTTTCAAAACCCGCGACGTTGTCAAAACCCGCGACTTTTTCAAAACCCGCGACTTCTTTAAAACCCGCAACACGCGACTTGAAACCGCGACCCGCGACCCGCGACCCGCGACCATTAGGGAAACTCGCTGAAATGCATACTTTCGTGACTTATTTGCCTGAAAGGTCAGACAAGTAATGAGGAGAGTGAAATTTATGTGTGGTTTTCCTTTCTCTTCAGTAGAAATGGTTCCTTTGTTTTTCTTCGTGGCCATTTTCTGTGTGGGTGCAGCAGCCTTTGAGTGCAAGTTCGAAGAAGCACCGAAAGATGAAGAGAAACTACAAGTGCATCTCGTTCCGCATACGCATGACGACGTTGGATGGTTGAAAACTGTGGACCAGTACTTTTATGGAACTAATAATACCATTCAGCATGCTGGAGTGCGGCAAATTTTAAACTCTGTTATTCCCGAGCTAATTAAAGACCCGTCAAAGCGATTTATTTACGTGGAAATTGCGTTTTTTGAGCGCTGGTGGAACGAGCAAAACGACGCCATGCGAACGGAAGTCAAGAAACTCGTTAAAGAGAAAAGACTGGAGTTTATAAACGCTGGTTGGTGTATGAACGACGAGGCGGCGACGCATTATAATGCGATCATTGATCAAATGACTTATGGATTGAACTTCGTGGAGGAGACATTTGGATCAGATGCAAGACCTCGGATAGCTTGGCATATTGATCCGTTTGGTCACTCGAACGAACAAGCCTCAATCTTTGCACAGATGTCATTCGATGGATTTTTCTTCGGCCGTATCGACTACGAAGACAAAAAGCTTCGCCTTGAACAACAGAGAATGGAGCTGGTCTGGAGAGGAAGCGGAAATCTTGGACAAGATTCTGATATTTTCACCGGCGTTCTTTATAATGGTTACAATCCACCCCCAGGATTTTGCTACGATCAGCTTTGTGCAGATACCCCAATATTATTTAATGATAATGTCAAGGAATCCGTGGATAAGTTTGTGGAAGCAGCGTGCGAACAAGCATCACAATACAAAACAAACCACATCATGTTGACAATGGGTTCAGATTTTCATTATCAGATTGCGACTGAGTGGTATTCAAATTTGGACAAACTAATCAAATACGTAAATGATGTAAGTGCTGGCATTTTAATTTTTGCTTGCATTTTGTTTGTTCCTGATAAATGTTATTGTTTTTGGTACAAAGCACTCACAAAATGGTTGAGACACTCTCCCAGAAAATGTATTTTTCTTCCAAAATATGCCCTGCCCTCGTTAGGGACGGACCATAATTTTCCTGGAGGGGGGAGGGTGGTATGAAAAATTTTCCTGTGCAAACTATTTATTTTAATTTATGCACCCCTGCAAACATTTTTTTCGAAATGCAAACTATTTTTTTAACACATATCGTCTTTGCAAACAATTTATTTGTCCTTTTAGGCCCTGCAAACAATTTTTCTCAATCTTGAAAATATTATGTTTTGAGTCAAATTGTTCGTTTAACCACTTCAAGTTTTAAGCACTATGTCTTCTCTTCAATGATGTATAAGGAGGCTCGCAACGGTTTCCAGCGCTTTCCAGCTCTTAAACTTTGATGGGTCAGTACTACAAATTTTTATTAGTTGCTACAACAATAATGATATCGAGCAAATGTCCAATCATCGCTGAATAAGTTGTGGTCCTTTTCATGACGTCACTGGTTACTATAGCAACAGTTTTACCTGTTAAAAACACCCTTAATTTTCCCTTTAAGTGCTTATAACTCAAAAACGAGTCCGGTGACCCCCATTTTTTATTATTGAATAATGATTGGCATGTTAAGATGCAACTTTTTGCAAAGTTAAAAAAATTTCTCCGGAGCGGTTTCAGAGCCACCTTAAATTTTCGAAAATTTAAGGTGGCTCTGAAACTGCTTCGGAGAAATTTTTTTAACTTTGCAAAAAGTTGCATCTTAACATGCCAATCATTATTCAATAATAAAAAATGGGGGTCACCGGACTCGTTTTTGAGTTATAAGCACTTAAAGGGAAAATTAAGGGTGTTTTAAACAGGTAAAACTGTTGCTATAGTAACCAGTGACGTCATGAAAAGGACCACAACTTATTCAGCGATGATTGGACATTTGCTCGATATCATTATTGTAGCAGCAACTGAGAAAGATTTGTAGTACTGACCCATCAAAGTTTAAGAGCTTGAAATTGCTGGAAACCGTTGTGAGCCTAAAGCATTTTTTTTCATAAATAGTTCCACTAGACCTTCATTCTGGCCAAGTTTGAGAATTTTCGGTTTTTTTCAAATTGCACTCCTCTAGACGATATTTACGGAAGCCCGCTCTTAAAGGTTTGAACTGTAATCCTCAACAACAACAAAATCTAGCGAAATCTGTCACATCCAGAGCTCTTGTCATAATCTACCTGTTTCAATCTAAAGTTTGTGGTTGTTCGGCGTTTCACTAAGACTTTTTTATTAGGCTTTTTCTTGTTAAGTCTTATTAAATCGAGGGGTCGGTGTATAATTGTATTAAAAAAGGGAATGTTTGTAGTGAGCGATATGTTTCCTTTTCATGCGATCTACAAGATGCGTGATCGTAGCGTCATTTAAAGTGTCATGGGCATGATCAAAGTTAAAGATAATTTTGTAATAAGTAAGTGTCTTTTTTCAATTGGTGAATCCATACACTTAAATTGTGCGTATTTGAAATTCAGAGAATATTAATCAAGGGGAGAGCGGGTACACAAGGAACCAATGTGGAAATGTGTAAAATAACATTCTTAACCAAGAGCTCTTTTCAAGTCGTTTTGCAAATTGCAGCTCTGTAAGAACAATATGCCTTACAGGATAAAAGACTGAAAAATATTAAAACTTTAAAAAGAAAAACCAAACGTTTTCGACTTAAATTAAGTTATCGCCCCTGATGATGACTTAAAGTAATTTAAAGACGTTCGGTTTTCCTTTTTGTTTTAATTTGAAGCCTTGCTAACAAAATTTTTAAGGTAAAGCAAGCGTTATGCATGGACATAAAAGATCTAGGAAAGAATTAAAAGATTTCGAAAGTGATGACATTTAGTCACTTTGTAAAGCATAACCTTTTTTTAACCTTTTTCCCATCGCCACAAACTGTTTACATCTTTGCTCTTGAAAAGTCATGGAATTTAAGGCAGCAAAAAAAATAATATACGATTTTCGGTAGTTTTCTTGTTTTATTATTTTAAATACAATTTCTGATTTAATTCTTTTTATAGGATGGCCGCGTGAATACATTCTACTCTACACCAACCACTTACTTAGATGCTCTGCACAAAGCTAACCAGACATGGGAATTGAAGACTGATGACTTCTTCCCTTACGCAGACTGTCCGCACTGTTATTGGACTGGTTATTTCACTAGCAGACCAGCACTCAAGCGATATGTCAGATATAACAACAATTTGCTTCAGGTTAGGCACTGCAATTCCTAAGACTCCGTTAGGCTACAGTCCTTTCTGGAAATGGTTGAGACACTTCTCAAAAGCCATTTCTTTTATTTATCTACTTCCGTTTCTCTTTTCTTTCCAGTAGTCACAAGATCTTTCATGTTTATACCCCGCCCCTCCCCATGCCATTGCAATATGATGTTGAACCAGATGTTCATAAGCTAGAGGTCTACACCTAGTATTTGGAGATTGCTATGTCTTTCGCGAGTAGGCTATTTTTA
Source organism: Meandrina meandrites (assembly GCA_963693305.1). Taxonomy (NCBI): domain Eukaryota; kingdom Metazoa; phylum Cnidaria; class Anthozoa; order Scleractinia; family Meandrinidae; genus Meandrina; species Meandrina meandrites. The sequence continues at coordinate 4,732,274 of OY855908.1, read as the reverse complement.
GAACAAACCGTGCGCGCGAGAAAATGACATAGTTTATGGCGTGTACGTGCAATGATGGCGTGAACTTGCGCTGAGATTGTTGCAAATTGTTGCAAATGAAAGAACGGCTTCGGGCGCAGTCGTTATTGTTTTGTGAGCGCCCTTCATTTTGGGGGACTATGAAAAGAAATACAGAAGAAACAGGCGAAACCCTTCTCACCATGATCCCGGAGAAGGTGTTTCTCGACAGCGACGCTTCAAAGGGAGCCAAATCAACTACGTCTAACCGGAAGACAAGAGCTTCTCGCCCGACTTGCGAGCGAGCCAGTCAAAAACTACGAACGGTAAATGCTTCAACGCGATTGGCTAGAAGTTTGCCGAAAAGCCACTCTAAAAATAGCCTACTCGCAAAAGACATATCTCAATCTCAAAGCCCATTACCGGAGATGGAGGCTTCTAGATCTAGCTTATGAACTTCTGGTGGAACTAGCATTTTTCTAGGAAACGTTGATTTAGAAATGCGTTAAATGTAGCAAATTGTTATTTTTCTACAGTTTCAGGGCTGTCATTAAGGGCTGTAACCTGTTGCATCTGTTACATTTGAATTATTGGATTTTGACATGATACCATCAGTGATTATTATATTTACTTTGGTTCAGTAATTGTTAGGGAATTGGTACAGGTGATGACAGCTCTTCAGGTTGTGGTTGGTCAATTTTCAAGCAAGGTTTTCATCTAAATAAATCATTTAAGGCGAGTAAGATACCAATCGGGTATACCTCTATCCCTGATTCTTTGTAGGTCTGTAAACAACTGGAGTTGATGAATGGCCCCGCAAAGAAGAATGCTGCGACATCTGATACTCTGCGCAGAGCAATGGGCGTGGCACAGCACCATGACGCTGTCAGTGGTACATCAAAACAGCACGTGGCTGATGACTATGCCAAGCGACTCGCTATTGGTGCTGCAGAATGCCAGGTACACTGCAGCTTGCTTGATAAAAAATGCATACAAAAAAGTGTTTCTTCTTTCCATTGGGAAATCTTCCCCCTGCATCAAAATAGGCTGTTGTGTCTTCTAGCCCAGGAATGGGGAATCACAGAAAGGTCATATCCCAGGGGTAGGAGGTGGGGAGGGTAGTTAAAGGAACTACTTGTGCGAAGACTTACATTGTTTAGATAGCCACAATGCAATACTACAATAGTTTCAGTTGGTAAAAAATCTTTCAGACTGCATGGGATTTGAAAAAAAAAACTTAGAAATGGAGCTCTATTAAGGAATTAATGAACCACTTATTTCTCCTATTTCAGGTGTATTTGTTTTGAACAATTTTCAGCTGAAATAGATGTAGAACGGACAAGTTTGGTTTTGTTGTCCTCAGGGTGATGAAACGCCCCCTTCTAATGACGCAAAAATGACAAATCTCCAGAGGTGTACCCGAGGGGAATCCATGCAAAACGCTTATTACGATACATCGTAGATTAACTCCCTTGCCGATTTGAAACGTTTTTAAGTGTTAGCCCTTTGTCGGAGAAATGTGGTGGCTAATTACTTCTATCACTTTCAAGTCCATTGCCGACGCTTTTTAAAAAAAAGCTGCTTCGGACACTAAACTTTCTATTCCTGTTGGTCTGTAATATAATGTGGCTATTATTTGGATACATAAGCGGCCTGACAGTAACTGTATATTTTCTTATCGTTTTCAGAAATTGGTTGGTGATGTGATTGGCAAATTCGCTGTGAAAAACCCTGCAACCAAACGCCCTGCATTTTCATTTTGCGACCACCTCAACATCAGTGTCTGCGCGGTGACTGAGCAGAGCAAATCCTTCACCGTCACTGTGTATAATCCCATTGCTCGAGCCGTCTCCAGTGTTGTTCGCCTGCCAGTTGCGGTGGCTTCAATGGCTGTGTTTGGCCCACAAGGCACCCCAGTTGAAAGCCAAGTGCTGCCGATCTCTAATGCTACCAAAGAGCTGCGTCAAAATCAGAACCAGAGACAGAGCCATTCATCATACGAGCTTGTTTTCACCGCCAAAGTCCCTGCCTTAGGATTTGCTACTTATTTCATTAACACGACCAAGTCACCGTCTAGACTGCAGAATTTCTTCCACCCCGCCCCCAAGTACGCCAACAAAGATACTAATGAAGCTTCCATAGAAAATGAATTTATCAAAATTTCTTTCTCGCAGGACATGGGTCATTTGATAAGCATTACTGATTTGAGATCCAAAATAACCACTGTAGTAAGTCAAGCATTCTACTGGTACCGTGGTAGCATTGGAACCTATAGCAGTTTTCAACCCTCCGGCATGTACATCTTCAGACCCGACAGTAGCCATGCGAATCTGATCTCCATGAGCAGCAAGGCAGAAATCTTCAAGGGTCCCGTGGTACAGGAAGTACGCCAGGTGATCTCTCCGTACATAAGTCAAGTGATCAGGCTTAATGCTGGCCAGCGGCATGTAGAATTTGAGTACACTCTGGGGCCGATACCCGTTGGCAATTACTGGGGCAAGGAAATAATCACTCGGTTCGACACGGATATAAAGTCCAACCAGCTCTTCTACACTGACGCCAATGGAAGGGAGATGCAGGAACGTAAGAGGAACTACCGACCGACGTGGAAATTGAACATCACCGAGCCAGTTGCTGGGAATTATTACCCAGTAAACAGTCGAATGTACATCAAGGATAGCGATAAGCAACTGACAATCCTGACTGACAGGTCTCTGGGAGGGTCCAGCATGAAAGATGGCTCGATGGAAATAATGCTGCACCGTCGGCTTCTTGTAGATGACAATAGAGGAGTGGGCGAGCCGCTCAACGAGGCGGGAATCCTCGGCAAAGGTTTAATCGTCCGCGGGAAGTTGTGCCTCACTCTTGCGCCGCCCAAGTCTTCTGCTGCTCTTCATCGCGAACTCGGCGAGAAGCTCCTTCTGGAACCAGTGCTGACCTTTGCACCTACCAGCCTCACTTTCAAGCAGTGGACGAGCCAGTTTAACTCGTTGCACAGCGGTCTCACTCGTCAGCTTCCCGCCAATGTTCACTTGCTGACACTGGAGACGATGCAGGATACCGCGTTGATCCGCGTGGAGCATCAGTACGAGGCTGGTGAAGATCCCAAGCTCTCGCAACCTGTCAATATTTCACTCGCGGGTCTTTTCACCGACTTTGACATCGAGTCCATGACTGAAATGAACCTGGCTGCCAATCAACTGTTGAAGGATAAACGGCCACTCCACTGGACCATCAAATCGAGGAAGAACGTACACGAAAACAACACGATGAAGAAGAGGGTGTCTCGGGCGGAATCTGATTTGAACGTAGAGCTCACCCCAATGCAGATCCGTACCTTCAAAGCTGTCATCAAGCGTCACTGAATTTTTTCGATACAATAAGTACTAAATACACGTCAATATAAGGCCCTGTTACACGAGGCCATTTTCCAACAAACGTTGCTTTGCCAGTTGCCAAAAAAATCACGTCCCGAGATCACGTGGGACATCCGACGTTTGAAGCCTTTAATGTAGCATAATGCCTGTTTGCTGGGAAAGTGGGACTATCTCCTACCTTTTCTTCTACAATGCGAGACACGTTACTGCGTGAGAAGTTGTATTACATGGCAGCCGCTATTTCGCGGCTGTTACTTGGGTTATCACGCGCAACGCATGTTAGGAACGTTGCCTTAATTAAAAAGTTAGGAGGGAAGTCTTTTTTTCTTTATATCATGCCTATAGTCGATAAAATACAGCCAATCAGAATACAGCAAAGCCGTTGTATATTCGGCGGTATTAAACCCAACCATCGTGCGCTGCGACCTTTTTTGACAAAATTTAGTAAGCGTATCGTCTATGGCTCTATGGCTTGGTATAAAATATTTATGCAACACTTTCTCGTGGTATACCATGGAATTCCAACTTGTCACTTGTATTTTCTTGGTACAAACTCTCGCTTACATGTAAAGGTTCGCGTGTATACCGAGAAAGTACAAGTGACTTTTGGGATATTCCATAGTATAACTACTCGAAAACGTTGCATAACTTGTATGTATTCTGTAATATTTTATAGTTCTTTTGGTTCTTCATGTGATAGAGTGAGTGTTAGACACGCGATAATGATTTCATAACATTTGAACAGAAAGGGCGGTAAGACTGTTGTAAAAAAAAAAGAAATAAAACTAAATAAATCAGCTCAAACAACGTAAACAAAGTAATTGAATGTCAGACAGTTAATAATTTAGGCTGGAAATTTTGCAATCAAATCTTTATTTGGTGGAAGATGTGGGAAAACCGTGAACGGCAAATTATGCTTATAAATTGGCCTGCTATGCCCGCTGCCATTGCTTTTCTAATTTGGCTTATTATCTGTTATCATAAGGCATAATACTTGCTGCCGCGCTGTTTACCCAGTAGAGGTCGGTCTGTGTGTAGACGTCTCCTATCCTTCACTCTTCACCCCCACTCCCACCCCATCCTCTTTTGCCTTGTAGGTGGTTAGTGTCTGAGGTTGTTTATATAGATTACCGTATAAGTCTCGTTCATTTGCTGAACAGGGACGAGGAAAACAAATACAGCTTACGTTGCTACTCGATAAAATGCTCCGCAATATTCCACCGAATTGCACTTGCCGTTATTGACTCTATTATTGTAGCTAGGGTGTCAAACACCTAAAAGAATTTCACAGCTGTGGAAAACGTACCGTCTGTTTCAAAACACAAATTTCTGTTCCCGTAAGGTGCTTATGACTCTGAATTGGTTTTGCACGAGCTTTACGTCCTGTCAGAGTATCTTTCCTCTTCCTTTCTCCGGCCATCCGCCAATTTGCAATGTAAATCATCTTTATTACTGAGAATCAAAAATGCATTTAACGACATTGAAAGTGAAGAAAATGCTTCAGATTATGATCAGTTTAAGCCAGTGAGTCTGTGTCTGATTCTATCTGCCGACTTGTAATCTAATCTTCTAATTATCGAACCGAAATGCCTTTAACAGCACTGAATATAATGTCAAGAAAAGATTTATGATCGACTTTAGCAGGCGATAAATGTGTCAACATGTTACAATGTGAGATTGTTTATTTTGAATATTTCAAGTTGTTAGCATTTAGTCTACTACGACCTAGAACTCTTGCTGTAAATCTTCTTTGTAAATAAATCTTCATTGACAAATTCTCTTGTTCGTTTTTCCTCGGGTGTTTTTCATGGATTTATCAAAGCTCCAATGATTCTGTAATCATGAAGGGTACTTTCAGAAGCTTATCACCTCTTCTTGCCGCTTCTCGCCCTAGCTATGGCGATAAGCTTCTGTTACTGTCTAATAAACGTTGTTTGGCTCCGAATGGCCAATTTGCACTTTTAGTTACAATTTACCCACATGCATGCACTCTGTACCTTAAACTATGGACGCTCAAAAGACGAAATAATTACTCTCCAATGTTCACTCTTTATGGCCCTATTCTCCCAGAGGAGACCTAGGAATTAAGTCAAGTAAGTCAGTTCACTCTTTAGAGTTAGTTTGTTTGCCAGATGCTTTAGCATTGTGCTCGCAAAGAATACGGTAAAGGTTGCCTAAGTTTCCATAGAGTCTTTTGCCATGCATCACTTTCCGATTTGGCAATACCTGCTCGCAGTTTTTTCTTGACTCATTGTTTTTTTTAACGCCGCTGTTTAAAACAGCAAAGCTGTGAGAACCTTTCGCTGCATCGGCATGTTCCTCCCTGCAAATCGTCTTTTTGATGGTCAGTGCCTTCTGGTGGTATTCTTTTGCTCGATCTTCCTGTCTAAGATCCCTGTAAACAACTCCCAAGTTGAAATAGCTGTCTGCTACATCAGAGTGTTTCACACCGTAAACCTTTTGTCTGATGAACAAGGCCTTTTCATGGCATTCACATGCTTGATCGTACTGCTTAAGGTCTCTGTAAAGAGCTCCCAGGTTGTTATAACTTGCAGCTACATCAACATGTTCTTCGCCGTAGATCTTCTTTCTGATGATCAGTGCCTTCTCGCACAATTCTCTCCCTTCATCGATCTGTCCAAGGTCACTGTAAATGTTCCCCAAGTTATCATAACTTGCTGCTACATCAGCATGTTCCTCGCCATAAATCTTCTTTCTAATGATCAGTGACTTCTCGTACAGCTCTTTACTTTGACTGTACTGTTTAAGGTAACTATACGCATTTCCCAAGTTGTTGTAACTTGATGCTACACAAGCGTGTTCCTCACTGTAAATCTTTTTTCTGATGCCCAGTGCCTTCTCGTAAAATTCTTTACCTAGCCTGTATTGTCTAAGTTCAACGTAAACATTTCCTAATTTGTTATAGCTGTTTGCTACGTCAGCATTTTCCTCGTTGTAAATTTTCTTGCAGATAATCAATGCTTTCCTGTGGTGTTGTATGGCTTGGTGGTACTTTCCAATGATCCGGTACACCGTTCCTAAGTTATTGTAATTTGTTGCCATCTTTCCAACTAATTTGCCGTGGATATCTGCATAAATCTTGTTGGCCTCTTTATAATACGAAATTGATAATCCATGCTGACAGAGCATTGACAGCACATTACCGTGAACAGAGAAAACGTCTGCTCTTAACAAGGAACCATCTCGTGTTTGGCTCACTAGCTCAGTAAAATCACAGGCCGATGTGGAGAAACGATTTGCATCTGATGGATTCGTCAGGTCACAGAGAACAGCCGCAGTTGAGCAAAGCCACGACACGAGGTCATCAGGAGTGATAATGGGTGCAAAGTCCTTCACCAAAGTGTCTCTTGTTGCGAAACTGGAGCTTATGTTTTGATGCAACACTTTACAATGCGTTGTAATTTTGCGTAATTTTACGCAAGTGTGTCCATCGTCAAATAATCGTTCACGCTCTTTGTTGATTAGAGGGTGTAAAATCTTTATTGCTGCACACATGGACAGGACCTTATCTGCGTGCTCAGAACCAAAAGTCGCAAATGAAAATGTTGTGAGCACTTCATGTACAATGTTATGCACCCTTAAATACTCGGGTGTCCCATCTTCACCATACAAACAAGTAATCAAGGAGGATCTTAAAATCTTTGCTTTAATTACTTCTTCCGTCAGTCCCGTGGTGCAAACTTGGACAAAGCTGACAACAGCTTCGACAGGGAGAGATTCTGAAGCGCAAAGTGACAAGAAAGAAAACATATGACGAAGAACATCATCGTTTTCCGAAGACCGTTTCACAGCCATTTTAACGGCAGAGGTCATCGTTTTCGAGTAAGCTGTGTTCTCTTTGGCAAGAGGTTCTTCTGTTGCTCCACGTTCACCCTTAGCTAACGTTTCCAGGTATTTTGTCCAAGTGTAGTTAGGACAACGATTGTTGACAACCGTGTGCACATAAAATGCAGCAGTCGCCAAGGCAAGAGGCTGATACTCAAGGACTTCAGCAACCGTACCAGACTGATCGTGATTTGAAATTTGTGATACTTGTTTTAGCAGCTCTACTGCATCATCCGGCTGCATTCCTCTACTTAATGACTCATGGTAAGTACGTGGAGAGTTGGTGGGAATTATACTGCTATCTTGAGCTGTAATCAGCACCTGTCCATGTCCCCAGCCCTTACTGGCGGTCTGAGGTAGATGGCTACGAACCAAGGAGAGGTCGGTAACGTTGTCGGCTATTATTAACCACTTGGAGAATTGCTTCACCCTCGGTAAAATCAAAAGCTTCAGATGCTGAATTGTTTCCTTCGGGCTTCCCACTTTTGTGGTAACTAGTTTCGTCAAAGTGTACTCAGTGACTCCGAGTTGTTTTGCCAGGGTGATGTACGAGTCAGCCAGTGTTTCGAGGGTCTCTGCATTCAGGGTTGCAACAAATGCTCGCACGCCACTGTCCTTCGATCTAGCGTTAAAGAACTGCTGTCCTAGCTGACGAGCAATTTCACTTTTGCCACATCCAGGAATTCCAGATAAATAGATCGTGCTAACAGCTCCTTTTTTTCCCTCTTCAAGTTCTCTCATTTTCTTCACGATTCTTGTGAGATCATTTGAACGTGTGATGATTTCGTGTGATGGCGTGAATGTGAGATTACAGAAAGGCTCCATTTTGGAATTGATTTCCTGAGTGAGGGCTTCAACTTCTTCCTCTTTTGTCTGCAGATCGGTTCGAGCCACTTGCAAATCAGATGCAAGCGTTTCTACCTCTTTTTCTTTTCTCTGAAGTCTAGTTTGAGTCACGTGAAGAGTCGACGTAGCTTGTCTCAACACGACTTCGAGTTTATCAGCCTGGGCGTTTAAATTACGGTATTCTGCCGTGGGAAAGCTTGTCTGGTTTTTAACCACCTCGACGTCATTGACTGGAAGACCCAACGAGGTGAACACAAGCAACACTCTCGTTACATAATTCTTGAACTCGGAATCGGTTAGACGAACCACACTTATATGAGCGACATCGTTACGGACATGACGAAGGCTATCGACGTCTCTGCCGATCGCTGGACTAAGCGTCGTACCAATGCTGTCTGAGAAGAGGATGGCAAAACTCAAACAACTACAGTCCCACTCTGTTGCGTTGCCGTTCTGAATGGTTGCCAGATATCTTGCGTATTTTTTACGATTTCTTCGACTTTCTTTGCTATAAAAGTCGAGGCCATTTTGTGGGGTGTCTTTCCATTCTCCAGACGGAGTCGTTTTGTAACGGAAATTCCATTCTTGTTTGAAAATTTTTCGCAGTCCTTCCGGAACCAAGTTAAAGGCGATGTAACAGGCTCTGAAATAGTTCAACTGTTCTGGTGTGTACTCCATTCAGAAATTTCTGAGGCAGGAAACATACCGTCAGATTACTGATCATGTTTAGAAAAATCCAAGTAGGCACTTGGTAACTTGAAATATCGGATCACATTTTTTTGTGGTCAACACTCTTAAGGACCATATGGTCGTCTATAACAGTGTTGACAACCAAGTTAAATGTGGCCGATTTATTTTATACAAGACAGTGGCGGACCCAGACCTTGAACTAACGAGGAAGGAGGGGTCCTTGTGTGTGTGTACACCGAAAAAACATTTTGCGGGGGGAATCATTCTTAAAAAAATGTTTTTCACCAAAAATAAGGAGGGAGCCCGGGCTTCCCCTAGGTCCGCCACTGCAATAGCACGTAAACATGTAAGTTCATTTTTGGTGTCACGGCTTCGATAGAAGCGTGGCACACCATTCCGCGAACTCCCGATTGTCCGTCAATTTCCGTGTTAGCAGTTTTCTGGTGATTGGTCGACAATGTTGACAATGAACGGGACAGCGACCGATACCGATTAGAAACGAAAAGGCAATCGGCTAGAAATCTGTACTTCGGATCGCCTCGTTTGTAGACTGGCATGTTCGGAATTAATTGGTCGGGTCCCGGCCAGCAATAATGTTGTGTATTTTCACTGACGCCATTGCCAGGAAAGTCAGCAGTCCGTTTTCTCATGTGTTTCTTTGGATAAAGAAGACATTAAGAAGCGTGGCTTAGTCAGCTATGCAAATATTTTACTGTTTCTCCGACGCTTCGAAATCGCTTAAAGGCGCTTGATCGTCATTAGTATTGTTTCCTCAGTTGGGTTTGCTGTCTGCTTTTTTAATACAGCTTTTCTGCTGAATTACTAGGCTCGATTGAACGCTCCTAATTCCGTCGAAACTCTCATCGATCGACCTTAGTTCTCGACCACTTTGCGCGCGAGAATTCTCTCAGTCGAACAAACGAGCCGCTTTCGACCTTCAGTAGCGCGCGCACTCGCTTCATGTAATTGTCACAGGGTTTTAAAACATGGTTCAAAATCCTGCGACATTTTTCATGTCCAACAAAACAGTCGCAACCGACGTTGTTGGTAACAATTATGCAGAACAGTCCGCCCTATTTGAGCCAACATGAGCCAACAATGTCGCCAATCAAGCATAAAAGTAGGGGCTTTCCCTTGAGTTTGGATTGTGTTATTGAAATAAATTGTTATATGTCTGCCTAGAGTAGCTCTGAGTTTTCTGTTGTTGTTAGGGTACAATGGCCGGGTGCACACGCTCCCCACCCCCCACCACGACGTCCGAATTTGTCGTATCGTAAACTTTAAACTTACAACTTTAATGAATTTGACACTCCCCTTACGGGGCTTTTCAGTAGCGACCACCGTCCCCTCCCCTCCCCACCCCCTTTGAATGTTGTTTTATTTGCAAGCGACATATTCTGTTTCAATATACATTGCTGCCTGATTATCCGTGGTTCATCGACTCTGATCATCTTGAACTGGTTTTATAGGTTGGGAAAGTCCCAGACAATCGGAGAATTTACGTTTTCCCAACCTTCCCAGATTTTGCTGACTATCCAATACTCCAAATCTTGGACACCCCTTAGTCTAGTCGGCGACGAATGACACAAATTGGGAAAGAGTAGAGAGCGAAATAATTACTAGGTAAAGTTGCATTATGAAGTTACTTTATAAATAATTTAATTAAGATTCCAGTTTTGCCTCAATATCGTAACTGCTGTTGTGATCAATCCAAGAACATGCCAAACATCAAAGTTTCAGGACTTCTTTATTATAAACAACCCTTCTATAACCCTTCTGTTGCCTCCGACCTTGAAGCATTTGCTTTCTTTCACTAAGCAACTCTTGCAAACTCCTTATCGTCCCTTTTAGTAGACCGCTTATAGTCTGTACAGTGCCATTTATAAAACCAACTAACACAGGAAAAAAATAGCAATCCCAATGTGGGGAAATTTTGTGGTTTTTATTGGTATATATTTGGTTTATCTTTGGAACAAGTAAATGAGATACCAATATTGGTAAAGTGTTATATATCCCAACGTTGGTAAAACAAAAATGATATGCCATTATTGGTATCAAGGAATCCAACATTGGTAGGTCAAAAATAATATGCCAATATTGGTATGGAGAAATCCAACATTGGTAGATCAAAAATAATATGCCAATATTGGTATGGAGGAAGCCAACATTGGCAAAACAAAAATGATATGCCAAAATTGGTATGGAGGAAACCAACATTGGTAAAACAAAATGATATGCCAATATTGGTATGGGGGAATCCAACATTGGTAGGTCAAAAATGATATGCCAATATTGGTATGGAGAAATTTAACATTGGTAGATCAAAAATGATATGCCAAAATTGGTATGGAGGAATCCAATAATGGTAAAACAAAAATGATATGTCAATATTGGTAAAAGTAATTCTCTATACCAACAGTGAAGAAGAGTCAGTCCTGTGCCAATCTCTATCTTTGTCCCACAACTGAAATATATGAAAAACTCAAACCAGTTTGATTTTTTCCTCTTTATTATAACTGCAATAAATGTTGAAATATATAACATTTGTGTCTTCCAAAGCCTATCTTTGGTACAACTACAGTCTCTCTAGACATAAAACAAGTTTCTCAAGTATAGAATGTTGGGTAGGCCGATTGTTTTTGATGTGAACATTCCATTCCCAGGCCACAACTTAGAGGCTTCAGGTAAAACACAACATTGGTCATTGATAAAGTCATTTATCAATTTAACTGGTACATGGCATTTATAGGTCTCTACATCAAAGAGTGTGAGTGACTTCAAAACCATCAGAGTGGGTTGAAAAAGAAGAGTCAGTGTTTACTGAATCTGTGTCTCCACTATTATCAGACTCCTCTACATCAGGATCATTGCTCTTAACGTGATCCACCTTTTTTTTGCACACAATATGCTCTCTCTTAAGACTCAAGAAGTTAACCTCACCATCTTCCATGGGATTTTTTACCTCAACAAAGCCTTGACTTATAAGACTTAGTGCTTTTGCTATCTTAACAGATAATTGATATTTTCCCAATGAACGAGATTTGACAGTTAATTTCTTCGCTAGCGGATGAAGATGCCTCACAACTGTCACATCCTGCATGGACTGCACTCCCAGAAAAGTTAAAACTACAATAACAGCACTTTTGGTGCTGATATCGTCCAGCCTTGAACTTGCTTTGCAGCTGTTCACTTTTTCAACAGGGCCAAAATCTGGTTCATCTAAAAACGGAAGAAAATACCAAACCAATGTAAGGACCTTGCAATAACATGTTCCTATTTTGAATGTAGGTCATTTAATTGCCATGTTTGTTTTTAAACTTTAACTTTATTAAGGCATATTTGTTCAGAAGACAATTCATACAATAATATGCTTAATGGATTACCTTCTTCTCCTGTATTAGATTCATCAGCACTAGAGCGAGGCTTTTTGGCCCTCTTTGCAGGTGTGTGTTCAGCCTGTTTTAAAATGAGAAATACAATTTTAAATTAAAAACAATAAGCAGTTGAACTGTTTATTAATTTATTTTTAATAATCAAATTACAAATGACAGGGTTACATGATTACATATGTTACAAAACGCCCATTTTACAAGAACATTGACAGCCCAACAAGGCTACTATACTGTGAACTGTTTTGAAAGTATAATACATGTAATTTTTTATATTAACTAGGTGCAACTGCTATTGGTGACGTACCTCGTAGTCATAGCCATCCTTAATACGTCTGTTTTTTTCATGTGCCCACTGGATAATGCGAGACCTGATACACTCTGAAAAACATATTATACAGTGGGATTCATATCCAAATATGTATAGGATTATTCACTGTACATGGTGTGGAAGGGGTCATGTGTGTTCTGTGTGCGCTGGGTGAAATTAGGCACCTAATTTGGGAAAGTAAATGAAATTCAGGCATGATTAATGTCAGCTGGGACACATGATCTGCTCAATCTGTGGCATGTGTTTTCAACAGATAAAATTTCATGGCAATCAAATCTTGTGTACCCTGAGAAACAGAGGCATTTCTTGTGTGATCTTCAGTCTTGTGCCAATCTCTATTTTTGTCCCACCAGTGAAATATTATATATGAAAAAATTAAACCAGTTTGATTTTGCAATATAAGTGCCGAAATATATAACATTTACCTCTTCCAAAGCCTATGTTTGGTATTTTACAAGTCTCTTCTAAACTCGACACAAGCTCCTCGAGTTTCAAATTCTCAGTGGGATTGTTTTTGAAGTGAACACTCCTATTCCCAGGCCACACCTTTGCTGCTGCCCGCACAATGAATGATGTCCTAAATTTTGGAGAAAAGAAAATGTAGCACAGACTGCTGTATCACTTTCCAGGTTTTTCAAAATGACCAGTCAAAGCAAATAAACAGCTAAAAATGTGAAATACTAAAACACAAACTAAGCTCAGTTATTAAATCAAGACACCACCACAAATCGGTTTATTCTTAAAATTGCACTTACTTTTCTAAGTACTTGGTCTTTGATTTGGCATCCCATGCTTTTTTATCAAGGGTTGTTATTTTTCTTTATTGTGAGGAATCTTCCAATCTTGACTCTTCTTCTGCATGGTGTCCCTGTTCTTGAGTCTTAATTACTTCTTCTATTTTTGCCATAAGCTCAATGCGTCGTCCCATAGGCTGTACACCAATGTCTTTTATATCATTTTTTTCAATGGCTAACAAAGCTTCTCCACTTATCTTCTCTTCTGTTATAAAAAGGTATGGAAAGAAAAATGTGAACAACTTAGCAAACCTTGCAGCATTTTTTTTTAAATCAACATTTTTTGCGGAAAAGTAATATATTGAAAAGACAAAAGGAAAATTGTTTCTGACGAAATTTTAGCGATGTGGCTGTGCCAGTATTTAGTAAGCATCCATGCATGGCTTTGAAAGGTTTTGAGGCCTCCAAAAAAAAATATTAAAGATGTTCTGGCAAAAGGTAAAAATGTGACTCTAGGCTACATCCCTCAAATGTTGGCAATAAAATCCTTGTGATTCTTACAATTTTTATAGTTCAAATAATTCTACGAAAAATAAATTTACATCAAAATAGCTTCCCAAACAATCCAGACAAAATGGCGTTGAATACCGCCAGAATATACCTGTTCAAAAAAATTGTCTCTACAAGGGCAACTTAGGCAAGGCTCAACAACAGATGGTCGCAAATTAATTCTTGACTTATTTATTTACTCTTATTCTCAGGAAATATAAGCAGTAAATTCAGGAATTGCGAAGTTTTTACTCTGGAAGTATATTTAATAAAGAAAATGCAGTTTTGTCTTACTTGAAAAAAGGGAAGCTTCCTCTTTAAACCCGAGGGCCAAGAGCCAGTTCTTCACGTCCTCTACACTCCAGCCTGAATTAATAACGTGCAGAAATAACAAACTTACATTTGAGAAGCAAAACGGGTATGAATTGAAAACTTATCTTCAATTTTGTGCTTCCCGTGTGGAGGTGAAGCTTTCGCCAAATGCAGGATAGTCAGGATGGTACAATGCGTTGTTCAACGGATTTTACGAAGTATTTCTCCTATTAACGTCTAACATTACTCACATTTAACATCTTTCGCCTTCCACAAGTAGTCGAATTCATGACTGGGTTCCAATTCACTGCTAGAAGAGCAAGAAGCGAGAGCTCCAGAAGCCATTTTTTCCTGCCCACACGAAGTTGGATGAAATAAAGGCGCGAACTAGGGCGGGAAACTACTGCGCATCTCACCAGCGCATGGAGAAGAACTGGCACGAGTTTTGTCCCCAGATCTTTCTCGGCATCGAAGATGGCGTGCTGTTTGTGTTAGAGAAACACAATTAGAATATGGATGAAAAGCGCAGTATTTGTAAATGCTCAAATACCCCAGAAGCGAGAAACTTTACCAAAGGTCAAGCACATGTTCATTGCCCTTGTGATAAGTGCGAAGATCGAGCAGTTTACCCAATGGTTGCATGGCGATGCGAAAACGAGCAAGATATTCCGATGAGAACAGGGATGGTGTAGATAACAACAGACAACAACGACAACGTAGGTACCTCGCTTCAACCAGAGACAAGCAATTGTAGTGACTGCGTTAGCGTTTCGAACTATCATGCAGAATTTTCTTGCTCCCCTTCTTTGCTGATGGCTGCCGGTGGGGCAGACGAGGGCGAAGCTGACGAGTCAGAAGTCACGAACATTGATAATTTGTCTCTGAGTGATGATAACGTTGAAAGCAATTCAAGTTCTTCAAGTACAAGCGCAGGATCAGAGAGTGATCTGGATGAAAATTGCAACGTAGTTGAAGAAGAAGAAACTAACAATATGGCCGATTTTGTCAGGGACGCCGTATTAAGATTGGTCGAAATAAAAGGTACTGTTGGATTTTCAATTGACACGTTTGAAGATCTTTTGAAGTGGGGGCGTACTTTGCACTGTGAAAACAATGAAGAAGCAAAACAGCATTGGCCATCGTCATGGGAAGATGTGCAATCTTTACTTGGAGATTTTGGACTTAAGATGCTCAAGTTATACATCTGTCTGGATTCTAGTCATCCTTGTCAGTATGCTATTATGGAGTCCAAAACTGATGTTTGTCCACATTGTGGAAAGGAAGGGACAATTCCATATTACACTCTGGGTGCCAGAGGGCACTAGAAATCAAGAAATATCATTTGACAGTATTCTTGGTGTTGTTCAAGGTGAATGGGAAACCCCGTTTACTCTGTGGCATGATGCCTAACTCTTTGTTGCATTTAGTAGCAAAGTGACTTAATTGCTCATGCACTACAATGTAGTTGATACATTCAGTGAAAAATTCCCAGTAACTGTCTGTAGAGAACTTACTGACCAGTTGATTGACTTTCTTATTGTTTATCTACTAAAGTCGTGCCCTGTAAGTAACAATCGTTCATTATTACTGGCTAAACCAAACTTTGAATATTGTAAAAACTGCCAAAAATTATTAATATTGCCCAATCAAATGTCAGTATCAATTGGTGTATCTTAGTATGTGGATGTTCACTTAGATTGACATTGGTATACCATAATAATTACTCCAGCAACTGTGTCCTGTTATTGCAATAAATGCCCATTATTATATGAATGTGACAATCAAATACTCATTTTGGTATATTTTAGTATCTAGATGCTGACTGACAGTGGTATATTATTGGTAATTACTTGGTAACTGTGTTCTGTTGTTCCAATAATCATCCAAATTACCCATTATTGGTATGAATATTGCAAGAACCTCCAATAATTGTCCAATCAAATACTCATTTTGGTATATCTTAGTATCTACATGCTGACTGACAGTGGTATATTATTGGTAATTACTTGGTAACTGTGTTCTGTTGTTCCAATAATCATCCAAATTACCCATTATTGGTATGAATATTGCAAGAACCTCCAATAATTGTCCAATCAAATACTCATTTTGGTATATCTTAGTATCTAGATGCTGACTGACAGTGGTATATTATTGGTAATTACTTGGTAACTGTGTTCTGTTGTTCCAATAATCATCCAAATTACCCATTATTGGTATGAATATTGCAAGAACCTCCAATAATTGTCCAATCAAATACTCATTTTGGTATATCTTAGTATCTACATGCTGACTGACAGTGGTATATTATTGGTAATTACTTGGTAACTGTGTTCTGTTGTTCCAATAATCATCCAAATTACCCATTATTGGTATGAATATTGCAAGAACCTCCAATAATTGTCCAATCAAATACTCATTTTGGTATATCTTAGTATCTGGATGTCGACGGACAGTGGTATATCATTGGTGTTAATACTTATAGTATCACAATCATCTCCCAATGTAAATGCACCCTCCAATAATTTACCAATAAATAACCAACATTGGAAATGTTATTTTGATAGTACTTTATCCAATGTTGGTATATTATTGGTAGGTAGTGAATATGCCAATAATATTCCAACATTGGACTATTTAAACACATGTTTACCAATATTATTCCAACTTGGAATCTCTAATTTTTTCCTGTGTAATTAGGTTGTACCGTTAAAAGCTTGCATATCAAGCTCAGTATAAACATTGCATCCACGGCTTGCATCCACGGCTTGCATCCACGGCTTGCTCGAACGCGTTGCGTTTGTAAAGATATTAAACTTGCTCAAAACTGTCTCAAGTTGTCTTTAATTTTATGGCCTGAACGTAATAAGCAATAGCTTAAATCTTTAGTAATGGAACTTCATCGGAGATTGTCCTTTAAGAATGCAAGTGTTTCATTCGAACTACTGGAATGCAAACTTCCGCGCAGAAAACAAAGCAAAACAAACACAACAAAGTCTTAATTAAATCCCCCAAAATTGTACTGAACATGTTGCTGTCGCATTGCTAAGTTAATGATGAGTTTACCTTCTTGTGAATTTCCAAAAATCGGTAAGTAGCGATCGATCAGTCTGCCGTTCCCTTCCTCACCGCATCGATCTAATGACTTCAACAACAACACTGAGGTCGGAGAAAGCGAAACTGACAATGTTGATTCTCATCCTGCAAATTTGACCTTAAGGTCATTCAGCTCTCTACCCTTCGAGTGATGTTGTAAAACTGAACATGATGCAATTTGCAGAATATAATTAAGTTTAACCCTTACAGAATTTTCGCCTGTCGTTTTTCACCGCCTGACGCGGAAAACCGTCTGGTTAGTCCGAATTTACCACTCCTTGCTTTCCCTGTTTATGCACCCCTCCCTCCCTCCCTCAATCCTTCCCCTCTCCCTCCCCCATACATGCCACCCCGAACGTGAAGCAGCTAAGCAAGAACGCACGTACTGTTGGTTTGCTGCCCATGTTCCCTTTGGTCAGCCATTTGTCGTGAAGGGTTGCGTAATTTTCGATTTGTAATCCGGGACAAAAAAAATAACATGCTGTATCTTGGCCGTATTTTTGTTTTTGTTTTTTAATTTTCAGTGCACTTACCGTCACTTTGGGCGAGACTTTCCCTGAAGGCCGTTAAGATTTAATGTAGTTTTAAAATTAGAACAAGACGCCCGTTGGCCGTTTCCGCGGGATGGGAATGACTTTTCACGGTCACATTCTGTTTAAAATGTACAAATAAATGGAAATGAAAGTACAAGTACTCAATAAGGTAATTTAAAAGACGCCAAAGTCACAACATGAAACGTATGCGCTAACGTGACTTTGGCCTACGAAAGGTGTTGTGTTACAAAGATGCGATTTACATAAATTCCGGGATAAATTGCCAAGGCTAATCAGCAAATGACCTTTATCGGTTTTTACAATTATCAACAGGGCGATCGTTGAGAACTCGATCTTGTTTGACGCACGCCTTTTAACCTGTCACTGGCGTAATAGTTGAGAATAAAGTTACATCCAAACTGTAAACAATCGACAATTACTTCTTTTGTTATGTATTCAGTCGCCATGAGCTGTGAAAATCTTGAAAACTTCCACTCCCGCTCACTGATCAGGTCTTATTACGGTTTAAATATTGTGAATGAAATCGGACGTTGCCGACGGGAGCTTTTGAACGAAAGCTTTGGACGAGATCTCAGTGAACATGCTACCACGGGAAACAAACACATTGCTCCGTGAGAAACAAGAGTTTCTTTTACTACATTGAAAACGTATAAAATGTACCGTTTAGTGAACAAAATCGTACGTTGCCAGCGATGGTTAGAAAAATTATCGAGCATACCATTTAGGTGAAATCTCAAATCGACGAGAGCTTTCGATAGATTTTACCGCACAACATCGAACTCATGGAACTCATCGAACACATCGAACCACATCGAACCACATCGAACGCATCAAAACAATCAAGCCGAATTTAATACGCGGCTCATCCCGCGTAATAATAAAATTATTTGCGAATCATGGTTCTGTGTTCTGAATTCCTTCCACAAAATTTGAAGTTTAAAATTAGTAGATGAACACTAAAACAGTCCCCTGACAACCTTGGGTGCTCTTGCGTGAGGGTCAACTGTCTATTGGTGTTCGAAAAATAATTTTCTTTCTCCTATCCCTTCTTTTAAACGCTTAAAAATTCCCTGAAATTCAGTCCCGGCTTTACATGGAAACGTCTAGTTATTATAATCCCAATTTTTTCTTAGCCTCATTAACTTGACTCTGCGAACACCTACAAACAGCAGAACCTATTGTTATAATAACGAGTTTTATTTTTACAGCAATAAAACATTAAAAGCAATCTGACAGTAATAAATATATTAGCTGAATGATTACAAAGCCGTGCAGAAAATGCCCAGTTCACACTATGAGAGATACACCTGCAGGGTATTCAGCGGTGCCAAGTCCAGGACTTGCTTTGTTCAATACACCTAACACGAATTCCTGCAGGCATTTTTCATAGAGGGAATTGTGCAGTCCAAGAACTCGGTGTTCTTAAATCGTATTCCTGCATTTCTCCGTCTGGCGAGAAAATTGTCAATGACGTCTAATGTATTTCTGGTCACGTGGAATCGGCAGGTTGATATTCCATATCACTATCCCTTGTTCTCCAGCTTCCTCCGGAGATATCGTATATTACCAACTTGTTATCAGCGCCGCCACTAAGGATAGACTGTGAAAAAAAGAATAATAGAAATTTGTATCAGGTGAAGGCAAATTGATGAACAAATAACAAAGTAAACGATTAATGGTCGCTCTCTCGCCAACTTACAGTTTGTAGAGTCCAGTTTACGCTCATAACTTTATCCTGATGTTCGGTCATTGTGAACAGCGGTTCATTCAGGCTGATGGAAGACACATTAAAAAAAAATCCTTTAGTTTAAGGGTGAGCAGTGAACCGAACACAAACAAGCCAGAGTGAGATACAAAAGCCATCCCTCTCCACCTCGCCTACCCCTTTAATACCACTCCCCAACATCTCCAGCTTCCTCAATGGTACTCACCTCCGTGTATCCCAAAGTTTGACCGTCGTGTCGTATGACCCAGAAATCAGTTCGAACTCGCTGCTTGGTGACCAAGCCACTGAGGACACCCAGCCTTGGTGTGACGTCAGAGTGTTCTTAACAACTGCTCCGTCTGGAGGAAGGAAGGTTTAGAGTTTTAAAAATAAAAGAAAATAGTGGTGCAGCGTTTTGTAGACTTAAAATACAAACAGTGTCCAGGGTCCTTGGGTTATTTTCTTACAACAATGCACTTCTCGGTAAACCGTTGGGAAAATGTTGCATGACAAAATGTTGGGAGGGGGTGAGGGTAATATGCAATGAACTAGCGCCCCAATCAGGGAGATTAGAACACCTGCTGGTCGCTTCCTGTTGTGACTCTGATGTGAAGGTAGAAAGCAAGCACCAGCCTCCTGAGGGAGGATAAGTCTCCGAAAAGACTCGACCAAGTTTAAGGTGAACGCACGGCGATAATCAGCTTAGAAACGTTTTCACTGTACGACTCGCGTAGTATCTCTAATAGTCAATAAAATGCTTCATTCGCGTGCTTTACTGAACAGGGCTGGCGTTCGAACTGATTAGCGACTTTAGATCAGAGTACGAGTACAACTTTTCAAACTTAGTGCTTCATTACGTTTCACACCAGTTTCGGTTACTACGTCAAGGTTGCTACTGTTCACTTTGATACCAAATAGAGTAATTAGTTATCTTGTTATTCTTGACTGACCGGTTGTCCTGGGATCCCACAGTCTAACATGTCTGTCGGCGCTCCCAGAAACGAGAAGTCTTGATAGCGGAGAGAAAGAAATGTCGCAAAATACTTTGGAACCATTCTGGAAAGGAAAAGAAAGGACGTAGTTATAAAAACTGGTAGCTGAAATGGTTGGATCACATGCATGCAATGTGTCCTAACAGGACTGAAAAATAACCACCTCCATTACACTGCTGGCTGTAGAAAATTTAACCTGTGATCAGTTTTGTTTTACGCCACATAAAAAAAGAACGCCTTATCGCAGGTTACATGTATGTTGTAAACTGTTTTGTGAGCTGTCCAAAGCTAAGGTCTGACATTGACATCAGTTACAGTCACTGTAATATTGTGGAAAAAGGTACACGTATACCAATCGGGGTCCTTAGCAAGCGTGAAGACCTCATTACTTTAAGACAGTTGGACGGCGTTGGCAAGCACAGCCTGCATAGCACACATAAAACCTACCCACCCCTCCCTGTTTACGCCTGCTACATAGGCTACCGAAAATCAAGAGCTGCCGGCACCGTACATACATACCAGTGTCTGTTTGTTAACCCCAGCAGAGAGGTCCCAGATTCGAATGGTATGATCCCAGCCTGCACTGCACACCGTGCTCTGATCGATCCACAGCACACTGGCGACAGCCTCTGCGTGACCAGATAGCGTCATGAGTGGGGTCTGGTGAAGAATAACACTGAAGGTCAAAGAAAAATACGTGACAGGTCACGCAAATACACCAAGCGTTTTCTGCCAAAACATTTAGAAGCTGTACAAAAAAATGTCCAGTACAATGACCAATGGAATTAGCTGGTTTTCTCTTCTGAGAACCTGGTAAAACATAATATTCCTGGGTGTGTTGCACATGGCTAGTTGAGCTCTACGAGGACTACCTGTTTAACCGGTATACTACTGTCTGTTAATTGGCTCCTATCTTTTTATAAAATTTTTTAATAGTTCCCAGTAATATAATTATACAGTAATAAAGTACAGTACAAACACTGTGGAAAACCCCAAAAAGGATTGAAGCTAGTGTAAGAAAAGAGGTTAGAACCAAAAACAAAACTAGCAGCTTCAGTGGCAGGAAAATTTTACCCGTGTAGTTGCTTTTCTTTTGTTCGTCTTCTGTTTCTTTTTCACTTTCCCATCGTCATCTGCTTCATCGGATGCCGTAGGGTCTGCAACTGAACCATACACACTGTTGATCGCACTTTAGGGTAAGTAACAACTTTCACAGAAGCAAAGCAGATATCGCTTGCAAATATTTGTCCACGGAAAATCCCAATGGATTTCCGAGTCTTATCGACCAATCCGGTATCAGAAATAATACCAGTACTCCAAGTCATTCTCACAAAAGCTAGAAGGTTGTCACACCAACTGAGTGCTGTCAAAGCCACATTTACCATGTCACGCCAGCTTAACGTTCAGCCAAGTAATTTATAGGAATAGGATACAAATGTACATCGTCAACACGTCATGTTACTTTGAAACTTCCTATCTGTGGCTCAGTGACATTTTCAGCAACTTATTCTAATGACTTAGCCTGCAAGCAGACAACTTCTCCAATTTCCTTTGTTGCACACAAAAAATAGAATATAGGAAGAAATTGAAGACAGCTCCACGCAAACTACTAACAACTCTATAGATGCATCATCAGAAAGAAACAGCGATAAAACAAAGCTTACCAGCAGACCATATTTTTAACGTTTTGTCCCAAGAACCACTGCAAAACTAAACAGTGAGAAAGAGTCAATACAAAACAAAAACACAGTTATCTAAGAAAATAAGAAACAAATTCCAAGAAAGCTTGTTGGCTGACCTTTGTTTTGGAAGAATCCACAGCCACCGTGTCAACACTCTGTGTATGCCCTTTACAGATGTGAATACACTCTGCTGTACCTTTATCACGTGACCACTAAACAAACAGAAAAAAGAATGACTTTGCTTGTCAATCATTGTAATTACCACTTTTGGGGCAGTTTATTGTTCCATTTGTACAAAAGAGAATACAGTAGAAACATTGCGAATTTTACTTTTTACATGACTATTTGGGCAGCTACCTCTGACAGATGAATAGACTGGTCGTGAGAAGAGCTAATAAAGACACCCACATCATCATCTGCAAGGAAAGTACAGTAGACCAAGAAAAAAAATTACAACTTGTGTATCTATTAATTATTAATTATTAATGTCTTCATTAATACCACATGAAATTAAATATTTGTCACACACATTACATGTACGTATTTTATCTACCAAGAGGTGCTATAGATGCAGCATCTGCACTATAAAAATAAAAGTATTAAAATGGAACACCTTAAGCAAAATCAAAACATGATTTTCAACCCGTAAAAGATATGATGCACATCTCTTCAGTGGGACAAAGAGATCACCCCCACCCTGCCAGAGAGAAATGGTGTGTGGGTATGTGGGGTGGGAGGGAGGGAGGGAGGGAGGGAGGGAGGGGGAATAGATTCCTGTTCCCTCTCATTAACTCTGCTTGTGATCATGTTTTGTCCACTATATGACCTAAGATAGTCTGTTTTTCACCCACAACACAACCTAAGAAAACAGCAAGGCTATTTTAATCTTAAATCATGTACTTGCACCAGCCTGGACAAGTTGTAACGCTTACCCACATTAATCCAACAAACACTTTTCACAGGTGCAGTGTGTCCATCAAACGTCAAATTACATGTACCTAACACAGAAAATCTCAGATTCAGTAAAAATACAGATCGGCATAAATCTATAGAACTAACATGACAGAAGTGGGTGAAAAAAGGATTGCACATCAATTAAAGATAGTACTGTACAGTCAAACTTCTTCATGCAGACACCTCTGTCAATAATACAGACACCCTCCTGTGTTTTGGGCCAAACTTCATATAAACTCTTCTTGGTGTCTGTATCAAAGATCCCATTGCCACTATGCAATCAGTGATAACACAGCACATGAATACACTGTGTACATCAATATTGACTCATCTACTCCTGGTGTTTGGGTTGTGATAACCAGGTAATAAATATACAATGCTGCTTATTTACTGAATATAACCTGTTCTCTCTCTACTTTCCCCCTCCGCCGAGAAATCTGACAATTTTTTTCTCCTATTATTTGATAAAGATAGGTTAAATGTAAGACTTTGATTTGGCCTTACAATCTGATTAGGCCTTATAATTATATGTCTTGATGAGAAAATGAGTGATGTACATTAAAAAAAAAAAATCAGTGAATTCTGAACAGTTACTGTAGTTATGATATGACATACCATTAAAATCCCACACATACGCATTTCCATCGTAACTGCCACTCAGAATACTGGTAAAATAACACAAAACATACAAATTACATGTAGCATTAAATGATACCAGCTTCAAGGAGTTATAACACTGACAGTACATTCAGCAGATTATTTGTGATGTGCAGAGTAAACTTCAAAATATTGAGGAAAACCAGAAAATAAAAGTTTAATTTTAAGGCAAAAATAAAACACTGTTTAAGAGGAACAATGATTGTTGAGATTGGGGAAGATTGGCATGGATTACAAATAATGGACTTGAAAAATTCAGACTGAAGCACTTCCTGTAACAAAGCTTATTTAGATTCAATATCCTTCAAGGTCAGAATTAAACAAATTGCCAGCCTGACAACATAGTACTAAATAATAAAAAACAAACAAGAGAAGTCATAAACAGTGTTTTAATTTTGACCAGTTGACCTTGAGGCATAGAAACAATAATTATTAACTAAATTGGATGGAATCTATTTATAGAATTTTATTGTTTGTTATGACATACCACTTCTTACAGACAGCTATAGAACTGATCCAGTCGTCATGAAGTAGACAATTGTCAGGTCGAGGTGCGGGATGTTTCTCAACATATTCTATTTCAACAACACTTTCCTGCAATTAAAGACAGGGTACTAAAGTTTTAAGAATATTGCATAAAAAACTGATTTCCACTTATACTCCACTTTAATAGATGGAGAGAAAATAGCAATGCATTTGAATCGGCACAAATACAGTGGAATTGCCATTCCTCAAGCCCTTGATTTTTTTAACCGCTTGATAACTTGAACCAAAAGTCATTCAGCTTAGATTTGCTTTACAAAGGTTAGTTGTAAAAAAACAGAGTCTGTGTCGAGCCAAGTGGCCGATATGGCAGGAGCTTATCTTGGTTTCCATATTTCTACTCCCCCTGGATGGGATGCTAGCCCATCGCAGGGTTGCCGCCCAGCATTATTTCACCGGTACCCATTTATACACCTGGGTGGAGAGAAGCACTATGAGAGTTAAGTGTCTTCCTTAAGAACACAACACAGTAAATCTGGCCGGCGCTCGAACCAGGACTGTTCGATCCAGAGTCCTGTATACTACCCACTAGACCACTATGCCTCTGATAAAGTTGAACACTCCAATTTTACTCGATCTTGAACTCTTAATTTCTCAAACCCCTTGGAGGTTCAAGAAATCAGAAATATTCTACTGTTAGTAATAGCTAAATACAATGTGTGTTGTATACTGACTGTTGAGATGTTGTAGAGTCTCATGTGTTTGTCCAGTGTTTCTTGTAGGTAAATGCCATCAATGAGAAAATCAAACTGAAAATTCCTCTCATTTTCACCCTCAGATTCAGATACTTCTGATTCTGAAATCAAGAAAAAAAAAAAACTCAAAATTACAGTAGTCAAACCTCCCTGTGCAACCATCTCTCATAAGTAAAAAACCACTTCCCCTTAGTAACCACTTTTCCAAAATACCAACATTTTCCCAATTAAATCACTATACATGTAAAGGGCAACCTCTCACATGTAGGTGACCTGACCGCGACCACTAATAGAGCTGATGGCCTAACACTTTTTGTTTTTAACGACAGCTTACAACCCAGATATGACAACTACATGTACAACTCATCCAATGTTGATGCTTGGCTAGCTATAGTTCATTGTGACACTGCTAATAGATTGCAACTTGGAAATTGCACTGAAAGTACTGAATCCTCTTTAAAAATTACTAGATGTGTTATTGAACAAGCATTTTTGGTTTGCCTATACACTTGCGCAAGGATTAAGTCTGTAAAGCATCTACTGTTTATGACTCAAAATTTAGACCCCTATGGTATGACCTCTTCTAATCAACCTTATAGGTTGTTTCATATTGGAGGTTTGATCATATTTTAAAAGTATGAAAGTTATATACTTTAGGGGGTCCTGTCACTCGGACTGTCTTTAGTAATATTCCCAACTGAAAGGAGCCCTGGGCTTCTGCTTCCCTATCAAATACAGTTTTTGCTGTGCCCAGATTATACAGTTACAGCTGTAGCTAGGATAAAGACCGGGGAGTTTATATTTTTGGGTACCCTATACCAGACCAGACCAATTTCAGCTGATTTTGGAACCCTATCCTAGACTAGACACCGAAAATCCCTACCATATCCCAGACCTTCTCTTTTCAGAACTGCATCACCATTAGTTATTTTAATGTAATACCATCTGTCAACAACGTTGCTGCAATGATTTTATTTACGTTTAGGAAAGCCTCTTTTTCTATTCCTATTCTGGACTTAATTCCACTGACCAGTTTCCCGGCAAATGATACCCTATTCTAGACCAAAACTCTCTGATTTCTATACCCTATGCCTGACTAAACTGCTTGAAAACCATACCGTTCACAGCGGCACATACCTTTATAGCTCATATATGGGAGTGCCCCCTCCCCCCCCCCCCCCTGGGATAAAGAGAAGTTCAGTATACTCGGAGCCATTATAATATTATACTTGTAAGTACCATTTGATGACAGCAAGCTACTGATGAGTTCATTCAACTCTTGAGAGCCAACTTTCACTGGTACAGAGAATGGCGATTCTGGTACAGCATACCTGCAAATAATGAAGCATGCAAAGAAATGCATCAGACACAATGGGTTCAAGTTGCACTCAGCTAACATGCAAGAAGCATGTGTTTGGAATAGCGCCATCCAAGACCATGGATGGCGGTTGAATTTAAGGCATTTTCGACCCAAGGCAGAGGTCTCTTTTTCTGCATTCCGTCAGCTCAGCGAATATAAAGGAAAAGAGTAATCTGCTAGTAGGGAAACCACGTGCACAACAACAATCAATGTCAAACATTTTAGTCTGGATAATTTCTCTGAAAACTTGTTAGAAAAGTCAAAGAGTTTAACTGCATATTTAATATTATGTGAAACTCTGATTAGAGTGATTGGTCAGTTTGTACTTTGTAGAAACTTTGCATAATCTAAAATTCAACCTTAGAATAAAATTTAAGCCTAAGTTTATCGAAGATCACGACTCAGGACGTAACATGTCGATCAAAGTCGATCATCGAAAACGTAGTCGATAAGTCGATAGTACTCGATATTTGTTGATAATTGTCAATCGACAAATTTAATTTGTCGATAAAAGTCGATAATCACAAGATTTTCAACTGATTATCGATTTTATCGACAAAAAAGCAGACATTTTTCAATCGGCCATGAAATTCAAGCAAGTGTTCGCGGCAACTGATGACTTGCCTCCCGCCATATATCGTTTTTTGTATTTCCGATCAAAGTCGATCAAAATCGAACAAGTCGATAATGGCTGCAGCCGCACTAAGAGAGTTAACTGGGTTAACTTTATGGAAACCCGGTTTAAAATTTCTAACTCGGTTAAAACTTTTTAACTCGGCTTAAGTATGATAACTCGGTTAAATGTTTTTAGCGGCCGCATTTCGATCAGACCAGACTGAAGTGTCGTCATGACTGAAGCCATTTGTAAACAAGCAAAATGGTCGGCTATCGTGATCATGTTATCATTTGCTCGATTCTTCTAACACAGTTCTTTACTTTGCAAATGCATTCTACGCAATTTTTGATCCTTTGTCTAGGGTATTTTTTCCGGCTGTTAGGAGTACTTTTTGAGCACGTTGAGCTTTCGCCGCTCGGAATACAGGCGTAAATGAACCATGCAAACTCGCTTGATATGGCGAAGCTGCGGCCGAAGCTTGCTAAGAATACCACGATATCCCTGATTGTCAAAATAATCGTTTCCTCGGTTCTCGAAAGATGAGGTTGTGGTGAGGGGAATAAGAGAATTGAAGTCGCGAATTCTGCAAACTGTAACATACGCCATGTTTGCGTGTAATGGCAAACAACATCTCATCTTATACGGTGATGATTGACATATTTGACAAGTAAAATCTGATAAGAAACCACTAACCTGGGTAAAACTACCCAGAAAGGTGGTTTAGAATTAACCTAACCCGGTTAAAAAATCTATTGTTCTTTGATTAATTTCCATGGGAACCGCTAACCTCGTTAAGAGTCGGTTAACTCTCGAAATAGGTGGCTGCATTAGACCTTTTTTTAACCCAGTTAATTTTAATTGGTTAATTGGAAATAACCCGGTTAACTTGTCAAGTGCGGCCGCGGCCAATCACAAGGAATTGCGTGATCGACTTTTATCGATTTCCAATATTTGTCGATTGATTAGTATCGAATTCGATCGACAATGATCGAATTTTATCGACTATCGAAATTATCGACATGTTACGTCCTGCACGACTACAGAGCTTGAGACATGACCAAAGCTTCATTTCTTTATAGGAAGATCTTGGTTTAAATGAACCTTTGGATACAAAAATGACTCACAGCATTGAAGTATGATGTTTCTTACAGCTGTGTGACCAAAAGTTACAAAATTCCGCCCTTACCGTTTATTTAGTTTCGTTAGGAAACGTGCTTGCACATAACCACTCGCTTCGTCCGCCATTTTGATTCAGATTAGATTCCAGGTCTCCCGAGCTCACCTGCGTGAATTCGCGCGCGTAAGCGAGATCACGCGAGATTTTGCGAGGCTAATGTGAAAACACAGTGACAGATTTATCATGTTTATACAGTCACCATCAGAAATTTAAGAACCTCGGCCAAACAACTGAAGACAATGGCAGCCATTTTTTGTATAACAAGAGGTTCCATAACACTAACTACGTGAACGGAATATTTTACAGAGGCATTTAAATTTAAATTTTCTACCGCTACAATATAACCCATCCGCCATCTCGAGCAACCGGCTCATTTCAGTGGCCAATTTTTATCTGCCAAAGTAATTGTCCGGAAAAAAATTCCTCATCAACTGAATAATTATAAAATTATTTTAAAATTCACTGAATTTTCAAACTTAAAATACAGTGATTATATGAATCATTATTTATTTACAAAGAACAGTGTAGAATTTTAAAAGTGCCAAGTACGATGAAGTCAAGGCTGATAATACAGTTGGAGTCTACATTTAACTAAATAGTAAAATCATTTATGATAGTATTTATAACAAGTCCCGTCTATCTTATCACAGTCATTCGCCAATTTGCTTGTTCAGAATGAAAAACAGAACAGAACACTTGACCTTATAAAATGAGGATTACGTCGAAATCACTTTAAAATCGGCCGAAAAAGACAGGGCAAATTGCACCCTCGTCATTTTGTTTACTTTGAGGTAAAGCAAATCGTTGTTTGTGTCACGAAACTTGGATGATCGCGTCTTAAAACTGCATGCGATGGCTTTTTTGATTAATGGCTTTTTATATTCATGCCATATTTTAATAATGCTTTGCGTAATATGCCTTTGAAGCCATGGATATTTCACTATAATAATGGAAGGCAAGGAATGTATATGGTAATTAAATAGCGTGTCGAAATTGGACGCTAGTAATTGTTTTGAAACACACATTTTTATGTAGACCGGCCTTTGAAAACAACAATATAAACATGACACTTGAGCTTAAGCGCCCGCGCGTTACCATAATCCGCTCACAAATAGAATACTTTTGTCCCTCAAGTACCGTTACATTAAGTTTTTAATACTCTATTCCGTCCGAATGAACACGTAATTAAAATATTTATTGCAAGTTTCACTGGGACTTCGCCGGGACAATGAAAAGATTTAAAATGCTCCTTTCGCCAATGTTTACATTTTAAGTACACAAATTTTAGTCATTTCACGATAGCCAATCAGGAGGCGGCGATTTCGAAAGGCATATACATGTGCAAAACACATTTGCCTTCGAGCTGTGCTAGCTGACGGTTTGTTCGATATATTGTGTGGTTTTCTCATCGTTATGCCCGTGAAAAGAGGCCTTGTGGCTCCACAGAACATCTTTATTCAAACAATTATCAAGAAATTCGACGGCTCGCGTAAGTTTGTTAAATTAATGTAACATATCGATGGCTCAATTTTCTATTTTATAGAAAGCTTTCAGCTTCTGCTGTACTGTACAATTGTAAGCTTATATTATTTTTAATTCATAATGCTGTTAAATTCGCGTAGCGGATCGAAACTTTGTGCTTGGAAACGCTCAAGTGGTCGACCTTCCGATCATTTACTGCAACGATGGATTTTGTGAGTTGACCGGATACAGCCGAGCAGAGTTAGTACAAAAACATTGCAGTTGCGACTTTCTCTGCGGCGAGAATACAAACGAATTCTCGGCCAGGGAAGTGAAAGAAGCGCTGAGGGGACAAGAGGAAAAGCACGTGGAAATCCTCTATTACAGAAAAGATGGTAAGATCAAGATCATAGCGATCGTTCTTGCGTGAATATAAAACTCCGATGAATGAACATGTTTGGCTACTGATCATGAGCGGCGACGTGCCAGTACTTGAAACAAGCCACGCGCAAACGAAATACGCGATAATTTGCGTTCACTTTTTTCTATTCGCCTGTTAATTAGGGAAAGAAAGAACTACGACCAAGTATTCCTAACATAACATTGGTTTGGATAGTGTTGAATACAATAAATATTTTATAAACTTGGAGATGATCGCCTTCGAAGTGAGAAGCACCCGCGGTGAAATGACAAATTTTCAATTTGTATGTTCGGGGCACTGTTGGCGGTATTTCATTATTTGAAAGGCAGTATTTAATGAAGAGCCGCCCGTACCCCGTAAGTATTTACCTTTTATACGAAACAGCTGCAGTCACTCGTTTAGAGTTCGATTATTGCATCTTTTGGGAAAATTTTTAGCGCGTTTAATAAAAATCGTGTTTTAATTATACTATGACGATGGCTCGAGGTGTCAAGATTATTCTTTTGCTGTTTTGATAATGGTTTCAATTTCATTGCTTTCATTTCTTTTGATTTCGAAACAGCAACTGTTAAAATTACACTGTTTGAATTACCCTCTGTTTACTCGCCGAAATTGTGCATGTTTGAGGATATAATGCTATGAAGTTCGGCAACCTAAGCGGATTCGCTTGTCAATGCCTCCAGGCACGGTGTTTGTAGATTTCAAGCGAAACAGACATGAATTTAGACTGTAGTTACACATTGTTAAATCCGTTGTTGGCTTATGTTATTCTGATAATTGTGTTATACGTGCTACATGCCTGAACTGTGGAAATTGTAAGGTTTTTTATGCTGACTGGATACAGATATTTGTTAGGTATTTCATGAACCCGAGTGGACTGCCTCATGATTAATCATCCTGAAAATTTTGGATGCATTAATTGCAATTTGCAGACAATATTCTGATTAAGGTGTTTCCGGTGACACTGATAAACAAAAAATATTATCCAATTTTCTCTGAAATCGTTCTCGTACTCTGTCACTGCAGTATCTTTTTGTTGCAATCTTGCAGCAAAATCATGTTGAAAGGAACTAAATTTTTGCAAGCATTGCCAAATAATGTTGATCTGCTGTTACAAAGGGGTACCAGAATTGACACTACAAATTTTAAAGCTTTGTTTTACAACATTAAATATCCAACAGAGTCTAAAACGGGCAACTTGTTCTTTAGCTGCAAAGTTCAATTATGTCTACACAGATACGTCAACATCTACAATGTCTTCTCTCTGTAGTAGATTCTGAGAAGGAGAGCGCAAAACCAGATAACCATGTAAACTGTAGCTAGTCAGTAAAAAAAGTTTTACGGCAGGGTATAAGTTTTTGTGATAATTTTTTTGGCTCTTTTATTTTGCATTTTGTTTTCTTTGTTTTGTTGTTTTTCTTTTTTTTTTGCAATGTTTTGTTCCAGAAAATATCCAGACCCCACAGAAGTTTTTTTTGGTTTGAAGTCATTTATTGAGCACTGCAATTTTGTGGTCTTTCCATATTTGCAAAAATAAACTTCTGATTCGGACTTGTTGAAGTTTTTGTTGATATTGTTAAATGTGTCAAATTTTGGAGACAGCTATGCCACATTTGTAATGCGGCCTCGGGCAGCATTTTCAAGACCTCAGTCACAGTCAAGCTTGCCATGCAAAAAGTTCAAAGAAGATATTGGACAAGACCCGATTGAACAGCCAATCAAAAAAAAATAATTTTCTCACTTCACCAGATCTTGCCTTTGGTTTCATCCATTTGAGATCTGGTAACGAGAGTAAGGAATGCTACTCTATAAATCATGGGAGGCGCAGTGGCCTAATGGTTAGTGCGCTGGACTCCGGATGGAGTAGTCTGGGTTCAATCCCTGGCTGGGGGGCTGCATTGTGTTCCTGGGCAAGACACTTTACTCTCAGTGCCTGACTCTCCACCCAGGTGTATAAATGGGTACTGGCGAATTTACTGCTGGGGGTAAACCCCATGGACTAGCATCCCATTCAGAGGGGAGTAGAAATACTCCTAGTCGCTTCATGCTACGGAAGCCAGGATAAGCTCCCACCTGATGGGCCACTAGGAAAATGTGGAAATAAAGTTCAATGTTAGCCTTAATTTGCCTAACTTGGAAAAATGCAGGTTCTCATGTGGGCTTTTACTGTTCCATCTTTCAGCCACTGCACTGTTAGCCACTAGATCAATTATTTGATCTCATTGGTCTTAAATTCTAACCTGACATTTCCAATTAAAGATACATGTATGTTTTAACTGGCAGGGACATCATTCTTGTGTTCTGTACTGATCGCACCTGTGAGAAATGAGGAAGGAACGGCTGTTATGTACATTGTCAATCACGAGGATGTCACATGGTCACCAAACAAGGATGAAGTCTCCTCATCAAGTATGGCATATTTTCTTTTGTCATTGTAGTACAGTGAGGGAGGGTGGTGACTTCTTTTCTTTTTTTTTGTAGGGGGGGGGGGGGGGGTTCAAAAGCGGGAGGAGGGGGGGGCTAATTAAATGAAGTTCCATTCTCAAAAGATGCTCAAAAGTGATCAATATTCTGATTGGTATTTTAGTAGAAACTAGTGTGATCTATTGTGGAAATCGACCAATCTGATTGGCTAATTCTCTCACTGTTGTCAGCTGTTTCCTGATAGAACATGATTGCATGCATGTTGCCATTGAAAGGGAAAATTATTCTTGATTTACTGTCATGTTTATACTATTTTCCTTAATAGTGTCTACAATTCTGGTGTCATTACTTGAAAATAAAGGAATAATATACAATTCTAGATCTGATAAGTTTCAGTTTTTTGGGGTTAAGGCTTCAAAGTTGTGACGAATTTAAATTTAACATATTTTTTGTGGAAAAAGCTAACCTGGTTTGTCTTCCCTCGGTTTCATGTTTTTGATGGTAATGTGTACTAGAAAAATATCCATAATCCATACTCCCCCCACAGAAGGGTTTAGAAATTCCAGGGAGGAGGGGGGTTGGTTGTATTAAACTATATTGGAATTTCCAGTGGGGTGGGGGGTCATAGGCAAATCCCTTCTCTGGGGAGGGTATGGATATATGTAGCATCAAAACTCTGTAAACTTAATTCAGCTGCAACACGATTTAAGTACATGGTGTACTTGTTTATTACAGCAAGCCAGTTGAGGTTTCTATTTTCTTGGGTGCTATCCAACTTTAGTACAGTTGAATCCCTATTAAGCGGCCATCCCCTATTAAGCGGCCAGTTACTAAAGTCCCGAAAGTATTTTCAGTATAATACTGTAAATAAAACCCCTTTTGAGCGGCCGCCTCTATTAAGCAGCCGCGGCCACCTTTTTGTCGTCCCAATGAGCGTTCTTCTTTTGTTTTTACCCCTCTCTAGCGGCCAATAAGAATGTAATATACGATGTTTGGATTTATTTCTTGGACAGTGACGGCTGATAAAATCATTCAAACACAGGTTTATTGTCGCCTTCCTGTGATTCCGTTATTTCTTTTCACCTTATTTTCTATTGAAATAACGTAATATTTTTAAAAGGCATTATATGCTAATTTCTGACAAACCCTTATTAGGCGGCCAACCTCTATTTTAAGCGGCCAGTTGCTATTTCTCCGAGGGTGGCCGCTTAAGAGGGGCTCGACTATATAACATTTTAGTTTGGAAAATGGAATAATTGTTTTGGTAAAAGCGTGAAGTTTTTTTTGTGCGCAAAACTATATGTACAAACCCACCTGGATTTAATTTTGGACAATATTGCAATTTTCTGCTATCATGAATTTGTTCAAGGCCCGAAGACGTGTGAATTTGAAATGTGGCGGATCTATTAATTAAAATATTAAAGTACAGTGGCTGTAAATTGCCAATCAAGTCAAATTCTTCTGAGTTTTTTGTACTGAAAATGTTGTTGTACAGAAAAAGGTTCTGGAGCCTGGAAATTAATTCATGGACTTTCAGCGTCTCTTAGCAATTCTACACGCTTCCTGTTTTACAAAGTGTGCATATTTAAATTAAGCATTAAGCTAATCAGGTTCGTATTTTCTTTTGAAGTACGCTTTGTTCTGTACAAGCAACAAGAAAACTAAGCTTAGCTTGACTTTTTTCTTCAGTAAACTAGCACTTGCCTTCTTGGAGAATCGAAAGGTCCTTTTATTCAAGGCTGTGAGTGCTGATTTTTTAACCAGTTTTAGAAAATATACTATACGTCTCATTTCGTACAGGGTCTGGAAGGGGTTTCGCGTGATCCGTGAATTGACCAAAAAACAGGGCGTGAATCGGGAAAACTCATGAAAAACAGCCGTGATCTGTGAATTATATATTCACTGTGACGCGTGATCATCTAAAGTTGTAGTCTGTGAATCGAGATTTCTTCCGATAATGTCGTGAACATCAAATAACCCTACACTAATACGTGTAAATTGTCTGTCAAGATGGTTCAAAGTTGGTCTTCTGTCATTGTTTTGTAACGTAACCCGACCATTGTCAAAATGAAACGGTTACCTGTGAAAACGATGTCTAAAAGTGACCAACTTATTGTGTGGGAATGGGCCAAGGAGCATGGAAAGACTGTGCGGCAGCTGACAATCAGACAGACCAACACAAAACATGCAGCAGGAACTTTTCCATTAAATATGTACCGGAAAAGGCTACCAGTAGGCGAACGGATTCAACAAAAAAAAATTCATGCAAGGGAAAATGTCCGAAAAAAAAATCATGCACGGAAAAAACGCAGAGAAAAATATCATGCACAAGATAGACCGCATTTTGATATTAAACCAGAAATATAGTTGTTCTAGAAAAGTGTTTCAAAATGCTACCAAATGGCATTAGATCGTGTGTAGATTTTAAAAATTTTTGCTGGGGGAGAATGTCCCCGGACCCCCTACGAAAATAGGCCTCCGGTCCATTTTAATACATCATGTAATCAATGCTAACGTTTGGGCACCCTCACCTCAAAATTCATTCCTACGAACCTAACAGGTATATCACAGGTGTGTAATTACACAATTTTTCACCATAAACTGCTATTTACTTTTAAAAATTTAATTTATTAAGGTGAACATTATTCAAAACGTATTTTATGTCATTAAATAAATTATAAAATGGTAACGTTAAAGTACAAGCTATGTGTTTAATGATTTAATAAAACAAAGTAGGACTGTTTTTAATTAATTCCATCACATCGCATTGTGAATAAAGCAGATTTTCTCAACAAAAATTCGTGCACAGGGCTGCAGTCCAACAAAATTCTTGCACAGGCAATGGGCCGAAATTCCTGCAAGCTAAAATTCCCCCCCCCCCCCCCCTCCTCCTCTCCCAATCACTTTTCTAATGGTCCTTCCCTAAATCAAACCAACAGTCTGGTGTGATCAACAATCGGAATATGACTTCACTTCTGAAGAGGAGGAAAACCAGTTAGTGGAAGAGGAAGAGAGTGGAGTTGAACACTATGAGATGCCAGTCACTCAGTTTGATCACCATACTTTTTGTTTCCTTCCCATCAGACCAAAAACTAATGCCTATAGTTGCCCAGCGACCACAAAGAAACCGTATAATTATTTATAGACTTGATCAATTCGTTTCCTAACCACGTGATTCGTGAAATCTAAAAATTTTTTTCCGTGATTCGTGAATTTACGGAAATTTAACCCGTGACTCGAGATCCAGACCCCCCCTTCCAGACCCTGTTCGTACCCTCGATCGCACGCACTCAATTTTTCCCGCCAAGCCGAGAGAAGTCTGTCGCTACCGTGCTGCGTTTACGCAGGCTTCGGGAATCCGGATTTTGGAACGCATTAACTTCAAACCGAATAACCTTTCTGCCGCACGGAATTCCACGGGGGAATTTCGTCGGAACTGGGCAACGGGTAATTGTTTTGGGAAATAGTTGAAACGTTTGTGTCCGGAAATTGAAACGCATGTCCTGCCTCTTTCTCTGTTTGTTTCTGCTGCAGACAGTTTGTGCAGAGTTTGTTTTGGGTGCCTAAGCCATCTTGTTTATATCATACATTCGTTGGAACTTTCTACGCGTTTCTCCTCAACGAATACGGTATCAAAACATATCCACACAGCTATTAACTTGAGTTACGCGCTCCAGGAAAGTCTTTATCGTTTGTGTTTTTTATATGTTGAATGGCTTCTAGTTTACATTATATATTTGAGTTTTCCGACGCGCGAGTGTCGGTAATAACTCGCGTGAGCGTCGCGCGAGTTTTGCTCAGAGTTTCCCTCGAGTTTTGCTCAGAAAGTGCAGTAGAACCTGTCCTAACGGATACCTCATATGATGGTATGGACACCACTGCAGACCGTTGCCTTTCAATGAAGTCCTTCGTCTTGTTCGAGTATGAGTATATCTACAGATTTGTCCGCGATTAACGACAAGCAAGACTCGGTCCAAAACCGCGATCTACCAAACACAAACTACTTGACCGGATATAAAAAGACTCGACCAGTCCATCACCGAATCGACACCGGATGGCATGCGGCATTTCGATAAAATGAAATTTGTAACTAAGACTTGTAAAGAAGAAAAAGAGTTCTTGAGATAAATAAAAGCGATAAAAGGTCGTTTACACGACAGAGGAAATTGGGTACGGACCCGTCAACAAATAGGTCGGGACCCTTCCACTTTTGTTGAGAAACAGTCAACTTTACGCGGGGCCATAGGCGCCTATGACTTTTCGACTCCGAGGACCGTTTACACGACAAATAAAATTGGGAATGGACTCGTCAAAAAATCAGTCCAGACCCGACCACTTTGTAGAGAAACAGTCAACTTGGTCCCGTGTGAAGTTGACTGTTTCTCTACAAAAGTGGTCGGCTCCGGGCCAATATTTTGACGGGTCCGTACCCAATTTTCTCTGTCGTGTAAACAGCCTTTTAGTTATCAAGTTGGTCATTCTTGCTCGGACTCCCAGCCCAAATATATTGAAAACAGTTGGGCTCAAGGGGTAGTTTTAAAACTTTTGGCTATTGCTTAAGTTTAAATTTACCTGGTCTTAATCGTTCAGAATTTTTTGCATAATTTCGCTTTGTTTTGCTTATTTACTAGGTTTCAACAGTTTAAGTTTAGGAAACATTAAATAGTAGTAAATGAATATTATTGATGGTGGTGTAATCATTTTCAATGCAATCAGAAGTCGTGAACTTCTGATTGCATTGTGTTCTATTTAACTTGCCCCAATTCTACTCGTAATTCGAAAATTTACAGGGATTGGAGCGAGCTGGAGAAAAAGCCCAATAGGCCATTTCCGAGTTATCTTTTGCCTCTGTCACCTCTGTGTCAAAACATTCATATAAAAATGAGTTTCACCTGCACGTACATTTTTATGCAAATCAAACTCATTTTCATTTGAATGGTTTCGCACGAGGACTCGTTTTGAAAATGAGGCAAAGGGCAACTCGGAAATGGCCTACACTCTTTATATTTTATAAGAATATCGAGGCTGAAATTTGCGAACATTAAAGAATATTTTAAGAATAAACCGGAGGCTGAGATTTTGAAAAGAATATAATTTTGTGTGTTGAAAATCTGTAAATACAAAACAATTATATGTTTCTTCCTTTCTCTAAACGGCAAAACTAGCCAGTAAAACGATAAAAACCTTCACTAGCCAAATGTTCGATACTAACGACAGTTTGATGAACGGTACATGCAATACATGTGTATGATTTTCAGGTAATTGATACCCCAATATATTCTAAAACGGAGATATCATAAGCCATAATGTAAGAATATTCGCAAGAATATTTTCAGCCTAAAATCGGCAGAAAATTAAGAATATTTAGCCTGGGCCGGAAAAACGACATTCTTATAAAAAAAAAGAGTGTATTCGTTCAAGAATAAAGAGGGACACGTAGAAGAAAGGTGAATATTATTTTAAAATTTCGGACTGATGCGAATTTTTTTAATGATACAGTACTCAGCTTTTCATTGCGTTACATCTCCATTGTGAAACAGTTTTATACACAAACGCCATTCCCTATTTCCATTCTTTAATGTTTATCCGATTTTTCAATTATCAAATTAAGCTGCCCAGTGTTTTGTCTACTAGAAGGTAAACATTCTAGACAGGAGCCCATGTTTGAAAATCAGAAGTGTCGAGCTTTGAATTAGCTTTGAGGTAGACATAACTATTTGTTATGTAAACGAGAGTGAAATACCAGGATTTCTCTCGCTGAGTAATATCATATCTTTCACATGTGATATCGATTTCGTCACGTTTGCTGACGGGTTTGTCATGTTTCAATGCTGAATGAGTCAAAGTTTATCGATATTAAGTCAAAACATCTCGGATCTTCCTCGGCAATCTTCGGGAATTTTCGAGAATTTCCGGAAAAGTTCGGGAACATTCGTTTAGCCACCAGACAACATTTTGAAAATCTTCGGAAACCTTCGGAAAATGGTCGGAAATCTTTGGAACATCGTCAAAACCCTCGTTATTAGTAGGTTTTATAAAATAAACATGGTTGCTTGGAATTATGAAATTTCTCTTCTCGTGTTCAAAGAAGATTATTTTCATATCTCCTCTATATATATTTTTTTAAAATTTCAGGATGACCATTTTGTCCAATTTTCAAATTTATATTTATTTATTGATTGATTTATCAACCTTCCTTCCTGATTTCCATTCTAATATGCTAATTTGAATGCACCCTTAAATCCACACAGTTTTTTTAAGATTTGCATACATTAACATATCCAGACTTTTCCGGCTCTTATAAGTTCGATTTCTTGTTGTCATCAAAAGAGGATTTTCGAGGATTTACTGATTCCCTCGTGTGTTATTGGCGTCTAAGAAGGTAAGATCGAGTCTAAACGTCAGTTTTATTTAGGTGTTTCGAGAAATCAGACAAGGTAATTTGGCAAAGCGGGGTAACAAAACCAAATGAGATTAGGAATCATTGTGGAGCACTTTCAAGCCGAAGCGCCAAATAATCTATCGTTAGATACAGGCCGACAATGCGGAATTTTTCAAATGGCAATACAAACGGAATCAACGAATCAATGTCGAGCCATTATATTTTTGTCTTGAGCATTTTTGACGGCTTCCTCGAAGGGTTCGTACGTGCGTCGTTACGATTTCTTTTCAAAATCCGCGGTGGCATTTGTTTTAAAGGCTCCCTTGATTGCAATCGTTGAAAGTGTTTTTGTTCGAACGAAAAGAGCTCTTAATAAGGACTGCGGACAATTTTGCGATGGCCTCTATTATAACGCGTGGCCCTCCGCCGTTCTTCTAATGTGCAGAAACATCAACATTTCGAAACAAAAATCACAGCGAATCTCGCCTTTAAGTTTTTCAGGGTTTTATATTCGCCAGACATTGATCATTTGTTGAAACGAGGAGATAAGCAGTTTTGAAATTCGGTTTCGTTGTAAAACTGAGCTTATTTGCATTGGCTTAATACTCTTGCAAGGTAAAGTTTGTTCTTCGCGAGATTTAGTTCATTTTTTTATCAAAACACTTTGTAAAAATTGTTTTTCTCGCTCTCCAACTTGCGTTTGGAAAGTCTTTATTTTTTCGCTGCAAAAGCTGCATAAAAAATCTTGATCGAGTTTGTACATTTTGAATAATAAACCCCCCAAAAATAACAATAAAATAAATTCAATTTCTCGTGTTTGTACAGCTGCCTACCTCCGGATTTGCGGCAGCGTTGTCAAAGTGAAGTTTGTGGGAAGCAATGTATCATTTAGTGGGCAATTTGCTAAGCATTACTCGAAAACTGATTTAAAACACTTCTTGAATTCTTTAAATTGCATTTTCATCTTACACCTGATTGCAGGGACGTAGTTGTGCCCTGTTCCTGAAATTAAAACGAGTTAAATCCCCCAAGCTTTCATCAACAACAACTCAGTTATTAGGCTTTGCATCGTCCACTGACTCAGGCATGATTGTAGTCTGAAATGTCATCCGTCAACATTTGCGTGTGTACACGCGCGTTTGGACTAAGTTAGCAACCCTCCCCTCCCCTATAACTGTGTTGCAGAGGACAAATGCGCTCAGCCTTACCTATGGCCAACAAAATTAATTGTACGCAATCAATAAAAGCCATGCAGTGCAAAAAGCAATTTGATAGCGGACACGGACGTCATTTCGTGGTTTCGAGCGGTGTCGCTTAAGTGTAGCATAGATTTAATAATTTTGTCGCTGCAGGCACAGCAATTTATTAAGTTTTGATGTATCATCAGTGTTGACACTCTTGCAAACTGTGAAGTTTTTATTTTTTTTGGCTTTCAAATGCTGCGCTTTTTAATCAAAAATGCGTAACATCTGCCTATTTCTCACATGACACTCGGCGTGCTTTCATCGAAATTGGAGCATAACCACACGATTCAAAGTCATATTTTAAATAGACATCACTGCCCTCAACAGATTTTATTAATGAGAAAATAAAGCAAGGGGGTATTCAAATTAAACTTTCGAAGGTTTCGTCAAAAACAACAACACTTAAGCAATACTTTTCAACCTCTGATAACG
This sequence comes from Meandrina meandrites, assembly GCA_963693305.1. Lineage (NCBI taxonomy): Eukaryota > Metazoa > Cnidaria > Anthozoa > Scleractinia > Meandrinidae > Meandrina > Meandrina meandrites. The sequence continues at coordinate 4,691,811 of OY855908.1, read as the reverse complement.
TTAATTTCGTTTGTTTTTCTCGTAAAGCCTTTGAAAATTAATAACTTAAAAAGTATCTTGTGGCAGTCTGTCTTGGAAACGTTGTTTCGTACTATATCTTCACATTTTCCGTGCACTTCGTGAGTAGCGGTTTAATAACTTGGGCAGGCTTTTAATGGCAGGTGGGATTTTTTTCTGACATCGACTAATCTGCTGATAAGAAATTATTGTGCCTGGAGCATTCAATCGGCTGCACTAGCTTTCCCAAACGCCCGCAAACCCATAAAAGCATAAGTGCGATATATTGTTTTCCGGCACCATTGTGTTTTCAGTTCGATTGATTCTATCAGCTGTCCGCTGGAAGAAGAACGGGCTTTTGAAACAGCCAAACAATACTAATTCGAGAAATTTCGTTTAATATTCGAACAAGGAAGTGAAATTGCGCTTTGTAATATGCCCCGTTGAATTTTTATGTTGCACGACAAAAAGGAATATCCTTCGCTTTTAAACCTTCGTGTTCAAAATCGCACGGGATAAAGCAATTTAAGCGGAGCGATCGGGGTAGGTTTTTTATTTGTTTGCCTGCCGCTTCGCTGTGTTACGCATTTATTTATACAGAGCAACGTTATCTTCTGTAAAGAAAACAAATTTGGATAGATTTTGGAGAGGATTAATCAACAATCGATATTTTTAACACACTTTTGTATCTTTAGTTAGCAGTTATGACGAACATATTTCGTAGCTATGGGAGTTTTTCTGCGGCCGGCTTCTAAGGCCTTGCGTAGAACTCGTGTCGATATTTTGTTTCCTTGCTAATTTTGAACAGTAGAATCTTATTTTGCAGGCGGGAATGAGGCTTCACAGATTTTCCTTTCTTTGTTAAAATACACAAATTAAATGCACGGTGTTTGTTCCATCTTGTGCGAATCGGATTTCAATTTGAAAATTTGAAAATTAATGGAAGGGCAAGTTACATTTATTGATAAGCATGTTTTTTTCTACGTGATGTTTTGATAACAATTTTTTTGATTAAGACATGAATTGGTCATCAAACTTAGTTGTGCCGGTTTTTCGCGAATCTGTTTTTCTTGGCGAAATGCACTTTTATCTCCTTAGCAGATAGCGATCTTCCTGTTATGGTTGTATTATGGTAGGCTAGAGGTGGTTGGAAGGGGAGGTTTTATCTGATTTCTTCTGTGTTTTAATCTGTGCCTAATCTGTCTCCTTTTCAGGATCCTGTTTCCAGTTTCCTTTGCAAGTAAATAGAATTCCCTCAGCTATCAGGCGAAAGAGGAAAGAATACAACGGATCCGCCACAGATGATGACGACAATCAAAGCGCGAAAAGTAGCCGCGATCCCGAAACACACTTCACTTGCACATCAAGTGGAGGAGTCAGCGAAATAGATTCTCCTTCTTTCGTTCCAGTTATGAGCGTACATCCCCCCACGCCCACCGGGTCGGTCCCGAGTCCAGGGGATTATCGTTCCCCACCGTCTTCCCCAGAGCAGCAAATGTCGCGCAAATCGTCTTCCCTAAAATCGTCGTCTATGGTTGACATGTCGAAGATTTCAAGAAACGCTAGTGGCGAGTCGGAATCCCTTATTAAACCAGTGGCATCGGTCACGCCGGCTTCCAAACCAGGGAACATGCTGTATATTCCCGAGCTAAAATCCCGCCTGTCCGCGGCCGTTTCAGAGTCCTCGCTGTGGACTCATCGAAACAAGCCTTGGCTAGATGGCACAAACGTGGATTTCAGGGGTTCAGCACTTATTGCATCGCAGGGTCTTAACATGCAACAACTTGTGCATCCTAGGAAAACGGAAAAAGTCGCCCAGGTATGGCTTTGCCGGTATCTCTAATTATTTTTTGACGAGTAAACATTGGCGGGTTGGGGGGTGGGGGGGGGGGGGGGGGGGGCAATTATGTAAAACTGCCTGGACTAGAAATTGTATAAATTATAAACTCCTGTGGACTAAGGTTTTTATTTTAGTTATAACCGAGAAATTGTCTTTAAAGATGGGCGGTTCCACAAAGTTTGCTCTTTAAATTAAATCAGGATATCCGTTTTACCCCATTCCGTTATCTCTGACATCTTTCTCAGTTCTCCATGCGGTTCTTTCGACATCATGTCACTAAAAGGCGTTCCTAAACGTACCTTAACATTACGGCCTCTGTTGTGTTACTAGGTTATGTCCCTGGGTGCTGACGTCCTTCCAGAGTACAAGCTCCAAGCCCCCAAAATTCACCCCTGGACAATTCTTCACTACTCGCCTTTCAAGGCATTCTGGGACTGGCTGGTGTTATTCCTTGTCATTTACACAGCAATTGTGACGCCTTACGTGGCGTCATTCATACTGACCCGGGACAAACAACAGGAGGAACGAAACAAGGATCCGGAAACTAGACAGAACACTGGACCCGTGAATATTTACTCCGACCCTCTGGTCATAGTTGATTACATCGTGGATGTGATGTTTATAATTGACATATTTATCAACTTCCGGACGACTTTTGTGGACATTAATGACGAGGTTGTGAGTCACCCTTGTCGTATCGCCGTGCATTATTGTAAGACATGGTTTGTAATTGACTTGGTTGCGGCGATACCATTCGAACTGCTCATAATGATCGGAAATACGGACCAGGTAGGTTTCAACTATTATTTTACATTTATCTATGATCCGAGTTGCTTACCATGATGATCCGATTTAGCGCGCGAGCGGATTTCAGTTTTGGAGCTCTATGGAGAGCGGTTATGGGAGACAGGGCACTTAATGGGCACGGGCTGCGCGGTGGTCTAATGGTTAGTGCCCTGGACTCCGGTTCGAGCGCTCCGGGTTCAAACCCTGTCCGGGGTCACTGCGTAGTGTTCTTGAAAGAGACACTTAACTATGACTGTGCCCCTCTCTCCGGCTAATTTCGTGCTGGAATAAGCTCCAGCCGATGGGCCACTAGGCGTGAACGCAGACTTCATCTAAGGTGGTTCACGATTTTTGAGGCCTTCCTGTTTTTTGTGTTTTTTGGCATTTATCACAGCGAAATTGCTTTCAGGATGTTTTTGCAACAGCATAAGTAAATCGGTTCTTTGAGTTTAATCCCAATAACTCGAACCCTCAATAACTCGATCCTCCCGCAAATTCGGACCTTTTTCGATTCCCCTTCAGGTCATTTTCTTGCTAATTTTTCCCTCGATAACTCGAACCTTTTTCGACTTCCTTTGAAGGTTCGAGTTATGGGGATTCAGTTGTAGCTGCAAGGATTGAACTTCCCCTCCCCAGCCCCCTCGCGCCTCTCGTTTTGCGCTGGCGGCCAGTTCACTCGCCGCTCTTTCCCCGCGTTTAACGATCGAAGAAAAACACGAAAAAGTAGAGGTCTGTGAACAGTCTAGGATTGAACTTATTGCTTGCATTACGGATGCGTTCATCTTGATCCCACGTAAGACAAGATAACTGTTGGCCCACCTGTGTAAGGCGTACTTTATTTATTTGTTTTGCTGACATTTGTTATTTTCCACAGACAACAACGTTGATCGGTCTTCTGAAGACAGCTCGCCTCTTGAGACTTGTTCGAGTCGCGCGCAAATTGGACCACTACTCCGAATATGGCACGGCGGTGCTGTTACTTCTGATGTGTTCGTTCGCGTTACTCGCGCACTGGCTCGCCTGCATTTGGTACTTCATTGGCAATATCGAACTGGAAGACGGAGGCAGTACTATAGGCTGGTTGGATTCACTAGCGAAGCAGATTAATAAGCCGTATAATAAGAGCGACATCACAAGTGGGCCTGACTTGCAGTCAAAATATGTCACAGCTCTGTATTTCACGTTGAGTAGTTTGACGAGTGTGGGATTTGGCAACGTCTCTCCGAACACTAATACCGAGAAAGTGTTCTCCATTTGTGTTATGTTAATTGGATGTAAGTTGTTTCTTTTTGGTATTTTTACTTCGCATTTTTTGCTCGTTCAGCTCCCTTCTTCCTCGATACGAATCTCCTTCCCTTCCTGAAATATCATGTCCCCCATCGAACTCCCCCGACACCACCCGGAAGCCCCCTCCCCCAATAATTTGAAAGCCTTGTTTGTTGCCACAACTTTTGGCTGGAAAGCTACTTTAAATGCCAGAAAAATTAGCTTTTCTGTTTTTTCCTGTTCCGCGTCCGTTCTTCGTCAAACAAATTCAACAAAATAGGTTTTGTAGCACGAAAAACTATTTGTGTAAATATCCTCCCATCCCTCTGGCGTATTTCCCTTCAGTTTTGTGAAATTTCGTCAATTCCTTAAAATTTTTCTCAAGTCCGCCAGTTCGAACTAACCCCCCCCCCCCCCCACATCGTGTTCCAGCCGAATTCCATAAACAGAATGTAAAGTAGACACAAAATACAAATTAATCTGTATTTTTTCTTGCCAGCACTTTTTTACGCCGCCATATTTGGTAATGTGGCCGCCATCATAGCGAGGCTGTACTCCACAACATCTCGCTATCACGCACAGATGCAGAAGGTGCGCGAGTTCATCCGGTTTCACCAGATTCCCAGTCCCCTGCGGCAGCGAGTCGAGGACTATGCTCATCACGTGTGGTCTTATACAAACGGTATTGATATGGAACAGGTCAGTAACAACAAAGTAAGCTATGGCATTCATTATCCCGGGGGCCTCGTTAGTTTGTTTGTGGATGAAGGTTATTACAATGATGTTTTTGCTGAGAATGTTGACACGTGGCCAAAGGACAACCACTTTTATAAAAATTGTTAATTTTTTAAACCTAAACCTGGGACCTGCACATTAATGTTATTGTTAATTAGTTCTCCCTAAGAGTAATGCTCGCCAAATTGTTGCCATGTGACAAAGTAATTTTTAGCCACTTATTTTACAACTTTGTGTTGGGCTCTGTTTGATATTGACCCCTTTTAATGTAAATACATTGTCGTTAATAGGGTGAGAATTTGCCCATCAGGCCGGAGCTTATCCCGGTTCAGTAGCATCAAGCGACTAGGAGTATTTCTACTCCCCCCTGGATGGGATGCTAGTTCATCGTATTGTCATGCATCAGTTTAAATCGCACTTTCACGGGGAAAGGAAATGTCACAGGAACGTCATACCGTTCTTTTGCTTATCACAGGTTCTCAAACATTTTCCCGAGTGCCTTCAAGCGGACATTTGTCTTCACCTCAACGCAAACCTGCTTCAGTCTTACCCAGCATTCACCTCGGCGCCTCTTGGTTGTTTACGCGCGCTCGCTCTCCGCATAAAAACCACTCACCTCCCCCCTGGGGATTATATTATCTACCAGGGAGATGAAGTGAACCATTTGTACTTTGTGATACGGGGAACAGTTGAAGTGCTAAGCAGTGACGTCATTATGGCTATTCTAGGTAAGTCCTCTCTCTTTTTCCGTTCATTCTATCTATTACGACAGTGGTTCTTTTATTGATATATTTTGCTACGTACGTTACAAGAGCAAAGGTAAAAAAGGTGGAGCCTAGGGGCCCATCAGGCCGGAGCTTATCCCGGTTTCCGTAGCATGAAGCGACTAGGAGTATTTCTACTCCCGCCTGGATGGGATGCTAGTCCATCGCAGGGTTACCACCAGCAGTAAATTCGCCGGTACCCATTTATACACCTGGGTGGAGAGAGGCACTATGAGAGTAAAGTATCTTGCCCAAGAGCACAACGCAGTGCGGACCGTTCGATCAGGGGTCCAGCGCACTAAACATTAGGTCACCGCGCCTAGCCTCTCACGTTACAAGAACAAGGAAGAACAAAACCACACAACAGAGTTAACGATCGACTCCCGTTGGGGACTCAGAAATTTTTTTTTCTAAGTCATTTCGATTTGAGAACGCTTCTTCATTTTATGTTAGCTTGTTTGGTTCGTTTCTGTTAATGGAAGCCTCGTCTTTCTTCTTTTTTCCAGGTAAAGGCGACTCGTTTGGTGAAAACTTTGCAATCGATCCCGACAGGCCTGTGGTGAACTCTAACGCCAGCATCCGGGCATTAACTTACTGCGAACTGCGCCTGATAACACGAGAAGACGTGCTTCACATCCTAAAACAGTATCCGCTCTTCAAAGAGAATTTCATCAAGGATCTTGAAGTCACTTACAACTTGCGCGGAAACGAAGTGGAGAAGGTCTGTTACTATTTTTATTAACAGCGCGGCTACACAAGTGCTTTCTGCTTCCACGGGCCAAAAACCATACCCTATCCAGCGGCACGTCCCCGTATAGGCCATATGGGAGAGTACCCCCCCCCCCCCCCCGGGGGGGGGGGGCTTAGCATTGACGAAAACTGCGGGATAACTGCGGACTCAATTCGTGAGTTGGCGACACCAGTTCTCTGATTAATTATGAATAAATTTTCCTTTTCTTTCTTTACAATTCAGGACTTCCTCGATGTCAAAAAAGTCAACAACGGATTCGTCAACGTTAATTCACAGGTTGATGAGTTACCAATGTCTCCCAATGACTCGACCACAATCTTCACGCGGCGGGGAACATCTAATGCTGGAAACGCATTGAATGGACCGGTGGAATTGGGGACTAGCGGAATTCGGCCAAGACCGACTAGCTTGAATCTGCCGTCAAACCATGTTCATCTGAGAGATGAAAGTGCACCGTCGAAATCTGAACATCAAGAATCCTATTTAATACCTTGCGTAGCCGAACACGAGAGATATCCGAACGGCGGAAAAGAAAGTAGAACTTTAACTGCTTCCAGAAACGGAGGTAGTGTAACAAAGGAAGAAGCTGTTTTGAGCCGTCCGTCTGAGATACAAACACAACAATGCGATCAGCCTGTCTGCAGAGACTGTTGTAAATCACTCAGTGTGATGGAGAACAAACTAGAAAATTTGTCTTCCTGTTTGGAGAGACTTGAAACTAAACTTTCAGCCGACGTCGAAGCGATATTTGAGCTTCTACGGGCCCACAAGGAGGCCATTAGAGGACGGAAGCTGGACTTTCATACACAAGTGTAAATGAAAAATACGGCTGGACCACAAGAAGATTATTTATGATTATATATGCACTCTATTATGAAAAAGAGCTAGCTTAGTGACGAACCGGTTTTGCTCTCCAACATCAATTGACATTGTTGTAGATTTTTCATTTGACATTTTGAGAGCTTTTTGTTGGTTTACCAAACTTCTCAGCCAATCAGAGCAAACAAGGACACATGTCATTTATCGGCACGAAGGCAGCTAGTGGCCTCGAAGATAAACTTGGTTTTTAATTGGCCGAGCAGTGGGAAAACCATTATAAAGAGGAACGAAAAGTTAACAGTCTTCCACGTACGCTAACTTTGGGCTCGTCACGCAATTTTTCCTCTGCGTGACGAACCTAAAAAGCGTCCACATTGGATTTCATTTACTGGGTTCACATTTACGGGCGTAAATTTGATTCATGCCCTTTAAGATCTTTTTTATGAATATAATTATAAACTGAGATGGATTTTATAAGGGGGGCGGGGGTTGACCCTTAGAATTTGGGAATTGGGTGCCAAAGCACTTGCACATTAAAACGTAAAATAATATTTGTTGAGCTTGCATTCCAAGCTTGAATTCTGGTGGAGAGAGGATCAAATTTTTAGTTTAAATTAAATTTTCTTACCACAGTACCTTTTTCAGGTGCACGCTTTTGATACTAATACCACTGTTATTTCAATACGAATCGAATACTGTAAAACTCTAAGTTGCAACACATTAAACTGACTGCGGTGTTTGTTGTTTAGTATGGCCGTTTATACGTGTCGTTTAACGCTCGCTTATAAATAACATCAACCAATCACCACCTATCTGGTCTGGGTTTGAGCCCAACCTCGGTCCTAGGGTCTCTCTCTCTCCTGGGCGGTGGCGGGAGAGAGACCCTGGGAACGAGGTTGGCTTTGTGTTCGTGGGCAAAACACTTGATTTTGACTGTGCCACTCTCAGGAACCACCCACCCCTACCCCGGCAGGTCATACTCGTCCCCAGGGCTTTCTCCGCGACGATTTTCAAAATAACGGCCGGCTCGCCGGGAAAAGTCCCATTCTCAGTCCCATAGCCCTTTTCGCTTCTCTTAACCGGCGGGGCCTAGGCACGAGAAACGAATGGCTCTGTAGACAAAGGATTTCCAGTCCTAGATTCTGGCACTTCCGGTCTTCATGCATGCAGTCGTGATATACCTGCTTGTATGGGAGAGTCATGTCGTTTTTTACTGCTGCTCAAGATTTCTTTGTTTCAAACAGCCAATAAAAAAAATTCGAATTAAAATGACGCTGACCCCTTTTTCAAAAATTCAGACATATAATGGCATAGATCACGGCAAATATGACCGGAAAAGCCCAAAGTGTGCCTCTCGTGTTACTGTCAATCACTTTAAAAGCTTCTGGGTTGAAAACTAGGCTTTCTGTAGGAGTATGTAACATACTATGCTATCATATACATGAATTTATGAAAACCGGGTCAAAGAAAAGTCTCCTCGGTCTATTTGGCCATGTACCTTGGGGACTTTGTAGGCCAAAAAGAGGGTCGAGAAACAGAAAAAAAATGCTAAACAGCGCGAAAGGGTTGATAAGTCCAAGGAGAAGAGAAAAAAATGACATTTCCTTTAGTTTTTATATCGTCTACTTTGGAGAAAAAACGTGTACGGCGAATTTTGCACAAAGCGCTGAAAATAACGTTGACCCCTTTTTCAAAAATTCAGACCGATATATTGGGGCGAAAATGAAGTTTCGTTATTTGAAAAGCGGAGAAGGCCCTGGGACGAGGCTGGGTGCTGGTTTGCAGCGCACTTCCAGAAACCCTGACCCCATTCAGTCCGAAATATCCCTTTATCCTAGGGAGACCGTTGGGCGGTTTCTCCTGAACGTGATTGTACGTTTTTATTCTCCGTGATCCGTGATTATCAAATATTATAATCCTTCAAATATTTTTCGCGAGCGCGATTGGTCTAAACACGGCACGTGATGCAGCCAAAACTGGGGAATATCAGATGATATTCCCCAAGTGATATTCCCCAGTTTTTGAACTTTGCGATTTACGTTCGCACGTTTAGCTTTTATCCCGTAAATTGTTAAAATGAATAAAACTAAACACTTTGAACAGACTAATAATATTTTGAGCGCTGACAGAATTTCTTTGGCGTTTAAAAAGCTTTGAGAAAAGGTCTCCCAAAACGCGGCCTTGTAAAAAAAAATATTTGAAGGATAAGAAACACAATAGCATCCATTTGGTTTCAAAAATATGCACAGATATTTGTCCTTGGACATTATCTGTTCCTCGAAGCTCACAGTTTTCCTCGAGCTTCGCTCTCGGAAAACTGTTCGCCTCTCGGAACAGATAATGTCCGCGGACAAATATCCGTGCATATTTTCGCGCCAAATGGAGACTATTGTTTATATATTGCCCGTGAACTGTGAATGACATACTTGTCGTGACACGTGAAAGCAAAAAATAACTTTCTTACAATCTTAAAACTTGACTAGAATTCTGCACTTTTTCCGTGAAAACCAACCTGCTGTGCAAGGACGATTCCTTTTGGATTCCTTTGGATAGGTAAATACTTAAGAACAGGTAGTCAGTCATTTTTGGAAAATCGCCTTTCCAGGACCAAAAACCCTCAATATGGAGGCGTAAGTGCACAAGACTTTCTTGTCTATGATATTATTTTCCGTGAAACGTGAACTGTGGCTGTGCGCATGACCCCCCTTACCCAGGTACGTAGTTAGGGGGGATGTTCTAGAGTGCCCGGGATCCCCCCCCCCCCCCCCCCCCCTTTGTGAGATAATTTACAAAACTTATAGTTCAGTTCGGGAAAATGCGTGATCCCAAAGAATCAACAAGTCATAAATCTCTGCTAGTGCTAGATAGCTACATACTCCATTTTCAGGACCGAACATCTGTAGTGGGCCATGTAAGTACCCCGGGTGCAACACAAATGTGATCCCCCACCCCCCCCCCCTTTGGAAATTCCTAGCTATGCCCCTGTTACCGCCCCTCTCAGCCTACCTTATTTCGTTGTGTTTGCGCATCTCGTTAGCTTAAATGAAATGTGTTTTGCAAACGCAAAACCATTGATAGTATTTTACTTGCCATCCGAAATTATAACAGTCCGAAAATAAGAAAAGAAGGCAATGGCCTGGACAAGGGGCAGTAACTGACATTTGCACCACTTTACATCAAAAAGGTCACAGGTAGAATGGGGAGGGTGACGGCCGTACTTTCACTCGTTACAGATAAACAGTGAAAAGTTTTTTTCCCAAACTATGCGCTGGCAAGCGCGTAATGGCCTCTTTCCCAGTTGCTCGCGCAGTAAAAAATAAATTATAAATGACCGGTAAACCTGTTTTGGTAGACTACAGGACGTACCCTAACTTTTTCCCCGGGTGTTATTCGAAGCGCGCGTTCTAGCTATCGATAGCCATTTTTCCCTGATACTTCCAAAAAATGAACTCTTGAATGCCTTGAGACCGAGTGGGGAATAGGGCCGGGCATTTATCGATAGCCCTACCGAATTTCGCTTGAAATATCAAAAATGAAACTCGCTGGACATGAAATTGTACTCCAGTACGCAGAAATATGTTTGCATAAAACCTCCAATTCAAAACCAGTCTATTTTCCATAAAATGTTTCAAGAATGTCTACTTACAGCTCACGTGTCTGTCACGCGCGTGTCACGAGAGTCGTCTGCCACATGGCTCATCAAACACATGCAAATGAGGCAACATATGTCTGCGCATTCTTTTCGATCCGAGCGATTTATCGAGCAAGACGTCGGAATAAATCTCTGGTTTTATCAGTGTTTTCCACATTTCGTTCTTCCATACGCGTAAAACGTTCAAAACTCGATTCACACTTGACGATTTAGCAAGATGTCGGCGAAGGCTATCTACGAAACCGACGGAAAGTCACTCCTTGCAAAATGCTTTCAAAACACTTGCTACGTACAGAACAAATTTGCTGTAATGGTACATGACACGAACTGGGACGCGATTGTTCAAGAAAACCCATGGATTGCAAGCGAGGTAAGCAAAGATACAAATAATTTTCACATTGCAGTGAAAAGTTCGTTTCAACTGAAAGTAGTTCACGAAATAAAACCTGTTTTAAAATAGTTATGATGAATTGAGTTTTTTGAAGCCCTCACTTACGATTTTTTTTAGAATCGTGGAAAGTTTCTGTCGGCGAAAAATTTTTACCGAAGCGATTGTTTTGTATTAAATTTTGCCAAATCGTTTTCATTATTTGAGAGACCATGTTGTTGATTGATCAGTTGAAGAAATCAACAATGGTGGCATGACAGATGAAAGGTCATTCAAGGTTACAACAGCTGATTGTGGTCAGGTGCACCTGAGAATGTTTACTAAATGTTGCTATTTTACTTTCGTCATGAAGAAAGTTTCTGAAATAGTATTTTTAAAATTCTACATGTGGACGCCTTTAAAATACACCTAGGCCTGGACCACAGAGGGTTGGCACTCATAGTTCAGGCACAATGTAACTTGCATAATGCAAATTACATTGTGCCTGATTTATTGATATCCCCTTTTATATTGTTCTTGGAAATTTGCCACTACTTCTCTAGTTGTGTGGTTTTGAACCGTTTTACTTTCTTAGATAACGAGACACAAAGCATTTATATTTCTTTTGAGAACTTTAACATAGTTTCAAGCTGTACGTCCATGTAGTCTGTACATGATGATTGATCTTACTTCTCAGGTTTCTGTTAAGCCATCAATCTATTGTCTAAGTTTTCCAGACATAATTACCAATATTTAAAGTGCACCTAACCCCAAATATTTTTTTTAGCCCCCCAAAAACTCCTTGTGCTCCTGATTACAACAGTGAAAAATTATCATCACACGACTTGTCTTCGATTTTTTGTGAATTTTCAAACTTCGCAAAATTCGCGCCACTTTGGTTCACCGCCGAGTCCCAAGGGAAACTGGGCCCTAGTAAGGTTGTGACGTCGGCTGGGGGAATCCAATACTCCGAGTCTGAGTTGTCTGATGACATCTTTTGAAGGCCTTAAATTATTTCAGTGGCTGATTTTCGAACTAAGAAGTTTTGAAGCGAGAAATTTCACGAACTGCAGATTTGTCGCACCATCGGCACGAAAGCTGAGAATTTGGTTCCCCAGCCGACGTCACAACCTTACTAGGGCCCAGTTTCCCTTGGGACTCGGCGGTGAACCAAAGTGGCGCGAATTTTGCGAAGTTTGAAAATTCACAAAAAATCGGAGACAAGTCGTATGACGATAATTTTTTCACTGTTGTAATCAGGAGCACAAGGAGTTTTTGGGGGGCTAAAAAAAATATTTGGGGTTAGGTGCACTTTAAAGTTGATGATCCCAGCCAGACATTCTTTGCACTCGTGACGCTTTCATTCCCATGAATGCCTGTTTAAGGTTACCGTATACCTTTGAGGGTGTCTTGCGTCTAAACGATATAGCGCGGTCGGAATAAATTGTAGACAGCTAAAACCCTATATCAAATTAAAGCTTATTGAGCTGGCTTTCAATCTATAAAAACCATTTTGTAGTAGAATGAAATGTCAATCTTTTAGGAACCTCGAAACATGAGCGCCTGAGTCACCTTTTGAAGGCTACAAGTCAAAGCGAATTTAGTATTTCACTAATTTGTTTTGTTCTTTGGTTTCCGGACCCCAAGCACTAAGAAAATGTGTCGGCGTTTTGTCATATTCGATTGCAATAAAAAGATACAAGACATTTCGCAAATAGGGCTATAACGCACTGGAGTGATCATACAAAAATTGCTCCAGTAGAAAAAGTAACCAAAAAAAAAAAAAATTGCTGACATGTTTTTGTTATTAACATGTTAAATTAGCTGCTCGCCAAATTTGATGTAGAAGGGGCAAATTCCTTTGGAGTTGTAGCTCTTTAGAGTGTCGCGTTCAAAGCGAAAAATTGATTTCAGAAAACAGCGCTTAAAAAAATATCTTGCAATGCAAACAAACGCCGCCCACATGAAGCTTGCAGCACCTTCTCGAATAACAAGGCCAATCAGTGCGCAAGAATGGCTGCTCTAGTGATACTTCCCGCGAAAACCGTCTCGGTTGAGTGCATACACGTCATATGGGTGTCACTCTAAAGAAGAATTTTTACTTCCGGTCAAAAACGAAATATGCTCATTTCTCTGCCGATATTCACTCTTATTCAAAACTTTTTTTTTTAAATGAAAGATCACACTTGGACTATTACTTGGATGTAAAAATCCGATTTCGGGTAAAATTGTCGATCTGAAGGTATACTGTAACCTTAAGTCGCATTTTCCAGAAATTGGATGAGCTATGATTGGCTAACTGTTGGTGAACAGAAGTGGCAGCTCGGTTGAGTAGACATTGGTGGGGGAAGAACGCATGACAAGCCCAGATCGATAGTGTCTGCACAGGAGGCTATGATGATCCCATTGCTAGCTACAACATCAGTTGTGTCCCCAGGGTTTTCACAACCTTGTTCCCAGGATCTCTGGAGTTTTCATTTCTCTTGACCAGCAATCACGAAATGAGTGACCCAAGAAAGTTTAGTTTAGTTATTTATTTATTAAGATTTCCCGAACAACAGACATTTACAAGTAAAAAGATAAGATATATAAGAAAAAATAAATAAAAAAAAAAACTAGTGGGAGGATAACAGCAGGGGGAAACTGAATAATCCCATATAAAAGCTGTTCTCCTAGATTTAGCTAAAATTTACAATTAGATATACTAATGACGAGAAAAGCTAGTTACAATTTAATATACTAAGATAAGTAAAGTTCTGAAAGTTCTGAAAGTAAAGTTCTGGTTGGAAGTTGAAAATATCGGACCTCGGGTTGAATTCCACATGCCCAACTGGCAAAAAATGGCTTGAACTAGTTCCTTGGGGTTCACCTCTGGTCATCTTTATTGTTTTTAACGCCAAACGTAACCCATCCTGTAACAGAGCTCTCGACACATGCACTTGCTAAGCTTGCATAGTAAAAAGGGAAGATGCAATACCAGACTGACAGTCACAAAGCAATGATTGTACTGTCAAATCTTGTTGAGCAGACACACTGGACATGTGTTAGTGTCCATCATGGTGAGGGTCTGTAAGGTGTGAGAAAAAGTGTCATTAACATATATGATAAATGATAGACTATGATGAGCTTATAAACACTGAGTGCCATAGCCAGACTTTTGGCATAGATGAGGCAAGCTCTGCAATTCCCAAAGGTGTGAGCTGCCAGGGGAGTCTGGAAACTTAACTGAAATGATTTTTAACTGGTGATAATTTTTCCATCTATACGTATATTTGTCTTGAATTTTGGGTCAAAATCTAAAGCGGGCAAGTGCCTAGTCTTGGGTCTTGGTCATTACAGCCCTGCAACAGTGGTGAGACTGCTTAAAGCAGTCATTTGGAATGGAGGATGAGGGTTTGATCTCTCCTAACAAGTCTGAAAGGAAAAAGTGCCTTACTGAAGTGAAAAAAACAAAGTCTATTGCATAGCTTCTAATGAAATTGATGCAAAAATATTTCAGAAGTCTTTTGAAGTGTGTTTTGACAAATAACAAACAACTGCTACAATTTTATCTAATTATGTTATATGAGAAGTCCATGATGTCCGCTGATGTTTTTGATTCAGGAAGGATGGAAAGGGTATAAGATGCCAATCATGCCCATTGTGAACTTTATCTCGTTAATTTTCAGAAACTTGTTGTAAAACCAGATCAGCTTATAAAGCGACGAGGCAAGCTGGGTCTCATTAAAGTCAATGTCGATTTACAAGAAGCCAAAAATTGGATTGACGAGAGAATGGGAAAGAATATTCAGGTCAGTCATTATAAAAATCCTGGAAAATTAGTAAGTGATCAAGATCAAATTTCACCTGACGGTATTCATATAATTTCAAGGACTAGAAAGGTTATGAGAAGAAGCATTTTCCAGAAATGCTTTATCAGGAGAACTAACATTAATATTGATTGACAGGTTGGGGCAGCAAGTGGACCACTGAAAAGATTCATCATTGAACCATTTGTTCCACACCAGCAGGTACATTTCAGTAATTTCAAATAAGCACCGATGGCTGATGAAAAGCATTGGCAGGGCTGTCATTAAGTTTTTAAGCAGCCGTTTCATTGAAGTTATCACCCTAGCATTTCCATCTGTATGCAAGTGTAACATAACACCAATTGACGTCTTAATTCACTGTAACATCGAGTTAACTCAGCTGTAACGAGTGTTACGGGTAACGGCCCTTCATGACAGCCCTGATTGGCTTATTGTTGTTATTATTAATATTATTATTCATTATTATTTAATTATTATTATTATTATTATTAAGTTATTATTAACAGGATGGTCATAAGGGTGGGTTCTGCTGTAGATACGTTACTATTTAGAGGGTATTTGAATGATTTACATGCATCTGAACTTCAAGAACTTTATGGCAAAATTAATAAAAATCATTTTATTTCTTTTTTTCAGAATGAGGAATTTTATGTGTGCATCTATGCCCAACGTGACTGTGACACAATTTTATTTCATCACGAGGGCGGGGTGGAAATTGGAGATGTCGACAGCAAGGTAAAGTATTATCAGCGCCGCTAAGGTGTACATCAAATTTAAGTTGACAGATGTTTGACATTTGTTTGTTGGTTTTCCAGACTTTTCAACCAAAGATCCATCTGAGCTTCATTTGCAATAATTTTATTATTTATAGGCACGTAAATTGTCAATAAATTTTTTAATATCTTGTTCTTACAGGCTGTTAAACTAGAAGCTGGCCTTGAAGACAAAGTTACAGTTGAACTGATTGAGAAAAAGCTCATGCAAAATGTTCCACAACAAAAGAAAAAGTATGTGAAAGGTTTTACCAACAATATGTATATTATATAGAGGCTTGCTCAAAGTTGTTGCTCTTCCTTGATGGGTAACTTTTATTTTTTTCTTTAATATATAGTTCCTTGATTATTTTTAAATAAAATTTATTATCGATACATTTGATTGATTCTTTCTCTTCACAGGTTACTTGCGACATTTATCCACGACTTGTTTCAACTGTATGCTGACCTGTACTTCACTTACCTGGAAATAAATCCCCTTGGTATGATTATTAATCTGACTATTTCTTTCTTTAGATACTACGTTCTAGTGCATCTAGAAGACTTGTTCTCTGTCTGTAATAGATACAAATGCATTTGTAAGCTTGTGAGAACTGGAAACCCTCTGCATTTGTCATAATAACACGGATAAAGTAAACTTATCTTGCTGTTTGTTCTGTTTCAGTGGTTGTTGGTGAGTCAGTCCATGTTCTTGATCTTGCTGCAAAGTTGGATCAGACGGCGGAGTTCATATGTAAAACAAAATGGGGAGATGTCGACTTCCCACCTCCATTTGGTAGAGAAGCTTATCCTGAGGTAAGGTCATTTATACAGTCCCTCCCCTCCCCTAAATCTTTAGAGGTTGTCTAGGTTGATGCATGGGGAAAACGTAGCTAGTCAGAATGATCATGGTGTCCAGGACCAGGCACATTAAAGTAACTTATCACTAAATAAATGGTTAGCACAGGAAATATTGCTTGGCAGGGGTGTAGCCAGAATTTTCCAAAGGGGGTGTCGCACTATGCCACCCCCAGGATACGTACATGGTCCACTGCAGATGTTTGGTCCTGAAAATGGAGTATGTAATTATCTAGCACTAGAAAAAATTTATGGCACGTTGATTCTTTGGTTTGTATGTTGTTTACTACAAAGTCATCTCACTAAGCGGGAGGGGGGGGGGGGGAGTTATAGGCACCCCAGGACCCTTCACCAGCTACATCCCTGCTTGGGCTCATCTTTCACGCTTATTACACCAGCCTGTGATATTTTGGCATTGTGGATCCCCATTATAACCAGAAGACTATTGTTAGATCCCGAGAACCATAGTCTAATAGAGTGAGGAAATTATTAATCAAAGCAAAGATGAAAAAGTTGCATCATTTTTGTTGATAAATCAAAAACAAAGGAAGAACTCAAGGTTATTTGATTTTCATCTGTGTTGGTTTTGGGTAATTTTTAGGAAGCGTACATTGCTGAATTAGATGCTAAGAGTGGAGCATCTCTAAAACTGACAATCCTGAACAGTAAAGGTCGCATATGGACCATGGTTGCTGGAGGCGGAGCATCTGTAGTGTACAGGTATGTGTTGGATGGAATTTACAAAAAAATGGTTGTAATCTAATGTCGATCAACAACAACTACTTCATTTATAAAAAGAACTTAATTAATTTTGTACTCATAATTAAATAAAATGTAAAAAACAGTAGATTTTAAATTAAAGTGAGTAAATGGCTGCCTGAAATAACCTTAGTGGGCTAACCTTAATATGATACATGGTTAGTACACTGGACATCATATTTGACACTGTTGTAATAACATTGTTTTCTTTGCTCTTGTTTATTTCAATGTAGTGACACTGTCTGTGATTTGGGCGGGGCTTTGGAGCTAGCAAATTATGGCGAATACTCTGGTGCTCCATCAGAATCACAGACATACGAATATGCCAAGACAATACTCAAGCTTATGACAGAGGGTCCACCGAGATCCGATGGTATGGCATTCAGCCTGTTAATTCCTCACAATTTAATCCATAGCATTACATCATTCCAGATAATAAGAAAACAGACAAAAGAACAGATAACACTAATTTCCATCTGTACAACTATAGAATCTGAACAACAGCTAAATAACCATCTCTTGTCTTCCATAAAGGACGAAGGATAATCCGAAAAAGTTCATTGTGCCACAATAATTTTGACAACAAAAGATGATCTTGGAAAATAAACTGTTATATTTTGGTATGAGCTATACCATCATCAGACTAAGGAAATTTACATACAAGCTAGATCTTAAATACTGTGGGTTTACTCAGGAGAATAGATGGAGTTCTCTGCTGGATTTCAGTCCATTGTTGAGAGAAGGTGATAGGCGTTTGATGAGATAAGCCTCTTTGTATAGGAGAAGATTCCAATTATTGTCATAGTCAAGTATTGTTGTATTGTCACGGACAACTTGGGTGAAATATTCTTTGTCATAACTAACAGGAGGTGGAACAATGTCAGTATTTAAAGTATCCGGTAAATTACACAAGTTACGGATGAAAATTAAATGATCACAAGTTCGCAGGTGTTTGTAAATTGCGCTCTCTTTGTCAGAGATAGCGTGTTCATGTGTTCGGACGAAAAGAGTTCTGTCTGTTTTGCCAATGTACGCTGATTGGCAACCAGGGCAATTGAATTTGTAAACAACGTGTGATTTACTCAATGGTGGAACTTGATCTTTGTTGTTGGTGTAGAAACATAATTTCGTTGTTTTCTCGCGTACTTTTATCTCGATGTTAGGGTTTGCAAGGCATCTGCGAAGCTTTCTCTTGAAGGATCTTAAGAGATGCGATGTTTTGTCTCCGATGTATGGAA
Organism: Meandrina meandrites; assembly: GCA_963693305.1. NCBI lineage: Eukaryota > Metazoa > Cnidaria > Anthozoa > Scleractinia > Meandrinidae > Meandrina > Meandrina meandrites. The sequence continues at coordinate 4,673,418 of OY855908.1, read as the reverse complement.
CAGAAAGCCAGATGGTTATGGAGTCTTCCTTGTCTTTGTTTCCTGCTCTATGAATCTTATTCAGGGCATCGTACGAGAACCGTCGAATTAGCGTGTTTGCAATGCGTGAGGGGAAATTGTTCCAGGATATGATCGTTTTAAGTCGTTTTAGTTCAGATTTGAGCAGATTAGGGGAACAGATACTATGAATGCGGTTAACTAGGGCTTTAATCCAAGAAATTATGTTTCTACACCAACAACAAAGATCAAGTTCCACCATTGAGTAAATCACACGTTGTTTACAAATTCAATTGCCCTGGTTGCCAATCAGCGTACATCGGCAAAACAGACAGAACTCTTTTCGTCCGAACACATGAACACGCTATCTCTGACAAAGAGAGCGCAATTTACAAACACCTGCGAACTTGTGATCATTTAATTTTCATCCGTAACTTGTGTAATTTACCAGATACTTTAAATACTGACATTGTTCCACCTCCTGTTAGTTATGACAAAGAATATTTCACCCAAGTTGTCCGTGACAATACAACAATACTTGACTATGACAATAATTGGAATCTTCTCCTATACAAAGAGGCTTATCTCATCAAACGCCTATCACCTTCTCTCAACAATGGACTGAAATCCAGCAGAGAACTCCATCTATTCTCCTGAGTAAACCCACAGTATTTAAGATCTAGCTTGTATGTAAATTTCCTTAGTCTGATGATGGTATAGCTCATACCGAAATATAACAGTTTATTTTCCAAGATCATCTTTTGTTGTCAAAATTATTGTGGCACAATGAACTTTTTCGGATTATCCTTCGTCCTTTATGTACTAAAACTATCATCAGGTACTGGGTCTTGTCTTCCAGTGATGCTTAGATTTTTTTAACAATTACAGGTGTGACAATAGATTTATTAATCTAGTTTACATGTAAATTTGATTGTATGATATATGTTATTATTTTTGCTTCACAGGAAAGATCCTTATCATTGGCGGAGGTATTGCAAACTTCACCAATGTATCAGCAACATTTAAGGTAAATTCTGCAGTTGGACATTTCATTTAAGTTGGGAAATTCTTATTGTCATGAATGGTGAATCCAAACTAATCTCATATTGCAACTGGTATCATACACTGCACATCTTACAACAACTAAGTGGTTGACACTACTAATAGACCTCTTTAGCTTCGTTTGTTTGTTGTCCCATTTCAGACCACGTGATGTTACCCTTGAGAATTATCTCTTTCAAATTCAAGCAAATTCACGTGGAAATGAATGAATAATTTCCAGATAGACAAAGGAACAATTCCCCGGAGAACATCACATGATCTGAAATGGGCAATTTACATACGTAGCTAAAGAGGTCTATTAAACTACTTCTCCTTGTCTTCATTTCCCCCTCCATTTTTACAGGGCATAGTTAAAGCTCTTCAGGATAATCAGAAGAAGCTCTTGGAACACAAGGTAGACATTTATGTACGAAGAGGAGGGCCAAACTACCAAGAGGGTCTCCGAGTCATGAGAGAAGTAGGTGAGTAGCAAGTGAACCTGGATGATTTGTAGTTCATGTTGAATACAGTGGAATCCCACACTATTGGTGTCATGACATCATGTAACATGATGATAGTGAGTCCAACCCTACAATTTTACCCTCAATGTTCTTCAGGTGTGTGTCCGTGTGTGGCTTTTGCACCATGGTACCTTTTTAAAGCCAGGAGTATAAGGGGATACCAGCATACTGTCAGAGTAACTGAGGATGGGGTGGGTGTGTGTGGGTGTGTGGGGGAGGGGATGGGGGAGGGGGAGGGGGAGGGGGCTTAACCAGTGATGGATAACCAGAAATCTTTGCTCCTATTTGTCTCATGTTATGAAAACTGGAGCTCACCACTATAAACACTTCTGTGTTGTCAGTCCTCTCCAGTACAAGTGTAGTGTTGCGCTGTCTTTAAAGTGTGACTGTCTTTGCAGGATCCAGTTTAGGACTGAGCATGCACGTGTTTGGAACAGAAACACACATGACAGCTATTGTTGGCATGGCTCTGGGTAAAAGAGAGATTCCACAACAAGTTGGCTTTGACTCGAATGCAGCTGCAAACATGTTCTTTACAGCTCAGGACAAAGTAAGGGCTTAAACTCATATATACATGTACATACATGTTTTATTCAAATTCATATACAGCTATTTCGAGAAAGGTTGTCGGAAAAAAAAAACATCAAAGTGCACACGACAAGACCGAAAGGTGGTCTGGGTATTCACTGGAATTTTGCATATTGGCCTAGAGGAAATTTACAAGTTTGTATTTTTGCACGTGGAGAATTTGCTTTTCCTCTCAGGAGGCCTAATATCTGTAGCTTTACTTTTACTGTCGCATGTCTTTGAGTGAGGAAAAATTATTTAAACTTCAAAGGGTCTAAACGTACCTTGTTTCTACATGTCTGAAAAGAAAGTAAACCTGAAATTTAAGCTTATTTTGTTGTTTTTTCCCATTAGTATTCAACACGTGCAGTAGCTCAATACGTCTACCCATACTACCTTTAGGGATTGGCTTGTCCAGTTTTGTGCTTTTTTTCCAACAACGTTTCTCGAAATAGCTGTATACAAATAATGTACATAAATTCGAAAAAGGAGTTCATTGTCTTTGCTTATTTTGCTGTTGGTCGCTGTTGCATTTGCCAAGAGACTCACTAAAGATTTTAATTAATTCACTCAGTTTTGCCACTAACGCTAGCTATCTAAACTTCTCAGCACATGCACATGGCTTTTCAGGCATCATATCAGACTATTGCTCTTAACATAAGACAGTCGCACTTTTATTACACAATCTTCATTTATTTTCCATGTGCAGGGTTCTGCAAGTGTTGGTAAGAAGACAGTGTCCATGTCAGAAAAGACAGAGAAAGCATCAGATGAAAAGCCGTCACCAGAACAATACGGCAAGGCTGCAGGAGGGAAGAAGGTGCCTTTGTTTACTAGCGAGACAAGAACGATCATCTGGGGATTGCAGGCCAGAGCTGTTCAGGTACAAAATTGTATTACATGTAATTAAACTTAAATTGCGTACATGTTTTAGACTTTCTCAACGTCGTTTGATTTCGACTTGTAAGCATGCAGCTAAGTCTAAAGTAGTTTGTTGGTCTGCAATAGTGGACGCACCGTGAGGTAATTGTTGGCACGTTGGATTTGAGATTTGGAGCTCGAGAGATCGAAAGTATCAGACTATCGAGAGTTTTGGTGTTGTGGTCAGATAGTCTGACTATCACAGTAGCTTTCTCTATCCAGGTACATAAATGAGTATCGGGATTAGTTAAAGAAACCTGACATAATACTAGGGGAGGGGTGGGTGAAGCCTGCAAAAGACTAGCATCCAATATAGCCACGGGGAGTACCATGCAACACGGTCCCAACGATAATCGCCTGAAATAATCGCCTAGTGGTCGGGACCTGGTACATCTTTGTCGTGTACTTCGAGTCATTTTTCGAAGACTTCTCATCAGAACCTCTTGAAAACGTTCATCGTCGAATCATTTTCGGTGATTTTCCAAAATGCACGGTGATTTGACGATCTTGGGGTATTGTTTTAGTTAACCTTACATAAAAACACCCTCTTCTGCTGTTTGCAGGGCATGCTGGATTTTGATTACGTGTGCGAGAGGAAGAGGCCATCAGTGGCCGCCATGGTGTACCCCTTCAGGTATTAAAAGCAGCAAATCTTTTGTTGTTGTACTATTTGGATTTTCAGTGGCTTGATTTTTCCCTGATGTGTTTGTGTGAATTATTGATCATTATTGCTTAGAGATGGTGGCTTTCTAATATTTCTCGAATCGCTAGCGAAGCCAATCAGACTTTGAGCCAAAAACCATGCTGAACGTAGAAAAAATGCGCACCCAGTACTGAGTGCGGTAAGGTGCCTCCCCGATGTTAATCACAGGAAAGTGTCTACTCGGTGTTAAGCGCAGAAACTTGTACCGGCCCGGTGCTAAGCGCGGGAAATTGTCTCCCCTGTGTTTAAACGTGGGAAAATATCTTCTTGGTGTTAAGTGCGGGAAAATTGGTGTAAAACGCACGAGAAAACGTGTACCCGATGTTGACCGAGGGAGATATTAATGGATGGTATTTTAAATAAACCTGATTGGCTGAATACACATGTTTGGTTTTGATAGGCTAGTGTGTTGCACGAGTTGTTTAATCATCCATACAAATGAAAGACAAATAGAACACATCTTAACTTTCTGAAGTCTTTTTTTGCTCTCAAGAAACAATTTAGTTCTGGAAAAAGTTTACGTAACTCAAGATTAGTTTAACAAAACTTCCTTGTTGGTTTCATTGCAGTGGAAATCACCGTCAAAAGTTTTACTATGGACACAAAGAGATCATGATTCCAGGTTGGTTGGAACTGAATGAAACTGAACTTGGAAATCCGAGGGACTTCAATCTACTACAGGGTGTGATGTTGTCCAGTTTTATTTAACACTTTGGCATACGTTTTCTTTTTGCAGTGTACAAAGAGATGTCCGAAGCCATGAACAAACACCCGGATGCAGATGTCATGATCAACTTCGCATCGCTTCGCTCAGCATATGATGCTACTCTTGAAGCCATGCAGTTTCCACAAGTAAGTCGGTAACTGTTCCTTTAATTATTAATTTTTTTTACTAAAATTAAAATAACAACGTTAATTAAACGTGTTGTTGTTTACAGATTCGCACGATCGCCATCATCGCTGAAGGAATTCCTGAAGCAAAGACCAGACAGCTAAACCGGAAAGCTAAAGAAATGGGAGTGGCTATTATCGGCCCAGCAACAGTATGTACACATAGGCTCCTTTTCTCACTTCATTCTCGCTGAATATGTATTTTAAATTCCTAAAATTTAGCTTAAACTTGTTTTAGACTTATTTTCAGTTGAGTATCGACGGAAATTTGCGTTTGCTTTGGTTTTACATTAGTACGCTTAGTGATTGGTTTAAACAAAAACTCGCGCCACTTTGTCAACCAATCAGAAGTAAAACCAACACCAACCGTGATTGGCTCGTACGAATTTTCCCGCGCTTCACGCAGGCTACATGTATTTGCTTCGACTTTTGATTGGTTCACTGGATTGTCTGTGTCCTTTGTGATTGACCAAAATGATTTCTTTGGTTTTTGGTTATACGGCACTCGATCGAAAATCGCTCTACTGTACTTTTAAATTTCTATTGTTGGTTTAACGGAAATTGTTTCATTGCGCTGTTGTAGGTTGGAGGTATCAAGCCAGGCTGTTTTAAGATCGGTAATACTGGTGGCATGTTGGACAACATTTTGGCGTCAAAACTGTATCGACCAGGAAGGTAAGCGCCGAATCTTAATACCAGTTATGTCCTACATTTCCACTACAGAGGACTGGAAACCTGCTAACAAACATTTTACGTTATATTACCTTAAAAGTAGACGGGATGCCAAATCCATGACACGCAGTAAATCAATGGATGAACTGCTCGACAAAGACTGAAGTAGTTTTAAAAAACGTAGCTTTTTTTCGATGCTATGCTAATCGGTTATGATTTTTGAGGACGAAAACTGAAGACTGTTCTGTTTCGAAGTGAGAATAAGTGCAAAACACTTCATGCCGGAATGAGTTTGATTTACGTGGAAAAGAAGATACAAAACTCGTTTTCGTGTGCCACGTTTTGTACCAAAAGGAGGCAAAAGGCAACTCGGTAAGAGCCTGGTCCTGAGTTAGACCTGGTGATAAAATCAACCAATAGAAGTGTTTGTTTTACTCCACAGTGTTGCTTATGTGTCTCGATCGGGCGGCATGTCCAATGAGCTCAACAACATCATCTCTCGGACCACAGATGGCGTGTACGAGGGCGTGGCCATTGGCGGTGACAGGTATCCTGGTACGACGTTCATGGATCACGTGATCAGATATCAAGAAAACCCGGATGTGAAAATGATCGTGGTCCTTGGAGAGGTACATTTTCTGTCCTCATTAGTTTGGACTTTGTAAATTCACTTCACTTATCTCTTCTTTATGTTGATACTAGGTTGGTGGTACCGAGGAATACAATATTTGCGAGGCCATTAAGAACGGCACGGTTACCAAGCCTGTCGTGGTCTGGTGTATTGGGACATGCGCAGGAATGTTCACGTCAGAGGTAAGTGGACTTGGTACTAGTCCAATCTTAACCTTACTCCGTTGACTTGTCACGGGCCTCTTGCATCTTATTTCCTGTTGAGGAGATACCTCACGAAATTTTCAGAACTAATGTTAAACTTGTGGCAACCATGTAGCTGATATTATTTTCGTGCCTTGCCTTAGGTGCAGTTCGGTCACGCTGGAGCAAGTGCTCATGGAGAAAACGAAACAGCCGTCGCCAAGAACAACGTAAGGATTTACAATGGAATTCACAGACTAAACCTGAAAAAATTACATTCAAAAAGACATTCTAATAGCATGCTTAGTAACCTGTGAAAATGCTTAGTAATCTAACAAAATGTTCAGTATAACCTTATTAAATTCTTTGCAATCCATTAAAATGTTTAGTAGCCTAATGAGGTGGATTATTATCTATCTGGGGTTGCGGGGGGGGGGGGGGGGAGGGGAGGGGGGTAAAGGACTTTATGTTTGACACACATGCTATGCCCCTAGTTGCCAAATGCTGTGGAAATCCAACGCTGGCAGCCAGGCCAGTTCTAGTAGCTCTTAATCGACTATACGTCACTAGTTTTAACGTAAAAACTAACCTAATTTAATTTCACTGACAGGCCCTGAAAGAGGCCGGTGCTTATGTACCAGACAGTTTTGATTCTCTGTTCGATATGATCAAGTAAGTCATGTCTTATTTTTGTGTTCTGCATGCTGTGGAGACCTTTTGATTATAAACCAGTCAGGACTGGGGAGTTCCAAAAGCGCACAGACGATAACATGAAACTACAATCGATTGAAACCATGCTGAACTATGCTGGAGCCCGATTTTGTGCTATATTGGAAAGAACTGATTGGCTTGTAGATACGGTTTGTGACCAGGTCATTTTGGTCTAAATAGAACAGTTTTCTGATCACATTCAAAAGCAGCAAAGTGATTGCAAGTTGTAGTTTGGACGTTATTAACAACTCAGAACTCTTCTTAACAATAAACCTTCATAATACATTATGTTCTGATCAATCAGAACGACGATGCTATACACACAGCCAATCAAATACAAATCGCAAACCAATCGTGACTTCTCCCGCTTTTCCATCGGTTTCATGTCTCGTGAGTTTTGTTTTACGACAGCCGGTGAAAAATCGCTCTTACTTGGATTCCGCTGTATTTTCTTTCTTCAGGGAAGTTTATGATGTTTTAGTAAAGGATGGGACGATTGTTCCCAAAGCGGAGAAGAGTCCACCTACTGTTCCTATGGATTACTCCTGGGCACAGGTTAGTAAAAAATGAAAGACAGCAGTCTTATGAAAGGGACGGCAAAGCATGAGCTGAAAGTCGGCAATCTTGCTAGAGCCGCATCGGACCCCACTCCGTTGCCGTTAGATTTAGTGACTGGTTTTAAACGCGGGCGGAATGGCAAAACGTGCATCCCATCCAGGGGAGGGCAAGAGTAGCGATACTTCCAAGTCATCAATGCTACGGAAAGGTATCGTTATCTGCCAGGACGCTTGCCTTTCGTTGATTACTCGGCTGTAACACCTGTAATTCACTTTTCCGAGTGTGATGTACACTTTATAGTTCACATCTTAATAATTGCCTTGCCTTGCCTTAGATTTTTTTTTTTTATAATTATTGTAGGAGCTTGGTTTGATCCGCAAACCGTCATCGTTCATGTCGAGTATCTGTGACGAGAGAGGAGCAGAGCTGTTGTACGCTGGTATGCCCATTACAGAGGTGTTTAAGGTACAGGCGCTGATTATGTCAGTTTTATGCAGAAATCATCAAAAACAGATGTGAACAGCCCCTGAACAACCGACTTCAAAAACATTAAACTACACGGTATGTCCTTTCCGGCATAGCAAATAGTTGACAACTGGACTTTGTACCCACAAGAGGCACAGTAACCCATCGACCCACACTTAGCTGCTAAATTATCGTCCCTCGCGCACAGATAATAACATGTCAACCTTCAGTGTCCTGCATGCCTGATCAATGAAACGTTGTTATTTTTATCGCGATACTTACTTTCGATCATTCTCTCCCCGCAGGAAAACATCGGTGTTGGAGGCGTTCTGGGTCTGTTATGGTTCCAGAGAAAGTACGTTAAAAACTTTGTTCAACGCTATTTGTTGTGCTTTATTTCATCATCATCATCATCATCATCATCATCATCATCATTTATCTGTTCTCCTAGTGGTGTATTGGGCTGTAGGCTCTCTGCTTCCAGGCTATCCTGTCCTCTGCTGCCGATGCGCCTCTACCCGGGTTCTTAGTCCATTCTCTTAAGCTCCCTTTCCACTGTTCTGCTCCATGCCTCCCGCGGTCGACCCCGAATCCTTCTGCCCTCTGGTAGCCATGTGAGAACAATTCTTGGATCATGTGAGTGGTGATTCATTCTGAGGACGAAGCCATGTGCATTTCCCCCTTGCCACCTGCTTGCTTATTGTGTTCCGGTTTATTTACCCGACAGAAATAAGACAAAAAACACAAGGGCGCTCTGACAACGATCATTTTTCTCGTCACCAGATTACCTGCGTACGCAAGTGAATTTATTGAGATGTGCCTCATGATAACCGCTGATCACGGACCAGGTTAGTGTCACGCAGTACGGTTCATTTCTGATTTCTCGTCGCACAGTAATGGTGTCACGCAATATAAGACAACTATCGATGTACAGTACATATTCCCGTTTTAGATGTTTTGTTGGGAATCCAAGGGTTTCTGACATAATATAATGCTCAATGTAGAGCTTCTAGTTTACAAAATAAATTTTCCACTTTTGTCATGCAAGTTTTTCTTTTGTCACGCACAGCCGTTTCAGGTGCACATAACACAATTGTCACAGCTCGAGCTGGCAAGGACCTTATATCTTCCCTGGTGTCTGGTCTCCTCACAATCGTAAGTATAACGAAGTAAAACCCATTCACTCTACCCTCAACGCAGTTTTCTAATGGTTATTTGAATAGTTTGTTTTTTTTAGAAGAATATACCAGAAGTAGTGCCCACCCTACATAACACATCACACGCCCATTGTAATAAGGGTTCAACCACTGGGATATAAAATAAAGTTATTAAAGACAACTCTGCCTGTGGAACACGGATTAGCGAAACCTGCTCAAATGAAGTGTTACCGTGGTTCCAGAGGTTTTCTCCTTCATTTTTCAATCTGATAAAGTCGAAGAAAGAAGAAAGGAAATTTATGGACCAGTGACCGGTTGCATAAAGCAACTTTTAAAAGTTTAACTGGGATTTTGTGCAACTGTTCTCAGTGTCCCAAAGGATTTTTTTCACACCCGTATTATTGTCCTATTCTTTTATCCATTTTCTGCTGATTTATCAATAATTACGTGCAAAGAGAACTTCCAGAACGCAGGGAATAGTTGTAGAAAATCCTACGTAATCTTAAGTTGCTTTATGCAACCGGGCCCAGGATAATAAAGCGTTTTTTTTCTTTCATTGTGTTTTTTAGGGCGACAGATTCGGTGGGGCATTAGACGCGGCTGCCCGGCTGTTCTCTCATGGTGTGGACAGTGGACAGGCACCCATGGAATTCGTCAATGACATGAGAAAGAAAGGACAGCTCATCATGGGAATTGGGCATCGAGTCAAATCTGTAAGTAGCCGGGGATGTATTTGGGAAAAGGAAGGTCACGGAAAACCTTGTCATTTCTTAGCACGCACAACTGTCGCAATTGTCACGCTGTTGGAATACTAACTATGTTTAGTAGAATTGTACTAGAATACTAATGCAAATACGGCGATCTGATTGGTTGAGCTGCTCGCATACATTTAACAATGAGATGGGAAGGTCAAGGTTTATTATCGGCTAATAGTGGGTCACTGGGTTATGCTAATGGCTGATAGTGTACGACAGCTCAGCTAATCAGATTCCTGATCAGATTGCAGCATTTGCATCAGTATACTAGTGGAATTCTACTCAAAGGTGATAGTTGTTTCGGCCTGCGGCCTCAGGGTATCGTTACTTTCGGAACTTCAAGATACTCTTAAGAACTTTGTTTAAGTCCTTTGTGTTTTCTCTTTCAGCTAAACAATCCCGACATGCGCGTGGTGATTCTAAAGGACTTTGTGAAGAAGCATTTTCCCGCCACCCAAGTCATGGACTATGCCATTGAAGTCGAGAAGATCACAACATCTAAGGTAACTTTAACACCAGGAAAGAAAAAGAGTCCTTGGTAATACTGTTCCCTGAAGAGCGCTGCAGATTGATATTTTCTATCTTGGGGTTTAGGTGGTTTCAGGTCTCAGTTCCTTGAAAAGGGGTCCTACTTTCCATGTTCTGTGCTAAGAGCCTTAAAGGTAATCATATTTTCTCTTTTCCCTGAATAGGTTTACCAGGGTATTTATTTTTCTTCATTCCCCGATAAGGGTCTCAACTGATATTTCCCCTTATTCCTAATTTAACAGAAACCTTTTCCGGCCTTTTTTCTCAAGTTGCTACTAAAGAACGAAATAAAATTCAGTTAAAATGTACACAAGTGTTCAAAGGGGCTTTATCCAGTCTAAAATTGAAATTTGCTTATAGCCTGGTTAGTGATAGACAATGAGGAGTCTTTTTTCGCTCTATAATCCGAGGGGGCGAACGCGAAAATATCCACGAGCACCAGAAACTGCGAGCTGCGAGTAGTGTCAGCGCCGAGGCTTCTCGAAGCTCGCGGCTTCACCGGTCGTATAACGCGCTCGTTAGTCTGCGAGCAGGCGCATTAGACGAGCGAGCGAGAACGAGACTGGCGAGGAGAAGTTTGGGGCGGAAGTCTCTCGTCTCGCCGGCTTGGGCGCTGGCTAGTAAGCCTGCTCGCGGTCTAGGCTAGTAAGCTAGTTTGCTAACAGTGTGATTTCTTCACTTTTTTAACAGAAGCCAAATCTTATCCTGAATGTAGACGGTTGTATTGGCGCCGCTTTTGTAGACCTGCTGCGTCACTGTGGAGCTTTCACCAGGTATTGACTGAGCCCGCGGTTCAGTAATATGTGACGCGCTATTTTAAAGGAAACCATAAAAGAATAGTCACTTCGTTAAGTTTTAAATGGAGTACTAAGAAACGAAACGTTGCACTCATTGTTGGTTTTATTGTAGGGGAAATATTTTCTGGGACTTCCTGTTGCATTTGTTATTTGTGGAACGTTAGTTTGTAGCTTGTTTCCGTCGTTCCTTCATATTCTGTTTTCAGTCCCGTTACGATTTTTATTTTCAGTCAACTTTACAGCTTCATTTTCAGTTTTTGCCGTTTTAGCCGCAAAAATAAGAGTGTTCGGTTATGTTAGCCTGTTCTGACGTTCGGTTAGTTTGGGAGCAGCGCGAAAAAGGGTATTAGGGCGCAGTTCCTCTCGCTGGCCGTCTTTTTTGTCGCCTTTCTTTCCGCTCGCTACTTCCCAACTAACTAAAATGCCTGAAACATGCCGCGGTTCCATTTGTTGTCGTTTCGTTATGAATGTTGTATCGAGCAATATAGAGTTTCATCTCAAGTTTTACTATCCTTAAATTTTTAGCTTGTCTGTCTCCTGTCTGTCTCCGTCGTTTCTACGCTTGTTGCATTTTCACTCTTTGCTTCAGTCTCAACCGCGGAAATTCTATTTGCTCTTTTTTTCTTCAGTTTCTTTCATGATTATCCAGTATGGAAATTACAGCGAAAAGTGTGCCCATAAAAGTAGGCGTTTTCGGTATATTTGTTATTAAGTTAGTCTTGTTACGCTTTTTCAGGGAAGAAGCTGATGAATTTGTGCAGATTGGGGCTCTTAACGGATTGTTTGTCTTGGGAAGATCGATCGGTTTCATCGGTAAGTCTGTTTGGTTGTTACTTTCCAACAAACGTGTGTGTGGTTTGGCCAAGACGGAAACACGCATTGAATGGCCACTAGACTTCTGGCCATGTTGAGTTTCAAGTTGTCTGTACTGCATTGTAGTAACTAACAGTTTTTCTTTCATTTTAGGCGGATGCATGCATGTATATGTTGTGGTTTAATTTTGTCCTTGGTTCAAATTTTATTTTCCTTTGTTTTAAACTGATTATCATACATTACCATACCTAAAAACAAAGGAAAATCAAATTTGAACCAAGGATAAAATTGAACCACAACATATATAATTGTCCCTTTATTTAAATTATCTTGATATACCTTATTATATTAAATTACGTTAATTTTTGTGAGCGTTAATTTCCGCGCCCGTAATTTAGTGGAGCGCTAATTTCCGCGCCATTAATTAAGTGGAGTGTTAATTTGTATTTTTTTTAGCATTGTTTTATCAGGGTTGAGATCTACCGTTATCGTTGGCGCTGAAAAGAGCGCTCGAAGTAGCGAGATTCGTTTGAATTTTGGATTTTGTTAACTTGGTAACAGTGTGTTACAATAAATTTGTACCAGTTATCTCAACAAGTTCTGTTTCTGTGTGCTCGTGTTAATTTCCTTTATTGGAAAGAAATTTTTCCTTCACTTCGCGTTAATTTAAGTCGCGTTAATTTCCAATATCTTAATTAACACGAGCGTTAATTTCCTATAATAAGGTATAACTAAACTCTCCAAACAAGTACCAAAAGAAAAGTGCAGTTTCCGGTGATGAGAATTTTCATGTTGACATCAGGGTGGCCACTAAAAACTATTTTCATGTTCTTTAGGCCATTACTTGGATCAGAAGCGTTTAAAGATGGGCTTGTACAGACATCCATGGGACGACATCACGTACATCATGCCCGACCATCTCAACGATCTCCGCCCAGCCAGCTTTGAATAGAGGCGTGACAGTCACGCAATACAAGCCCAAGCCTCGGAGAGGAAAGCATCACTGTCGCAAGGACAGGAAAACTTCACGATAACAGGAAATGTCGTCAGAAGGAACACTTTGAAAAAGGGAACACATTTGAGTAGTGTATTGAAGCTGCGATAGAGTGGGAATATATCTCGGTTGCTAAAACTTAGTTTGTTGTGTAATTCAGTCAGAAAACTGGGGATCTGTTGTACGATAATACGTATCTGGTTCTGTTGTAAAGTTGGCTCTGATTGTATCATGTAATTTTAAATCCGTTTAAATAATGAACACATGCGAAGCAAATTTAAATAAAATATGCTTGCAATGCACAAACAGTGTCTGTCCGAAACCTTAACTTTCCTGAATCGACACGAGCGAAACAACTCGTTGATCGATGATGTCTCAGTTGTTCGGTCTTTCAACAAGTATAAACTTTAATACCTGTTGCCGCACTTTCCCAGATTTGTCATGCGATGTGGCCGTGAGATTCTGGACTGGGGATATGGCGGGGTTGGAGGTGAAGATGGACGGTGTACGAAAGCTTGTCATCTCTGGCCTGTCTCGGGTTTCTTTAGAGGTTGGCCAAACTGGGAAGTTTAAGTTAAACCACGCAGGAAACATTTTCCCGAACAAGAAAGTGTTTCTGAATTCTCGGTCAAATAGACAGCGTTTCCTGGTTTAATTTGGCCAGGCTCGCATGGCCGGGTCGCACCTTACTCACACGTATTCCAAAGTGCCTATGAAGTAAAAAATATTTTTGCGTTATTTTGTAGCTTGTTTTTGTACTTTTCGAAATGCCCAAAAGCCAACAGTGTTAAAGAGAGAAAAATCGGCAATTTGCTTGCGGTTAGCATTCATTTTGTGGTTGGGTGACTATGTTTTCATTGTTGGCGGCCATGTTGTGTTACCATGAAGTATATGCCCCAAAATCCGAGTTTTTGCCGCCTAAAGTTCGAATTTGACGACTGAGAAGTGGGTCCATTTCGCGCGCGGTTCCTTGTATGGCGTGGTTTGGAGAGGGTCGAGAGCCTGCGTGCCATAACGGAAACACGCAAAATCATTTCCGGATAGCCTGCGCGAAGCAATCTTAGGGGTGGTGGGCCACCTTTCTCCCGTTTAACATCCTCGGAGACCCAGGGGCAGTAACACAGGAATTCAAGCTAATGAATCATATGTGATGATTCTTGTGATGATTGACCAGCCAGTTGGAATCGTAACAAATCATTATTATGATGCTATTTTGGCTCATAAAATTATAAGTCGAAGCAAAACGAAGTAAACCGGGCAGAAATCGTAGCGGCGAAAGTTTTCTGCCCGGTTTACTTAGTTATGCCCCGACTTACTGCCCCTGGGTCTCTGAGGACGCCGTTTCCTTTGCTTTCCTTCTCCGCGCGCGGAGAGCCTGCCAACCTCATTTCCAGGGCCTCTCTCTCCTTGAGAGAGCCTGCTCGCCGGCTCTTGAGACAACTGATGAACAACTCAAACAGCACTTGTATTTTAGCTGTCATGAATTCGCGAAGTTTTGTGTCTAAGTTTTCTTACCCTCTAACTCCCCCCAGGACCTAATTTTTTAAACTATTCACAGCATCTCAATTTTTCAACGCAAGAAACGCGAAAGAAACAGCCAGCGAACCCCGCCCTCACCCCCCTCGCGAGCGCCTCCCGTTTTGCGTTGGCATCCACTTCTCTCGCGGTTCTTTCCCCCGGACGAGAAAAATAGACGGCAGTGAACGGTCTGCTAAATTTTATCTATCGACGGCAGACCGGAGTATTAATAAAAGTTCCATGCAACCAACCGAAAATGGAGGTTAGCTAGCGACTGACGCGAACACTTTCTCTCTATCGTTGTGAGAAAAACAGACCGACGAAAACAAGAAATGGTTTTCCCGCAACCTGAGAGCCCGAAACAGGCCAGTTTTTCCTTTCATGTTTCAGGCCGCTTCGGCCTACGTATGATAGCATATCCGACAACAGACGGTAATTAAACGAGTTGGACAAAGTTCTTTCCTGTTTAACATGTTGTTCAGTTGAGGCATATAATATTTCCGGTTACAGACAAAGGGGCTTTCCTACAACGAGATTTACATACAGAGAAGTAAACTATCGGCAACTTTTTCATAAAAGAGTACGTCGGGGTAAGACATTTTCTAACGTGGAAAGAAAAAATCGTACACCCAGGGAAGAGTTTTAGTTGCAGCGTAGCGTGTATTTTTTTCCACGATAACAGCTGCAAAGGAGACTACCCTACAGGGAAGTGAGTTTTGTTGCAGGCTTGGTGCGGCACGTCTCTTTTCAAAATTCCGGAAAGTAATCACTGATAATCGCGTCTTGCCGTTGTGCTAAGATCATATGACGTACATCCCAAGGGCGCGTGGTACTGGTCCGGTACTCAGGGAGAAGAGAAAAAAATGTATGAAAGTGTCTGCTTCGTTATCTAAAACAACAACGGTAGCGTGGGGAACTACATGTGAAGCAATGAAAAAAATAGTACCTATAACACTATAACACAACACAATAATAAACATTATATCAAGTTATAAAGTATGGATCGAAAAAGAAATGGAGGTTAACTCATCCAAAAATATCCAAACCACACGATACCGAAATCGCCATGAACTTAAATGCGTGGGTGTAATGCATGATGAATATTGGCTTCTGTGTGCTGAATGAAACTTAAAATATATATCCGACTATCCCGAATATGTTTACCAATGTTTTAATTGTCAGAGGTTCCAACAAAATAGGGAAAAAGGAAATTTTTTTTTTAATAAAACCACCAAAGGATAAGAACCCAACGTAACACTCGCCTCTCCCAGTACACGTCATGGAAGGGTGTACCCCCCTTCCACCCCTCCCCTTGCAACACCATACAATTTCTATGACCGCGGATCGTCCAAAAAGACATTCTCTGACGCTTTTGTGTAAATTCATGGCTAGCTGACTTAAAACAATAGAAATCAAAAGTTTAGCGATGATACGTGCTTTCAAAGTTTCATTTTAACCACCCCAAGTCACAGGGTCAGCATAGATTTACACTGATTCTTACACATTTTCCACAATTTTAGGTGTCTATCTTTATCCTACTGATACGCCTTTTAGATTTCATAAAGGAAGCCAGAAAGAAAAATTCTAAAGCGATCACTTTCAATCTTCTGAAGTTCCGTGAAACGGCGCGATATCGCCACGAGGAAGTTGCGGTGGCTTGTCGATGACACGTGCTGTCAGTTTCAAATGAAATTAAGCAGGAGCACACGAAAATTCTAGAGCTGTTTTGCGCTCAAAAAAAGCACGAGCTAGTTGAATAACTGCTCTGTTTTTGCCATTCTATCAGAAGTACTTTTTAATTGATCCTCTGGGATTCAATTTTATGGATTGAAATGTTTGTGTTTTCTTTTTGAATTTTTCGGTTCTGGTAAATCCACTTCCGGTTTTTTTGATAAACAAGAAAAATTACTTCCTTTATTAGCAAAGCTCCCAGAAAGTAAGCAAAGGAAAAATAATAATGAAAGAAAATGAAAGCATAAGCCAGATGACTTATACCCAGAGGAAGCAACGACAAAGAAGTTAAAGAAATTCGTGTAAAACGGAAATGCGTCGTACGCCGTCGTGCTCGATTGGTGTGTGTATTTCCGGTTGAAAAATGCAATGCGCGCGCACTCGACTGAACGTGATCAGTTTTTGACAACATTTCTGAACAGTTCTTCCGAGTGTTCTTGTGTTTGTGTTTGGCGGAATGATTCGGCTGATCTGCGAAAAGTTTACTGATATACTAGGCTTGAAATGCCTTCAAAGGACGTGATACTTTTAGGATACCGTCCGCGCAGCGAGATACAAGCAACGGTGAATTTTCGACGCGCGGTTAGCGAAGATTGTCTTCTCGAGGTGCAAGAGGGCCATCGAAGTCCTCCGTTTTCAATGCTGAAATTAAGCAAGACGAGGATTTCTGTTGGAGACAGTGTCACTGTTTATTGGGACATCAGAGAGCAGTGTGGGGCGAACGACTGGATTGGGCTTTTTGATTTAGGTAAGCTTAGTTTTCATAAAAATTCGCCGCATCCTCCCTGCGCTAACACCCTGCTTCGTTCAGTGCACGATTCGCAAAATGTTTTTGACTGAAGCCCAGTGTTACTTCTGCTATAGCTACGCTCTCTTCCAGACGTAACTTTTTTGAAAATGTGTTTCCAGTATAAACACATCCTGATCCCATGTGGAGCGTCTTAAATCCAAATATATCTTTACATAGATCTCTAGAGTTAATATTTTCGGCACACAATGCGACTAATGGGGGGGATCGAGTCGGCGCGAATAATATTGCGGCAAGCTTGTAGATCTGATTGAGAGTAATCGCTCAACGATTGTTAGTTCTGCTTTGATGTTGAAATGTTATATTATTATCGTGTGGTTTTTGGTTCGACAGTGCAACAGTATGATTTCGTTCCGGATGTCATGATTGCAAGACATAAAGTTCTTGTTGTGATATTCAGTTGAAGTTTAAACTTACATCTTGTTTACATCTTCGCTTTGGCAGTTACAACAAAGCTGTTACCACACAGAACAGGAAAATAACTAAGCTTGTCGAAATGTACTGAATTTTAATGCGTGCCGATAAAGTGCTGCTTCGTTTTCAGATCATGAATAGTCCAAGCCTGAGGCAGGTGTGTGGAGAATCACAATGACCATTTTACATAATTTGAAAGCCGTGCTGCAAGCTGTAGGTTTCGATTAAATGCTAATCGAGTTTTACTGGTAATCGCATATCGTATTCGTTCACACGTTAAAAGCTACTTTGTGAGGGATCGATGTTGGTTTGTCATCCCAGTGATACGCTAATACAATGAAATACTATTTGAAGTGTTGCTATGCGAAGTCGATCGGTGGCACCTCATTATTTTAATCTTCCAGCAGTATGAATTCATAGCGTTGGATAAGTTCCACTCCACTTGACTTGGGTACATGTAGCTGTCGATATTGATATACCTGTGAAGAAAAATGGCAATGTCATACCCAGAAGGAACAAACCTTTATCTTCATTAAAAATAAACGAGGACTAGATGTAATCAACTCGTTTGAGATCGACATTCATATGGCATCAAGTATTTTCGTTTCGGCTTTTAGCTGGATAAAGAAATCCACGTCTGACATATTGTTGATTCGAGTGATTGACATGTCTTCAATTATCAGACCAAATATAACACTGAAAGACGAATATTTAGTAACAACCTGTAATTGTTAAATGATTTGACAAAAAAATTAAGCATTTAGGGAAGAGTAAAACCATTAAAAAATACTATTGTTTGATTTGTTTGTAAATAGCTATAAATGATTCCATTGTGGTTAGTAGTTTTACTGTAGTTTTGACAGTAGATTTTTCACTTTCTAGTTAATACTGCTGTTTCCCACTAACATCCTGTAGTTCTTTATTTCAAGAACAAGACTGTTCATATTTGACCATGCCTATATCTCAAAGGATATCTGAAGATGTTGATCTGATTTAAATTCCTAAAAAACCACAAAGGCATAGCGATCAGTCAGGTTCCAAGACCTCTGCCATCGCCAAACAAATGCATTGTTTGTGAGGGAGATTTTAACTGCTGGCTTCTTAATGTATTTCATTCTTTCAAATGTTTGCACTGATATAGTTTACACTATGCTGCTTTTACAAGCCACTGAATTGATGTCTGTAGATACAGCTGTAATGATGTGTGTTTAGTTACAAAAATCTCACATGTACTGTGCTCGGCCAGCAGTAGTGCTTTGTCTGTGCATGGCCATTATTTTTGTTGTACAATTGGGCTTGTGTGTAATGAACTTATACAAATTAAAAATCCCTGTCTTGTTTTTTATTAATTTCCCTAAAGAATCTGATGTGTACATGTCCTTAAAAGTCATTGTCAGTGATAAGTAACTCACCCTGTGTCTCTATTTAATTTGATAATTGAACTGTACCAGATTAAATTTGTTACTAATTTATCCAATTATTAACATTGTCATAACATTTTCAGTTCTCTGCTGAATTTCAAAGAAGAGCACCACATGTCATTAAATTTTAAATAGAAAAAGTGCTATTAGTGTGAAGGTACAGATGTAAAAGTAGTGGACAGTAAACAAATCAATTCTACCTTTCAATGTGGTTTAAATTTGTTTTCATGTTAAATTTTACAGAAACTATTTCATTTTTTTCCTACGTTTCAAATTATGACAATGACGATGAAACAATGGGAAAATAATGAAATGCAAACTTGTTTGAAAATCTAATTTAAAACAAATTAATTTAAACCACATACCATTTTAATATTAAGTCTTTGCAGCAATACTTTTGGATCATTTAAACTTGTTTTGATCAGTCCAATTCCTGGGCAATTAAAAAAAACTCCACATCAATATAGTTTGATTTCTGATTTATATATTAAATTATTTTTAAAAATTCTTTGGGGATACTTGTAACGGAAAAATAAATTATTGCTTGTTATGTAAATGTTATAATGTATATTTTTAATTTTTGTACAGTAGATTTAGTATGAGGAAATTTATAATCAATTGGAAACATCCATGTTTTTGTATAAAATCTCAAGTGTAAATCTGTAAGCTCAGGGTCAAATCATGCTGTGGTAACACTTGTCTTCCGATTATGTTTTCATGCTGTTGATGTTCAGGTTTTCACAAACTTTCATGGTTTTCTTTAAGATTGCAGACAAAATGTCAGAATCTTTTAACCGCCACTTCAAAGTCCTGCAATGAATTTCATTTATCTTAAGTGTCTTCTCAGAATGTCTGGCCTTATTTTATAATAAAAATAAATTCAAGTATTAAGCAGTTTCACTTTTATGTCAAAAACAATGAAATTACTCTGTACTCAATCCCAGTGTTTCCTGTGCAATGTTTTGTTGGAATCAATATGTACAGACAAAATTTTGCTCGCCTCTAATTCCAAAAAATAAAATAGGAAACATACCTACATGCAAATAAGGTAGTTTGTATAGGTTTCCAGTACTTTCCAGCTCTTATACACTGATGGATCAATACTACCACTGTGTTACATGTATTCTAATTGGTTGCTGTTTTAAAGGTCAAATGCAACGAAATTTGGCCAAATTTTATTTTAGACCCATTTTAAGTTAAAATGAATCAAAGAAAATACCTAGAATAATCATAATCCGAAGTTTTAAACGATTTGGTTAAAACGTCGCCGAGATTTTCGACGTTGAAAACAGCTCTTTTTCTTTGCTTCACAAACGGAACGGTTCGGTGAAACTTCGGAAAATTGTCGTAAATGGATCTTGTGACGTCATATGTGGCGAGCTTCCCCGCGCAATAAGAACGAAAGCATAACAAAGTGTTGTTGTTTTGACTTTCTATTGGGTTGTTTCAATATTTAAAATCCCGATTAAGCCATTGTAACATTCGAAAAGTCCTCTAAAAGACGAGGAGCGATGTAAGGATGGTTTAGAAAGAAAAAAGGAGAGGATTTTACCGGGGATTTTACGCCAACTGCATGTCATTATCATCCGCCATATTTTTCTCTGAAAGCTTCGAGCAGAATTCTGCACTGTTGTCCGAGTTTGAGTTCCAAAAACTTCGAACGAGACCTGGCGCTGCATCAACTATTGCCAACTTTGAAAGAAAGCCGTTTAGCAAGGCACTAATGCGAAATCCTTTGGGAGAAAGCTACACTGGAGCTAGAGGTAAAGTCGCTTATAAAATAAACGCTGTACAGGTGTATTGCCTCGGACTTATACATGTATCAGATCCAACTTTACAGATGCACAGACTACTTTCTTAATATAACCCTAGTCACTTCATAAACGTCTACCAAAATTACAACTTAAACTGTAAATCATGAGGCCTGTATAATCATGATAATATTGGAAGTACAGCAAGGAAATATTGAATAAATTTACAGAAATTTAATTTACTTGTAGCATGCACTATGTGTTGTGACTGGTCGAATGCTTCTACATTCTTCTACATTATCTTGATCGTCTAAAAAAACTAAATAGTGTAGATATTGAATAATAATAATGGTTTTAATGTACAGAACAATAAAACATTTAATAAAACTGCTTCTTGATCTCGAGGGAGGCTTGAATTGTTTGCTATTTGAAATTTATTATGAATGCAAAATACAATAACAGAAGTCCTCCTGGTCTAATATAAGGGACCTTCAGATCATTGTGCGAGTACAAGTACGACTTCAAACCTAGTGCTTATACATCAGAGTGTCACATTTCACTCCAATCTCTTCCCAGTAGTCTTCTTCGCAACTTGTCAGCAACAGGGAGGAGTGAGGGCTTTGGGAACATAACTGGATTGAAATTCGAAAGTCGTACTCATACTCCAATCTGAAGGTCCCTCTTTTTGGCGCCCAAGGCAAATGTACATACAACGATTTTTCTGGCAATATGATGCGTTAATTCATTTGTGGAGGAGTTGAAGGCCAATAGACCATTTTCGTATCCTTGGTATTGGACTGAAACTAGCTTACAAGGGAGGCTTATATGGGGAATGCTCCCACATGTAAATGATATTAAGCTTTTTTTCATGACATTCCCTGCACTTAGCCTCCATTGCAAGCTAGTTCCAGTCCAATACCGAATAAGAAAATGATCTATTTACCTGCTTAAATTTTGGCCAGCATTCGTTTTACAATGTAAATCAGCCCCTTACATATTCAGGCCCGTAGCCAGGATTTTGCATGGGGGGGGGGGGGGGAGGGTGCACATGAGCACCTCTGGCACTTAATCCCGAGTGCCGCAGGCATGAGAACTTAGGGGGGTGTGGCAGTATCCTCCCCCAGGGAATTTTGAAAACATAGGTTATCTCAGCATTTTGTGCATTTTGAAGACAGTTTGTTTGTTAGGAAACAAGGCAGGTAAAAGTGAAGGACATAAGGTAGAATGTATCATTGAAATTAACCTAGAATCACACAATTTGGTCCAAAATATACCACACGAATCTACAAATGGTGGACCTTCAACCCAAAGGACCATATTGAATGCGAATAGTAGAAGCACAGAAATACCATTTCCTTTTACATATTTATTTTGATAATTGTTTTTTCATGTAAGCAAACTTCCAAGGCTCGTGGGCCCTACAGGCCTGACATTTTACACCATCTGTAACATTGCAAATTCTTTATTTGGTGTACTTCCTAGCTCTCATTATCAGCTGCAAATCAGGCCTAATCTGGCCTTTTAACTGGTTTGTAAAACTGAATGGTAATTCAGTTTTAATTCCTGGTATTTATTTTGGAGAAATCAAAGGCAAAAACCTGACAAGGCTAGCTCACTTTTTTGTTGTTGTTAAGTACTTTTATCAAGACCCACTGGCTCAGGAGAATCGGCAACCACTCCAGTACATGTGTCATGACATTAAATAAATAGTATTACTGTAATTAATACTCTTCATAATTTTGTCAGCCCCACACAGCTATTGACCTATTAAAAATTCCTCATTGACAGCTTTGAGGGTACACCCTTATTAAGCTATATGGGTGTGTTTGGTGCCACAGGGTATGGTTTTTGAGCAATTCTGAAATAGGGTATTAAAAATATTGACCATTTTTTGTGAGCTTTGGCCTAGAATTGGGAATACTTTAGAAGAAACCTCTATTTGTATTTCATCCCTTGACAAGCAAGATCTGTTCTGGTTTAAGGTAGAAAATGGAAAATGCATCCTCAGATACTATTCGATCATTGTCTGTGCTAGGTCTGAAATATGGAGGGGAAATACTTTGTTTAGCCTGAAATAGGGTACAGGTTTGAAAGGTCTTGAAGCATACTTCCAGCCAAATTCTTGAGAGTTCCCCCTCTCCTGTCCTGGGTAAGCATCCCTTATCGTGCAGTATTTGAAACGGATTTGACCTCAAAAATCAATATTATGATCAATATGCCCAGGCCTTCTAAAAGTAACTGTACACCACTTATACCTGATAACAAAGACCTCTTGATTAAATTTTGTTCACAATGCCACCCACCCACCCCCCCCCCCCCCCCCCACAACCTCCAACCCCATACACCCATAACCAAAAGGAAAGAAATTATACTATACCTGTCATGGATGCCACGTTTTTATCTTGCCCCCTTAGCAGGCTGAGCCAAGCTATAACAAATGTATGATGTAACAAATACTACTAAATGCATGCAGCAAAGGAACTGACTGACACACAGAGGGTCAAATTGCAGGATCAACATCTCACAGCAACATGCAGCATGGACAAAAACAGATATACATACAAGGATATGCGCAGCAGGGACTTCGTGGTACATATCATGTGTGTACATTGTGAATTTATCCCTGCTACATGCTGCTGTGATGTGTCCTGTGTCAGCACCATAGGAACATACATATTTTGCAGATATTTAAACTTCATCCTAAAACTCTATCCCATCCCATTAAAACAATTGAGATATTTTAACAATATATATTTAGGAAATTAAATAGTGCTAAAACAAAATCTTTGTAAAGGATAAAAAAGCAGTTACAGAGGATCAAATACACGACATGCATCAGATCGTTCCCCACTTTATTGAAGAAGTAATTTCAAAACTCATCTAGTATATAAATATATAAAAGCCAGTTTACATGGAAGTATAAATTCCCTGCATAGTCCCGGGGTTGGGGGGGGGGGAGTTACATTGACTGGTGCATAAAGGATGCTGCTGACCTACTAAATCACCTACATGATGCATAAAGAACACACAACACAAGCAGAACTCTGATGCTTAAAGCTGATTTTTTTCAGATATTTCAAGCTGTCTTAATCTAGCGAGCAAACTGCATGGCTTTCAGTAAAAATATCATGACATGACAGCTGTCCGGTTGGCCATTATTTCCAGAAACGCAAACACACATCCATAACATACTTTACTGACGAATAAGTAATTGCATAGAAGCATAAAATCAAGACATAGACGTAACAGCAGTTGTTATTGTATTTATTAGGCTCACCAATCTACCTGGCCAATTTCTTCATTCTTGATATCATATAAACCGCCATCTTGTTCACTCGCCGAGTCGGATTCACCCGAAAAATTGATTTATATACATTGCCCGATATCTGTGATTCGAACAGATATGGCTGTATTTGGACATTTTGAAAGCTCGAATGCAGGTCTTCATCGGTTTCAACCAACGGTTAGTCCATAAACTCTGGAAATACATCGAACAAACCCGAGGATTCTGAAGGATTTTCAGGGGAATTTATGGGGTTCAAGGAAACATGTGAAAACAAGCTCACCACACGTGACGTCACAAATACCTTTATTCGTTACCATTCCAAGCGCGGCCATTTCTGGTTCGTTTTCGTAAAGCCGTCGGAAATCGTCGGATTTTCATCTCCTGAGCGCCACAATTCGCACAAAAACCAATTCTGAGAGTTGGTTATGATTATTGTTGCCATATAGGACAGGTTTTTGGACAAAAGAAAAATTTCCCAATTTCGTTGCATTTGACCTTTAAGAGCAGTATCAATTGACTGAAGATTTAAAGTGGCTCTGAACCCCTCTGAATGTTTTGAAAGTTTGCATATATAACAATGTACATACAGTATTTGTTACGGTTCAAATATATTTTTGGTTTAATTTTTTTCAAACCAGTTTGATTTTTATTTCCCTTTGTTTCAGATTATGATAATGAATAGAAGTCAATAAAAAATAAAAATCAAACTGGTTTTAAAAATTTTAAACTAAGGATAAATTTAAACCACAATATACATTAACATGCTGATCACCATTTATTGATAAAAGTGGGGTTCACCAGGCTTGGTTTTGAGTTTAAAATGTTTAACGCTTGATTTAAAGGGTTTTGACAAGTTATGCTATTGCTATGGTAACCTGATATGCCAAGGAGATTATTACAACTTGTTCAGTGATGATTGGCCATTTGTATGATACCATTCTTATACGATCAACTGATGATGTAGTGCCAACGCATGAACAGAAAACAAGTGCTAGAAAACAATGCCAGCCACCTTAAAGCCAACAAATTTGTGGTTTCCTGGTTTCCAGTCTTTGGAAATTCACAACTAACATTTTTCTTTTTTAAAAAAATTTGCTTCGCATTAACTGTACTGTATACAGGGCAGTAGCTAGCAAGGGGCAAGACGACGTACTTGCCTTGTCTAGATTTTAAACCAAATTAAAAACAAAATATGTTTAGTTGGGAAAATAATCCCCAGTTGAACAAGATTGATTTTTCAGAACAATTATGAATATGCCAAAAATAGCATTTGAGAGCTTCTTGATTTCAAAGTTTTCTTGGGGAAGAGGGGAGCATGCCCCCAGGTCTGCCTAGCGGTTGGCACCTTCGGCGATCACAGATCTTGCCTTGTCTGTGCCAAAAGTGTGGCTACAGCACTATGTACATGCAGAGCTTTGGTAAGGAATGTGCAAAAATGCTTATAGATATCTGACTCATCCCCAGCCGTCTCTCTGTCTCCAGAAGCGGAAGCGAGAGTTGACTGGGGGAAGCTGATAAAACGGGATACATGCCCCAACCTGCGTGTCACTCGTTAACATTCAATAAGACACTGAGAGACGACTTGGGATGTGTCAGTGTAGACATTGTAAAATGTAGATATAACATTCCACGTAACTTGCAATAAATCCCACTGGTGAAACGGGTACCCTCTTGCACATCCAGCCATAACTATCAGAGTAAAGCTTTACACAGCACAAGAAGTACAAAAATGTTCTATTGACAGTTTCATCACAGAAATGTCAAAGAACTCATGTAAGAAGCACATTAATCTCTTCATGATTTATCATACCCAGTGCCATACAGTCAAGAACTTACTCATTTCAGTATACAAATTTTCATGCATGCAGTTTTGTTGAGATAGTGATAATTATTGAGTATGTTAATGAACATCAAGCATACAATGTTTGTTGTAGTAACTGAGTGTTTTGATAATGGGTAAACTAATACAGATGTGATATTGGCACTCACTGTGCAATATTTGGTGTGGTTTTTTTAGATGGTCCAACATCACTGTCAAACTATTTAGACTGTAAGCAAAGAGGCGTGACAGGAGCAAAGAGAGGAGCTATCAAATGGGCCATCAACAGAGATGTCACACTTGGAGAAGGTATGATGCATTATCATAGCTAGTGTCAAACTGATAGATAACAGATCAATAACCTAGATACAGTGACACAGTACAGTAAAGTATTGCATGTGGTATTGTACAGTCTGCACCAACACGACTGTGTCTAAATTGCATATTATATTATGCGTGAACACCAGCCTTGTAGCTAGCAAGAGGCAAGACATGCTCATCTAGATTTTGACCCAGAATTAAAATTCCTTTAGTTGGGAAAATGAGCCCCATGTTGAATGAGTCAGATTCATTTTTCTGAAGATGTATGTTACAAAAATAGCATTTCAGAGTGTCTAGATTTCAAACTTTTCTGGTTGGGAAGGAATGCCAACGGACCCTCCTAGCAACTCGTGCATATGCCGAAAGTCTGGCTACTGCCCTTAACATGATTCTTTTTTTTAGAGTTTTGTGTCTATACGACTGTCTTTAACTACAGTATACATTACATGTGCTGGTAACTTTATTTCAACTGGTGGTTTGCACATTATACCCATACCCATATCTTTGTATTGGTTCCTTACCGCACCCAGCATTTGAAATAATAATAAGTAATAAATTATTAATTATTACTGAAGTTGTATCCTAAATGTCCCATTTTCTCTGAGGTTTTTTAGTACTTGTAATTTTACTTTTAATTATTCATGTGTAATGATAAAGATAATAGTGCAATGGCTTTTGCAGGCAAGAACTTTCAAAACACCTGTATAATGCAGAGCGATTTCTTAACATTTTATTTTCAGTTGAAAACAAATGTATTTTCAAGTACATACAAGGCAACAACAGTTCTGTGAAGGCCATAAGTCCCACACTTTATATCTACAACCCTTATGCTGAGGTAAATTGCAGTGTCTTTTATCATTTGAATCAACTTAAAATCTGTAATCATTTTTAGCTCATGGTGGTGATGACACAGTCATTCCATGAGGTTCAGCAGACAACCTCAAATTCACTCCATCCATCACTCCGTCAATAGGCCAGTTTCGTACTCTCGGTTTTGAACTGGAACTAGCATGCAATGGAGGCTAATGCGGGGGAATATCATTAAAAACAGCTTCATCTCATTTGCATCAGAAAAGATTTACCCGCATTAGCCTCAATTGCAAGCTAGTTCCAGTTCGATACCAAGAATACGAAAATGGCATATTCCTATTAAACAATTAATTTATACATTAAATCTGGATTAATCCAGCTCTGTCTGCCATGAGCTGGCTCACAGGAACCTTTGATTATTTTCTACAGCTTGCATCACCCCATGGCAGACCACGCCTTGGGTCACTGGTCCCACAAGAAACTCTATTGGAATTCTCCATTGCAGGTAAAAATCATAATCTGAAACAAATGGAAATAAAAATCAAACTGGTTTGAAAACTTTTAAACCAAAGATAAACAAACCACAACTCATATGCCAATATGTAGGCTCTCAGCTCTCAGCTGGTACTCACTAGAGCATAAGTTATCTAACATTAACATGTAATTTGTGATGTTTAATAGGCTTACAGGCAAATGGGTTAAAGAAAAATATATTTGGCAAGCCCAGTCCTTATGTCAAGCTGTCAATCATGCCATCGCGGCGACATCTCAGGTCATGGAAACAGCACCATGGACAGATTGCCAAGACATCTTCACAAACCAATACCATCAATCCAAAATGGACCAGTGAGGTGAGTTAGGTCATGTATTCCTGTTTGACCGAAAGTGTGTGTGTTTTTTCTTGATTCACCTGTTGGATCTTTGTCAAATTGATCATACGTGTGCATGTATACTGTGTGAACTCCACTAACACACCTTAATATTAACAGAAACCTCCCCCAAAGGTATATTTAATTGTGGTCCCAGCTAGTTACATGTATCTCTTTAGAGTATTGCTATTAATTTTTTGTATATCCAGCTATCCTTTTTGTACTTACCTCTTTAGGAGTTTGTATTCCTGGGTGGCGCAGATGACTTGCTGGAAGTTGAAGTGCGGAATAAGTTTTCTGGTACACGGCCTGCCTTTAGCCGTTTCCTGGGGAAACTTACTGTTCCTCTTGTGGATATCTTTGAATGCGAGAGAAACAGGTTTGCATTTTTCTGTTCTAGTTACTGTCACTGTGCAGTGCTTTTGTTAGTTTGTGTATTATATTGGACAGTCAGAGCCATGTAAAGTCAAAGAAGTAGAGATTTACATTGTATTTACTAGCCATTTGCTAATGATTGGCACAAGCAATTGTCGGTTCTTTGATTGGCTTAGAAGTATACATGACATGTAGGAAACCAGCAGAAAATTGCTGCCACAAAGCTGTCAAAAATAACCAACAAGGTACATGACAATATGAGACATTACTGTATACTGGGTGTTTCGGTGTTAGCATTTTATATTTGTGTTGTTTGACACATACCAGGCCAGAAGAGTTCACAAAAACGCTTAATAGAAGAACTCCTGCTGACAGAGTACAAGGCACAATTTCTCTTACCATCACCATTATTGAACCATCCAGTAGTCCAGGTGAGTTGACAATGTTAGCTATTTGCTGGTCAAAGGGTGGACAACAAAATTTGCAAGATAAATCACAATACAATTTGGATCGCATTATCCATACTTTGAACAGCTGGCTCCAGCAGTTTGAGTCAATAGTCCAAGTAGAAAATTACCCTTTAAAAAGGTAATAGTACTTGGAAGTAAAACGTTGTACATGTATTTCCTGTTTTCCCAGGTACTGCTTCAGCTGAACAGGAAAATGTTCCACCTGCCACAACCGCGGGGGCGACATCCTCTGAAAGCCCTCAGCAAAGTAACCCAAGATGTACTTTATCGAATTCATCCCTTACATCATCTGCACCAAATATTTTACAGCCTCTTACCTTGAACTCCAGCAATGGCCTTCTGGAGACCATTTTCCCTCTGGACCACACCCCATCTCCTACATCCCCATTGGGGGCAAGTGAACAGGGGAATTTTGGGGAACCAGCAAATTGCAGACGGCGACTGCCAGTACAATCAAGACCATTCTCTGAGCTGTACTCAGAGGAGTTTGTTCCCTTAGATGATGTTGATATAACAAGCCCAGAACTTTCTCCAAACTCTCAAGTAACAAACAGTGAGGATACTGTTAGTGGGAATGACACCACAGATGTGGAAAATTTAGGCGATAACAGGACTTCTAGTAGCTTAGCTACTTCTGTTGATATCGAATCTCCTGACGAAACGATTGATCAAGGACAGGATTCTCAAAATGCACTTGATGACACAGATGGGATTTCCAGCCTTGAAACCAGTGCGAACTTAACATCGGGTCCTGGAGAGAATACTCAAGACGTAGAAAACCAACCAATGGAAATCCCGGAGGAAAGCAATGATGTCAGCACTCCTGAGGTGGAAATGAGTTTGTCAGGTGCAGGGCAAAGAAGTAGTGTTGGAAGTATTGAGCTGACAGAAGACTCGCCACTGAGAATCTTGGAGGAGAGCGAGAGAGTGCGCGAGGAGAGGATTGCTCTGTCAAGGGAAAACTTGCTTCAAGATCCCACTGCAGAATCTGATGACGAGCTTGAACAAATGGAAGTCACTGATGAAACTATAACAGAACGTGACAGTTCACATAATTCAGACTATTCAATGGAAGATGTGTTGAGTAGTGGAAACACCACACAGTCAGCTTTGAATGAAAGTAATTCTATGGATACTCAGCCGATGGCCGAGAGAGAAACTGATTTGCTAGAAGCTGCAAGTAATGGCCTCCTTGACGAGGAGTTAAATGAGCCGATTGTGCCGCCTGTGCAGGACCTTGATGGATCCAGAGCATCACCACCTGTGATAGAGTGTTCGCCACAATCTGCTTCATCGATAGAAACAGAGACAGAGGCTGAGGAAATGACAGCTGTTGAAGAGAACCTTCAGCAGCCATTAGAAAATTCTGAGCACAGACCTGCTGAACAGCAGGAGATCAGTGAAAGGGATGAACCAATGTCACTTCTTGAGTACGTAGATCAAATAATTGTAGGTGAAACCACAGAACAGAGTGGAGACAATACAATGATTATTGAGTCTGTTGGAGATAGCACACAAGTCGGTACAACATCGACGGGTTCTAGTGTGGTAACCTCTGAAGAAGCTGACCCATCTGCAGTGGATTCATCTAGTGTAGCAATACCGTCTGTAACTCTTCCAGTGGAGGTGTCAGAACCTGTGTGTTTGAATGCCACATCACTGCAGTCAGCCGCAAGTTCGGAAATGATAGTTGACACACCAAGTCCTAATTTAACAGTGCGAAGCAGAGTGGGCGGTGGTGAGGGTGCTACCCCACAAAGGACGCCTAGAGATAAACGTCTTTCTCGATCCAGTAGTGATCCACGGAGTACCCACTCGAGGAGACTTGCAGAGAGGTCAAGAAATGAATCAAGAGGTTCTGACCAATTAGAGAACTCTGCAAGGCCTTCTCGCCCACCATTAATTAGACGAGTCACCGAACCGACCACAATGCAAACAGATGTTGTGGATCCTACAGTTGTGCCTGTAAACACTGCTGTATTATCACAAGCATCTAGTACCATGGCTGTAGTCACTCCAGTGGCAGATCCCATGGGAGATTCTGAAGTATTACCCCAGACAGAATCAGTTGTGATGGCAGTTCCACTGTCCCCACCACCACAGCGCATCTCTTCATCTGGTGCACCATCACCTGTTGTTGTAGCAGATGTTGTAGCTGAGGCCCCGGCTTTAGTTACGCCATTGCCGTCACCTGATTGGGGTTCAGAGAGGACAAACTCAACATTTGATGACCAATCTGCTGTTGTTGCAGTTAGTTCAGAAGCGATTACAAGTGTCGCAGGTGAATCTCCAACATCGAGAGATTCACCAAATGATTATGTGTTGATTGTGCCTTCTGAGAGTAGACAACCATCTTCAGCTCCATCGACGTTACGGAGAGAGGACGCTGTTTCAGCTGTTGCTTCGCTTTTAACAAATGGAACAAGAGTTCAGCACAGAAGAAACTCGTCACAAGATAATTCTTCCTCGGTTATATACGCTACGCCGCTGTCAGGACTAAGCAGAGAGTTAGCTGACCAACAAAGTGCAAGCTTTCCTAGACAGAGGAGCACGGCAAGGGTTACTGCACTGTCAGGCAATCGAAGACGAAGCAGCAGCAGTAGCAGTGGTTATACAGTAAGCAGGGCTCCATCTGCGGAATCTCACTCTCTACCTCGGAATTATGGCCATACTGTATCAAGTTCCCCTGCAGCTGTAGTTACTGCGAGTGCCACATTAAATTCTGAACAATCCAGGAGTAACGCTGCAGAGAGAGTTAACAACAATTCTTCCAGTGATGCCACATCTCTTCCAGGACCCAGTAGCCAGTCTGGCAGTGATCTTAATCAATCACGGGAAGCAATTCAAACCATGCTCAGGTCTTACTACTTTAAGTCAACACAGGTGCCGGAAGGACCACCACCTCCTATGAGGCAGCCAAGAGCATCCACCACCTCTGCACAGGAACCTGAAGCAGCTAGAAGACCACCTCAACCAAATCATCGCAATGGAAACCGCAGAAGCTCTGGTCGGAGACAGCAAGGCAACCCAGTTCATGTGTCCATTCAGGACCAACAGCAATCCAGAGAACAGCAGGCCCGACCAGGACAACAGGCCCCTGAGGAAGAACCTCTACCTCCAAGTAAGAAATTTGAAGGATATTTTAGGATCACCCAAAGATCACAATTTTACTGTAGCCATTCACTTCATAGAGTACTTTTTTACATCTAGCCTGCCTGCAGAAAGTGCAAGTCGAAGCAGTTGGTAGACATCAGCGATCTAATTAAACCTGTTTTTATGATGTACCGTTTAGAGTGATTCAGTCATCCTAGTGAAATGTGAAACAGTCGCGTGTTTTCAAACGGCCTGACACCTGAGATAAAATGAACATTTTGATCATAACACTGGATGTTCGCTTCACCAACAAGAACACATTGGGGGGTTTCACTGTACGTATAATTTCCAAACAGAATTTGAAATCATACTTGTGTAGTTCAACATTTTTTGTTAAGACTTTTGTTTTAGCGTGTGCCTTGTTAGTTTGCAAACAGTGATAGAGCTTCATCTCTTTAGATTGGGAACGTGGCGTGGATTCTCATGGAAGAGTTTACTACATTGATCACGTCAACAGAACAACCACTTGGAACAAACCTCGTACAAGTAAGATTTTCTTCTACTGCTGTTGCATCAGTGTTGATTTGGGAGCATTTGTGGTAATGTTCTCTCAATTAAACGTATAAGCAAACACATGAAAACCACAGAGGGTGGTATTAGCAGCATAAGTAAAAACTAAAGCATGCACATGTCAAATACAATGGCTCATATTCTTTATTTTTCTTGAAAGATGCTCCTGAAAGTGAATCAAACATGAATGAGATAAACACGCATTGGCAAAGCTTGGATAGAAGGTGAGTTTCATTGAGCATCGAGAGTTGTCGCCTCAGCTTGCCTCCTAGACTAAAATCGCGTGGTCACTCAACTTTGCTATCTTTGTCTTATTTATTTACTTAGTTTAGTTGATGTTATAGGGTGGTGAGGTTACTTAGCTTTTTGCGATCTAGAGTCAAACTTTTGGTCAAGTAATAGTTTTTTGTGTTCAAATTTGTTAAACGGGATGAAATGCTATTATTAAATGTGTGACCATTCATGTTTTGCTGCTGTTCATTATAAGATCAGATAAACTTGCACCGTAATTGGCGTTTTAAGAGGTGAAGGGTTAATGTGGCAAGGATTTCTATTATGCTTTGGAAAGTACGTTTGGGAAACTCCATTTCTGCGAGTACTTGCTATGTAGATGAACCTTGGCGAAAACCGTTACAGAATTCTCCGAAATATGAGGGTTGCTGGTATTCTCGAAAATTCACTTAAAGTTGCCATACATTAATGCTCGATGTTAGCTATACTTCAACTTCTCGTGTCTTGTGGATTTCCTTTAAAGGTATCAAAGCTTTCGCCGGACGCTTCGTGGTCGAAGCAGTCGCCATTCACGTGTACCACTTCCCATGGACAACAACAGGGAGAGTCAGACAACCGGAGAATCAAGTGCTAGTGGCAGCTCAGAAACTGGCGCTGCTTCAGTGAGACCTTCGAATCTACCAGCAACACCAGCCTCTCCCTCGCAAGGAGCGTCTACTCCATCGACACCGTCCGCTTCCTCAACACCGTCCAGTTCTTCCACACCATCGGCTTCCGTCGTATCGTCCAGTTCGGCCACACCATCCACGACTCACTCACTGCCCACTACCTCCACACCGTCCACTTCATCTGAACCATCCACGTCCTCCGCACCGTCCACTTCAGCATCTTCGTCAAGAAGCGCTAATTATTTACAGTCTCCAGCGGTGAAATTCCTCACCAGATATGACTTAATAGACTTTCTCAAGAGTAAAGGGGTACGAATTTCTACTTATAAGTGCTCTTTGTAAGTTTTTGTTACCTGATTTTATGTTAGAAAACAGCCTAGAAACACGGTTGAAAGTGGTGAAGTAAATTAAAACGTGACACTAGCGTGTAAAGTGCTAATATTTATTATTGTTTCATCAGGTGGCTGGTCATTACTACTTCCAAAGCCAGATGCTTAAGCTTATAGTTTCCAAGATCAGAAGCGAGCCCAGTCAGTTTGACAGGTAACTTGTCTCGTTCTGATTTCCCTTATACCGTTCCATAACTATAGTTGTCTGAGAGTTGGCACTGTCGGCTCTTCTACAACGTGATTTCGAGAAGGTTAAAAGCATACCTACACAGATGAAAGAAAACCCAACAATGAGAAATCTGACTTGTTGAACCCATTAACAAGAGAGGTTGACTAACAAACTGAAAGGCAGGGACACGAGGTAACAATAAATAATCTTGAAAACCGTAAATTCCAAATACTTTCACTGATCGTTCTACGTGCAGTATGTCTCGAAGTAAGCACGCATATCATCATTATTGTTGGTGCATAACTTAACTGCCTTCTCTCCAAGGTATCGTCACCAAGTGGAACTTGTCAGGTTTTTGAATCAGTTCGCCGATCCTCAGATGGACATGCCGGCTGGCTGGGATAAAAAAGTCGATCAATCTGGACGGGTAACTTTTTTTATTTTGTGTCGCCTTTTAAATGAAATTATTATGATCCTTCCTTCCTTAATCCTTCTACTGGATTAAGGTATCTATATTTAGAACAACTTGGGCCAGTGCGCAAATCGAGTAAACATACATCCTGTCGCAAGCACGAAAACCATTTTCCAAACTCGTTGGTAGCGTCGTTTTGGTTCTGAAAATTGATGCATGTTTGTTTGACTCCTTGTCGTAGCTGTATTTCATTGACCACAATTCACGCACAACAACCTTCATCGATCCACGCCTTCCTGTGGAGGAGACTCTTCCAAGACGAAACCGCTCGGAAACAGAGGTAACGATCGGTATCGGTTACGAATATAATCTCCTTTTCAGTCTATTTGACTGTCACGCAACGCTTCTCTCCAGGAGGGTGGCGTGACGATCCTAATAACGGGTGCACACGAGGTTATGAGACCATACCGTATGACAAGTGGGTTACATAGCATATTTTATCCTTGTTTTAAAGTTGTCTTTCTTCCGGTTGCAGCCTCGACGCGGTCGTATTCCTCCGCCCAGGCCTCCACCGCCAAGAACGCCGTCTCGGTCAAGCAGTTTGAACAATTCAACGCCACTGAGTGAGTGAACGCTAAACAGAGTAAAATCTTCCTTAATCATACGTGATTGAAAAAAAAAACAAATTAACTGTGTAGGAAATTTCAATCTTGTCAAGTGGTTAACTATTTCTTGCCTAAAACATTTAAGGGTTAATACCGTCCTTCTCTCATCTCCTCCATCTCTCGCCATCAGCGCGGTTCCTTCAGTGTAACAACAGTGCGACATGTCTACAGTACGATATGTCTTTAGAATAAGAGAAAACGAGAAGGTCACTTTACTGCTACCATGCATCAATATCTTTAAATTCCTGTTCGTAATCTAGCTCTACTTCTATTATTTGACTGACGTTTGTCTTTTCTTTTCCGTAGCTTACAACCAGCAAGTTGTCGCGTTTATGTCTCAAGCGAACATTGACGATATTCTTAAAAACAAATACCAAGGATATGCTCGAAGCCCCACTCTGAAGTGAGTAACTTACCTTCACCATCATTCATGCCTGCGTAACTTTAATTCCGTTAGTAACAATTCCAATTTCTCTTTTCCTCCAGAGCCAATGTGAGGAGAGTGCAAACAGAGGGTGAGAGGGCCCTCGCGCGACTGTCCAATAATCTCGACTTCATAATGCTACTAAGGTAAAGTCAAGTGTTGTTTCTTTCCGTAACACAATGTAAGATGGTCTTGTGACTCTTTTGGCGTTGAATTTTTTTTTTTAACGTTGCAGTGTGATGGAGGAAAGCATTGTCAGCTATGTTCCAGCAGAGGTTGTACAAACAGCTGAGCCAACTTCTCAGCCAGCGTCACCTACTCGCCCCCAGGCCACCCCTGGAACCCGGTCAAGGTCAAGCTCTACCGAGGTGACACTGAAGGGTGCAATGGGTGATTCCACTGCTAGTTCCAGTCCTGCTCCGTATAAACGCGACTTCGAGGCTAAAGTTCGCTCGTTCCATCGTCAGCTCTACCACAAGGGTTATGGACAAGGACCTAATAAAATCAAGTGAGTGCCTTTGATAGTAGTTTGTCAGTAAATGACATCGTGATGAGTTAAAGAATGTCTGCGTTGAAGATATCTGGCCTCTATGGACCTGAAGATAGTGGAAGGTTTTGCTTGCTGGAGGGAAAGAGATTACCAGAAGAGAGTCCATACCTGTGGTCAACGTGAATCTTTCAAAATCTCTTAAGTTTGCGTTAGTCTTGCAAAATTTAGACTGCCTTCCATGTTTATTACGAACTTGACGTAAAAAAAGACGCAAATTTGACTTGGATATTATTAGCCAACCATACAACAAAACAATCCGTGTCCACGTATATTACAAATAACTTGTATTTTTCTACCGCTTCTTTCAACAGATTGAGTATACGACGGGACCATATCTTAGAAGACGCTTATGACCAGATCATGAAGGAGCCTGCCAGGGCGATTCAAAGAAACCGCTTAGAAATTCAGTTTGCTGGGGAAGAGGGGTAAGAACCGATTGTTAACCTGTCACTCCCTAGAGCAGCAATGATCCAAATTCAGTATACATCCAATTTTATTTTATTTACAAAATATCGAGAAACAAACACCATCACTCGACATTATGCCATTGAAAAGCTTTCACTGAAATGGTCACACCCTATGTTTTCATTATCACACCTCGTACAGCTTGTTAATACTGCTCAGTACCTGTCACAATAATCACACACTAAGGTTTGATCTACTGACTTAAAAGTTAGAACGTTATTTTTGGACACTACACACGCAGATTTAACTTTCAAAGTGAAAGGCTCAACTACTTTCTGTAACCACAGTGACTGGCCCTGTGATTTCTTAAATTTCAGTTTTACTATGGTCATTAGAACACTACTCCAAATTTTTATCGTAACATATGCTTTCTATTGCTGTTTCAGTTTGGATTATGGCGGACCAGCGAGGGAGTTCTTTTTCCTTTTGTCTCGTCAAGTGTTCAATCCATATTACGGTCTGTTTGAGTATTCTGCTAATGATACTTACACTGTCCAAGTGAGCCCGGTGTCGCTGTATGTGGACAACTCTCACGAGTGGTGAGTAATGTGGATTTGTGCTCAGTTTAGCTTTATCTAAACACATTATTAATTTATTATTATAGTCCTGATACTCTCTGTTATCGCCCACCAGTCCATAGGCAACTTTCCCCTGAAGCGCGAGTTTAAAATAGTAAACAGTTTTCTTCATAGTTCTTAACCAATCTTATTTGTATAAACATACAAGTGTCGTCATTTTTAAAGTGTCCAAAAATACTACTTTGGTACCTTGCCATGCGCGCTCAATCCGCTATAGCCATGTCGTTGAATTAGTGTCCGTACAGAAGCTGTTTTAAAGGTTTAAGAAGTGACTCAGTGCACCTCTAAAGAAAAAGGCGTTGTTTTTCAGGTTCCGTTTCTGTGGACGCATCATCGGTCTTGTCATCATACATCAGCATCTGTTGGACGCGTTTTTCACTCGTCCATTCTACAAGGCTTTACTCAGAAGGTACAGTACCTCACTTTCCTGTTGGTACATCACAAGCAGTCTTTTTGAAAATGTAGTTAAAGTTCCAACATTTTTATTCCGTAAATTAAAGAAAGGTTGTTCATTTAGTTCAGTTTGAGTGACCATCTGCCAACAGCGTTTCTTGTTTGTTGTTGCTGTTGTTTTAACTCACTATATTTCTTTGATTGTGTTATTTCAGTCCGTGTGATCTCAGTGACGTGGAAGCAATGGACTCGCTCTTCCACCAGAGTATGACGTGGGTAACAGAAAATGACATCACAGGAGCGCTGGATCTGTCGTTTACTGTCAGCGAAGAAATTTTTGGACAGGTAAGGACAATTGAAATACGCCTTGAGTGTTATTTGGGCGGCGCGTTGGACTAATGGTTAATGCGCTGGACTTGGGATCGAGCGGTCCGGGTTCGAGCCCTGGCCGGAGCACTGCGTTGTGTTCTTGGGCAAGACACTTTACTCCCATGGTGCCTCTCTTCACCCAGATGTTTAAATGGGAACCGGTAAATTTAATGGTGGGGGGTAACCCTACAATGGGCTAGCATCCCATCCAGGGGAGAGTATGAATACCGTACTCTCTAGTCGCTTCATGCTACTTAATCGGGATAAGCTCTAGCCTGATGGGCCACTAGGCTCGTATGCAGACTTTACCTTGAGTGTGGTAACGACCACATCAGCAACAAAATCGCAATATTTTGTGAGTGTCTGGCACTGGAGTTTACATCAAAGGAAAGGCGATTCTGGGCGTTGACCATTTTATCTAAAAATTCGCTAATCGTTCCCCACCCATCTATCAACTAATCTTCTCTAGGATATATCCATTACAAACATTGGTAAGCTGTGGCATATACTTATTATTTTTTCCGTGAATTGCCTATAAAGTGGTTTTGATCCATGTGCCGCGTTTGCCGCAGTTTCCAGTTCGATTTTGTGTTCTCTTTGCGCTGCTCGTTTCCCGCCAAAAAGAGCTGTTGCCCGCCAACTTGGTAACACGACGGGTGACCATAGAAAAGTTGTCTACAGTAGCATGACATATCTCTTTTTTCCTGTTGATTTGCAAGGAGTGTGTACCTTCACTTCACTAGTTAAATATTGCGGACAATGAACAACAATTATATAGCAAACATTCTACCTCTTACCTACTCATGGAAAAGTTAATGCTTATAGGCTTTACCTGATGATTCCAGAATGTAGTTCTGTGGCCGTAAAACGTTGTTATTTATTTCCGCTCGTCCAACACTCGTCCGACTCTTTCAGGTGACAGAGCGAGAGCTGATT
This sequence comes from Meandrina meandrites, assembly GCA_963693305.1. Taxonomy (NCBI): domain Eukaryota; kingdom Metazoa; phylum Cnidaria; class Anthozoa; order Scleractinia; family Meandrinidae; genus Meandrina; species Meandrina meandrites. The sequence goes on along the minus strand of OY855908.1, from coordinate 4,635,009 downwards.
CCAGGCGGCAAGGAAATCGAAGTTACGGAAAGCAATAAACACGAATATGTGGAGCAGATGGTAAGGTGGCGCGTCGAAAGAGGAGTCGCTGAGCAGATGGAGAGCATCGTGAATGGATTCAATGAGGTATTTATAAACCACGAAATTTGAAATATTTCCAAAACGTCAGGTTATTTATTAAATGCGGTCGCACTATCAGGACGGGCTTGCGTTTCCTTTTCTTTATAAGTGTTCGTTCGCCGAGGGCGTTGTTTGACATGATATAGAGTGTTACGCCCTTTCCTTTTCTTGACGCCAGTTGTAATAAGTATGTGATAACATCAGCCTTATAACCTCAGTTAAAGCTAAGTTTTATCTGAAATATATCAGGGATTGGGTGGTCTTGGTGCTACCTCATCTGTCTTCTAAAAACTTAACTGTACAAGTACTAAAAAAAACTGTTTTGGATCACACGTTAACTTTTAAAGGGATTTTCATGCCTGTAAATAAAACGTTTTGCCACGTGGAATATAATTTTCACGGCTTATACTTTCTCTTTGTTAATTTGTTTGCTGGCAATTCATGGAAATTTTCCTGTCTATAAATAAAGCGTTGCGGTTTTGTTTAATGCATGACAGCTTGTTTTACAAATGCCAAAGAAGTTTATATTTCTCATTGATTTTCAAGCAGCATATTTCATAGGAGGAGAATAGCCGGTCCCTTCTTCTCTTTATTCACCGTCATATTTTTCTCTAGGTTCTGGACCCTAACCTGATTAGCCTATTTGATGCCCGCGAGCTGGAACTTGTCATCTCAGGCACGGCAGATATCGACATTGAAGACTGGAGAAAGAACACAGAATATCGCTCAGGTAGAGGAAGAATTTAATTGAGCGTAGTGCACGAGGAATTTTTCCTGGGCAAAATTTGAGAAGGCAATTTGTATTTTCTCGTCTTTATGACAAAAAACACGACAAGTTTCCTCGTTGAAAAACCTGACCGTTCACAGCTATTTCGAGAAACGTCGGAAAAGAACACACAAGTGCACGCGACAGGACCGAAAGGGAGTATGGGTAGAAGTATTGAGCAACTGCATATGTTGAATACTAATGAATGTAACGTGAATGCTAATTAAGGACAAATTTCAAAACACCGTCTCGGTTATGACTTGCTTTGTTTTAACTCGATGAATCATTGTTTATAAATGTGTCTGAGAAAACTGTTTCCTTGGCAGTGTTTCTTGTTCGAAAAGTGAATGTCAGTTTTCAACAAGGGGACTTTGCTTAGGGAAAAATTATTTTGCTCTAGACTCAAGGAAAGAAATCTAAATATAGCAACTGCTTTGTTCATCCTTTCCCACAAGCACATGAGCCGGCTGGCAGAGGGAGCTTGTCAATGTCACAGAAACTTGCTCGCGTGCCTATTTTACAACGTTGTAACAGTTTCACAGTAACAGTCAAATGAAGAAAATTGCATTTTCTTTATGTCTTTTTGTGCTATTCCTAGGTTACCATGGCAATCACAAAGTGATAAGGTGGTTCTGGAAGGTGGTGCGATCTTTTGATAACGAACAGAAGTTAAGGCTCTTACAGGTTAGATATGGAAACCACTTGACTGTAAAACGTTTAGAAGTGCGTTAAACCTTGAAACTAAATTTAGCGTCACCTCATTTCCCATAGCTTCTAGATTTTGATCTGAAATATTATAAATAGTTCAGTGTCGGCCAGATAACAGATAGTAGTCTGGGTTCTGTGGCAAAATTTTGATTGTTTCGGTTGATCTGACAAGCATTACTGTGAAGATTTAAATATAGTCTGGGCTTTGTGGGTCGCTGTTATTGATCTTATAAAAAGGTATGAGATTTGCGCGAGAGATCTTGGTTTTACGGCAAAATTTTGATCTTCGGGAAATCCGATTTGGCTAAGATTATTGTAATTTGGGTTTGTTGGCTACATTTGATCTTTTAATAATATTCAGTTTTTCTTAACTTTATGTTTGTCTGTAGTTTAGACAAACAAATTAGTCAGTCGTCTGGGGTTTCAAGCCAATTTTTTTTTTCTGCTTTTCTTCACGGATAAACTTTCAATAGATATCAAAAACTCCACTAAAAATAAAGTTGGTTGTGGTTATCAGATATTTCACAGTCATACCGTATAGTTTCTACCCTGGGTGACTGCGGCTGTGAATTGGGGTTTATTCGGTGTTTCCGGTCAAACTGGCCATGGAATTCCGTACACTGATAGAGAGTTCTTCAGGTAGCAGAAGGGATTTAAAACTGTTGTTATGAACAGCAATTTCTAGACGGGTATATCAACTGTTGCTAACTCAGGGGATCACAAGAGATGCCAAAATTGTGCCGGTCACTCTGATGGCGCGCATAAGTCTCACTATTTTGCGATAGGCTATTTGGAGGTGTGTGTTGTCTAACCAAGTGTTTTGTGGGTTTACAGTTCGTCACTGGGACCTCCAGTATACCTTACGAGGGTTTTGCCGCTTTGAGAGGAAGCACGGGGCCGAGGAAGTTTTGTATCGAGAGGTGGGGAGACTTCACCAAACTACCCAGGTGAGTTGATGCTGCTTTCACCCGCTCCGGGTACAAGCACAGTTTATGATGCAAGGTTTTTTGTTTGGCTAAGTAACACAATCTTTCTGTAAGGGGGAAAGAATACGGTCTTACCTGAGGAAAGATTACGTGGCGAACCAATTTTGTCAATGTTACTCGTAGATCAGTATTCGCTGGAAATTAACTTGAGCTTGTTGCTTACTATATCGTTCGTAGAAAACGACAATAAATGGACAGTCTTTTCTAATACGGCATTTCCAAATTGCCTTTTGCTTCAGTTTCAAAACGAGTCCTCGTGCGAAACCATTCAAATGAAAATGACTTTGATTTACATAAAAATGGCGTGCAGGTGAAGCACATTTTGATATGAATGGTTTTGCACGAAGACTCGTTTTGAAACAGAGGCAAAGGGTAACTCGGAAATTAAATGGCCTACTAATGAAAAGTTGCCTTGTTCAATTAATATAATAATTTATTAAAAACTAGCCATGGTATATTGCAATTCCTTAGTTTTGATTGGGTTGCAGGCCATGGTATCTGAGCTCATATACCATGGACCACCAATATGGTAGGTGTACGCGTCAGCGAGAACAGCCATGCGGGGCGCTAAAATATTGAAATTCTTTGGTTGTTTTTCAACAAAACAATTATTCCACTCTTGCTTGTTGGATATGAGATAGTTATAGTCAACTGGACGCTACGCGCCTCGTTGGCTATCTAGCATCTCATATCCAACAAGCGCGAGTGGAATAATTGTTAAATATTTAATGTAATTTTTGTAACTTAATTGAATTCGACAACACGTGTGTGACGTTGCTCATCGGCGAATAGTCAACTATGGCGTAGCCAATCAGATTCACGGATTCGTAATAGACAACGACATAGACCACTTCCAAACACTGGGTGAAAGAACTGTTAGGTTTTTCGGCAATAGACTAGTTATCGGTCTGTTTAAACTAACGGTCTGATTGTGTTATGTTTGTTTCGCAGGGCTCATACCTGTTTTAACCGGTTGGACCTGCCTCTGTATCGCACCTATGAAGAACTTCTGGAGAAGCTCACGTTTGCTGTGGAGGAGTCAGAAACCTTTGCAATGCAGTGATCCGTCACTCAAACATGTTCTGCAAAGAAAAGTTATGAGCACTAATAGGAGTATTATTCTGTAATAGTAATATCTGAATCTCCCTAAGGAGCTTTTTTAGCGGTTGTTTTCCAGGATACATGTAAAAGATGAACAAGTTGTTGTTCCCACCTTGGGTGGTAACATATTTCACCATGTTCTTAGATTTAGAGTTGATCTCCAAATGTCGGATAATGTGAAAATTACTCGTTTAAATGATAATTTTTTAAGCGATGTCCCCTTAAAGTAGATTATCGAAACAAATTATGCGAAAGTTGACGGATATGTCGATTTTTCTATTAACAATATCTCGAAATACAGTGGACATAAATGTTTCTATAAATTTAGAAGGTAGTGTTGCAAAGAGGATCGCCAACGAGATAATTTTCTTGCCCCCTTTGCCGCAGTTAGTTGTTGCCATAGTTGTTGCTTCATACATACAGAAGGCATAGAACTGAGGGTAACGATTTGAATTCTTGAACCCGCAACAAGCCTTCCGTAGATAACTGGAACAAATACTGAATTGAATATACAGTGATGTGGTCAGATGCTAGTGAATTTGTTCTACTTTGTCACAGCAGTCTTAAAATCTGGTAGGAGAAAATTAAATTGATAGGTTTCATGCCTTGCGATTGCGTCCCTTTGTACGTCTTCCGGGAGTTCTTTGTGTAGCGAATGGTGCCGCATTTTAGGAGCTACATGCATGCGAAGCTGTGGTAGATGATATTGTTTAATGAAACCTCTTAAAAAAATCGTTTCAAACTGTAGAGAAACACAAACAAAATACCATGAAGTCAAAAAGGAGTGGGGGTAGTCTGTAATATTCAGAAATCCTCTTTGTCCTTCCCCGTGATGTAAAACTTCGCTACTATAAAATAAATGTTAGTTTCCATGTAAGGCAGCAAGAATTGTCGAAAATTTCTTAGCCTCTTTGACAAGCAATTTCCGATAGCTCTCGCAGCTTTGTACTTTATGCCGGCCCTGCTTGTAAAGAAGCTTTCCCTTATCGATAGGATTATTTGTGACTTGTGCCAGGTTGTCTGTACCGACCCTAGTCGCCTTTGGTTTATCAGTGGATAAGCGGCAATAGCAAAAGCCGAGGAGGAAATTCTTCGAATTATTTATATGAATAAGCACGTGGTTAAAATGTGTTTGCAAACTTATTCAGGTAGAGATGTATATCAAGTTATGGGTGGGAGTGATCGACAGTTTAATTGGCCTGTAAATGACTCTTAAAGAAAGGGAAAGTGGGTTAGGGTGTGCAGCGGCGTGACGCAGGGAGGGGAGGGGCGGGAAGAGAAGGAATGATTGATTGCAAGATTCTGCGTCATGGGATCATGGATCCAAACAAAACATCTTTTGAACATGTGGCCAATATGGATGATTGAAGACGTTTCGGGTAGTTCTGACATGATGTGACCACTCGCTAATTTAATATAGAATAGTAACAAGCAGTTTGTATTACGTCTATTTTGCAGAATGCAAAATAAGAGTTAAGTAGACGCGCGAATTCACTCACACGGTCAGTCGATGGGTCGTAGGCTTTTGATTTAATAAATGTAAACTTTGGTTAATGGGATTGCATCGTGCCCCCTCCCCCCCCCCCCCCCCCCCGGATACCTCACAGCCAAGAAGACAACTGATAAACAGCTAAAATTGTATCTGATGGCCGAAATGTATTTATAGTTTTCACCACTATGCTGGAGTTCTAAAAATAACACCGGTAAACATGACAGCAGATTAAAAATATCACAGTTAAAAATAACTTCCATCTAAATTTTCTCTCTTTTTACAGAAGAGAGTGACTTATTCGGAATGTCTTTTTTTTTTTCTAGATATTGTGTTAAGTGTATTATGTTGCGTCGCCGCGTGCAAATTTATTGACGTACAAAGAATATATCGCAACGCTGCAAGGCTGTGAAAACTGAACATTAGAAAGTTGCGCAATAAATACTATTTCAAAAATAAGATTTTGAAAATACCAAATTAGCTGTAATTAAAAGATAAATTATAAAATGCTGACAATTTTTAAAATATTTCTTCATTTTGAGGAAAGCAAGCGATGTTGTGTGTGGAGTTTTGCGTCCTTCGCGGCTGTCTCCAGGATCGTCGCGCATTGCGTGACCATCGCATATCGGCTGCAATATTTGTGAAATAGGCTTTCAGCCAAATAGGGTATTTATAAGTATTTTTAATAGTAAAGTTTCTGTTTTCTGAGTTTTTTTCGTATGCTTTAAGGAAATAAAAAAAAAAGTATCTTTTAGATTTTGTTCTTCTCTTAGTTGTGTACTTACTGGTTAGTTAATAATAGATCTGCTACTCCTTCGCCTTCGCGTAGTGTGTTCTGTAAAAATTTATTACTAATAAAGAAAACTTAAAAAGAAACATAAAATTGGCCTCAAATATTGATATACTGATACGCAGACAAGTAATGAGAATACAGTGGTTAATTGGAGGTACTGTACTAACAATTAACAAATTCTCAAAACAGACATTTTTGCGTCACGCAACGCAGTCCCAAACAACTTCCAAAAGCAGCAAGATAATCACCTGAAATCTCAGATTTTCCGTATTTTTGCGATTCCAGCTACAATACGCCATAAAAAAAACTCAGATTGCCCTGGAAACGTTCATTTAAGAAAGTACTAACGGATTTGCGTTGCAAGTAAATACCAGCGTGACAAAGCTTTTGAGAGACGGCGGGTCGCACGTTTTAATTTATGGATACCACATAACTTTGTTGGGTCCGTCTCGCAAAAGGTTACTTTATTAGGTTTTAGGAATCGTTGGTATGGCATCTTCCGAAAGATTAAGACATTGTTTACATGTTTTTGCCATTGACACGCAAATAAGTACATTGCATAAGCCGATCTTTTTTGATCTTTTTGCGATAACCCTAGGCAAAAGTACCTTTCGAATCAAAATGAAAAGCTCACGATGCCATACTGTTGTGGTCGAAAAATACGTCAGAAATAACAGGGTGTGGGGTGTAATCTCAAATATTTCCTCTGGAATATATAAATTTCGACAATGTTTTTTAAATTCTCGCAACTATAAAGATGTAACTTTTAAACGAAATTTCTATTGGTAGATTTGTGAAATGTAAACATCCCCTTGAAAGTGATTTGCCACCGGTAAATTTTGAGTATAGTTGTGTCTGTTTGAGAGCGTTAGTATTGATCATAACCTCACTGCTAAAACTCATTGTTCTTGTATGAACTATTTGTTCTTGTTATTTCATACATACACTGTAGTTTCCGCTGCGTTTGGAGGGGTACCAAAACAAGCTGAGAGGGCGACATAAACAGAACGACACGCAAAAAAAGAATTGTTTACTTTTTTTTCGTTTAAAGAACGTTTCTGTCATCACCGACCTCACAGCAACAGAGCCAGAGCGATTAATTAGATTTTCAGTTTTTATGAAGAAAGGAAACCATCATCGTGTCTTACTGCCCATTAATTTTTTGCCGCACAGTCAATAATCATTATGATCTGCTCTGCACTTCAATTCGAGTGCGAAATGCTTCTCGATTTTACCACCACTTGTTGTCTGGTAGACGGAGGGCCAAAAGAGATGTGTTTTTCCTCAAGTCATTTTGGGAAATCAATCCGCAACGAAACCAAAACAGGTATTTCAACGACATTTCGGCATTCCAGAGGGCGACCATACGGGAACTGTTCGAGTGGGCGGAAGTGACGATAAAGGGAAGGCGGAGAATGAATAAGATTCCGCGATTCTGATTGGTCGTTCATTTTGGCAAATGCGCGGCAAGAACGCGAGGAGTTATTGAAGTATTTTCCGAGAGAGATTGAGTGTGACAGGTCAAGTCTAACCAAATACTTCTATACTGGCCGGGTTTACAGCAAGGTTATTTGGAATTGAAAACGCTTCGACTTACAGATTTGTGATAAGCGGAGAGCCTTGAATATCGTTCACAATGGCCCTTACGCCGCGCACAGAGGCGATTGAAAATTACTTCGATATTTTCGACGAAATTGGAAGGTACGTACGGCGTGTGTCGAGTTGTTGCGTGAAATAAATATACTGTACTTGATTCTTTATGCGGTCTGTTCTTCACTGGCGTCGATACTGATGGCTTAAATGTTTCACTTTCAGAGGGCAGTATGCAGTCGTTAAACAGTGCAGGGAAAAGGCAACGGGGAAAGAATACGCCGCTAAATTTGTCCGTAAGAGACGGAAAGGCAAAGATTGCAGAGCGGAGGTCTGGCATGAAGTTGAAGTGTTGAACGCGACCAACTATCCTCACCAACATCCACAGATAATCACACTATACGATGTGTTTGAGACCAGGAGTGAGGTCATTCTTATCTTAGAACTGTGAGTTTTTATCCTGCGTTGTTCGAGAATTTTACTCGATAATTTTATTCAAGCGAGATCGTATTGTGATGTTGATGCCATGTTTAAACTCTACAGCGCACTTGGCGGAGATCTACATCGGCACTGCATCGCTTATGACAGCGACGAACCTGCCTCCAGTAGAAGCGAAAGAGAAGTGGTGTTTCTACTCAGACAGATTCTCGAAGGTGTAAAGCACATGCACGACCAGGACTATGTTCATTTGGACATTAAGGTAAGAAGGGCCTGTGGCGTTGATATTTGTCAGTTGAGTTGTTCATGCTTCCGAATGTTTGTTTGGGCTCGTGAGGGTGTCGTTACGCTTCGAGACCTCAGCAAACATTCAACAGTCAGTTTCTTTGTCACAGACAAATTCAATCAATTTACCGAAGGGAGATCCTTGTTTACACAGTGGGACGTGTGTAATAAGCTATTTCCAAACTGCTATTAGTTTTGCATTTTTTCTTGCACTTCTCGAAAATTGAACATTTGTATATATTGAAATCCACGACATGCCCTTGTCTGTACAATGTATGTGGTCTGCTGCATATTGCTCATCAAAAAATCATCCCTCGACGTTTTAATATTTTATGTCTGCAGATCGCCGCTTTTCATTTCACAGGTATTTCAAAACTCATTATAAATGAAAACGACAGTCATAAACATTTAATGGAAATCTCGTAAATGAAGCGTCTGCCCAAATAAAACTTAATACTCGAGAGCGGCAACATAACACGAGCTTATTTGCATTGTAGAATTAGTCGCATATATTTTAGATGCTTTCGATCTTACCGCCTTGAGCTAAATAAGCCGAGTAAGTTGCAATAGGTTTTATCAGTTCTAGACATAATGTCATGCAGAGAATGCCACTTTTGTGTTTTCTTTTTTACCGGTTACAAGTGTCACACTGTCGCTGAGCAAGGAAATGATTTTCGAGTGTTTCCGAGTTGGTGCGGTGACTAATTTAGGCGAAACATATCGAAATCACAAAGTGGGGTAAAAATTCATTCAAGCTTAACATCACAATATTTTTTACGTGGATGAACACAAATAAATGTCGTAAATGCCACTGACCTTGGTTGTCGAGTTTTAATAACAACCTGGGGCACAAAAGCTTTGAGATTTCTTCCATTGTATAGAAAATGAATTCATTGTCGTCTTAATCATGTCTGACACATTTTCCAAGGCTCAATTTAATTGCTTTGCAGTAACTTCATTCCTAAAGTATGTTTGCAATTTTATTTTCTTCTACATGAAGTATTATAAAAATGTTGACCCTAGTGAAACTGACAATCCTCTGGAGAGAAACATTTTACATGTCACGGCTAAGGAAAAGTTATTTTAGCGTATGTTATTAAACAAGACTGATTTTTCATTTGAAAATTAAAAGAACGTCACAAAATTTCATTAAATCTGAATTTGCTACTGACAAGTTTCATTACTTTTCCAAATTGTTTCCACAAACACGGCTTGTAATGGTTTTTTGTCCCATCACGCAATCTTGCACTGTCAATAAAAATTCCCTTTTATGGTGTTTATTGAAATAGACAAATCAAAGAGCCCTTATTTATCAAAGGTGCTGAAGTGCCATGCCTACAGGGGTCATCAAAGAGTTTATTTAAATCTGTATGTTCTGTTTATATCACACTCGAGTGCTGATCAACTTTCATTTTTCTGTTGTCTGTTTCATGCCAAGCATTCCTTAGACTAACCAGTTTTCTCTTGATAATTTGGAAGACTTGGTGCAAAACATCATACTAATTATATTGTTGACATCAAAAAAATATTCAGTCTTTGTCTTTGGAACAGCAATAATTTTTTTTTAATGTGGTATTAAAAACACAATATTGCAGCTTTTAATTTGTACACATTCCTTTACTCAGTGTGAAAGTCTATGTCTGACTGTGGACCATTGAAGAGCACTGCAAGAGGTCCTTAGTAATAGTATTTGGTTTCCTGTTTTAAAAACTGCAAGAGAAATATATTACAGCTTATCTTGAATGGTGGCACGCAAGAGGTTTGCATGTCCTTGTTTTCAAGAGAGGTTAAGCTTATCTTTGTTCCATTTCTCTTTTATTGCTGTATAGGCTTGTGCACGTTGCTTATAAGTTTGTGAACTTGATATATATAAATGAATTTAATCAAACCATGCTGGCAATACTTGCATTGCATTGTCACACATCAACGTTTGCTTTAGGAAGAGTGATTCTGTATATCTTGTCACTAGAGTATTATTTTAGCACGTACAATTTTATGAGCACTCATAAGCTTCTAGCTTCAAGTGTAAAATTTTGTAATTTGCTCGGTAAACTGCAATGATTTCTGCCATCATTTCTCTAATTGCTACGATGGTCTCAGTCGTAGGTTAATAAACAAATGTCTTGACAAAACATTAATCCTGTAACTCACAAAAAAAACACAGATGTAGAGGAGTGATTTCTGCCCCTGTTGATAACAAGCTAATAATTGTTTGAGTCTCCCACGCACATACCTCAGAACCACCATTTATTAAGAACAGAAATATACTATAATAGTGATTTACCACTAAATCTAGCATTTATAGAACCTAATAGATCGTTCTGGACAAGAAAACATCATTATATTCCTTTCACTGCATGCTTTAGTGATTATGATCAGTAATAGAATTAGTTAATAAGACAAGAGGAATTCATTACAGTTCACAAACTAGGGTACAGAAACAATATATTGATGTGAAACACAATGCATTGATTCATGTCATTATTTTGGTTGTAAAATGCAGAATATACTTTAAATTTATATTACTTAAAATAATAGTAATGATAATAGTATTCCACTCGGCATGTATTTGCATCGAGCACTTCTACGATAAACCTTTTGCATTTTTCTTTCTTTATTACTTAAAATAAATACTTGTCTGATCGTTCTTAAAAATACAAATAATTCCTAAAGGGAGTTTTTTACATTGCAGCTCTGTAATTTCCCTTTTCAGTACAAACCAGACATAATACCCAGAGGTCAGCTCTCATAGTAAATTGAATCAGCTGCGGAACCCCCCTGCTAAGCTGCCCACAACCTGTTTACTGCCTATTTTTAATTAATATATCTTCTACGCATATTTAATATCTTATAAGTGGCAGCACTGGTGTACTGTTCTACCAATATATAGTTTCATCTGCAGACTGTTTGTTAAAGGAAACATGTTTTTTCCTGATAAGCTTGTATAAGCATTACCTCATAACAAGCTTGTAACCTTGACCTTAATGCAAGGAATGCAAAGTAGAATAATTCAACTGCTGATTGGAAAGATTTTGGTTTGATTGATTGCACTTGCAGAACAGAAATTGCTATAAACAATCAGATGTCTGCATTCATACAGGTCAAACAGCTCACGCGAGGGTGGCAAATAACACTTCAAAAAATATGCAATATGTTAGCCAAATTCTTTGGGTCTGGCCATCTCAATTTATTTTTTCGTGATGCCCTTTCAGAGTGTCAATCTTCCTTGCAAGGCTAAAAATTCTCAAAATGCACCTCAAAAAATATGCATCGCAATATGTTAGCCAAATTCTTTGGGTCTGGCCATCTCGATTTATTTTTTCATGATGCCATTTCAGAGTGTCAATCTTCCTTGCAAGGCTAAAAATTCTCCAGGTCTCAGAAAGATATTACACTTTAGTCTTGCTACCCCACTTAGTCTCAGGTTTAAAATTCATACCCCTTGCGCTGTAGTAATGTACTACAGTGGAACCTTGATTTTAACAAAGTGCCAAGGGACTGGGGAAATTTGTTCGTTATATCAAGGGTTTGTTATATTCAAAACCTTGATTAAACGAATTTTCGGGAAAACAACCAAAATATTCGTTATATCGAGGTACAGTTAGTAACTGATTTTCAGTGGTGTTACGTTGCACTAACCCAACATTTCTGGATCTGAACGTACTTCTGAAACATCCGTTTTTTCATGTCTATACGAAGCTATTGTCTCAGTGTAGATTTGTACATACCTACCTACGGCACTAGAAACTGAACAGGCAAACAAAACTGCTTAAAACTACACATAGACTGAAAAGCTAGAATTAGATTACGTCCAATGAAGATTGTTCTTTTTTGTTGCCACAAAATAATGCATCCTCCATTTAAGATATTCCTCTAAATGAACATGGTGAAAAACAGTAACAAATGCAACTTTTAACACTGTATATTGCATTTCTAATCAGCACTTCTTTCAGTGAGGATTGTTTCTCTCTTTTTATTGTCATCCGTAAGAATGTATCCTCCAATCCTCCATCGAAGACAAAATGAAATTGCATAGGGCTGTCACAGCCTTGCTATTGGTTATATCGAGGCATATTTTACGTTCAGGCTTCTGGATTGTGTTCATTGTAACGAAGATTTTGTTATATCGAGGTTCGTTAAAACAAGGTTCTGTTTCATACATTTTACTGTAATTTTGACTTGGCTGAAGACACTTGTTCGTTATACCGAGGACTTTGTTATATAGAGGTTCGTTAAATCGAGGTTCCATTGTAATTAAACACATCCATTTTGTTGTTGGGGGGGGGGGGGGGGGGGGTGGGAAAGCATGCAAAAACTTTTTATACAGGGAGGCTTCACCCCAAGCTCCAAACCCTTAATCCTTTCATTTACCTACAGAAAGGTAATGCCGCGTTCCGAAATCGAGTCCTCATTGACAAGTATCAATTTGAGATCACAGTGATCAACCACACACTCCAACATTGTAAGATCACCGAGTTATTCCTTGATTACAATGAGTGAAGCATGCAGTGTTGTGAGAAAGGTGTATTGAAGGGGACATTGGGGTTTGCGGTATTGTGGTATTGGCCAATTTTTCATGCGATATTTCGGTAATTTTAATCTTGAATCGCGGTATTGCGGTATTCTCGAAACCTGCGGGATGCGTTTTCTTTACGCTTTGGTCGACGTTTTTCGGTACAAAAACGTATCCTTCACTTTTTAACGAGTATTTTTAGCCGTTTCTGAAGCAACCTGAAACAGCCTTGTTTTGTCACACATTTTAATCTACAATTTGACTGTTTTAACAACCAGTTTAAAGCCGTGCCATTGTTTCCACGGTCCCACCGCTCGTTTTTGCCTCTATTTTTGCCCTCGCGTCAACGAATCCACCAGCTATACAGGCTTACTATAAAATTGCGGTATTTTCCGATTTTTTTTACGGTATTGCGGTATTTGTCGAATTTTTTTGCGGTAATGCGGTATTCAGCAACCCCCAATGTCCCCCTCTGTATTATGCAAAGAAACTTACTTAAGGTTACACAATACCTTCAGAGGGCTACTTTTGTCGAAAAAAAATTTTTTGGACTAAAATAAAAGTTTGCTATAAATCTAACATTTCCCCAAAAATGAAAGTAAAATCTTAAAACGTGCGCGAGTTATTTCGAAAAGAAGGTTTTTTAATAAGAGTTAATAAAACAGTTTGGTGTCATAATCCTCATAGCGCGTTGATTCCCCGGCGATGTTTTTGCGCGAAACGGCCTCATCAGCGAGCTCTTATTACTAGGACCTAATTAGCATATTGTGTTTACATGTGATTTTGCTTCTCTTCCATTCCCAATATCGCTCTTCGGTATCGCTCAGCTTCGTTTCTCAAATATTGGCCTTGTTGAGGTCGTGAAACGAGTTGAAAAAAATGGAGAAAAGTTCTTGGACAGCGAAAACATCGAAGCCAGGAACTAGGAAGAAGACAAAAGTAGAATTTGCCGAAAGCAAGAAGGAAAACTTGGCCGATAGTGACGAGTGATCCTTCGAACAAATCGAACTTCTCATTGGTACTTCATTTTCTGTTCTCTACACCGTATATTTTTCTGTTTTCCAAATCTCTCGCACGCTGAAGTTCAACAAGGAGAATGTACGTGACTCAGGTCACACTATTACTGCCTTTGAATTCCCGCGAACATCATTTCGCTCGTTGTGAACGGTAGGGGTGCCATCATCTCATTGGCCGGCGGCATATCCTGTTGACAGAAGATCGTAACGTGTTTACAAATCTTCAAATGGCGAAAACTCGCAATCGTTTCTCGCGAGAATAACATCTCTTTGAATGAATTAATAGGGTATGTAGAGTTGACGGATTCTAACGAAATTTGGCCTGAACATTCATTAAGCATCGAGGAACAAAAGGGTGTCGGGGATTAGCTTTAATTTAGATATTTCTCATTTTACGGCCGCGAACGCAACGGGGTCGGCAAATTATTCGCTACTTAAACTTTACGGGTCTATAGAAAGATAACCAATAAGAATTAAGAAAAAGCCTGACACCCTTTGAGAGATTGATACTTGCTGATTAACATTGTGCAGTGCTTTTGCAGTAGTGGTTGTGTTTGATACCCGAATAATTCGGCGGAATCACACTCGGTCGTTTTCTGTCTATCGGCTTCTTTCTTTTCAATAATGGCTCCGCCAAACAGCGAATATTTTTTTCGAGTTCTACAGTTCTTTACCTTTCTATTGATATATAGTTTGTGGTAGTTTACTTTAAAACAACGAGCGTACGAATTTTTTTCCGAAGGACACCCTCGAAGGTATTGTGTAACCTTAACGAAAGAAAAGAGCACTGCACAATATGGATAGTAAAAATGAAGACTAAGGCAAAATTTTGCATTATAATTCCTGACTCCGTTTGTGTAAAAGTGAAGGATATCTTTGACTAAATGACTAAATATCTCTGTGCTGTTAAACTGAGCAATCTCCATTCTGACTAACAAGTGATCATATTACACTTTGTGAAATACTTGTGAGAAAAATTAACTGAGACAAAATGATTAAAAATACCAAGCATTATTATATCACGGGGCGAAATTTTGGAATAAATTTATAATTTCACATGTGAAATTACAAAATAGCCATGGCAATGGCAATGGTATACAAATAGTATACTAGTGAAATTAGGAAATAATTTCACTTGCGTTTTGTCAAAATTATTAGAATTTTGGCAAAAAGCGCGTGAAATTATTTCCTTATTATTTCACTCGTCACCATTTGATTGCCCATACTAACATTACTGCAACTTTTTTTTTTCATTTCTCACTTCAATAACCCCAACAGGCTACCTGGTAGGTGTTCATAAACCTTTAAATATTTTATGTTGCCTCCCCAGCCCAACAATATTCTTCTGATGACAGAGCACGCCTACCCAGAAATCAAGATCATTGATTTTGGTTTGGCACGACAGATTAAAGATGGCGAACAAATCTGCTTAATAGTCGGAACACCTGAGTATGTCGGTAAGTGTTGTATTTTTTATTTTATTATGGGCAGTTCTTATCTAGTTGCATTTATAATTTAGTGTTTTAGCTTTTTTGATAATTTGTTTTTCTATTCACTCTGACATTACTGTATTTTATCATTTTATTAATTTCAGCAGATGTCAGTATATCTTGATTCTTATAATTTGCATAGAGATCAAACTGTTTCAAAACTTCATTAAATTTAGATAATAATAATTCAGGTATTTTGTATTAATGTGTTTCATTTTTCATTTTAGCTCCTGAAATACTTGAATTTGAGCCTGTGGGAAAGCCAAGTGATATTTGGTAAGCCTTCAGTGTTTTTGTCATTATTGATATTCATAAATGCGCAAATCATACAGGTATGAATTAACCAAATTTTCACTTCCTATTGCTTAAATTAAAAGGCTAGGCACAAAGTAAAATCACTTATAAAACTGTTGGACATATTTCAATGAAGGCAGTTAAATTCAATGCCCTGACTACAAAAAAGATCAAATATCTTCCCTATATCATTCTAAGACATTTTACATTTTTTGTAGCAATATTTCCAAGCTTGTGACAACAGAATATTATATGTACATCTTTTTCATTTCATTTACCGGGCTTAATATTTCCATCAAGGGTTCTTTTGACTTTCCTGATACAGTCAAAGTGGGTTATGAGATTTCGGGAGTTGAGAAGAAATGACCGGAAATAAGGAAAAATGGTGTTTAAAGGAGAAGTTCACTCCAGAATGGCCATTTATTTTCTTTACGCCAATAAAAAGTTTCTACAAAAATATGTTATTCACCAAAATTTCAGCTCCCAACGAGCGCTAAATCCCTACGAAATCTTTCTCTGAAGTAGCCCAAAATTCGACAACTGAACGCCGCCATCTTGGAGCTAGTAATGTATGCGTGACGTCAAAGAGTTCAGCCTGAAGTGTAGCGGGAAAATTTAAATACTCGAAACTCCTTGTTTCTTTGTAGTGGCTTTTGTTTGTCAAAATGCCTGTTTGTGCAGCTCCATGTTTCTCAAACAGAGCTTCAAGAGATACAAAAAAATCTTTCACCTTTCTTTCCTTTCAGACAGGCATTTTGACAAACAAAAGCCACTTCAAAGAAACAAGGAGTTTGAAGTATTTAAATTTTCCCGCTAAACTTCAGGCTGAACTCTTTGACGTCACGCATACATTACTAGCTCCAAGATGGCGGCGTTCAGTTGTCGAATTTTGGGCTACTTTAGAGAAAGATTTCGTAGGGATTTAGCGCTCGTTGGAAGCTGAAATTTTGGTGAATAACATATTTTTGTATAACCTTTTATTGGCGTAAAGAAAATAAATGGCCATTCTGGAGTGAACTTCTCCTTTAATGTTTTTCTATTCATGCAGACAGTATATGCTTCAATCAAATTTAATTACAGAATAAAGAAGTTGAGTGAAAATAATTAATACATCTCTAAATTACTGTATAAATCGGGACGTAACATTTTGTGTAATGTAAAAGAAAGGAAAAAGTTCACACGGCTGCTTTAAATTAAATTTAATGTTTTGGACTAATAGTACACTGTTTGTTTTGACTTGTCACAAATTGACAGACATGGTTTGAGTTATCAAGAGTAAAATTATGTAGAAAATGGCCTGAAGGGAAATGAAAAATGCTTTTAAATGAGTTAGCAGAAGGTTCGAGTTATTAAGGGTTCAAGTTACCGAGGGTAAAATTACAGTAAATGTATGACGGAATCCAGGAGAAATCGATTTTGGTTCGAGTATTAGCAGTATGCATGTCAAAATATGAACCTACGCTAGAATAAATGGCCTTAGCTGGCCACCTTTCCCTGAAGCTCAGTGGTTTAATAGGGTATCCAACTGGTGTGCAATCACGGTCATAGCTTTGATTCCCCTTTGTACTCAAATTTGTAGAATGCTTGTGACAACAGAAAATTGCATCTTTCCCAACCAAGACTTGTTTTGTTTCAAACAGCCTCAGTGGCAGATAAATTGGGTGAGCCAGGAAAAGTGAAAACAAATTAACATTGTGTACAGTAAAAATGAATTTTTGGGAATCATATATTTACTGAGGCCCTATTTTTATTTCCTGTGTGTACAAACAGAACTGATGATAAAGCATATTTATTGATCACCATTTTTGTTTCTGTTTTCTTTTAGGAGTATTGGTGTAGTTGCCTATGTCATGTAAGTATCAGGGTTCTCGATTTTTATGTCATCAACCATTGCATTTCAGCGTATTTTGTACACTGGCATAATGAATGTGGCACATGGCCAACCCACCTTCTTCACTTTGAATTACAACATATACCATGTTGCACAACACTTAGTGTTTAAGTTACACACCCCTCACAACATCTTTGTTCAGACATACATGCATTAAAAGTCTTACGCTGTGGGTTTAAATTCACAAGCCTGATCAACACCTTATTTCTGCTCGCATGCATTGCAGAATCAAATGTCATACATCGTCACACCAGCAGCTGGTGACAATAATGTGAAGAATCATAAACTTTTCTTTTGCTACTAGGTTGACTGGTCTATCACCATTTGCTGGAGAAGATAAGCAAGAAACATGCTACAATGTGTCCTTAGCTGCACTAGATTTTCCAGAAGATTATTTTAAAAACATCTCTCACACTGCCCAGGATTTTATTAAGAGACTTCTTCAAAGAGATGCAGAGTAAGTGTTGCCTAAAGTAATGAATAAAATGTTGATAGGCAGTAAGAAAGTGAAGAAAGTATTTTGTCCTATCCATTTAAGTATCGTGGCACCGCCGAGATAACATAAAATGTACTTATACATGTATTGAGTCCACCCACAACATGAAAACGAGCCCACCCTGAAAGCCTTGCATCAAAATAAGCCCCCAATTGAGAATTACACAAAGTTGTCTAATTCAAGGCAGTTGCAAACCATTATGCCAAATAGTTTGCATTTCATCATTTAATTTCTAGATGTTTTACTCAACGTTCGTTATACCTAATTACAAGTTGGAGAAACTGGCACTACCCTTTTTGAATTTGATTCTGATTTGGGACATTAAAAAGTGAATTGACTCTGGAATATTGCTACAAAATATTTATGGCCTCTTGCCAGCTGTTGGTGAAAAGTAACACAACTTCTCGCCCGTACCATGGTAACTGTGGAGCAAAACCATGGTAATCGTGAACAAATCGTAATACAATTATGAAGTGAACCAACCAAAACTGGAAGCAAGTGATGCGTCTATTGGTGTCAAGGATGGGCTGGTAGGCACAAAGTTGCACAAGCTTTCTTTTTAAACCAATAATATAGAACTAGCAAAATCAAACACTGGCAATTTATTACTTTCTTTCTACATTAATTTCAAAACTTCTCCATTTCATTTATTTTCAGTGACAGACTGTCAGTCCAGGAATGTTTGAATCACCCCTGGCTAAATACAGAGGAACTTTTCCAACGAAGTCCTGTACGGAAGAGCAGGCGGTCTTATGGTTCGGGGGAAAATAAAAAGAGAAAAAAGATTAGAAAGATACAGCAACAAAATGGAATAGCTGATGGTTGGTATATATAATAATAATAATAATAATAATAATAATAATAATAATAATAATAATAATAATAATAATAATAATAACGAATTTTTAAACAGGATGGCCCTTCAGTACATGCGTACTGTTATCAAAGGGGTCCTAATAAAATAATAAAATTATTGATGTACTTATGTCAATTAACTAATTAATTTGTTGAGTTATCTGTTAATTAACAAAGTAAAAGTATTATGCCAATGTTGATGTGACAATAAGTATATTGTTTTTTAACATTTTCCATAAAAAACTCACTTTTACAAAACCCAAACTACTTATAAAGATACTTAATTGTATAATTTTTGTATTTTTCAGGAAAAGTGATGGCCCTTGTAAATGGCAATGATTCTAGATGAGGAATTGTCCCACTATGACTATAGCATTATGATCTGCACAGGAATTGTGTCCTGGAATTAGTTTAATGATACAGAAGAAGAAATTGAGGATAGTTTTTTGTCACTAGAATGTAGGTTTGACTAGCTATTACAATATACAAAATAATATGGTTGGGTAGCCAAACAAACATTGTGACCATGGAAGGAAAGTCAATCAAATTGTTGCACAAGTGTTGGGTCTAAGACTCCACTCTCTGTTAAGGGTGAGAACTACCTGAGCCTATTATTACCTCAGTTTATACTGACTGTAAGTATATTTAAAGAGACTTCTGTTTTAAAATATGACCATGTCAAATAGGATAACAGTTGAACCAGTGACCAGTAAACAGACACGTTTGGGACTAGTCAGGTACATACATTGCCCATATATTTGTGGGGACACAAGTTTGGCTTACAGTTAAGCTGCACATTACACCAGAGGTCCTGCTGCCATGTGCTTTGGCTAACTAGACACTCTTGTCTCAGGAGTTAAAATGGGTACAAGTAAATTACTAGCGTATATGTACCTGGCAAAATGCTCAGAGGTAAACCAGCAAGAGTGGTGTTAACTATATAGCAGGCCTTGATTCTCCACTTAGCTAGGTGTCAGTTACCACTGGTTCAACTGTATATTTTTCGTAAGTCATTTGCCATGAATGAGAGTAACATCTGCTAATTTTTTGAGAATACTTTAGTTTACATATGGCCTGTGGTACAATATTTTATGTTGTTGTTGTTGGAAAAGAAATTTAATGAAATTTTACAGAACACCAAAATATTAATAAAACTGCAAATGTAGAGCTCGAAATACTTGGCTATAAAGGTGTGGAAGGAGAGAGTAGCTATTGGGAGCTGTTAGCATAATATTTGAAACAAAAGGAACAATTATTTGACTGTAAGGTTGTGCAATTTAAAGGATTGAAGACAAAACCCCTGTTGTCTTGAATGAAAGGGTGGTAAAAATATCTTTCCTCTTAGGCCATAAAACAAAAGCTTTGTGAATCGCTTTCAAATTAGACTGCAGTTTGTTATATATTTTTTGATGTATTCTATAGGTGACCCCTTCATTATAAATTATTGGGTATGTTAAAATGTTTCACTTTTGTGTACAAACAATAATGTATTACAAAGAGCATAAGCATGCCATATAATATATACAGTTGTTAGCTAGAGAGTTTAATGACAAGGAACTGCTTGTATTATCTAAAGTGATACCAGCACTGGTACCTTGAGAAAAAGAGGTTCTTCTTGAGTTTTAGTACTAAACATTACATTATTATTATTATTATTATTATTATTATTATTATTATTATTATTATTATTATTATTATTATTATTATTATTATTATTATTATTATTATTATTGAAAACGTTGCATATGCTGAATAGTTTGTCTGTGTTGATGCATGTGCATGAGGCTACCCTCTGTGAGGGGGTATAGTACTGCATGATGTCAATATGCAAATTCTCCATACTGGTCTCTGTGCATTTCTTATGGTTAACTAGCAATCTCTTCCCCAGAGCCCACGTCCTCTTTACCAGCGGTTGGGAAGCGCAAGGGCTCTGGTCAAATCCAAAACCGGAATCAGGAAATCCTGGTTCCGGTTTGATTCTGCGCGTCCATCAGAGATTGTGATTGAAATGAACAAGTTTCAACACCCAATGAGATTTGGCCATCTTTTTGGCGGGCTTTCAGTTTAGCCCAGAGGTCTAGATTCCTGGCGCAGACCAGAAGGATTGCGGCCTTTGGGGACGAGATGGTTAACTAGTTGGGACTGCCATCCATTCCCTTTTTGAAAGTGCTATTTTCTTTCCCTAGCAGGGCTGAATTGTTTGAAAAAGCCAATAGCACTTATCCAGGGTGTAACATTTAAGTAAACATTTTCTTTTTGGTTTGATTGCTTATAGAATAGTTTTTCGAAACAAAGGAAAAACCTCTGACACTCAGGGCATTGTTTTCTGGGGCTGAAGCATTAAAGTTTTTTAAGTTATTTTTACTTTAGCCCGATTCTCAGATTATTGTTAGTTGGGCATGAAGGGGAAACTGGCACTGAAATATTAATTATTGTAGATGGACTTGCTATATGGAATATTTGCCTGTATATATTTAGATGGATAGTTTTGTCTGAAGCACCAAGTAAATTACAAGTGGTCTTAGTAACCTTACTAAGCAAGGAAAACAATGTTTTAAGCTCTAATAAACGAACTGAGCTTGAATAGTTTAACCATGTGTCAATTTTCTTGTTCTCGGTAGACTCAGTGGTATGATGAGACTGCACACTGCACAATGATGCATGACAGGGTAAACCTATTATATCCCACCTCCCCTGCCTCCCTATCTTAATGCATCTGTCAATGTGGGGGGGGGGGGGGGGGGGGCTACCCACGGGAATTTGACATCACGAAGCTCTCCCAGGGTAGGGATTTTGACATCTAAAATGGTCTGCTGGGTTAGAAAAAGTGGATATATGGCAAATTTGACATTCACTAGGTGCCCAGGGGTGGGGAATTTGACTTTGGCTTCCAGAAAATGTCAAAATCCCCTGGGTCTGCCTGCCCCTCTCCCCCCTAACGCTGGGGCTTAAAATTGACAGGTGCATAAAATAAGCCCCCAATGCAAATCTTAGACGGCCATACTACACCTTTTGCTTCACCCAGTGGGCTGAACGTTTGATTTATCTCCCAAAGAAAGTACAAGATATAGCTTCGACTACCATATAAGCGTCCTGTTCAAGGTCTTGTCAAGTTTGTATATCATGAAGTTACAGTACGCCCAGAGACTTGTGTTGTTCATTTAACACCTTCACGCATAGGTTTTCATAATGCATCAGTCAATTCCAGCAGTGCCCATCCCCCCCCCCCCCCGGGCTAACCCCCGGGCATTAGCATTTCTTTGGTAAATTCCCCGGGGTGGGGATGAAGGAACCGGGCAAATGCCCCGCTCCCGGGTTGATTGTTTTCAATCTCTCGATAGGTGATAAAAGAATATAATACAAGTTGTTGCTTCTAGACAATGAAGAAATATCTAAAATTCAGAAAATATACCTTTAAAAACATCCATGAACATCCACGAGCTTCTCTAGTCCTTCATGGACTTGCTAATCTGCAACGTAGTCCATGTCTTGGCCTATAAACGCCTCCATCACGAATACGCGACTCACTCCACGGTTTTGAAACCACGTGTCAAATGCCCGGGGGTCAACCCGAGGTACGCAAATGCCCCACCCCCGGGACGGGCAACATTAGGAAATGACCCGGGGTTGCCCGGGGGGGGGGATGGGCACTGCTGGAATTGACTGATGCATAACAAAGGAGACTTTTGTCTGATTGGTCAATTTTTTCCCTCGTACCCAGATTCTTGTTAATGCGCGCGCCACTGAAATGGTATAAACAAAGATGGCGGTCGAAGGGGCGATTTTCAGTTGTCTTTGCTCGATCACTTGTTCTTGAGTTTCAGGTAAATGTGGCAGTTTCAGGCGTCATTCCTTTCCTCGAATCGGCATAAAAATATTTAGCAGAAGGTATTTTAGGGGCGGAAAAGTCATATTTTTCACAGGTTTTCGCTCTTAATTCGAGCGAGCAAGCTAAAATAAGTGTGCTTAAAATGTTCCGCAACAAGTGTGCCAGATGCAGAAAAACTCATTCCAAGAGCCTTGTAGAAAATGCTGCTGCAAACTAAGGAGGGAAATTGTCAGAGTTCACCCGGCGAAAATTGGTTACGTCAGTGCGGCAGGTAGGTTCAAAGCTTACTCACACGTTGTTAAGATAAATTAATTTTAAGTGCTTTCTGTTTAACGATTAGGTTTAATCACTCTTCTTCTTAAATGCAATAAAGTTTCAGAAATAATGTTGCCCACGCCTCCACCAAATTCAAGTGACAGACGTAGGCTTATTTTTTTTATACATATCTTTTACTTCTCCTTCACAGGGCCAAGTTGTTGTACAGGAAACACAAGTCAGTCCTGATGTAACTGAATGGGTGATTTCTATTTCAAGGTCAACAGTTAAACCTGGTCAATTGGGCAGTAATGACTGCACAATTTTTGCTGTTTATAATGCTGTGAATTTCTGTTCTTGAAAATTAAATGGAATTTGCCTTCACCAGATAGATTATCAGAGAAGTTTATTTGTGCTTTCAAACAGTTCATGATTATAAACCAAAGCTACAACTGGCTTGGGAATTAACAGCAGCCAACATATAGTGCACCTGAAATTATTATTAACCACCCATAACTGCTAAAATCTTCAGGTATATCCATGTCATTTCTTACACGTAGCACCTTGTAACCTTCCCTTGGGAAAGTTTGCTGTGTAACTATTAGTCAAAACTCTTTCTATAACATACAGCCCAGTAGATTCAAGGGAAAAGAGATGTTACAGAGTCTAAACATGTAAACGGTTCCTTTTTGAGGTGTGGAGGAGGGGGATCGTAAAATATTATATTTTCAAACTGTGAAATCATCATAGCCTGACTCCCTCTCCAAAATTAATGAAGATTTCCTCAGATTACCTCTAAAAAGGGCAATTCCATTCATTTTAAGCAAGTCTTAAAGACTTAACTATTTCTTGCAGGTTAACACCTTGTCCCTCATCCTCCTAACTCTGAACTCTTTCTCTTAGCTTGTTTCTACATTTGGCTCACAGCTACTAACTTCAAAGAAATTGATGGGTTGTTACATTACAGTACAATGTATATAACATTAATTTTTTCTGGATACCAGCATGGTATTATTATTTAGTATACTAAATGTGTTTCTCTTTTTAATCAGGGATTCAAACAGTTCTTTTTTTATAGTGACCTCATTTCTTGGTAGTAAACGTGCACTTTTCTTTTCTTTATTGTTTGAACTTTACATGCCAACATAAAACTTGTGCTGAAAAATTCAGTCCAAACTCCACAAAAAAGTGAATGTTACGAGATTAGTTACAACATATACATATTTATCTTGTCCCTTATAATTTTAGGATTGGAACTCCTTGGAACGAATAACTAGTAATCTAGAACATTTCATGAATGAGAACCAACTGTTTAGCTCTGTGTCTTTCCTCAAGTGTTTCTCTATTTCTCCTCTGTCTTCTTCCTCATATGAGTTGTTTGTTATCCAGTCAGTTTACAGTTGTATAATAAAAGTAAGTAAATGAAATGTTGATGCTATTGCTGTTTCCAGCCATTTCATTACTTCAAACACTGTTAGGTAAGTATTCAGTTGAGGTTTACATTGCTCAAGGGCCAGGGAGGGTGGTTTTGAGGGAATGCATTATAACCCATTTCAATAATTTTACATTGGCAACCACCTATATACTTATGAGGTATATATAAAAGCTGAATTTGAGCAAAATGGTTAACAAGGCTGAGCTTATAGTGGTTTCCTTAGCATGAAGTGACTAGGGTTATTTCTACTCCTCCCTGGATGGAATGCTAGTCCATCGCAGGGTTACCCCCAGCAGTAAATTTGCTGGTACCCATTTATACACCTGGGTGGAGAGAGGCACTATGAGAGTTAAGTGTCTTGCCCAAGAACACAACACAGTGCTTGCAATTGGCCTGGGCACCAACCCAGACTGCTCAATGTGGGGCCCAGCACTCTGACCATTACCTCAGTGTACCTGCTACTTAAATTTATTGAACTCCTTTGTTCTTGGGTCTTCCAAACAACAAAAGCATTGCTTGCAGATACTGTAACAGTTGTTGCTTTCTGGTACATTCATTGGTTCTTTTAGTAGTAGAACCCTATTGTGATGGCTACATTTACTACAAAAATAGAGTGCACTAAATTATTAGCATGCTGAAATTATGTTACCACCAGTCTTAACAGTTGTAATCTCTTGGTTGCAGTTTGTAAACTTATAAATTCCATTATTTTGCAATAATTGCTACAGAAATAACTGATTTCCAAATGTTTTATTTGAATTGAAAATCCTTTCAGTTTTTCTTACTTTGTTTGAGCAGAACCATTTCCCTGAAAATGAGTTGGTTTTGCTGAGAGTAAATAGCAACATGAAAAACAGAAGTGAATACATGTTGCCTCTCAAGGTGTGGCAATTTGTTTGGAAAAGCAGTGTAACCATGTCTGAGTCTAGCTGGTGTTTCTACATTCAGATATCTGTGCTTAATTATAACATTGCTTTAATGGCAAAACAAAAGCCAACTAGATAGACTTATAATTTGATGATATAAAGCATAAATATTTGCTGTAAAAAGGGAAAAATTTGATAGGCAAACAAGCAAATCACAAAGGAGATTCTAAAATCCAGTGTTTTTACAATGTACTGCTCTGTGATTTTTGACTGAAATTTTAAATGATTTTTTTACATAGTTTTCATTAGCATAAGCATAATTATAGTAGTTGTTTTAGTATTCATAATATTGGTTGTTTGTAATATAGGAAATTCAATGGTCATTGCCTTTTGCATTTAACAAACAATACGCATGTAAATCTATGAATGAAAGTGAATATTTATTGGAAAAATTTTATGTATATAATTTGTTTTGTATATGAACTGTATACAGCTAAGAACCTAATTGTAAATAATATTTATAAAAATGTATACATTATTTATGTAACATTAAATGTAAATAAAATGTACAGTCATAATACTTTGTAAATATTAACTTTGAATTGTTCTCGTACACACAGTACTGATGTAATTAACTTAATATTTAATTAGGTAAATTTATGCATTGTCAAAAGTATTCAATCCTTGAATTTTTTATTTAAATACTGCTTTAATACACTTAAATCTATTAGAAATGGACAATAGAAATATAATTGTGTGGTTCTTTGTTGTTTTCTTTCAGTGTTTTATGGGTAGTGTCTTTTAACAGTGTAGGAAGTACAGCCTTGGCAGTGGCACATGATGTGCTTCTTTCCATAGTGACCAACAAATGCTTAATTTTGATGCCAAAAAAGGTCCAACTTCCCTGGACATTTTCGCACGCCTTGCCACTTTATACTTAACGATCTTATGCTCGTCTAATTCCTCATTTATTCCTCAATACCCTGTTAAAGGCGATTTCTGGATCACGAATTCTTTACCTAGAAATGATTACGAGAAAACCAACTGGCACCTACGTTTTCGAAGATTTTTGCCAAAAATATTTGCACGCGCGCCACACCATTTTTCATTTTACACATTAATATACCAGTAAAATCTAAACACCATTCAAAAAGAGAGCTGAATTTCTTAGTTTTACATTGCTGTAATTTCCATATCAAAATTGTCGTTAATTAACTGGCAAAATAAAGAAAACTGGGATGCCCGTGGGAAGTGAATTTTGCCGTGTTAGCAAGCGACAGCGTTGAGCTTTGGCGTATCAGGGCTGAGCCATGCCACTTTATTCAAGAAGTTCTTTACACAGATTTTTTCCTTGATGCTCAAACGTCTATCACTAAAAGGGATTTCATGGATCAAAGCCCGAGACAAAAGTCTCGGATAATGAAAGAAAAATGTTCTTTCAGGGCAAAATTAAACTTAATCTGCGTCAGTTGCACCGAAAGGCTTGCGTCCGTGGTGAATTTCTGGCTAAAACGGCCAAACTAAGCTAGATTTCTTCTCCAAACCATTCTTCCAATCTTACCACTACCAAATGGTTTGGTTCTCAGAGAACAGAAAATTTTAGGGCTAATCTAAGATGCCATTCACGAGCTAGCTGTAACCTGGTAACTCTTCCTTATCATTAAAGTTGTCGCTTCCCTGTTCCAAACGCAAATTTTTCTTACAATACGACTAAATCTAACAATTTCATTTTGAGTTTCACTTACTTTATTTATCAACAGCACTTGTTCTTGCGTTGCAAATTTCTTTTACTAAAGAAAAGACACTGTCGGGATGGAAAACATTTACTCAGCTCGTCGTAAACTCCGCCATTGATCACGGAACTTTTTGACTCGTCGCCTTGTTCAGATTAAAAGACTCGCAGTGTTTCCATTTAAAATGAATTAAAATCAACAGCAAAGTTGAAGAATAATGTCCAGTAATTAAAGAGAATTGCTGAATTTTGATACATTCTGCGTCGTGTCCATGAAAACAAACAGCGAAAAGTCAGTGAAGAAAACACCTGCAAAACTCACAAATGCGTTCTCTCGTTTTCCCGCCGTTCGAAAACAGGGCACTGGATTCCAGTACATTTTGAGCCATAAAGCGCATGCGCGACATTAGTCTCCTTTGTTCTGATGCATAACGTGTAGTATATGAAATGATTCATATATGAACTGCGGATATATATATGAAGGTGATATGTGATCGTCGCAGTGAATTTCCAATTTAAGCAATTGGAATGAAGAAGCCTGAAAAAAAAAAAAATCAGGGCTTCAACGTTGAAGCCCTGATTTTTTTTCAGGCTTCTTCATTCCAATTGCTTAAATTGGAAATTCACTGCGAAGATCACATATCACCTTCATAAGTTTTCATAGGCAATATCCCTTTCAAATTAAAATCCAAGCGTTTGTAAAGGCAAACGAGCCCTCTCCCTCCCTGAAAATCACTCCACCGAAACAAATGTAAGACCTGGGCTCATAAGTGGCGTGCCAGGTCTGCGAATACTGACTCATTTCATTGTTTTGCTAGTTGACGCAAAAATATAAATCTCCGAAAATTCGAACTGGATATGCTGAACTGAATGGGATTTTGTACACCCTCTTCCTAATTCGACAAAGAGAACATTTTAATCTACTAAAATAAAGAAATAATCTTACCTTTCTTCTCTTTATACTTTCCCCGTCAAATTTTTGTCTTCATCTGAAAATTCTGGTGCTTCAGAATCACTATCCAGTGGATAGCGTAGTTTGTTTTGCCAACACTTATCCGCTGGATAGCGATTTATCCGGTGGATAGCGTTATCCACCCTTTGAACAACTGGGGCCAGATCTACAACGCGGGTTGCAATGGCGCGAAAGTTTCGCGCGCTTTTTACATGCGCGCGCTCGGACAGTTTGTTTAGACAGCGCAGCTGTGGAGCTTGCACAGCGGACTCTGGTTTGTTCAGTCTTTTTTCGTTGTCTGATTGGTTGTTGCTCGAACCGCTCGCAAGTGTATTCACTGGATTGCAACTTTATTGATTATCATTTACCAGTGGTTTACTTATTATATATAAACTTGTTTGCCTATTACAAAAAATCCAGAAATAGAAGAACCTGCCATTTCGGTTGCAACACAAGATTTGCCAAGACTCATTCTCGTCCCCAGAGCCGCCTGTCCCCCAGTTGGCCGGAGGAGCCTAGGACACGAGGAACAGGTGGCTCTGGAGACATAATAAGATTGGCTGGATTTTAACAAAGAAGCTTTCTTTGTTTAAATCTAGCCAATCAAATCATGTGACCCCAGAGCCACCTGTTCGTCCTAAAGCCCCGCCGGCTAAGAGGACCGAGCGGCTCTGGAGACGAGGCTATTTAAGCTAAAAGGCCTGGAACTGTTGCAAAAGATGCAAAATTTCTGAACGCTTCAACCAGGAAAATGGGACTATCTTTTTCGGAGAATTACCGGCTTCATATTTCAAAATAATTTGTCACCTATCGGTATTTTCTAAAGTGTCCAAAGGACTTTTACGCAGTCGCTCACGTCGAGGAAACACACTCGTGAGCATGCTAGCACTACTGTTTTCATTTTCAAACTCGAAGTGGGAGAAGCACAGCAGTATACAATGGTCAACAATAAGAAGAGATCGGTTGGATTAACGAATGTTACATAACGTTACCGTTTTGGGCGACTACAAACTGCGCAATTTTTCTTGTCCAAGATTTGGCTCAAATCCCATCTCTTTTTTTAGATTTTAATGCATCGCTACATTCACCAGTAGTGTAGCAGCTCTTGTAATCTTATAGTTGTACTTGTTCTCTAATTTAGCAGTTTCTATTGTTTGGGGGCCTAGGTGCATTAGGTCACATATTAAATTGTTCCTTTTGTTTGTTCTTTACAATCATTTTCTTGACCTTGCGAGAGCTGCTTAGACAACACAGATTGAATCGGGAAGATTCAAAATCCATCAATAACTGATTATGTTATGAAGCAACCTCTCTCACAAAAAGCTACAAAAATAAACATTTTATTTCACGTAAAACTAGATGTTATGTACATTATGGAAAACATAACTAAAAATGTATGATCATCATAGAAAAATATAATTCATTTACATTTCAATTTTTACCAGATTTTAAATAAATTATATATTTTGAATAATTCACATCAGTTGCTTACTGTTTAGTTTTCAAAGCTTTTGAGATGAAATAGTGTTTCGTCCACCCTTCCCGTGATTCAATTGCCTCTTTTCACTCTATATCAACGGAGTGTATTGAGACGATAACCAGTCACAGGTGACATTTGCGTGCAAATTTGATCTCGACCAAAGTGCACGCAAGTCGTGGCCAAATGGAGGCGATAGTAGACGCAAGTTTTCAATTAGCGTTGAATTGTGGGAACCAAAACTGTTTGTGGGCAGGTTGAAGTATGGGAACAAGTTGACAACTCGGTGGTGCAGTGTATCTAACGAGATTTATCTACAATGAATACCAATCCAAACTACCATGAATTACCCCCCCCCCCCCCCCCCCCCCGCCCTCATCAAATTGTAAAACTTCATTTTATTTTATTTTTTTTTAAAATTCTAAAGCTTAAAGTCAGTTACCATGGTAACAAGATATAGCTAGGTGTCGGTATTACAGAATGGTGCTCTAAATAAGAAACGAACATTGCACATATTCTATTGACATGGTCATCCTTTGTACATACAACTTCAATTATTTACAGTCAAACCAGGTGTTCCTTTGATGGGAACTCTGCAGTGTTGTGCCGCAATGTTCCATGCGCAAGCGGCGAAGCCAAAAAACACACGCGCAAGCCGCGAAGCCGCGATAAGGGACAGACTGAAAACCGAACTTGGCAACTCGTTTGAGCTAAATTGAATTGAAAGTTGCTTCGATCAAACAGTCAACCATTGTTGGTACATTGTGCCGCAATATTGCAGGCTTCCCATCAAAAGAACATTCGGT
This sequence comes from Meandrina meandrites, assembly GCA_963693305.1. Taxonomy (NCBI): domain Eukaryota; kingdom Metazoa; phylum Cnidaria; class Anthozoa; order Scleractinia; family Meandrinidae; genus Meandrina; species Meandrina meandrites. The sequence continues at coordinate 4,604,826 of OY855908.1, read as the reverse complement.
TTGACTGTAACCCACAACAGGTCAACATATGCAACAAAATGTACACTAACCCACCCCACCCCTAATTAACCTGTAATGTCACGGGATAATTTGAGGTGATCCTACAGTTTTTAGGCGTTATCTGCATGTTTCTAGCTACATAATTATCTAAAATACCCCCAGTTTCCAAATGTGAACAAGATCAAACGTGGTGTAAGCCCCAAATAAGAATTAAATTTTTACGACATACCCAATTTTTATTATAATGGCCTAAGAAGTGACTTCTTGTTGCTATCCCTTGTTTCACCCTTGGGCAACAAGCTCTTTTTAGAACTCGTAAACCTTCGCAGCCGATATTTGGTTCGTCACGCAACGCTACTTCCCATTGGGGGCAAGGAGCGTTGCGTGACGTGCCCAAGCAACGTCCGTGCAGGAGGCTACTGCTTACGATTCCAGAGGTCAAGAGCACACATGAATGCTCCACCACTGACATCTTCACTATGTTAGTTGCCCTGTAATTCGTTTGCCCAGGAAAACATTCGTCTTTCCGCGCACGCTTATTTTTTTCCCGCTCAAGGAAGACCTCAAGGGTTCTACCCTAAAAATACCGTTCTCGTGGCGAAGCTCTACACAGATCCGTGCAGCGCTTCTGACTGGTCGTTGATTGCGCGCGAAAGTTTCAGAGGTATGGCAGCTCTCGTGAGCTTATAATTCTACTGGTCCTCTAGTGTAGCAGTTGCTACTGTTTTTTAGGCTAGGGGCATCGTTCCTGTTGTTTGTTCTATTGTTCTCTCGAAGGTATCTAGCCATTCAAGTGAGTCCTTGCGAGAGCTGCTATATAATTTAGAACCCAGTAACCATCAATCAGAAAAACATACACGGATCTCTGTACAGCTACGTCATCTGTATGGCATTTTCAAGTAATTTCTCAGACGTCTTTCGAGTGGGGGGGACGAACTGAGTCTGATGAGAAACGACTGTTTTACAAAGCTGGGCTGCCTTGAACCGAGAGTCAAACAGCTCTTCGACTGGAAATAAATAGTATTGGCTATAACTTAACTTGGCATATCACCAACTCTGGTAGTTATACGACCACCAAGCCCAGGACTTCGTCCCACATCAACATTGACCTTCCTCGCGCTCGTCACACTGTCCCCAGACCCTTCTCTATCACTCCAAGGTTGTTGCGACCGCGACGTTGCCTTGTCGTGTGGGAGGGGAGGGAGGCGGAAGGCTGACCCCCTGCGAGGGGGCACCTCGTCCTGGCTCGTTTCTAATGACGCTACTGAAGTGACAGAAGCACGCTGTCCTTCACGGCGCGTATTAGCAGAGTCCGTGTGGTCTTGTGAGACCTTTGTTTGGGTGTCTGGCGAGTTCGAAGCGCATCTAACCTTTACCGTAACCCTTGAATGTTGGTTAGAAACATTAGAAGTACTTAGCTTCTCCTTCTCCTTCTCCTTCTCCTTACGCACTGTGAACTCTCGGAGAAACGCCTTGGTCGCTCTTCTACCAGACTAGAATAAAAGAAGCACGGTCAGAGTGATTCAGTGCTACAGAAATCTACATCTACATTCAAACTAAGATCTTATTTCCTTACAATATCAATGCCTTTCCAATACAGTAGAAACCCGATTTTTCGAGCCTTTAGGGGAAACGAAAATTGCTTCGAGAAATCGGGATGGGGGGTACCGAGACACCGAGATTTCGAGAAATCGGAATTCTTCTGTACTAACATTAATAAATGTAAGGCAAGTTTCTGGGAAAAAAATGATATTTGAACTGGCTTTCATGCAACTGAAAGCCAAAAGAGTCCAAAGACTGACATTTCTAGAGCAATACAGTCGAACGACGACCACTTTTTGACATGACGAGCTTTTGCCACAGAAAAAAATCAGCCCGGGAGGTCGTCATCGCATGCCAGGAAATGTGACATGAAACTGGACCACAGATGTTTCATTTGTCACACAGTCTCTGCATTTGCGATTTTGAAAAAGGTCTCATGTGGTCGTAATGTATTCAGTAACATATTCAATGAATCTTCTTATGGACCATTATAGGCGTTTGCGAGACTTCAAAGTAATGCTTATTGTTCACAAACTGCGGACAGCTTTATAGGGTGATCGTTGTTTACTATACTTCCTATTGAACAAATTATTTGCAATTTCATCGCACTCTTTTCAAATCTGACATCTCTTTGTTACCATGACCATTCTTATACAGCACAATCCCGATATTTTTCGAACCTCCAGCCAGGAGAAACGAAAATTGGTTCGAGAAATCGGGATTCTACGTATTTTACAAGGTCACGTGACAGGGCTATGCAAAGGGGATGTGTATTTGCTCTAAGTAGGTATATATGGGGTCTCACTTCAATGAGGAACAGCTTGTCAGCAGACTCCAAGTTGAAGTCGTTTGTCTCAATGTAGTCAGTATCTATACCAATTGTTCGCTCTACGTCCTTTTTCTGTAAAAAGAAGATAAAAGACAAACTTAATCATTTTTTCTGTACAACACCTCGCCTGCCCAAATATATTCCCCAGTTGTGGATGTACTGTGTCAGTGACGGGTTTAAAACAATTTTTGATGGATTATAACTCTAACTTACACAAACGAGTAACCAATCATCACTTACCTCTACATAAACTCTTTTAACGTTAACTGATAATGCAGTCTTACATGAAAATAAACAAGAATGGAAAAATGTCAAAATACTGTACATATCAGTTATATGGCACGTGTTGCCGGGTAAACATTCCGAGGGAAAACTTGGAGACCGCGATGAACGCCGGGAAACTTTCGTGGGATACGATCCGTGGAATACCAACCAACGGCTTTCTACGCTCCTGATTGGCTATGTGTAATCTTTAAGGTATGGGATAAATACTAGTTATGCAACACTTTCGAGTGATATACAATAGAATCTTCAACGAGTCACTTGTATTTTCTCGGTATACACACGAACACTTAGGCAAGTGTGCATACCAAGAAAATACAAGTGACAAGTAGGTATCCATGCTATACCACGAGAAAGTGTTGCATATTAAATTTTATTTTATACCATGCCATAGACAGCATAGAAAATCACAGTGCACAATGGGAAGGTTGGGTTTAACACCGTCGAATATGAAATATACAACGGCTTTCCTGTATTCTGACTTGCTGCATTTTCTGTGGCATGGTATAAATATATTTTAACAGAGACACAGAGACAAATGGCTTTAAAGGGATGCGTCCATCAGCTTTTAACACAATTTTGAGAAGATTGAAACAATACATGTAAGCAGACCATAGGAAGCCCAACAATAATAAATTATTGTTTGATTCTGTCGTAGAATAGTCTTTAACAAATGACAGAATTCCATTAGGCATTGCAAAGAACAATATAAAGATTTCTTACAATGATGCATGGCCATGTTAAAAACGTAGCACACTTGAGAACACAAGGCTTGCCCTTACTCGTCTTCAAGTTTGTACAGGCAAATTCTTTAATAGAAACTTAAGCACTTTCACCGCGAATTAACGTTTGAGAGAAGAGTAGCCAACCAAAGTACGGTATTCACTATCCTACCTGTAATGTCTGAATAAATTCTCCTAAATGTTTGATGTCCTTTCTTGCATAGCCCAAGAATCTCGTTTGTAGGTTTACTCCCTTTTTCTCAATGAATGCCATTAATTCTTGAAACGTGATCTACGGAAGAAAACAAAATTGATATTTCAATGAAACGAATTTATAGTCAGCCATCACTTTGTTACGATTTTGTCTCCTACACTGCTGTTAAATCCCCCCCCCCCCCCCCCCCCCGGCATTATTTTTGTTCAATGGCTTCTCGTTAGCCTCATTTATCAAGCCTCTCTTACCTCCCCATCTTCGTCTGTATCTAGCTCTTCGAAAGCTGCCTTGTAATCCGCATCAGGACCAAACAACAGCTCTGCATCATCCTTGGTAAACTCTACAGGCTGTATTTGACAAGAAGAATATTTACAATGAATGTCAGGTCAAAATGATTTCAAACTATATTTTGTATTACTTGCATGTATTACCATAACCATTAACAAAGACATTTCAAAGTTTTAGTAGGTGCATACATGTATAAGGCTTATGCATGCCTTTTATTCAAATTTCGACCAGTCGCGAAGAACAAATTTTCGTCACTCTTCCTGATTTTCGTACTTGCGCAACAAATAGTTTTTTTTATAAGCTGGGAAAATGCCAAATGAGAGAAAAAAAATTAAGGAGGAAGGTTAAAACTGGGGATGCATAAAACAGATTACAAACACCACACTTGAAACATTTTACTCACATTTCTTTTTACAATTAAGGGGTCACTTGGGTGAAATATGAATCTTTGCTACTAGTGTTGAAATTACCTCCCTTAGATATTATCTTTGGAAAAGATTATTCACTTACATTCTTAAAGACTCCTCTTAACTCTTTTAAATTAATAATGCTGTCTTCATCTAGATTGTTTCGTTGGAGTTCCTGTAAGTGAGGAATTATCACACATTATTTATTTAATATTATTCATATTGTCTGGCGAGACACCGGCGCAAGCCTCTCTCTTCTCCCCCTCCAAGAATCTTGTGAGGTACATGTATAAGCCCCTGAGTGTCTAAAGTGACTGGACTGAAAGCAAAACATTTACCCACCGCCATAAATCTACCAACAGCTTTCACCATGGTTTGATGTTCTTGGTGCATCATGGCTTGTTGGTGTTGCAATTTAAGTCTTTGCCTGGAAAGTGAAAAGAAAGAATTCATGAATTCACGTGTTCCTGTATCAACTTTGCTAGCTAGCACTGTTTCTGGTAAAGTTAACAGACTTTCTGACTTTCTGACGTACTAATGAGCTAATTGTAATGTGTTTTTTGAAAGTTGCAGCTGACACAAATATCAGATGTACATAAACCATGTAGCTGGGTTTTGAAAATGGGCAATTATTCAAGAACCCCTTCCAAGAAGTGATTTTTTTAGGGTAAACACTTATTTCAAAAAATGCAGTACTTGTAAACGAAACTGGAAAAGTACCCTGTGCAGTCAATTAGAAAAATACCCAACACTGTAAATATTATTAAGTATTATTATCATATTATAATTCAATACTGTTATATGATTATTATATATTAATTACTTTGCAAGTTTGGTGACTGGTGGTTTTGGAGGCTTGTTCCCCTCGCGTTCTGTAAGCAGGGTCTTCATCAACTCTGTCTCAGTATGAGAATACTATAACAAAAGAAACAATACAATTTAGCACTTTATAGAAATAATTATTACTGTTGGTCAGTAGAATTAGCTGTAAGACTAGTGTAACATTAACTTATAATTTGGGCAGTGGATTAATTGCAATCCAAACTCTCATACAATATACTGAAAATATGTTATGTTTTATCACTTACCAAAACTATGCCTAATGTTTTTGAGTTCCATGACCCAAACCTCTCTGACTTTTCAAAGAGTTTTGCAAAGTCTTCAAGAGGTTGTAGTTTCTTGAAAAATGTGTCTTTAGGGTCCATGGACAGCCACCAACCTTGAAACAAGTAAACAAGGTGCATGCATGTCAGCAGGGATGGGACAGATTGAAGGATAGACATCACTGACAGTGTTTTGTACAGTAAAAAAAACAATTTTCTATAAATAAATTATTCCATGGTATGTGCACCCTGATTGGAAGCACTCAGAATATAAAATTTACAAATTAAATACAGAAATTGGTGTAAAATATTGTAAATAGTGTATTGTAAAACACCGAAACCTTGTACTAGTTCATTATTTTTGCCAGAAACTCACAAGGAGTTGAAACATCTAACGCGCGTTCACAGCGTTCGAACATTCAGTTTTGCCAAGTACCATATCTGGCAACACAAAGAGTGTGTATGCGAATGATCTACATGCGTAACGACACACGCAACAAAATTTTCAGTTTTGTGATAAGTCACTTGAATTCCAACCAAAACGCCGTAAATTACTCACAGAAACTAAAGAAATTCATTAGAGTATCAAGTGAAGTTCTCCAGACCACTGAATGACAACATGCGTTGTCTTGTTATGTTTGTCACCGCAGTGTGTTTATTATTTCTACTAACTTGTTCGAATTTATTTGCCGAGGTGTTTGGTTTTACAAGTGGGTTCTTGTTGCATAATTCATTTTCCAAGTTTCAGTGATTTAGCAAAAGAAAAGAGTTCATGTTTAACCACCCGGTTATAAGCTGCTAAGCTTCTTGTTATTATTCGTCACATCGAAGCACTAAATACATACCATCAAATGCATGAATTGGATAGTTACACAGAAGTCCGCCGTCAACATAGACATCTTCATAGTCGTTGTTTATCTCGCGTACACACTGGAACACACCTGAAATGCAATCAAATTATTACCCATAACTAAACTTGTAACTTATTACTTAAATTGATACTAACACTGATGTTAACTTAATAGTTACATGTATAATACATATGCCCAAACATTTATACCAGATATTAACATTGATACCTCACACAGTTGAACTTCTCCTCACAGACACCTCTTTCATACAGACACCTCCCTATTACTGACAGGTCACTTGGTCGAAAAGAAATTTAACCAACATTCACACATATTCTGGCTCTATAACACATACACCTCCATAACAAGCTCAGCTGGCTTTTCTGCCATGCTTTCAATATTAGACCCAGCAGCCGACCAAGCTCTGGCGGGTATTTTGAGGTGAATCACTGGCTTACAGTCAAAACGGATGTTCTTTTGATGGGAACTCTGCAATGTTGTGGTGCAATGTTCCAATATTGATTGGGAGTTTGCTTGAGACAACTTGCAACTTTCAATTCAAATTTGCTCGAGCAAGTTGCCAAGTTCCGGTTTTTGATATTCCTGTATTGAAGGTAATAATCCCACCTTTGTTTCAAAGAAGTAGGAAATAATTGCCCTATGGTCAACTATTTATCAACAGATGAAAAGAAATTAGAGACAGGTTTAGTTAAATCGCCAAACTGGGCAAGTTTGCTTGACGCAACTTGCAACTTTCAATTCAAATTTGCTCTAGCAAGTTCCGGTTTCGCAGTTTGGCAATCTGAACTAAACCTGTGGAATTGTTACGTTCTATACAGGGAAGATGAAAACTAACTTTGCAACTTGCTCAAGCAAATTTGAATTGAAAGTTGCAAGTTGCGTAGAGCAAACTCCCAATCAATATTGGAACATTGCACCACAACATTGCAGAGTTCCCATCAAAAGAACATCCAGTTTGACTGTAAATTCATGCAGCTTCCTACAAAGGTGAGGTATTTACAGCTTCTTATATTGCTCTCTGACAGGTGCTGCACAAGGGCGGCGATCTACTTAAAATCTTATTGAAAGCACTGTTTCTGGCCTGTGTACATGTATTTTCAAAATGCCTGCCTCTCTCTTTTTTTTCTAGTGAAATTTCAGGTGGTGATCAGCTGGTGAATCTAGGCTGTTAGCTACACCCTGCTGTAAAAGTAGTAATATAAATAATGTGTAGTTCCATAAATTATCCATACCCCCCCCCCCCCCCCCCCACCCATAGAAGGAATTCATTCTAAGACTTCCCACCCCTCTGGAAATTGCAATTGAGCTTCATACATTTCCTTAACGTTCCCACCCCCAGGAATTTCCAATCCCTTCCATGAGGAGAGTATGGTCATTTGAGCCACACAATACATGAAATTATTAACTCACCTGGGAGTGCAACTGACATTCTAACAGCTCTTCTTATTGGTGTATTTGGTGTTGTCTTGGGATGAAAATATTCCACTGACATCTGATTCAAATTGGTAACAACTATGCAGAGTTCTTTACCAAATCGTTCCCATACCTGCATGTACATGTATTGAAAATTGGGACATTCCATTTTTTATCTGAACCCCCCCTGTGGAAGGCATATTTCAGTAAGGTCTTAACAGACCCTGTCGGAATCTGGAATTTACAGTAAATGTTGAGTATCGGAATCGCCATTTGGCAATATCTGGGGGTATAGGATTCAAATTTACTTGAACTGGGGTGTCGGAATCACAATTTCACCCTAAACTGGGGTGTCGGAATCGCAATTTTACTCTAAACTGGGGTGTCGGAATTGTAATTTTACCCAATTCTGGGGTGTCGGAATCTGAATTGGGAAAAAAGATACCTGTCGGAATCGTGCCTTCCATAGGGGGGGTGCGGATAAAAAATGGAATGTCCCATTAATTGATTGGGTTGACTCTGAGGCAGGGACAAAAGTTGGACTAGATCGACTTAGATCATTGAAAGAATAAGAATGGCAGCTATAGTGTATTTCAATCGTTCTTGAATAGTTGCTATTCTTATTCAATCAGCAATCTGAGTTGATCTGGTCCGAAATTTGTACTTCCCTTGATTTTGTCAAGTTTACATTGGGATATTTCAAACTTTAACAGGAATATTATTATAATGTTACATCCAACCTGTTTTAGCGCTTTTTAAGCTTTTCATCACCCTTCCTCAGGCCTTGAAACTTGCATAACAACATTATTTTACCTTTTAGATAACCTCAGAAAATTGTCCATATTATTTTAGAAGTGATCTGATTTATGGTTTAAAAGTATGAGGATGAAAGTTTCAGAAACATTGCTGAAAATTCAGTGTGCAACAACTGCAGAAAGCAGACTTTTTACTTATTACCATTATTGACAGCCAACCATAAACCCGGGGGGGGGGGGGGGGGTACTCCCCTAAATTTAGGATAGGGGTGTGCCACGAACGTTCTCAAACCCTGACCCTATCTAAGGATAAAGAAAACGAAAATTAATACCCTTTCTAAGGCCCAAACCTGAAAATTGACACCCTATTCAAGGGGAGGAGAAGCATTGCGTGACGACTCAAATAACGGCTAACCGCGCACGGCAAAGCTCAAATCTTTCAAAATCGCTTTGTTAATACTTAATGACAGATAGTTCAGTTTAAGCAATTTTTTTTCGTTTAGCTGGGCGTTTATTTGAGCTGATAGAATTTAGCTACCCTATCTAAGGATCACACCGGGAACACAATGCCAAAAGGAACGAAAGTGATACCCTATTTAAGGACCGAGAACCTCAAAAAACATACCCTATCCCGTGGCACATACCTATATAGCCCATATATGGGAGTACCCCCCCCCCCCCCCTTCCCCGGCCATAAACAGGCTAACCAGAGTGCTATTCAGGCTCATCGAACCACTATTCAGGCTAATTATTCAGGCTAACCGGAGTGCTATACAGGCTAACCAGAGCACCAGTCTGCAGTCTGCAATTGTCGCACACCACTGAATATTTTGTTCACAAAATAACATCTAACTAATACAATTTGTAAAGTAGGACACAATGTGGCATCATTGACCCTGTTTTAAAGGGGCAACCTCACGGGCCATGCATCTTGAAAAGACTGGCCATTTTTTTCAAGTTTGTCATATATTCCTTATTATAGGAAACAAGACGCCTGTTGGGCGTACACTCCGGCCATTTTAGGGGTTGTAGATTTGCGGTTGAGATCGATGTTGGGGGGTTGATGTGTGTCGAAATGACATGTAGCCGTTCAAATCACTGAAAATCCTTGTTAATCGTTCAGAGTCACAGTGTTTACGCTAATTGAAAGTTGCAGCAGACAACTAAGGGTAACTGGTACGAATTGAGAGAGAAAAGTCCCATTAAGCACATAAAAACAGTCGTTAGCAATAGTCTGTTATTAACCGCGTGTTTGTCAAGCTGCATCCATTTTGTCACGCTTGAGACATTATGGCGTGACGCCATTGCTTTCACGTTATCCCACTCAGTGGTCGTTTGAATGTATTACAGTCTGTAAACGTATCGACTAAAGCGTTACAAATTGTTCTAATTACCATCAACGACACACATAAAAAACAAACTTTGTATTTTATCTGAAGTTTGAAAATGCAGACTCACATTTGATGGAAATTTTCATCAGCCCTTCAATAAAGCCATTTCCTAATGAAATCCGTGAAAGACAAAAGTGTTCGCTCAGTACACAGTGTTCGATCAGTACAGGTTCGCTCACAACACAGTGTTCGCTCCCACAAGGCGGAAGGTATACTCAGTACACAGTGTTCGCTCCAAGGCGGAAGGTTCCCTCAGTACACTGGGATTACGTCACACTATTGCGCAAGAATGCAGAATTCTGGCGACGACTACAGATCAAGCCGAATTTTCAACTCCTGCCCTGGCCCTGAGGGCCTGGGCCGGAGTAATTAACGCGAATTTGGAAAATTCGCGTTAATTTAAGTCGCGTTAATTTTTGTGAGCGTTAATTTCCGTGCCCTTAATTTAGTGGTGCATTAATTTCCGCGCCATTAATTAAGTGGAACGTTAATTTGGATTTGTGTAGCATTGTTTTATCAGGGTGGAGATCCACCGGTATCGTTGGCGCTGAAAACAACGCTCGAAGTAGCAAGATTCATTTGGGTTTTGGATTTTGTTACCTTGTTAACAGTACGTTACAATAAACTTGTTTCTGTTGTCTCTACAAGTTCCGTTTCTTTGTGTGGTCGCGTTAATTTCCTTCATTTTGAAATTTTAGCACCTCTTTCGCGTTAATTTCCTTCATTGGAAAGTAATTTTTCCTTCACTTCGCGTTAATTTAAGTCGCGTTAATTTCCAATACCTTAATTAACATGAGCGTTAATTTCCTATAATAAGGTAATTATAATACATGTATGTCAGAATATTCCTCAGATGTAACTATCTTGTTTATTATCAACTTATTAACTTGTTCGACATTTGTCTACCAGATTTAGAAAGCTAATATTTTGTTGTCTACGATTTGAAAGTTATTCACAAGAGATATGTAAAAAAAATAACTGAATTAGCATGACGCAGTTCTTTTAAGCCCATATTATGTCTTATGCCTCAAAAATTGTGTTTGAAAGAACCCTTACTGGAGATGATCAGGATTACTGTCATTAGTACAATGTATATTGCCACTTCAGTGATTTTTTTTTGTCAATGTTAAACAAAGAACTTATAGAAGGGATGATATTGTCAGCGAGACCACTCGCCTGCAGCCATGGGAATTAATTACTCAAACATTAACTTGACACTAGCTGAAACAAAAGAAAGGTATTATAATTGTAGTATTTGATTTCACTTAAACACATATAGTTACATAGATCACCTTATTTGAGTGTTGATGTGTCTAGCACTGCTAGATAAAGTCATTACAAAACCAAACAGTTAATATCCTCATCCTTAACTTCAGTGATGGTTGTTCAGTAAAATAAAATTAAATGAGCTGACAGTGTCATCATGCAAACCTTGATGAATAGTTTTTCCGAGCAACGTACTAATTTACTCTGACACAACTTTAAAGCTGCATGTATGTACAGCAGCGACTTATCTCCTTAGAAATATGAAATACCGCAGCAATCATATGGCCAGAAATTTTTAATATTTATCGACTCTCACATAACAGCTTTAACTCCTGTGTTTATTGTCACACCTAGTTGCACATGCAACGATTTAAATGCAAATGATACCAGACCTCTTAAAAACAATAAACATTTACGTGTATCAGCCCCAGTTGTGAAGAATTTTTTTAACAAATTTACATATATTTTAGTCACACACACGTGTATATTATACGTATATTGTTAAGGATGTATGACTGACACTTTCCACTGGATACATCACTTTCCAGTGGTTAGCGTAGTACACTGTATGTTATGTTACCATGTACACTTATTATGTAATCCACCGCAGAACAGCTGAACCCAGAATTGTAACTTATTTTTAACTTTTTAATGTAGTGACATGAAAATGCAGTTTTAGTAAAAATTTAAATTTTTATGCAGTTTGCCAGTTAGAAATATTATACAAAACTTTTGCGACAAGTTAATTTTGGAATTTTGGGAGAGTGATTTTTGGAGACACTTAGTTTTCGGGAATTTAGAGATTTTGTTTAACAATTTCTTTTACAGTTAATTGAGTGTCAAATACACTGTAAGCTACATCATACTTTTTTAAGCAACATCAAATTTTTGTGAAAATTTTGTACAGTAAAGAACTGAGGACTTTCCATGGCTATGCTGTTTTAGGCACTGTTTCAATCAAATCTAATCCTGGTCAGAGTCATAAGATTCTCCCAACTAGTACTATGAGAAATGTTTGGAGGCAAGTCAGGAGAACTGACATGCTGACTCACCTCCTTAAAAGTGATATCACCATCTCCTGTCCGCTCTTTAAGCTGTTCACCAAACCATCTCAACATTCTTTTACCCGGATTCCAGCCAAATCCTTTGAGCAAGTTTGGAAGAAGGCTGCAATATCCACAATTATGATCTTTCGGAAGCAAAAGAAAAAAATTTGAAATGGCATATACTCGCACTGTAGTGTGTACTAGCATGGGCAGGGACAAAAGTTGGACCGGACCAACTTTGATCATTGATTTCAATACGAATTAACATTATCGAGTATTTCCTCATTCTTGAATAGCTGCTATTCTTTTGCGAATCAGCGATCTGAGTTGATCCAGTCCGACTTTTGTCCCTGCCCTACTAACACTGTAGCACGGTCCAAAACGCTAGTACATCACTGAAGGTAAGGTAAGTCTGCATATGAGCCTATATGATAGCAGCCTATCAGACAAGTGCTTACATACATCTGCAGTTTCAGTAGCATGAAGTACCTAGCTAGGAATATGTAAGTTATTCTCCCCTGGACGCAAATCCATCGCAAGGTTACCCCTCAGCATTCAATTTGCTAATACCTATTAAGTGCATTAATATACAGCTGGGCAGAGAAAGGCATAACAAAATGATCCAAGACAGGGCTTAAAAACCATGATCCCTCTACACAGAGTCCAGCACACTAGCCATTAGGTCAACACCTATCCCCACCAAGCAACTAACTAGAGCAAAGAATTTTTTTCCCTTCAGAATAAATGTCTGTTTTTCATATAAATGAATGAAGTAAAATAAGTGAGAGACCACACCAGGAGAAATTTTTGGCTGTATAATCTATTTTTGACGGCATTATAAATGTTAATAAATATGTACACTCTCATTGAGCTCACCGACTAAAATTCTTCGTAGATCCTGTTCCAGAAATTCCCTCAGTTCACGAGAGTCATAGCCAAGAGCTATAAGAGTTGCAATGATCGCCCCTGCACTAGCACCAGCCACTCTTTTGATGTTCTTCATGACACCAGCATTTTCTAATACCTATCAGGTGAATAAATGAAAGATTAGCATTTGTGATTGGTCAAGTGGTTTCCCTGTTTGCTGTATGTAAGGTGAAATTTCGAGTTGGATCTAAGCCCAAGTTGAATGCCTGAGCCACTGCTGAATGGTCAACAGCAAATCAATCCCAAACTCCTTGCAATTTTGTTCAGCAGAGGATAGAGTCTGCACTGGGCTAAGTGGACCATACTACAGGAGATTATCTAAGTTATAGATCATTCCTGAAGCATTAAGTAACTAGAAATAATTCTACAGCCAGCTGGATGGGATATTATTGCTAATCCATCGTGCAGCCCTGGTTAACCTTCAGTTGGCCTGTTAGTTGCCTCTCAGTAACAGTACTGCAAGTCTGACGATCTGCAGTCTCTGTTTGTTGCATGCTGAATTTGCAAAAGAATTGTGGCCTCTCCAGTCTAGGATACAAGAATGCATCCCTTGATGGGATATGTTGAAATCGATCAGTTTACTCTCCTCCCCTCTACCTCTCATTAATATTTTGTTAGCTCTCATAGCAGTTTCCATAAGAACCTATTTATACTCCAGAGCCAGTTTTTCAAAATATGGATAACCTAAAAAATATCCTATACCATCCACTGGACAGTGATTTATCCAGTTGATAGTGTTATCCATTCTTTGAACAACTGTCATCTGGACAGAGAATTATCGGCACAGCTGGGAGAGTCAAGTGTCTTGTCCAAGAACACAACACAATGATCCTGGCTACGGCCTCAAATCAGAACACTAGATTCAGAGTCCAGTAAGCTCACTATATATATATATGGCCACTGTGACGCATGCACCTTCAATAACATCATTTGATCCATTTCACTGGTATAATACGAGCATATGAGAGAGTGAACTAATGGTTGTGCACTGGACTCTGGATCGAGTGATTAGTCTTGGTCGGAGCTGTCAAAGTTACTGTTATCTGTTCTTGGCCAAGTCAGTGTTCTCTCACAGTGCCTCTCTAAATCTACCAAAGTGTATCAATGGGAATAGACAAATTTCATTTAATGCTGGGGGTAACCCTGCAATAGAATTGTTTCCCATCCAGGGAAGAATAAAAATATTCCTAAATACTTTATGCTACGGAAAGGGAGAGAGGCTCAATCGGTTTATTAGCCACTTGGCCCGACACAGACTTCCTTATATATAAAGTGCAAAAAATGTGAAAAATATTAACACACTACTGAGAGGATTAAATATAAACTTATGTACATTACATAGTAAATAATATTCAACTTATAAACAACAAAGAAATCACATATCGAGCGCAATGGTAATCTAATCTCAGCGAATAACACATACCCTAAGCTACAAATTACACGCTTAGATTGCATTTATCTTCGCGATCAAAAAACATTAAAACAATTAATACCTTCGATTCATTTTCAGTCTGATTCATAAGTGATAAGTTATAAGCGTAACGCAAGTGGGAAAAACACTTTCTGAATCTCCGATCCCGCAAACTTCGTGAAATGTTCGTTCAACTTGATCCCGACTTCATCTTATGTACACGTCGAATATTGACACACTTTGCCGAACAACAAAGAAACCCTTCGCCTGAGAGCAATTTTTTTTAACAGAGAAAGATTCTATACCGAACAGCTGAGGCGATATTTTCTTTTCTTTCGACAGAAAGCTTAACAGCTACAAAATTATACATTTATTCATTCAATTTTAATTAGTTACTGAACTGCCCACAAGTTTAACAATGAAGTGTTTCACTCAAACCATCAGCACACTATCTTTGAAGGAGTAAATATCGTGTTATCTTGAAGTCAAGATATTTCACAACTTTTTCCGACATCTAAATATATAAACTTAAAATTAGTTCGCACTTATATTTTCCGCAGATTGAGAAGTCTTAGAATAATAGTGGTGTGGATTTTACAACGCTAGCGTTTTGAGGAATCAAAGAGCTAATTTACAATTTGCGAAGGAATTTAACCTTACGATCAACAACTGAATTTTGATTTGTAAAAAAAACGTCGCTGTCAAACAACATAAACTAAGAATAATATCGGGATAAACACAATCCCGGAAGCTCAAATAAGTAATCTGATCAAAGCAAAAGTTCCATGAAAAATTCCTTGTGAACGCGCGGTAGTGAAGGAATCTGTGACCACAATACGTCAAAACAAACGAGCACAAAAACATAAATACAGAAAAAAATACCTGAAGGGCACCGACATATGCCATCCCCTTGTTCCCGCCACCTTCAAAAACCAAATTCTCAAATGGGAAAGAAAATCCCTTGTAGATATCTTCCTCATGCGAAGTGCTTCCTCGCCGGACTCTTTCTGTCGTCTCAGCAGCTTTTAGCGAACCAACACTTCCCAACAACGTCGCCGCTTCGAAGAAACTGTTCGGGTCCAAAGAAGTCGTGGACACTTTCTTCGCTTGTCCATTAAGCATATCATGATGTTTCGCGGTCCCGTTCAGATTCCTATTCGCCATTCGAGGGATATCTGTAGGCTCGATTTTTCTACTCGCATGAAATTTTCTGGACGCAGAGAACTTTCTCCCGGCTGCGTTGATCACCCCATTGGCGTTATGATCAGTTGTTCTGTGCATAGCCGGGGAAACTATCCCACAATGCGCTGCGGAGCACCCGCTGGCATCTGTAAGTAACAAGAGAGCGATTTTCAGAGAGAACATCTTACTAAGGCGCAAAAACATAGCCTAGAGGAGACCTACACAACATCATGATTGGTCAAAATGTGCTGTGCACTGTACGGCTTGGTTCGCATGCAGCGTGTGAGGTCAAGTTCTCTGCTCGATTATGAGGACCGTCAAAAGCGAGATTTCGGAACAGATAACTTAAACTAAATCCTGAATCATGAGCACGCAAGGGACCGCTCGACTGCTCAAGAACAGGGCAAAACGGCAGGAGTAATTTCAACGACAATCTTTTCTTATCCACTCAAATTCGGTATAGCTAACATTTACGAGTTAACGTTATATTAAATGGCACGGCCGTGTTGACACGCTGACGAATAAAACAGTAATTGTCACCTGGTTTAGACCTGATCCAATTCTTTCTTCTTGTGAATTGATACGTTCATTAGTGATAAGTGAAACGCGCTCCAAACACATTCCTGCTAATGTGAAATTACATGGTACATAACGCAAATTAATGCGATGTTACTTGGCCAGAACCCGTCGTGAAGTCGTGTCGAGAGCTGGTATTCTGTGCAGTTTTTGTGATGACCTCCGGACCAATTACCGAAAACATAGACGGGACGATAATTTGAATGACAACACCTGAG
This sequence comes from Meandrina meandrites, assembly GCA_963693305.1. NCBI lineage: Eukaryota > Metazoa > Cnidaria > Anthozoa > Scleractinia > Meandrinidae > Meandrina > Meandrina meandrites. Next base: position 4,588,382 of record OY855908.1, on the reverse strand, counting down.
GTCACAAACAAAAGAGCCGTGATTTATTAGCTAAAATTTTAATGTTGAATAGACTGGTATGTAAACAAGTCGTCATGGAAACACACACATGAGCTGAATGCCGTGTCATCAAAGGCGATCGCATGTTTACCAACTTTACGGACAAACGATTTTTTTTTCGGTGTTTTCAGTCCTGAAAAAATACTCTGTTTTTTTATTGTGGGTGCTACAATAGACCAGGGACAAAAAGCGGTTTGGTTTCTTTTACAATGACATTTCCATTATTCATTGAAGTCTAGGCCTAGGGCGGTGCGGAACAGATTGAATATGACGGGCGATGTGTCGATTTCCGTACATCCTTGTTAATGTACCATTGTGCACAAACTAACAAGTCCGCTCTAGCTAAAATGCTTGAAAGTTGCCTGGGTCTTGTGTGGTTTTTGAATAAAACTCTTTTAAGTACCAATGTTTATCAAAAAGCTTGATTTGCATTGAGGTATGAACTAATAAAAAGAAAGTTATACAACAATATTAACTGCTCTATACCCATGAGTCCAAAACCATTCAATTGAAATCATAAATCTTTCTCGTTTGTTTTCAGTAAGTGCATGACAAAAGAGCAACTGAATAAAGGTTGCTATGACTTGCAGAATCAACAAAGGACAATATTAGTAATCCAAGTAATTTTAGCCCTTGGTAGAGCTTTTGTGTGTGAGTTTATGTTTTCAGAAAAGTTTCGGATCAATTGAATAAATAATATTGAATGCTTTCCCGAGCGCTTTCAAATGTCTTATCAGTTCAAACCCCTTTAAAAGTGCTAATGCGATTAATTTATTTTCCGTTTGTTATAATGGGCGCGCCTTGAAAATGTAACTCTGTGAAGGTTATTTCGAGTTTTCGATCTTAGATAGTGGAACCTACGGAGAATTCAGCATTTCGACCGGAAATAAAGAACTTTACCGCGCACTTTTTTCTGAAAACTGAGAAATAAAAAATAAACCTTTCAACAACAGTATAAATCGATTTTCTGGCTGATATCTTTTGACAAAGAGCCTCTGTAAACATCCGGCTATTTGCTCAACAAATCGGCGAACTTTGAAACAAAAAACAAATTAGTTTGCTTACTGCAAATATCCTCTATTTCCTTTGACATAGCAATTTAGAAATATCCGGCTTTGCGTTGACAATTAGCCAGGCATGTTATCTGAAGGCGGAATCTTTGATCTGCACATTTTAAATTATTTCATTTTAGCGACATTTTGCACTTTTTTTACCTGCGAAATGGATGTATATTTCGACCCTCGTTAAAAACTCGCGAAATCGCCCTCGGAAAGAAACGGTTGATACGTTACCTCATACTGTTTCTAGGCTTTCCATGCATATGTCGATCACTGAATTCCTTTTCCAGCGAAATTTTAACCGGCCTGTTTTTAAGATTTTCAAGAAGAAATTAATACCTGGTAAAATATCTTGGTTCCGTTTCGGAATAGACTGCGAGCAGTCGGTTTTTGTTCGCGAAAATCCTACGAGCGACAAGAAAAGCCGAAAATATGCAATGAGGAACTTTGCGCTTCGATCGCGAGCGATTTTATTATCCCGTAGCACGCTAGGAAAAGAAAGAGACTGCTCGCAGTCTAGTTTCGGAAACAACTGTCCGTTTCGAGGTCATCGGACGCACTTGCCTTCCTATATTCACAAAGGGATTAAATTTTACATCTAAATTTTTAAATTGATGTTACCCTTAGATATACTTTTATCTCAATGTTGATTGGCTGAGCAGCCAACTAATTCACGCATGCGGCTAACCTACGTGCAGGCCAGAACTCGTGCAAGTTATGAAGTGTGTTGAAACGAAATACTCGAGATGTTATTTTTCGCGGATAGGCTGAAAAATCTATGGGTAAGGTCAAGGAGGGACCAGATCGCAATCTTTTTATTCACGGAAAGTTGAAGGTATTTCGTAATTGCGGTGCTAAAGACAAGAACACTCGTGCTATCTGCAGAGATCAATAAAAGCCAGAGACGTCGTGAAGCGCACGGCGCCGAGGCAGCATGACTGGAAGTAAAATCATAAATGGCCGGAAAAGAAAGCTTGTGACTTATCAAGCTGTTTATGGTGTTATATTTAGCCCTCACTATAAGCCGCATACCGCCTCATGCGTCTACTGGCGCGATGAGCCATGAGCCACGTAGAATATAGTGCAGTTTAGCTGTATATGTGTTTTACTGGATTCAGATTTTATTGGATTCCGTTTACTGCATGGTATTCACAACATGTAAACGGTAGCTAGTTGGGAAATTATCTAGATTCGATCAAGACTTAAAGTTTCAAGCAGAAAACATTTACCTAAGTAACATTTTTCCTTGAAAAAAAACATTGGACTGAAAAATGAAAAATTAAATTTTTCAGAACACGAGAGAAGTGCATAGAGAAGCACGAGGCGCAGCTGAGTTCTTAAAATGCTAAGGAAATCGCGCGTGCTCAAACTCCTGACGTAAGCAGCGTGCATTATAACTCGATTAAGCACGCGTGTGACGTAAGCCGCGTGCATAATGGAGCTATAATGAACTCAAATTGACCAATCACAGCGCGCGCAATTAGTCAAGCATTTTGTAAAAGGCCATAAACGTAATGCTCAATAATTTATTTAAATTGTCACACTAGGGTTCCATATTCACAGACAAAACAATGTCAGGACTGTTAGGACCAGCTTCTGTAATTAATAGCGACACATGAAAGTACTGCTCAAGAACTTTATAAATTGAATTCAGGTCCGTCACACATTAGGCGGCTTCATTTACCGACAAAAATAAGTGAAAATGTAAGGTTAACCATCTTATTATAAAGTGCTTTACAAAGTGCGGATAGAAGTGTACGTATATGCTCAGTGGCTTCATTTGAATGCCTACCAAGTAGCTTTTGATTTAAGTGGTCCAAACATTAACGCTGCATTTACCGGCAAAAGAGTAAGAACCATCATTTGCTTTATTTTGTTAAATGCTGATCAGTGCTGTGTTAAAAAGCACGGATGAAAGTTCTGCTCAGTACGTGGCTTCATTTGAATTCGTCATTTTGTGAATTCTTACGAAATAATAGCTTTTAAAATTCGAATACTGTCATAAAATGCTGTAAGAAATGCGTATGGATGAAAGTACATGAAAGTACTGCTCGGTGGCTTTATTTGAATTTAATTGAATACTTATGAAACACTAGTAGCGTTTTAAATTTGCATGGTCGCACATCATAATTAAGGTCCGTTCAGAGGTTTCTTTTCAATGCTTAACAAAAAAAGCAATTCGCCTTGCATTTATTAAGAGCACCAACTGATCTGAAAGCACGGCAATATATAGCTTCATTGGTCGCACAAAGAACCATCTCAATTTCTTCATTTGAATCCAAAAATGTATTACACTTACAACATCTTTAGATCTAGAAGACAGGAAGTGTTAATATTAGAATTATGATTAACTCGTCATTACAGACACCGGATTTGCAAACTTGGGATATAGCTACAATGATCTTCTCTTCCGAACAAGGCGGGAATCTCAAAGGTACGTTGATCGGAAATTCTTGAAATATTGAATTATGTTTCCATTGTTACTGGATAAAAAGCTTTTTAGTTCTATAGATAGTTATCTGGTCTATCTATGGTCACTGTTAATCCCCCGGAACTGGGCGAGTCTCCAAACACAAAGGGTGGATTTTAGGAACCTATACACTTTAGCAGTTTCCGCTGATAATCATGGACGGGGATCATCCTGACTCCGTGATCAGGAAATGATTATAGCAGTCCCGCGTACGTCGGTTAAAAGACAGCTCAGTTTTTTTATCGTGTTTTATCTGTTTATTTGTTGGCTAGTTGTTTTGCTGATATTCGTACCAGCATAGGGTCGAGTTTATCAATTTAGTTCACATCTTTGCATGCCGAACAATCCCATACAGCGTAGTATAAAAAAGTCGAGCCTAAGACTTTCTAGAGCTTTGAAGACCTTGAACTGATACTTCGAAAGCTCTGGATCATGCCGCATTTTATTTATTTAAAGAAACGTCACACTTTTTCACTCTCCTTGTTATTTGTGCGGATAAGAAAAAAACTTACAACTCCACAAAAATGAAAATGCTAAACTTCATCAAACAATGGCTAATAATAAGTAATTCTACTGACCCTTGGTTTAATTTACCAAATTCCTATCAAGATGTGAGATTCTGACATTTAAGATGTCGAGATTTTGCTTGGTCAAGAGTTTTGCCGAAGATCTTTTTACGGGAACCAAATTAGTCTGAAATGTCAGCCGTCTTCTCTTCCTTACCCCCCAGAGGAGGGGCGCGGGCGAGAAGGACCTAAATCTCGCCCGCGCCCCTCCTCTGGGGGGTAAGGAAGAGAAGACGGCTGACATTTCGGCAGACTAGAACCAAATTTATGGCACTACGAAATTGTTGCATACCAGGGTTGCTACTGTGCATTGGTTCAAGCTAGCAGGTTTGCATGAGTCCGTATGTCCGTATATGTAGCCAGAGCTGTGCAAACATGACCTTATGTAAATAGAAATTAAAGTTTTAGACCGACTAGACGTATCATGTGTTTACCTTCCTTTGCGGTTGGGCCAATGCAAGTTTTCATTTTGTTTTATTTAATTCATCCTAGTCTATGAAAACAATCCACATGATCAGTTCTACGCGGATTTGCGTGTCAATTTACACGCACTCTATCTGTGTTAAATTGAAATTAGATGTGGATAACAAAGCATGAAGTGTACATGACTACTACAGTGAGTGGTTTGGCTAGTTTTAAATGCCTTTATGTCTTTAAACTGAGCACAAGTGCTCTCTTCAGGTGAAGAAAGCACTTATGCTTAGAAAAAAAAAACAACAACAAAACAATCAGTTAAGTGTGCACGCACATCAATACCGCGATTGTAGGGCTGCCTTTGAACGATTCTAAAGATTGCCACGATTTGTTGCTGTCCATAAAATGATAGAATTATTACCAACTTACGCTCATCCAGTGATTATCTCTACGTGCCATACTATCTTAACAAAACCGAAGCAGAATCATGGAGAGTTCGCTGAGAGTCACGTTCGCCATAAAACACAAAATTTGATCATTTCACGTTGTTGTGTCACCTACAAAGGACGGCTAAATAATATGCCAAGATGCATAAACACGTGTAGAGAGCCATTCAGTGTTAAGTGCTCGTAAATTTGTTTCAGTAGCGACGTCATCTTTGACATGGTTTTCTCAATGTAAACCCTCTGTGATTCAATTTGCGGTACAGGAATTAGTAGGAATTGCTTAACGTTGTAAGCCAATTTGCCAAACGTGGAAGACATACTTACAAAGTGATATTGCCCAAGATAAAAACTGCTCTCATGAAGTCCGCTATGGAAAATTAAACAAACGTGCATCGGATCACATGAAGTGCCTGCATGATTTTCATCGTCGCAAACTGTTATGAGAGTCTTATTTTACGCAACAGTTGATTGAATTGTCGAGCTTAGTTTTAAAGTCAAGTGTGCCGCATGCATGCATGACTTAATAGCCCTGACTGTCCAACCATAGCAGGGATTTACCGTATAATGTTTTTGTTCTAAAAGAAGAACTTGTGGAATTTCGGCCACTGAATTGGCATTAAGTGTCGCGTAAAAACATTGTTTGAAGGTCAATTTCCGTGGCACGCCAACACTGGTTTGAATTAGCTGGTGCACATCAGAGAGTTGATGACTAAAAGATTTAAAAAGATGTCCTTTGTTTTTGTTAGGAAACCCCCGTGGGAAGCTATATATTAAGGAACATGCATCGCGGTTTCGAAGTTGAGCCTTATTAAGAATAAAAATTTACAAAACACCTCAAAACATAGATTTGTGAAATAAGAATAGAGTTTTTGGATTGCTTGAAAGGCGAACGAGATATTCGCATCATGATCAAACCCAAGTTAAACGGTGGATAAAAAAGGTGGTAAAGGATATTTTCATGACCCATGATCGGCCCATTTCTCGTGAATAGTGATTTCCATAGATGTCGTGAACCTTGATTTTCCAAAATGTTCTCTTTTATTTTCCGTGAAGCGTGAAATATCAATGATATATTTTTTCCTGAATTGTGAAAGGGCTTTTTTATTTTCCGTGAAACGTGATCTATACCCCCCCCCCCCCCCCAACCCTTATCATCGATATACGGCCTTCATGTACCCCCTCCTTTAATCAGTTTCTGGACATCTACAGTAGGGTTAACTGTATTATTACTGCCGTAAAACACGCAGGGCCTTTAAGAGCACGAAACAAAACAACAGGAACACTCGAGAAATGTAAAAAGAAATTAAAGGGGCTTTGTTACGGATTTTAACAGATTTTTGAACAGCCAAAATTTATATTTGTGGCGTAAGAAACCTAAAAATAATGGGCTATTTTTATTAACAATTGCTATAGAAGAGTACTGAAACTGTTAACAAGCATCTTTGGCTGCGGATGGCTTCAATGGAAATGGATTGCAACTTAAAAAATTGACTCTAAACTGTTCCTTTAGATGTTCAAAGATAATGTTTTTCATAGGTCAAGTTGCCTACCACTAATTTCAGAACAGTTTAGAACAAAAATCTGCGAAATCCCAGTGACGTAGCCCCTTTAAACTTGTAGTTTTGTGCAGTATTATTTCTTAGCCACTTCTTGCCTTTTGCATCTATTATTTTACACCACCATTCGTTCACTCAAAACAAACCACGCCTACACGCTCTGATATCGAAAATTCTCCCTTGCTGTGTAAAATTATGATCATTTACTGCTGTTCTGAGATTAGTTAAGTGAAACTTTGGCAAAGTGTGTATAATTATCTGCTGATCCGTTTACTATAACTACACAGATCGTTAGGCTTGAAGTACTGTTTCCGATTTATTCGCCATCTATCATAGTTTACGGCGTTGGTGATAGCTTTCTAAAGGAAATCTGGATCGCACAAAATTAAAGTTTAATTTTGTGATTTCGAGTTTTTCTGTTTGTCGTTGTCATAGCGATATAGATTTACCAAAGATACACCATGCCGTGTAAATTTCATAACGGAAGAAGGCTGCTTTATGAAAATCTGACTAACAAAATAAGTTATGCTCATCCAAAACCGTTTTGAAACATTTTGAAAGGTGCTCAAGTGTTCTTGTAAACAAGGCTAACTCTGCCACAAATTTCACTGGCTTCATCAGAGCATATCATTTGTACTCTAAACGAGTACCGGCTGTACAATACTCTCTGCCACAGAACAATAATTCACATGAATGAAAATTGCTTTCATGCGTAGATAACAACCGAGGGCTTTATTTAGCTCGCTGTTAAATCGGTTACACCGAGGCTATACAAGAGTTTAATAAACTTGAAGTAAATCTAACTTAATTAATTAAGTATTGTACTGTCTTCAAACTCGGAAATTAATATTGTGAGTTGATTGTAGTCTAAAAAGGCAATTATGCACAATAAAGTGTACTTAAACTTAAATACTCTATATTTCTACACTGCCAATTAAGCAGTAATAAGTGGCTGTAGTGGACAAATCAGATCAAGCCGTTTTGTATTCTCACCTTAAATTTCTAGACCGTTCAATCGGAGTTCCTTTCCGCACAACCAGCTTTCTTTAATGCAAGGTACGGCAAGGTAGCTTTGTTTTGCCACAGGGCTGAGTTATTTTCACAACTCTGTGTGAGATTCGTTATGGATCACCACCTTCGCGCATAATTCCATATGTGGACTGAACCGAGATTCCAAACTCGCTCGCGAATGACGTCATTCAGTGAAAGTACGTCACAACTGGGAGCAGTGTTTCTACGTATAATCAACGGATTTGAATAAAACAATCACAAATAAGGTATTTTTTCAACTGCGAACAGTCAATAGGCTTGTCAGACAAATGCGTCACATAGATTGAAAAGGTCAAATGAGAGTCGAGCACATTACTGAACCCAGCCGACAAAAGAGGATTATAATTTAACTGTCGATCGACGACAAGTTATTTTTGGATCGTCATTCGTCAAGAAATGAGCATTTATTAAAAAAAGTCTCTCAACATTCTTCGGTAAAGATATCAAATAAAAAATAATCTGTATAATCGAGAGAAATAATATGGTTCTTTAAGAGCTTTTAAACCCACGAGTTTACATTTGGAGGTTCTGCATTCTCTGGTAAGTCTGCTGACAGGCTAACGTGTGGGTCACGCACGAACGAGACACGCGTGAGAAAATGAGTCTCGTGCTCGCGCGTTAAGCTCGCGCGTGTTACCCAAACGTGGGCATGCTCACAGGCTAAAGATAAGAAGACGTTTACTTTAGGGGAATTTTTATGTCATAAATAACTGAACGAAAGAATTAAGATGTTGTGGAACTTGCGGGGTCCTTGTTTTTAGTGCGTCGAACTCAAGATCGAGTGGTCTGGGCGGCGTCACTGTGCCGTGTTCTTGGAAGTTACTTTCGCATCGCCTTTCTCTACCGCGGAGTAAAAAAATGGTCCTGGCGAACGGATGGGAAATATTCAGGCTGCGATGGACTTGGATCACATTTGGGGAGAGTAGACATAGTTCCTGGGGTCCGTTTCTCGAAGGTCCCGAAACTTTTTGCACCCAGAAAGCCATACCAAAGTCTCAAACCTTATGATTACAAAGCTGTTTAATTCACAGGTTTCTTTCACACAAAGTTTCAGGCCTATACACTTTTCTGTTTTTAAGATACAGATAACTAAAAATGGCTTTGCGGACCCGAAAAGTTTCCGGGGCTTTCGAGAAACGGTCACTTTATCACTCTATGCTACAGAAACCGGCGGTGTTGTGGATCACTTTTAAAACGTAAGAAGAGCCTCGTAATAACTTGCATGAGTGAAATGGCTTACCGAGGCAACGGTCTTAGATAAAATAGTTAAGCTGTGTAGATACCTCTGGACACTAATCTTTCTTTCGTGATTCATCCACTAGTTCTAGCATTAATAAGAGTGTTCCTGCACTATTATCCGAGAAATGTCGCGTGTAATATTGAACTATGAATCAAAGTCAGTGGTCAATGTTACACGCCACATCACTCAGATGTCTCAGTTGTCACAAAAACATGTCCAAAACTGTGGTACTTCCTCAACCATCCATTGTTTACCTAACCATGTCTATGAAAGACAACAATGTCTGCTAGCGCGCTTTTATCATATATAGCGCGCATCATCTCTGGCTCGCTCAATTGCATGCAGGCGTGCTCAAGTGGGTCGTTATTATAAGGCTGAGGGCGTGCGGGATTTGTGTCCGTGTTAGACGTGAGGCATGCGCGAGCGCGAGGCGTGCGCCTGGAAGCAAAACGACGTTCCCAGTCTCGGCGTATCATCATCTTTGTTAGATTTCTCGCGCATAAACACTTATGAATAAAATAAACCAAATTGTGCTCACTTAAAGAGAACCAAAACCCTTCCATAAATCTAAACGGACGACATAAAGCAATTCTAGCTCAATTTTAGCAACAACTATTATTCATTCAAGAACTACTGGCTTTGTGTGTGTATAATAATTCAGAGAATGGATCTCTCTTCGCAAAAGAGTTTGTCGAACATATTGCAACGCACTATCCATTTGATGATGGAGAAAATGAAACATTTATAACTTACAAACATGACAATACTACTTATAGAAATGTTACAACACTGTCTGCAAGAACAGCAATCTCGTTTAATACATTTAATAGCAAGTTAAACATTTAAAAATTCTAATCACACATTTATGCATGTCACTTATTTTTATATAGTATACAAGCAGCATTAACACTCTGCATCACCCGTGTTTTCTCGAAGTACTCCCTTCCTTTCTATAGCTTTTCCCTGTCCTTTGGACGCCACGAAGGATCAAACCAGGTTCTAAACCTGATTTTGAGCAGGCCTGAATCAGGGCAGTGTAACCGATTTTCCAGTCAAGGAAGAATTTTGTTCATTGGTCTACAATGAGCTCATACAATTTGTGTTACTGGCAAAATGAACATGTCTTTTTCAGTCATGAGACAGAATGAGAAAATTCGGTTGGTCTATAAGGAATAACAGATACTATTAGTCTTTGTACATGAAATGCAAGAGCAAAACAAATGAATTTTAAGGTGTTAGTGTTTTTTTGAACTATGTAATTACAGATTAAAAGCACTTAAATAAAATAGCAACTACCCAACCACAGCGACAAGACAATGAAGTGCTGACAATAATGCAGTATAAACTACGTAGCGCCTCGAACTAGATAAATATAGAAAAGTTGTTTTTACGGTGCTGTATAGTCAGATAACATGCTGACATTTCGGCATTACTGCCTCCTTCATGGTACAAAAAACTAATCGGTGAAATGAATTGAGATCTGTACTGATCGGTATTATAATGTTATTTCAGTTCTTTTTTTCATTTTCTTTTAAAACTAAAATCAAGTAAGAAATCAACATGATCGTTGTGATTAACCAATCAATGGTGACTGATTGCAATAAACCGACGGTCCCAACCATAGTCATCTGGTCTGTCCCAGTCTTCGTCGTCCCCGCTGCCCAGCTCACTCAGGTCGCCGACGTCAGAGTCCATTCCTTCGTCTTCGAACGAGTGCGTCTCATCATGAGACAGCGCCGGATTGCTGTCAGCGCGCCTCACGTGATTCGCGATGGTCGTGTGCACGTGTGTTGTCACCGCGGTCGTCGAACCGTGGAAGCCTGGGTTGCTAGTTCCCACGTGACTGCTGTCCACGTTGCCTGATATCACGTGATGTCTGCAAGGAAACATGTGAGCCGTTTGCGAATTGGCTTTTGCCTCAGTTTCAAAATAAGGGTTCTTAATATACCGTCCAAAATACATTAACTGTCAATTTAACTTCCACCGACATCTTTTAGATTAAAATGGGAAAGAGACAAAATAGGCTAACGTGTTTTTGTTGCCACTCAATTTAGATCATGTGATGATTCATTTGGGAGGTTACATGTCTGTTCGTACATACTCCCATGCATGCACTAAGTTGTGTGTGACAAATTGCACAATAGGCTTTTTGCATTAAACGGTCACGTGGTGCACAATTTGCCATGGTGGACGGCAAAAGAATGTAACAGCTACCAAAACAAAGCAAGCAATTTTAACCAGTCAAACGAGTTTTTCTTGTTTTGGATGCCCCAGTGCGTAGCGTAGCTTGCCTTCCAGTGTGGCGCATTTCGTACCATCAGACCGTTAATTGCAAAACAGCCATTATCACTTCCCAAATGAATCATCACGTGGTCTTATTTGGATGGCAACAAGGATGTAAACAAGCTAGCCGATTCCGTCTTTTGGCATTTGAATCAGGCAGGACAAATTAATGGTCATATAGGGCTAAATATGTGAATTATTACATATCTGAGCTATGGGGTGAATGAAAAATCACCGCAGTTAATGTACTCAGACTTCAAGCAGACAGTGACATGGAGAACGTCAGTGCAAGAAGACATGACAGAGGCTAGATGGTGTGATTCAACGGTGGTCATCACACATACAGCACTGGCATTCGTTAGTGACGGCCTTATTTTCTTCTTAGTACGAAGAGGAGTAAATAAGTAAGTTTCTTACATACCTTCGACAGCCTTTTATAGATTTATTATCAAAGTAACGAAAGATAATCGCAGTCATGATCGCAACTTAGGTAGTTGCGAATAGATAATGTCAGCAAGAAAATAAGAGAACTGTTTAATTTTCTTCACTGGTAACTCAGAGGGGAATTGGATAGGTGCAGAATCTCTCTCTTATCTTCCTGTGCCTTTCCTATATTCCTTATTATTTTTCCCCTCATTCTTTAATTAACCAGTCTCTCCTCTAAATAACCCTTACTTTGAGCTGCCTGAGAAGGATGCTGGTCAAGTTTTTAATCGAGCGGGCGTCTTGCAAGCCTTTAAAATGTTTAGCTGCTAAGTCACATGTGCAGAGGTGTAGCAATTACATGTACGATTCTCACCGCGTTCTAGACGCGATGAAGCAAGGTGAGAATGCGTGATTGGTTTCAAATTAGCGACTTACTTGTACGTCATCAAGTGCTTGAGATCAAACTGATGATTATCCGTTCCTTGGACGCCGGGTTCATGGTACACGCGAATACTCGCGTGTTCATGACCGTGCTCTAGGTCCACTTTTCCTATCGTCCTTTCAGTGTACATGTACTTCATCAGGTGACGAAGGTCATAATCGATATTGTCCATTTCCCCAGCTCCCTGATCGGAGTAAGACCTAACAGTACCATGTCCCGCCACTGGTGCCGGTGCCGCTGGGGCTTTGGCTGGCCCTGTCGCCGCATCTACAGTATCCTTCTTGCACCTCCTCCACAGCAGATACAGCCCCAGTAGCAGCAGGCAGATGAGCAGGATCAGAAGAAACGCGAGAATGGCAGGCCAGTTCCATTTTTGTGCCGGTCTTACTTTGGCTGCAGTATTGAAAAGTAATATAAAGCAATTCACATTCTAGCGGTGCTAAACACAATTCTACTATTATGTCCTCAACGAAGCTTTTTTTTTGTAAAGGAATCTCACTCGAAGAAGCCCTTATGTATCGGTAAAATACAAGCCTACCTACCTCCCAAATTCTAGTATTTAGTGTTACAAATATGACGTTTCTATATCTTAGTAATGTCATTAAATTCTTAATGTAATTGTCGCTTTTTAAACTTAAAGGGGGATAAATTAAAAAAATAATAATAACCAGGATTGTAATGAATAATTAGTGAAAAATAAATTAAAATTAACTTAATTTAAGTACTCGAACGATATGCACTTAAATTATTGGTGGGATATATGACAGAAAGGTGGAGCATGTGTGCAAGCTCCAAAAAGACCAAAAAGACGCAAACAACTGCTACTTTCTTTTATTTTACAAAATGTAAATTAAAACAGACCGAGATTTTAGAAGTATTATTAGAATGTTTGTTCACGGTTCGTTTGCGACATGAGCAACCTCGTTGCCAGGTTATACCAAGGCAAAAGCCCTGGGAACGAAGCTGCGATATGAGGAATACTTACGTGGAGCGAAACCCGAGCCTGGAGGTTTTTCATCCGTAGTGCATCGAAGTCCAGTCCAAGTTCCAGCACACTTGCACACGTTAACAAGTGGTGAACTGGCATTGACCACGCAGCTTCCATTGTTAGCGCAGTCTCCCTTTTCGCACGGACACCCGAAAACCACATTCTGGCGTTCGACCTTTACTGGACTTGCTTTGTGGTCGAGGTCCATGCCGTTGAGTCGATTTTGTGGGATACAACCTGGGAATTAACACAGCATAACATGGCAAGTGACGACTTAAATGAGGAAAAAGACCAATCAATGAAAGCTTCTCATGACGTTCCTCTCACTCTTTGGAAAAATAACTTACTGGTTTCTATTGTAATGGCGGATTAGGCCGCAGAGGGTGGTGAGTGAGAGGCGAAGTGAAGATGAGTCCTATTCGTGCGAAAAATAGGGGGGGACAAATGAAGGCGAACCTTCTCGTTCTTAGGGGGAGTGAATGAACGACAAATATTGAGCCAATCAAGCCATATATTTTTCTGCAATGTGTTCAGGGTGATGAGAGTTAGGGCGTAGGGAAGGGGACGTTGCTCCAGGCCGTTCATCTAGACTCGCCATTGGTTTATGATGCTTTAATTATGTTTGACAGGTGAAGTACCATACAGAAAGTCGTGCTAGGATAATGAAAACGAGAAGTGATTAAAAGGCTCATGTATCTAGCTCTTTATTTGTTATCTCTTTTCTGGGTAAATCTGTTCTGTTAACCGCTGTATCAGTTTAGCGCTTTTACTTATGTAAATTATCTCGAGATTATTATTGATCCAGGTCCAAAAGATCCTGCATTCCTCATTGGTTTGTTGCCTTTTTTGTCTTAAGTGTTGATATTAAATTTCTTACCTCCATAAGATTCATCAACATCTTCTTTGGTGTAATTTTTTTCTCCTGCAGTCGTCTGTCTTAACTCAAGTTTCGAACCATAGTCCCCTACAGAACTAAGTTTCCCGCCAACTACCTCCGCGTTCGTGCCAATGGCTGCCGCGTTCGCACCACCGGCCGCTCCGTTTGCATTTTGTTGGCTTCTTCGCTGTAAGATCTGCTGAACGCTTTGGTGACTGCTGTTGCTAAGACGTATTTGGGAAACGCTAACTCCAGCACTTCCAATGACAACTTTCTGAGCACTGGAATTGTAAATGGATCGGATGGCGTGCTTCTGGTACATCCTAATCAGCGTCGCGTTTTTTAACTTCTTGACCGAAACATCGCCTTTACTGTTGATTGTTATCAAACTCACTCCGGACAAAGAACCCGAGAACGAGGAGTACGTCGAGATGAGGCTGCCGCTTGCCGTCTGCACGATAGCTTTCCCGTTGCTTTGCACGATGGCTTGCATTACCTTCAGTGCAGTTAGCCTTCGTATTCCTCCGGAAAACAATGCTCCACCTCCATAATTCATCAGGTGACTTGTTCCACCTGTACTTCCCTCCACTTTACCCGCATAGTCGACTTGTAAGGTGACATAATTCCCCAACCGTTCTACCACGACCGTATGGTATTTGTCATCGGTAATGTTCACGTTCGGAAGTGTGAGTATTTTCGTCCTGCCAGCCAATCGGATCACGCAACGGAGCGATTTATTAAATATCTAGAAGAGAAATTAAAATTATGCATTTTTATGCCAGATATTTATTATTATTATTATTATTATTATTATTATTATCAACAAATCGCCACGATGTCCATATATGGTCAACACGTCCTTGTTTTAAGTCATCCGACATCCGTATATAATAGAGATCCTGCGATGCTTAGCTTGTCAGGATTTGTCCGACTTCTCACAAAATCACCTAGCTGTTAAAATGCGTTTCGATGACAATTTGTTGTATAATAACTCTTGATCGAGTGATCGTCAGGCAATCTTGCAGAATGCCGTCTGATGTGAGTCAGTTCATCAAACGGCCTCGTCGGCTAAGTGTCAGGCGATACTCCGCATAATATATTTCGCATTATTAAAAACTAGCAATGGTATATTGCAATTCCTGAGATTTGATTGGCTAACAGGCAATGGTATATGAGCTCATATACCATTCACCACAAATTTCGTAGCCGATGCGCGTCAACGAAAACAGCTGGGGAGCTCAAATATTGCAATTCTTTTGGGCGTTTTTAATAAAACAATTATTCCACTCGCGCTTGTTGGATATGAGATCGTTATAGCCAACTCGGCGCTACGCGCCTCGTTGGCTATCTACCATCTCATATCCAACGCGCGCTCGTGGAATAATTGTTAAGGATAATTGACTAATTGAACCGGCTTACCTGTGGCCCGGCAGGTAAGAGTAAGACGCCCAAACTAAGCAGATAGACTGTCCAAATGATGTAAGTATGCATATAATATACACGTAATTTTTCCAGGGGTGAAAAATCGTAGGGCTCCAGCTCACTCGCCGGGCCATCACGAGCTAGTTACCAGGACAATGTTCTACTTCTTGTAAATCTCCCTAAAAAAGTCTGCATACGAGCCTAGTGACCCGTCAGGCCGGAACGTATCCCAGTTTCCGTAGCATGAAGCGACTAGGAGTATTTCTACTCCCCCCTGGATGGGATGCTAGTCCATCGCAGGATTACCCCCAGCAGTAAATTCGCCGGTACCCATTTATACACCTGGTAAAGTAACTTTATACACCTGAGTAAAGTAACTTGCCCAAGAACACAACGCAGTGCCCCGGCCAGTGCTCGAACCCGGACCGCCCGATCCGGAGTCCAGCGCGCTAACCATTGGGCCACCGCGCCTCCAAATCTCCCTAAATCTCTCTCATATCCTTTTCCTGCGTCATTTCCCTTTACAAATTAAAATGTAACAAAACTCTGGAAATTTCTATTAGCCACAGGAATACACTACATTTACCCTTCCTAGCCCCTCCTCCTCCCAGTAAGTCTCACTGGCCAGCCCGAGGGAGCCGGCGCTGCGTGTCTTATCTTGAGAACCTGTTAGACCTGTTTACAAGCAGGAAATGTAACGCTGTGCTACCAATACGAGGAAAAATCACACTTACACCAACTCTGAGAAATTCTGTTCCAAGACTGTTAGTGGACAAGAATATAAGGCTGTCGTTAGTACAAGGTTTGGCCTTGACTTTGAGTGCAACGTCAGTAAAGTATTGACTTGTTATTGATTTAGGCGCTGGTGCAACTTCACGTCTACGCCTTGACGACGTTGACGACGACGAAGAGGATGATGACGATGACGATGATGACGACGACGACGACGACGACGACGACGATGACGATGATGATGATGATGATGATGATGATGATGATGATGATGATGATGAGGAGGATGATGATGATGATGATGATGATGACGACGATGATGAGGACGATGACGACCATGATGATACCGAGTACTGCGAGTAACTATTTCCCAAATAGTAATTTCCAATCGTGCCTACATGAAGTAAAACAAAATACAAAAACATAAGGAATCAGTGCAAATTTTAATAAAATGGCTATATAGGAATATAAAGCATCATTTTTTCCTCTTCGAAATTTGAATTTGTTTATCAACTATGCAAAATTATTTCTGGCCTAGACGGTTTGTTCCTTCATTTAGCTTTAAATGCGTCTCTCAAATCAAAGGAGCTGGCTTTGAAACAAGATGAGTAATATAAAATGGGTATGCCTTGACTGCCATTACTTTTCAACAACAACAAGAAGGAAATTTTTCGTCTAGAAATTAACGTTCAAAGGCTCACTTTGTCTTTCCCTCGGCCAGAAACGTTTTGACACTTTACTCTTACAATACTTTGCCTCATCCAGGGGCGCATCCAGAAAAATCAGAAAGAGGGGCCGAAAAAATTTCGGCGACAACGCAACCTTGCCCCATACCCACAACACAAGCCTGATTGCACAATACCGCTCGAAAGACGGTTGGTCGCAATAGTTTTTTGAATAAATCCGAGGGAAAGGGGGGGGGGGGGGGGAGGGAGGAGGGGCGGCCCCCTTGGCCCTCCCTCTAAATCCGCCCATGTCATCACCCTTGAAGGAAAGCCCGGGAGAAGACTGTCAAAAACCTGTTAGACATGTTAAGGAATTCTGCTTCTGTAACAATGCTGTTAAATTCCATTTCAGGGTTGGGCAAACGGTTAAGTTCAGACATACTAGTATTGGGTACAACTCTCTCAGGGGACACTGAACAAACGGTGCACGACAGACATGTGTAGCGTTCTTAAGTAGAGCATGCTTACTTGTCGCACATCCAGTCCCGGAGAATCCTACATCACAGACACAAATACTGGGTTTCTTCAAGAACGGCTCGCAGTAGCCATTGTTATTACAAGACGGGCAGCTTCTAGCTTTCGTGCAACCCGGTGGAGAATTTACCACTTTCAGTGGGTTTTTGAGGTCGTACATGTGTTTGTTGTTGGAAATCTTTCTTATGCAGCCAGTGAAGCCCGTGTAGTTGAGTTTCGGATACGTAATTGTAGGGTTTTCAACGCCTCCGATTTGAAGTGGCCAAAGACTGTTCAAGTAACTGTAAGAAAGATATAGATATTCTGAGTGAGCTTAAAACTTTCCATCTTGGAATTTATCACCATATCGGTCGCGTCACGAGTTTTCCATTCAACTTTATTATATATTTAGGGGCGTCGCCAGGTTTTTTCCAGAGGAACACAATTTTCCAAATGCCCCTCCAAGCTCCCCCTCCCTTCCTCTCAATTTTGTTCACGATATGAGTGTAATGGTGAGGGTATGTTGTAAGTGTAAGCGTTCCTTCTTGATATGAAATGAAAGCTAAATCATAAATTCAGCCAGTTTCCGAATACAACCACAGAGCTAATCCTCTATCTTTCTTCCCTGCAAACTAAAAAGTCTTTAAAGTCCAGTTCCTTATGTTTATAAACATGTATCACGGATATACACATATTTTATTTATTTTTTAGTTTTCGAGTTTTTCAGGTACGCACGTGTGTATGCATGTGCGTACAGGTAGCTACGCTCCTGAACTATTATATCATCTACGTATTATAAAACATTTGGATGCAGAGGACCACGCAACGAAGAATAAAACAGCCGTGCTGGCTTGTCTGTTGCCGGATCTCTTATTAAAGAAATGCTTGTATCAGACGACACGTTAAGTGCAGATAAACCATATTGATCTGTTGATTGCAAGGCTGGTACTAGGCAGAAGGGCAAAATTTATTGGCAATATTCCAATATTTCAACGAGCAGAGCTAGTCTTCTTTAGGGCCAGTACAATAATGTGAAAATCAATCAAATTATTCAATTCACATTATTGTACTGGCGCCGAAGAAGACTAGCTCTGCTAGTTGAAATATTGGCCAATAAATTTTTCCCGTCTGCCGTAGTACCAGCCTTGCAATCAATTTGGTTTTATCTCCGTATCTGTCGTATAATGGGTCCTATTGTGTCTCCTAGTATATAATAGGAATATATCAGGCTTGGTAAATGAACTAATAGATACGTACTAGTTGCTTCCTCTGACATTTCCAGTTATTTTGCAGTCGCTTTCGTCTTCCACCAAGTCATCCCCGAGCTGTATCAAGCGTGCGTTCTTGCAGTGGTCAATTATAACGGTAATGACCTGTGGAAAAAACAAATTCTTTGTTTTACGATTCTGCGACGAAATTTTCACTTTCTTGTTCAATAAGGTGCTGCTTCAAAGGAACCAGGTATCAAGAATGCCTGTCTTGAAATGCAGTAACGCCTAATTGAGACAGGGAAGTTCTGCTATGCACTGATTACACGTCTTTTCGAGCTTGGCACCATTTGCACGTTTTCCCACGCTTGCAACGGTTGTATATTTCTCGCGCTTCGCACACGAGATACTTTCATTGAGATGGTGGTAAACGTGACTTTGAATGAAATTTTAAGAGGTTTAAAGAAGGAATAGAAGAAAGAAAATAATTTTTGGAACACCACCAGACAGTTGACCCCCACGCCAGAGCACCCTAGGTTGTCAGGGGACTGTTTGGGTCTATTAATTTTTAACTTCAAATTCTAATTTCAAATCACATAAAATCTTTAATATTTCTTATTTCTCGAGATTTTACGAAATTTTAAGAAAAACTATCTCTTCCCAAACTTTCCCAAAATCACCCAAAAATTTACAAAACACCGCTAAACATAGCTTTGTGAGATGAGCTGAGGGTTTCGGGAATGGTTGAAACGGGAGCGAGATATTCGCATTAAACCCAAGTTAAGTGGTGGAAAAACGGGCTTTAGGGGAAGCCCCGCCTTAAGTCATCTACGTTTGTTGTTATTTGCCAGATCATGTGATAACGCTTTCTGAAAAACATGCTGCGTCTCAGCGTAACCGTTCGGAAATACAGGGTTACCTTCAATTCCTGGCGAACCTCAACGGAATGCCATTCACCATCGTCCAGCCGAGGACCACGTGACATTGTTAATGTCAAAGACTGGCCTCCTAATGATATTACGACACGGATGTATCCACCATACAGCACAATGACCATGAAATCACGTGACTCACTCATGCCCACTGTCAAAAAGTCAAAAAATAAAAACGCTGTCTCATTTTTCATTGAAATACTTCTTTGAACACACACTTTAGTATCAATCTACACACCTTCCTGTAACGGTCCTTGATAAAGAATAAGTCCATCTGCAACGATAGTAGTGAACTCCAACGTTACCACGTTCCTTTCGTAAGTTGTGAGCCTACTGAGCCAGATGTACGATTCTCCCAGACCTCCGTCGAACGTACGAGTCGTTTCCTCACAGAGAGGTCCGGTCACTAGCCCTTTATTTTTGTGCTTGCACTGGCAAATAAATCCTGAGCAAAATAAAGAGAAAAATAAATACGAAAGAGGTCAATACTTCAGGCGAAATTCAAACGCGCTCGTTGAATCCCATCTAAATGGGGGCTCGAAAAAAATTCGTCCCCCCATCACACATGGACAAATTTGAAGATTTTATTGTCATGACTTTATTACTATTAGTGTTAAGGAGAGGAGCAGGTGGGCTCGCTCTGAACAGGGTTAAAGCGCGTTAGAAACTGATCTTCAGGGAAAAGTCTCTTGTTTCAGCTATTAATGATTCATTCCGCGGGATACAGCCCGGGACAGCATTTTGCGTCTCTAATTTATTTCAGATTTAAATATTAACGGTGAACAATCCGGATGCTCTCGGTTCTTGGTATAGCCTTTACACTGGTGCCACTGAATTGAAATACAATGATACGGCTACAAAGCGTATGGGACCCTGTGCCGTGACTTCTGCTTCAAGATATCAAAAGAAGTGCTGGGAAGGTTGGTTTCCTGTGCAGTGACTTGGGATATGTTATTGGGTATGTTGGTTTCCTGTGCAGTGTTTTAGTTCCTTTTAGATGTGTTGGGTACAGCACTATTAAAATGATGCTAACACTACTCACCATGCGGCTCTACGTCATGGCATATCCCATCATGCAAACAAGGCTTGTCTGCGCATCTTTGAACAGCCATAACACGATTCTTGAAGATGGGCGAGTACTCCGCTTGAAGTTTGACGTCGATGGAAACAAACGTGAGCGAGTTAAATGGCGCAGGATTTTGGCCGTAGTCACCGCTGATGACTGTGAACGTGTTGTAGGCTTTCACTACATTTTTACAAACACCCGTTTTGTTGGTTTCCTTAGCACATGTGTCAATGCCCAACGCACCGATGGTTAAACCTGTAATTCAATGAAATGCAGAGATACAAATATTTAACTTGCTCGTTTTACGTGTTGAAATACCGTAACTTACGAAAATAAGCCCTCCCCCTCACGACAATAAGCTTCCCCCCTCCCAACTATCGCCCATTGAAAATGAGAGCGAGTAGTATAATTGTCTTGGAAGAAACTCACGAGTATTGCAGTCTATACACCACATTATTATGTGCTTTTGAGCCAAAAATAAAACCACGCGATCGTGAAACTCAGCTGTGTCCTCGAATGTGATTGCCTCTCCCACTGTTGACTAATTAACAAACAGATTCCATTTTGCCGTGCGTCTGTTCAGTTATAGATCACAGATCACACTGCTCTTTCTTTTTTGCCTTAAAAATTCATAAAAATGCAGGTTTTGGACTGCAATCCTTTAGGGTTTCTACTAAAACAACTAGCTTACTCGCCCTTGTTTTCTGTAAGCGATAGGCAGCTCGGCTGCACATCGTTGACTATCAGTTCGCTTTAGAAAACTGGTCGAATTGTTAATGAGAGAACACCGGGACAACCAATAAGATTTCCAGATTTCCAATAAAACACGGATGAGTTTGATGAGTTGCTTGCCCTCGTTTTCGCTCCACGTCGTGACTTATCGCTCATAGAACTCAGGCTTGTAGTCGATTTGTTAAATAGAAGGCCTCTGGAGTTGTTTGGTTATGCAATATTAATCAAATGTTCTTAAAATCTTAAAAAGCCGTAATAAATTATATTTTAATTCTATGTTGAAGCTCGATCAGTTGTTCATCAGCAAACTTACCAATTTCTTCAATAGAAGCTTTCTTTTCTACCAGCGTCGTTAGGACCTCTGTTGAGCTCATGTTTTTTACCGCCAGCTGTACATTGATAGATTGTGGATTCTCTATATCAGGTTGTATGCTGAAGATAAAAACACTGCCGTCTCCTTGAAACATAAAAATATTGTTCAAGGTTGTTTCGAGTGTAGAATAGTAGTCACCAACAAAGACAGCTTCTTTGTGGAACTTCACAAACTGCACTGTTGTACTCATGTGCACAGCCGACTCTGAGATATTTCGAACGATGACATTTACAGCAGAAAATACAACCTTAGGCTGCGATGCATCATTTGCATTTTTCTCTATTATGTGCACAAAAAGCCCGTAGTTACCCCTCGGGATGTCTTTTTGTGCTGATAAATGGCCAGTGTTTGCATCAATACTGAAGTAAGAACCTGGGTTTTGGTTTACAATCTTATACCCATTTTGATCCACCTCGAAGTCGTTGTCTTGGTAGTAAACTTTGCCAATGTCACCACCTGCAAAATGTCCATGGTAAGCGTTCAAAATAATCGTCATCGTACCATTGGAAGGCGTGTTGTCGTTTCTGGAGTCGTTAACAGCAATGTACACGACAGTTATATTATTCATAACCGGGTTGCCACTGTCTGTTACTTGCACCCATAGCTTCCATTCCCGCTTGACTTTGTAACTGAATTCATATTTCCCTGAAGAGTAGATTTCAGCCGTGGTGCTGGTCGTTGTCTTCGACTCTATATAGAAATTCCCGTCTACCGTGCCATTGAGTATCTTGTACTCAAACGGAGGTCCGTTTGATGGTTCATCCGGGTCGTAAGCACTGAGTTTCACAACAAACTGCGGTACGTCGACGTCTTCGACAATGCTCCCTAAATAAAGAGGCGGGACGAAATGCGGTCCATTGTCATTAACGTCCAGTACTGTTACCGTCACGACGCAAGTGGTAAAAAGGCCGTCTGCATCTTCTGCTTTTACCTCTAATATGTAGGTATCAACGGCCTCTCGATCTAGAGAGGTGATTGTGTATAACATACCTACACTTGCGTTGTTCGGGTCTGGCTCGACAATGAAGATATCGCTTGGGTCTCCAAACTCAACCGTAAACCACAGTTTCGTCTCGATGGCAACATCAATATCTGTGGTTACCAGACTTAACAAGGAGGTGCCAACGGCTACGTCTTCTTTAACGGAGATGCTATATTCGTCTGGCAGGAACACCGGAGGATGATCATTTGCATCAAGTATGGCGATAAACACCGTCGCAAGCTCTGAAGAGGTCTGTTGTGGAATACCTTGATCTGATACATTTATCTTCAAGGTGTAACTGCGCTTCGTTTCATAATCTAACTCTCCTGAAACCAAAATCTCACCAGTAGCGGGATCGAGGTAAAATGCGTAAGGATCGTTTCCAGAAACGATAGTGAATTCAAGTCGGGCGTTGAAGCCGATATCTTCATCTGAGGCGCTCACTTTTGTGACGGAATATGCGGGAAATGCGTCTTCCGGGACAGAGGCTCTGTACTCCGTGGGATTAAACTTCGGCTTGTGATCGTTGGCATCTTCTACTCTAATGGTGACCGCTGTAGTTCCACTAAGCTGGTTTACTCCTTTATCTGTCGCCCTGATAGTGACGTTGTACTCATTGGCGTCACCTTCCCTGTCAAAAGTCATGGTATTGGTTATTAGACCGGAATCTTTGTCGACTTTAAATAGACCATTGCTATCGTCATCTAGGGAGTACGTTAGATCGGTGTTCCCGTTTTCACGCGGATCATCTTCGTCAACAGCTTGCGCGACGGTCACACTTGTGCCTGGAGGCTTGTTTTCTTCAATTGTGCCAATGTAGGGCGGGTTTGGAAAGTATGGTGCTTGGTCGTTGATATCGAGAACCACAATCTGAAGGAAAGGGAATTGTATAAATATAAAACAGAGTGACTGAGCTTTTCATGACATTAAAGGGAAAAAAATCAATAAAGACGTTTCGATATTAAAAGCTGCATGAGCAATATGACCTTAACCTTCTCGCAGCGTCCTAAAATTAACTTTAACTTTTCGCTGCACCAAACGCCCATGAAAGGACTGTTCAATAGTTTTCGCTTTGTGGGGTGATTTTACTATGATTTTACGCGGTGTTCAAATAGGTTAACACTTTAGACTCTGTAGTTACCCACTCCATCTAGGACTATAGATGGTTACTCCGGTTACTAACGAACTGTCAAAGCAAAAACTGTCGAGGGGAGGCTGGTATTGGTAATACATTAAGCTGCTTCGTGCTTCCTCTAAAACCGGAGTTACATATCTTCGTCACATGTCCTCATTGACTATTTTGGACTTCCAAGTACAACATTACGTGGCTCTTAACTCGATTGACACATCATCACATTTTTTCTTTAGGTTAATAGAATAACCCTTCTTTGGAAGATTTCTTTCCTACTGTTTGGAGAAATGGATGCAAAGCAACCTTACAAGGTCTGAGAAAGTATACACATAGGGCAAACGATAAACCTTCAAGTATTTCTACAGCGACCTTCTTTAACCACAACCGAAATCAACATTTTGAAGCTTGGCCATAACACACCTTAATGCCAGCCACTCCAGTTCTATTCCCATCAGACGCCTTGACCTCGAAATAAAGCACGGGGGTTTCCTCCCTATCCAACAGCCGCCCACTTGTCTTTATTTCCCCAGTCCTTGGCCCAATCGTAAAGTACATCTCGCCCTGTTTGTCTAACGAATAGGAGATCGAGTCTGAAGGTGTGTCTATATCTGTGGCAGTGACGGTGAGCACAAGCCGATTTGCTGGAGTGCCTTCCATTACGGAGCCGTCATAACGGAGCTGAGTAAACACCGGTCGGTTATCGTCGACATCAAGAACCTACAAACCGATGAAAAGAAACCTAAACAGTTGAATGCCTAACTTGGTTTTAAGTTTTAGTTTTAAGCTGCAGTCGTGGCCAAAATGATAAGAAACGCTTTCCTTTCTTGTGACCTTTTCAGGTTGCAAATGGACAAAAAAGCGATATAGGCTCACAACTCACAAACTTTAAAATAGAGAGGTTTTCCCAACCCCTTAAAGAATTGTTTAAGAGCTTGGATGAATTGTGACAACCAGCTTCTGTAACGATGCTGGGGATTAAAGAGGTAGAGAATAAAGAAGCGCTAGCCTTAGCCAACTTAAAACTATGACATTTAACTTTTGGTATTAAAGTTGCAGTTATTTTAGCAGCAATCGTAATACTGCTATAAAATTGCGATAATCCAAAACTCTCTTACTTTGATGATAACACTTGCTGGCGGTTGAGAAGTTCTTCTGCCATCTGTAGAGATGACCTTTAGTTTGTACTCCCTGGTCGTTTCGTAGTCCAACTTGCCGTCGACAACAAACTCTCCTCCCGTCAACAAGCGAAACTCGTGTGCTTCATTCCCATCTGAGATGTAAAAGTGCACCTCGGCGTTAGCACCAACGTCGTTGTCTTTCGCAGTGAAGACGTGTAAAACTTTGCCCAAAGGTGCATTTTCGTTGACGGAAAGAGAGTACTCAGTCGGATCGAAGAACGGGCTATTATCGTTGTCGTCCACTACTATGATTTTAACAGTAACTTTTCTTTCAAGCGGATTACTTCCCTTATTACGCGCTACACAAGTAAGTGTGAGATCTTCTTGACTTACGGACTCGCGATCAAAGGTTTTAGTAGTTCTTATAACGCCCGTATCACGATTGATGGTGAAATAATCACTGGATGGATCAATGGAGTATGTAACCTCTCCTCCCTGGCCTGTGTCTACATCGTGGGCTTGAATGCGCAGGACGTCAGTGTTTGGAGGTGAATTCTCTAGCACTCTGCCCTCATACTCTTCTGTTCCAAAGATAGGGGAGTTGTCGTTGTCATCTATCACATTTATCTGCACAAGACATGTTGAAATGAGATGAGTCTTTTTGTCTTCAGCGGAAAACTGCATGCGGATTATGGAATATTTTTCGTAATCAATAGCTTTGCCCCCGCCGGTTTTGATCACTCCAGTTTCTGGATCAATGCTGAAGAAATCGCGATCTTGTTGTTCTTTTCGATTAACGGATAAAGCTTTGTATAATACCCCATTCGGGGAAACTGCCTCAATTGTGACGATGACGGTACCTGTGAAAGAGTACACAGCACAAAATTAACAAAATTCTTCCAATTCGTGCTATACAAGGTGGTTCTAAACTTATGTGGAATCATTTTAAATGAAAGCTGTTTATCAGTACTTTCACGTGGTACTATTATTTTGTGGATGTAATAAATTTATAACGTTATAGATGAAAACCTGGTATGAAAATTATTGAGCAGTTCTTTTTTATGTGGCCGGTAGTGTACAAGGTGGTTCTCACTTTTAAGGCTATGAATGAAATAATGGTATGTGACCATTCAAATCTGTCAAAAACTTGAACGTGATACGTTAATTATACTGTACTTGGTGGTTCGAACTATCAAGTATGTTCAGTTAACGAAACCTCAGTTTCAAATTTGACTTAGAACTCTACTGTTCACAGATTACCTATTGGTTTCAATTCATTTTCCTGGACTGTGGTGGTATATATTTCTTTGGTGAACTTAGGAGGCGGCACATCCGAAACGAAGATCTCAATCGTTGCTTCACTTGAGGCAGAATCCTCAAAGTTCTGCAGAGTCATGGGCTCCGTATTTGACGCTATGACCTTCAAGACTATCTTTGTTCCTTTAAAAGGCTTTAACGATACTTTGGTCGTTATCTTGCCCTGATCCGAGACCTTAAACTTGTCGTCCGGTTCTAAATGGTATTCCACTTTTCTATTGTTACCAGAATCGGAATCAAACGCGTGGACGGTCATGATGGAAGTGCCAACTGATGCGTCCCACAATACACTTCCTGTGTACTTTTCAATCCTAAAGTAGGGATAGTTGTCATTCACATCTTCGACTGTGACTTTCAGCTTGCAGTATCTGAGAAGTCGCTCGTACTTTTCCCGTCCGTGGCCGCCATCTTCGGCTGCGATAACGACCATGTATTCGGCCTTTTTTTCTCGATCGAATGTCTCGGTGCTTCGTAACACGCCGGTGGAATTGTCAATCTCAAAGCCGTATGCGGCGTAAACGATGCTGTATTCCACCTCGCCATTTTTTCCCCGGTCCTTGTCCGTAGCAACAACCTGAGTCACAAACTCTCCTGCGGGAAGGTTCTCTCCCACTGTGCTATCCTCGCACTTTTCGAATACGGGCCGGTTGTCGTTCTTGTCTTTGATGTAAATGACAACTTTGGTGTCGCCGTAGTTCCCCCCCGGATCCCTTCCTCTGACGATATAAGTGTATTCCCAAGGAGTGCTTGGAAGGCTTTGCTTAAGGGATATGATCCCAGTCTTGGAATCTATTTGAAACGGACCGCTCCCGCTTATAATCTCGTAGCTGGTGACATCGTGGTCAGCGTCCTTGTCAACAACGGCTCCTAATCCGACTCCAACTTCCGCATCTTCGTAAACACCAAACCTGTACTCAGACTCTTTAAAGCGGGGCGGATTATCGTTTGCGTTTGTCACATTTAGTTGGACATATGCCAGAGCGACGTGCGTCGCATTTCTCAAAGTATCAGAAACCTGCACTTTAAAGGTGTGAATTTGCTTGCTTTCGAAATCTAACGACCTCGCGGGTGATATAACACCCGTGTCTGGATCAACAGTAAAATATTCGGTATCTTTGACTGAGTAGGCTAGCTGCCCTGGCGAACAACTGCAGTCCTGGCTACAATCACAATCTGCAGCAGTTGCAGTCAGTATAGGGATTCCTAAAGCCAAGTCCTCTTGTATTGTCGCCGTGTAATATCCTTTTTCAAACACAGGGTAATGATCATTGGCATTTAACACGGAGATCTTTACTTTCACTTTGGAGGTAAGGCCCATGGGGATCAACTCTATTGCTTCGACTAACAGCTCATATTCCGTCGTTTGAGTTTCGTAGTCCAGGAGAACGTTCAGCCTAACATCACCGTTACCAGCAATTTTGAATACGTTACCCGGGTCTCCTTCCAAAATTCTGTATCCCATTCTGCTACCCGAGGCACTCACAGCTTCTATTTTTCCTATTATTGTCCCACCTTTGGCGTCTTCCGGCACTTGTAGCCAGTAACCATCGTCATGAAAGCCAATGAATCTCGGAGGCAATTGACCTACATCTACTCGCACTTTAATAGGGGCGTTTTGACGTCGAGGTATCCCATAATCAAACGGAAGTACCTCTAAGTCATATTGAGACCTCGTTAGAAGACCGTCTACCTCAACACTATCGTCTAATGGGTTGATACCGAATGGAGTGTTATCAGTCGCTAGCTGATAACCTGCAAGTCCATTCGGGCCAGCATCTGCGTCAGAGACTTGAAGCTTGAGAGCCGTAACACCTGGCCGCGAGTTCCCATTTACTCTCCCATGTCTCACCTTCATTTCAAGCTTAGGATCGTTATCATTTACGTCTACGACGGTAATTTCTAGGTCAATGTCATTGACGATAGGACCCGTCGATGTGGAGCCTTTTTCTTGGATTGTCAAAGCGAACGTAGCTTGAGTTTCAAAATCAAGCTTTTCCGCCAGTTTTACTCTGCCTTCCTTGTCGACAGTGAAAAACGTCTTCGTCGGATACAAAATCGACAACTCTCCGCCGGGGATGTATCTAGGAACAAGGGCTATCGTTTTACCGACACGCGTGTCTTCTCGGACCCTTACGGCAAGCGCCTCTTGACCTGCTTGGTAATTAGCTAATGCCAAACGCACAGGTGATTTTACGGAATTCGGGGGACTGGCACCGTCGACTGCTTCCACATTAAATGAGAGTTGAGACAGAGGTTCAGTTGACCGCTTGCCTGGAATAGTATCTCCCAGTGTTCTCTTAGCGCGAATAACGCCCTGGTTGTCAATAGATAAAAAGTCCTCCGCCCCGTCAGATAACTTGTATTCCATGGACGCCTCGTTGTCGAGATCGTACGCTTCTATTTGAGTTACCTCTTCACCTTTTTGGATACCTGATTCCACTTTACGGTCAATCAGTCCAGCGACTGAGTCGATGAAGAATGGAGAGTTGTCATTAATGTCCAGGACATTGATAGTGACTTTCACTTCTGCACTTCTGCCCTTAATGTCCCGTGCTCTCACGTGCAGTTTGTACTGAGGAGACGTCTCATAATCCAGCTCCTGGGCGGTCACTAAATCGCCCGAGAAGGGATCAATCTCAATGACACCATCCTCATTTCCGGACAATATTTCATAAATAACGTACTCCGTGGTTGCTGCAGCCACTGATGCAATCTTACGCCCAGCGGGGATACCCTCCGTTTCGTCAAAACTCAGCGAAGGATCCGGGTACTGAGGGGGTCCATCAGGGGGGAAGACATTGACAACCACCGTGGCCTCATCATTTTTACTTTGATCCTTTTCATCGCAGGCTTGTACAGTTAAAGTAAAAATGTCCTTCCCAGCGGACGCAAGTGACTTATTGCCCAGGGTGATAAGTCCGTTGTCACTGTTGATAGAAAAAATACCGTCCTCGTTGCCATTTGTGATTTTGTAGAATATCAGACTGTTGACGCCACTGTCCAGGTCTGTTGCTGACATTTGAAGCACCTGATATCCCTGTTTAGCGTCTGCTGGTATTGAGGCCTGGTACAAAGAGGATGAGAATCTCGGTACGTTATCGTTGATATCCGTTACTATGATAATTAGCTTGACCATATCTGAAAACAATGAACGACAGCATTGAATGGTTTTGCAGTCTGAGGTACATAACGTTGTTTAAAACAAATGAAAGAATGAATAAATAAATAAAAAATAAAGGGAAATTAACAGTGAACAATCCAAGGAATGGCTATTCGTCCACTGTTTCCAGAAACTGAAATCTAAAAATGTCGGTTTCTGTGAAGGAATGAAATCTGGACACCCCTGCGGAGAAGAACCCTTGGAGCCGGGGATTTCATTTCTAGAATATTATTATTATTATTATAGTTATTTATTATTATTACTACTCTGTGTTGGGGATTATCTAGACTGTACAATCCTTCTTTTCTTCAAAATTTGTGCCGGGGACAGTGCCGGGGGACAAACGCAAATATAGTGAGTGAGTGCTCGCAGTCTAAGCCCGGATTTTCGTGTGTCATTGTAGTACTTGTAGTGAAAATAGCTGTGCCAGACAATTCCTGAAGTACCTAGGTCTACTAGAGGCATGATCTTTCGGCTAATACGACCTTACAACATGATAAAAGTTGGCACGTGATAAATATCCTGTATGTTCCATATCTCCCTATTTGACCCAATAGAACGACAAAAAAATGGTAAGTTGCAACACGTTACAGCAAGAAGCCCAAAAGTAGAAACCACTTTTAATTAATTCACATCCTTTTGTGCAGTCACTATCCAATCAGAAGCCCAGAAAAGCTTCCAGGTCTGTGTGAAAAAAAAGTGAACAAATTTAAAAAGTGGTCACATTTATTTGCGCTTCTTTCTGTAACTGTCCAGAAGAAAAGTACCAATTCACTGCTCACCACTTAACGGAGGCGTTGCGTGGTCCTGCGCCTTGATAAACAGGATATGTTCAGGAACCCTTTCACGATCTAAAGACTTTTTCAGGGTGACCTTACCGCTGCTGGAGTCAACCGCAAACAGGTCTTTGCTATCAGTCCTAACACTCTGTACAATGGAGTAAGTCACTCGGCCGTTCTCGCCCTTGTCTCCATCAGTGGCTGTCAGCTGTTTCAAAACGGAGTTGACTGCTGCGTAGGTGAAGACATTTAAAGCGTCAGTGTTCGAGCTGTTATGCTAATAGGAGCAATGTATTTTGCTGCTCCTTTTATGAAAGAAGAAGGGGAAAGGAATTTCCATGCGAAAGATACGGTGATATTGGTGGAATTTTTAAAATGAACCCGGGAAAGTTAGCAGAAACTTGTTTAGAAGGCATGGCTCAAATGAGATACTAAGATAGACAGCTGAATCGAACTCCTCCTACTCGTTAAAATGAACCCTGGAGGACCCTAATGCATAGGTAGGGCTGTTTTACAGTGCGATTTGAGGGGTATTTGAGTGTTTGCTAAAGCGTCAATGCGATGGACGTATTAAGTAAAGTCTGCATACGAGCCAAGGGGCCCATCAGGCTGGAGATTATCCCGGTTTCCGCAGCATGAAGTGACTAGGAGTATTTCTACTCCCCCCTGGATGGGATGCTAGTCCATCGCAGGGTTACCCCCAGCAGTAAATTCGCCGGTACCCATTTATAGACCTGGGTAGAGAGAGGCACCATGAGAGTGAAGTGTCTTGCCCAAGAATACAACGCAGTGACCCGGCCAGGCCTCGAACCCGGACCGCGTGATCCGGAGTCCAGCGCAGAAACCATTAGGCCACCGCACCTCCCAGGATGAGTAAAGAAATTCTAAAGCATGGACTAACAACAAACCTTGGTTCTCCGGAACCTCTAAGACTACAATCGACTTCTCAAAAGAAGGTGCATGATCATTAGCGTCCTTCAAGTTAACCTTGACAACGGTGGTATCATTTATATCATTAAGGGACACCATAACCGTCAGCTCATACGAGGGCACTTTTTCACGATCCAGGGACTGTGCAACGCTAATAACACCCAAGTAATCGATGCAAAACATCTCGTCAGAATTGCCTTTGATGAAGGTGTACTTTAACAGGGCGGTCGAGTCGCCATACTCCGCTTTAATGTCAATGACACTCGTGCCAACCTTACTGTTCTCGCTTATAGTTTTGACGTATTCGTCCTGTTTGAATGTCGGAGGCTTGCTGATATTTATGACGGTGATCTCAACTGTCGTGTCTTTCCATCTCCCTCCTCCATCTGTAGCTCTCACCACCACCGAGTAACGGCTACCGTCTGAAAATCTGATCACAAAATACCACTTAACGCACACGAATTGACAGAAGGGTAACAGGTACTTAAACTTACACTTACGCTTATACTTATTATGTAGTCTATTCTATGATCCGCTTACAAACATTTGTAATATAATTGAAGAGCCACGTGATCGCCCGCCAATTACCTGACAACATGGCGCGCGGAAAACCAAAAAGAATTGAAAATTTCGCTTAAGATACGATTAATGGCAAATTTAGGTTCTTTGGATGTCTGAGTTATGCCCCTACTGCGGTGGAATAAAGGAAAATTGTTTAGTGAGGTTAATACTTACAGGATTTCTGTGTTGGTCTTGAGTAGGCCCGTATTTGAATTGATCGAGAATGGAATGTTGATGGCAGGATTACTTCCATCCTTGTAAATACTGTACTTCACCGACCCAAAGTTTCCTGTATCCTTATCTGTTGCTTGCAACTGCATGAAAATTAAATATGCATCCTATCAGCACTGAACAGTGAACATTCGAGCAATAAACGCAAAAATAAGGATACCAAAAAGAACTCGTAGCATGGCAACAGTTGAAATACATTAAAAAAACTTTAGAAACTTTAGCTCTCAGGCTCACCCCGCGAGAGAAAAACTGAATTTGAAGTTATCCATATTTTAGGTAAGACGGACTTTTCACGTCAGTTCAAAACAAAACAAAACAAAACAAAACAAAACAAAACAAAACAAAACAAAACAAAACGTGTTTGAAGCATTTTTACAAGGTTTGACATTAAAGGGGCACTGTCACGAGCATAACTTCAAAAATTCAACAGCCCAAAAACATGTTTACACCATTGGAAACCCATTAACAGTGGTCAAGTATTCTTAAAATTACCATATCAGTGTACTGAAGTTAAATATAGAGTGATATCACTGTGATACCATCGGGAGCTTTTGATCTCAACTTGAAAAAGTCAGCCTGACTTTTTCAAGTTCTGTTCTTGTGGTTTGGAAAAATTGATGAAAACTATTTATGGTCACCCTCTTCTTTAGACAATTTGCCAGATATCTTTTCCTTTACGTTCTAGGAGCATTTCCTGCATGGTTGAAGGTACTTAGTTGCAATTTTGGTGCCATTTTACTAAAAAAGCCAAAAAATGTCCGTGACAGTGCCCCTTTAACGTTCTCAAGATTGCTTTAGAATTTAACCACGGGTTCACTTAAAGAAATTAATTTAAGTGAGATTTTTCAAATAGTATACAAAATGTTACCGTGCTCTGAGTAGATTTTTGGTATTTTATTTTTGCTTTTAATTTGGAATCCGTCTTAATTACTCCTTAAAACACCAATATGGATGTTTTTGGCTACCAAAGTCTAACCCCTCATCACGATGACGCAAATATCTCCATACAATTAGAGCGCTGGATTCATTCCCTCTGCAAAAGCTGCCGAGTCCCTCACAGGTTGGAACCCAATATCATCCGGAATTGTCACAGCAAGGTTCCACAGCAGGGTCTGTACCAGAAAACGAAGCTGATAATGAAGCAAAGTCTGACTTCTACTCGAGGCAACTGCGAGTCTTAGATGTAGTTACCAGAAAAGAGCTGACCCAATACTGTTGCTTAGAGATCTATGATAATTTATGTAAATTTGTAATAGCCGATTGTTTGAAAACGTGTTTCAAGAAAGTTTCAGCATGTTACAGAAGGTACGTTGAAATTGGGTTTTTATAAACCAAACAAAACTCAAGCTAGACAAGAAGGGCCTAAAAGGAAAACAAGGATAAAAAGGAAAAAAAGGCATGCCTAGCTTTTATTTATATCGTCTTATTTGCAGATGGTCTTTGAGCGAGAATAAGGTGAGGTGAAAATGTTAAAATTTATATGAATCACATTTTCAAAAACTCAGCTACATTTGCAATTATTTGAACTTATTCACCTGTATAACGTCAGTGGCACTTGGTGTATAGCTATCTATAGCAATCCGAGTAGGTGAGTTATAAACGAGAAACCTGGGACTATTGTCATTTTTATCCTCCACGGTGACATGGCCTTCAACGTCGGCTGTAACATCCGGGGCACTTCCATCAGCAAACTTGAAAGTTGCCCGGATGATTAACTTGTAACTCTTAACATTTTCGTAGTCAAGGCTCTTCGCTAAGGTGACTTTGCCGTTATTCGTATTAATATTAAAAGTGCTATCAAGATTGCCTCCCACAATGGAGTATTTTAAAGTTCCTTTGTCAGAAGCGGGGCGCGAAGCGCTCACGGTAAACACGGAGGAGCCGACGGAAGAGTCTTCGGCAAGAGACGTGCGGTAACTAGGGCTGTCAAATTGCACCGCAACAAACGGTGTACTGTGTACGGAGATTTTTAGCGGCACTTCACTCTCTTTTAGTTGCCTGTTCCCTGGATAAGAGAAATGGCAAAAATTAATATGAGAATCGTTTGACCAGTATTGGTGATAGCGTAGTCGCTGCCTTGGGTATGACAAAAATCCAGTTGGAGTTGGTAAAGGGTTTGGAAAGTGTTAATAATCAAAGAGGCTTCACTTTGTTTTATGAATTCTGACACTTGGTGAAGACAGAAAGGGGTCTGATATATGTTCTTAAATCTGGGGCGGACTAAGTAGTTGTTTTTGACACTTTTTGCCCTTAACTTTTTTTTATTTTTTTTAGTGAATTCGGAAGCACTTTGCAAGCAAAATCTGGTTATCAAAAACAACCATGTCACTGGCAGAGTTCTGTGAAATTAGACATGATCTTTTGGACCTCATGCGAGATTTCAGATAGTAAGCTTTGCTACCTGTTTCTTTGGCCTTGACTTTTAAGTTGAAAACTCTGTTGTTAGGCAACGAGGTTGAAGCGGTTCGAACAACGCCTTGACTGTCGATTTGGAATCTGCCAAAAAGAGGAAACCAAACAACAACAACAAGAGGCATTCAATGGAGATTTAGTGGTGTCTATATTTTTAATGTTCTGACGAGAATCGCCGTCAAGCTTAAAAAGTTTACAGAAGAGTCACCTCTTTGGGAATCTTATCTATATCTTTCTATGTTGGTTTTAGTTCTTGAGACCCATGGCAATTCCCTCAGTGATTTATATATCCAGTGGCGGATCCAGACCTTCAGCTAAGGAAGGGGCCCGCTTGACTATGAATGTTGAATTCTGCGAAGATAATTCCGGCAGTTCAGAGAAAATGCGATCCTTCCGAACAAATAAGGTGGGGGCCCGCCCCTCCCCTGGATCCACCACTGTATATATCCTTTAGTGCTTGAAAACAGATTGATGAGACATTTTAACGTTGACCTTCTAGAGGTATTCTTGTGGGAGACTTTATATCTATGAGCAGAAGTCCATAACTAGAAGTCTACATCTGGTATTGGGGCGCGTGCTATGTCTTTCGCGTGTAGGCTATTTTTAGAAACTGATGTCTCGCGAGAAAATGACGTAACCCACTATTTCGACACGATTGGAGTTCTAAGTTGCGGCCGAATATTTTGGAAAGTGGCAGGTGAAATAAATCAAATCACATCAAAACACTTGACAGGCCATTCTCTTTAATTCTCACATTTCGACAGAAGTAGTATCGTAGATAGTGATTTCAAACGTCTGTTCAGTGGTATTTGAAGGCGAGTGAAAAAGCAACCCGTCGCCGGGTTTCCGTAGACAAACTCACAAAACAAACAGGTCGACTTTTTATAATTTACGAGAGAATTTATGAACAGAAGTTCCCCAAACTTTTAGTAGTTAAGTGTGTCTTTATTTTGTACAGCATATCCTCGTGTTAAAATACTGAACAACATACACAACACAATAGCTGCACACTGCGAAGTGCCCGAGAAGCACAACTTGAATTAAACTTTTGACGGATGTGAATGAAATCATCATTGTTCGATGAATTAAACTCGTATTTCTATTCATATTAAAACAAGTACATTACCTTAGTCAGTCTTTTGTTTTCATGCCGTCCTTATAATTCCAAAAACATGCGAAACTCGCCAAACTTGTCGTTTTCTGTGAATGTTGTTCTCAAACGAATCAAACTTCATTCTGTTCATTCCGCGCTCGATGTTGAGCGCTTCAGGGACCACGGTTTTGTTTTTCAAAATAGCAACGAACCTGTGCCAAAATGCACTTGCTCTCTTAATGCCTGTCCTCATCTTGAGAGTACCATTAATCTTTAGTGTCTTCGCATTTTGAATTTGACTCGGAATTAGTCTATCTTGCCCGCTGCCATTTCGTGTTCTGACTCCAAAACACTGAGGTCCTCTCGCTTATTTGGATGCTCCCAATTTTTACAACTTCGATGCTATCGTCATCGATGAAAGATGGCCTGATGATTCTTGTCCGGACGATTTAATCCTCACAAAACGGAAATTACGATGACCAAGCCGACCAACAAACAGAAATTTCGTAATGCCGTTCGCTCGAGTTCACTCGTCCTCTGCAGTTCTGCTTTTCTTCAAAAATTTGTTCAACCAATCAAAGGCGCGAATTAAAAAATACTTCAATGTGATTGGCTACTTGTTCGCGGCAAAGCTGTTCTAAAAATAGCCTACACGCGAGGAGCGCGAGGTACACGCGAAAGACATATCTCAAAGCCTATTACCAGAGATGTAGACTTCTAGTTATGGACTTCTGCTATGAGCTATGAATGGTACTAATCTCCTATTCTTTATAGTTAAAGACTCGAACTCGGGCCGCTGGATATCCAAGCGGGGATCTACCCCACTAAACCGCAAGCAGCCCGTCAAGCAACCTAAATTATAAAAGTTAACTTAGGCTAACCGGAGTGTTATTTAGGGTAACCGGAGTACTAACTAGTCTAACCGAGCCACAAGTTAATGAATATAGTTATACGATGTGGTATGATTTATCATCAGGTGTCCACCGCCAAAGGGTCGATATCAAAATGTTCTGACCAGCTCGGTACGTTTTTGATCATGAATATAAAACAGCCACCAACCTGCTTCGGTCTCCTGGTGCACCGTCGGACAGAAGCTCGTACACGAAATCAGTTTTCCCCGGGGTATCCCTGTCAGTAGCGGTTACCTGCAACAAACTTGTCCCCGAGTCGGTATCGCTTGCGACAGACGCCCAGTAGGAGGATTGCGTGAACTCAGGGGGGAAGTCATTCGTATCTGTCACTTTGACTGTCACGTCAGCGGTGCCAAATAGATTTGCCTGTCTGACGTGGATAACGCGGACTTTGAATTTAAATTGTCGGCTCGGGCTCTGAATGAAATTCTTAATCGCTTCTAATTGGCATTCCGAGCCTACCCGAAAAACTTTAAAGTGATCGATTACATCTGCAGTTTTGATGTCGTCCAGTGTACATTCAAAATCAGATTCGGATCTGCCTTCTTCTACAAGAGAGAAGCCAAATCCGCTCTTGCCATCGTTGTTACTGACAAGAAGTCTAGTTCCCGGGTCGACGTTTTCCTGAGTTATAACTTCATAGCTCTTTTTCAAGAAGACCGGTGGTCCATCTTCATTTGTGATTCGCACTGTCACAGAAGCGGTTGATGACTGAGAGCTTTTGCTTTTAGCTTCAACTTGAAATCTATAGCCGCTTCTCTCGAGCCTGTAGTCGAATGATTTCGATGCGGTTAGCCTTCCTGTTGGTAGCAACACAAGATGTTATTAAAGGAAGGTCATAATGTATTTTTAGAGACCTTTTAAACAATAGCGATCCTCGCGCGCCATGCCAGTCGTTTTTCTGTCGACGCACTTGCCTCAGATGCATGTTTGTTATGAAATGTCACTGTAGAATTTGAAAAACTGTAGAAGAATAACACTTTGGTGAATTTGAAGCCCTTCACACACGCACAAATTGAAACAGCATAACTCAACTTAAAATGTAAAAGAACGAAAATTCCCTGGGTCCCGGCCTGTGAAAGAATCTGCATGTCTGCGTGAATTTCCTTATTTTACGACCTTTTCGCCGTTTACGAAGGACACATAGTGGCGTCTCCTCCTCTTTTTCAATGAGATTTATTTTTTTGCCAGGCCTCGATGCAATTGCACCAATTAAATTTCGCGTTTATCTTCCCCGAGGGTTAAACACAATTGGCACCTGCAGGGCTCTTTTCATCGAGCTAATAACTTTTTTAATCAAAGTCAATAAGACAATTATTTGTCGGCTCGTGAAATCGTTTAAGTCAGAAATGGAATTATGTTTATGAAGTTGTTTTTTGTTAGGTTTAGACTAGTAGATCATATAGCCTTTGTTAATTTTAATTAACAATAAAAATTCCAAAAGTCTTGACAAACTTGCCTGACTCGATCTTTATGTCACGAAATACACAATTCGCCTCAAAATCTTCATTGCGATTTGGGAATTAAAAATAAATTCATTAACATACGTTGCGGCTCATTTTTAACCTTTTCTTGTTTTAGTGTATGGTAATGTAAGACACTGAATATAAAGCAAAGGAAATACCAAATTGTACCATCTGTAAAGTGAACCGCAACATATACACGATAAAGCACTGATTCATTTCAGTTTAAATAATTTGTACCTGTGGTTTTCGAAGAGAACCCTGACTAGACGCAAGCTTTCTTCTTGATGAATAACACACCCTTTCTAATTTCGGCGTCATGTCATAAAGCGAGATAAGACCTGGGCTTTCTTTTTTCTCTCTCAATTTTTCAATTATTTCATGACGGCCACTAAATCTATTTTTTAAAATTTGCAATCTAATTTTTGTCGCAAGCGTCAATATTATTTTTCAAATAAATCGCTTTCTATAAATAAGTAAAGATATTTTGTAGTCTGAAAATAAAATTCTGATATATTGGTATCTAAGAACGTTTATGTTTTATTAAATCAAAATGGGTGTTTGTCGCGGTTGCTTAACATCTAAGAGGGGTAATTTCTTCTTTGTTCAAAAAATGTCATGATTTAATATGACAAAAACCACATTCAATCTGGCTGTAAGCATAGAAATTTGTCTTTCCTCATATTTAGACGTAGGTTAATTATTTGATCGGTCAAGCAGATTTCAAGTGAAATAATTGTTCACAAAAAACGGTTGCCCTAGAAGGTGTGTAAAGCATTTGAGTAAATAAATCGGCAAGGAAAATATACCTTTCTACAAAGACAGAAATTTTACAGACGTCATATGTTGGGTGCGCAAACTTAGTAAGTAGCTCAGAGGTAAAGTCTGCGTCAAGCTTAGTGACCCATACTGCCGGAGCTAATCACGGTTTCAGTAGCATGAAGCGACTAAGAGTATTTTTTCTCCCCCCTGGTTGGGATCAGCGCTAGTCCATCACAGGGTTACCCCCAGCATCTTTTCGCCGGTACCCATTTATACACCTGGGTGGAGAGAGGCACTGTGAGAGTAAAGTGTCTTGCCCAAGAACACAACGCAGTGCCCCGGCCAGGGCTCGAAGCCGGACCGTTCGATCAGGACTGAGTCCAGCACGCTAACCATTAGGCCACCGCGCCTCCGACACAGACTTGCCCCCACCATAACAGACTTCTGTAAAAGCTGTAACCGCAACCGTGCAGTTTTACAGGGAACGACTAAGCTGGCGATGTTTTTAATCTTAAGGTGGACTTTTCAGCATTCTTTACAGAATTTTTGCAACAGGGTCAATATTAAAAGTAAAAAGAGAAACGTTGTTGGAGGAGCGAAACTAAGAGCTTTCGGGAACGACTTTATTACATTGTAGAAAAGGTTCTTTATGTGCTCAAGTCATGCATTAATAAGATGCTGTGTTAAAATAAAATGGTGTTTTTACCCTTACCTGTGATCTCATTGATCTCAAATTTGCCCGGTGGGTAAGATTTTATTGAATACTCCACTGCTCCGTTACTTCCGGTCGCCGCGATGCACAGTAAATTCTCTACCTTGCCCTGGCCTTCCCGCACCGACACCTCGTACGATTTCGAATTAAATTTGGGAGCGGAATTGTGTGCACTGGTTACATCGATGTTAACAATCGCGTGCGAGGTCTTCCCTCGATCGTCGCTCGCCGTCACATGAAGAAGAAATTTCCTGTCGCCATTTGCCCTGTCGAGCTTTCGTTTCGTTCTAATCACACCTGTACTTGCCTCTATTTTGAACTCGGACGAGCTGGAAGCATCGTAAGTTACAGAAGGGTTGTCTTGATCTATTGCGTGGATTACAGCGACAAAGGTCTCTACTGGGCTACCCTCGGGTACACTGGCGTCATAAACTGGCTCGGTGAAGTCTGGGTA
Source organism: Meandrina meandrites (assembly GCA_963693305.1). Classification (NCBI taxonomy): domain Eukaryota; kingdom Metazoa; phylum Cnidaria; class Anthozoa; order Scleractinia; family Meandrinidae; genus Meandrina; species Meandrina meandrites. Next base: position 4,548,867 of record OY855908.1, on the reverse strand, counting down.
TACATCGTCCACATCTGTGATGTCTATCACGAGGTATAAACGACAATGACGAGGGATTATCTCCTTGTTTCTTGCTTCTATCATCAAATCATACACCGCATGCTTTTCTCTGTCCAGCGGGGCGGCGGTCTTTAGTACACCAGTCGCCTCGTCCAATTTAAAGTATGGCACCGCGGAGCCGAAGATTGCCGAGTATACGACGCCTTTGCTGGAGCTAGAGTCGGAATTCACCGAAGCTTGAAATACAGATTTGCCGACTTCAGTGTTCTCTTTAACCGATATAGCTTGTACGGGATTACTAAATGTAGGATGGTTGTACGGATTATCAACATATTCTACTTCAATTTTTACCTGGGTCTCGGCGTTTTTTGCAGGAGTACCCTGGTCTTCAGCACGCACCGACAAAGAATATGTCTGTATGGCGAGCTCCTTATTCACTGTCAACACACCGCTGTAGGTGTCCAGGTTAAATTCACCAGAAGAGTCGTCGACTAGCGAGTACCGCAGTTCACTGTTGGGTCCGGGAGGATCCTCATCCACTGCGAAGATGACACCAACACTTCCCTTTACCGGAAATGACGTATGAATTGTAAAGTGGTACGACGCTTTAGGGAAGAAAGGTGCACTGTTTTCTTGTTCGGCGTTCTGAGTCGCTGGAAGAGGAAAGTTTTGGATATCTTGAGGTACAGTGATTGTAACAGTAGCCGACGTTTGTTTACTGGGAGTTCCTGCGTCACGCGCCACAACTGTTAGTCGATGGAGACGTTGCGCGCTCTTGGAGTAATCCAACTCGTGGACCAGGGTTATAACTCCCGTGAACGCATTAATCGTAAAAAAGTTCGACAAAGTCTGAAAGAAATAATACGCTTCTCCACTTATTCCCTCGTCTTCGTCTGACGCGTGCACTTTCAGAACTATCATCATGAGTGGGCTGTCTTCGCTTATTGCTTTCTCGTAACTATTTTTGCTAAAAACGGGTGCGTGGTCGTTTACCTCTTCAATCATTATACCGATGGTTGTGCGTGCTGTTAACGGCGGATCCCTCATGTCCTCAGCTTCGACAATCAACGTCATAAAGGGCGTAGTTTTCCCTCGCTTGATAGGCCGGTTCGTCGCTGTTAACCGTAAGAAACTCTTCTCGCCAACGTCGAACTTTTCAACTTTCAGATATCCTCTCTCATTTCCTTTGATGATTTTGTATGCCCTTATTCCCGATTTGTCGCGGTCTTCGGCGTGGCAGTTTTCCAATCCCATGACTATAGTCCCTTCCGGAGAATTTTCTTTAATGGTGCCGTTGTATAAACTAAAAGCGAAAACTGGTGGGAAGTTGTCCGTGTCTTCCACCGTAACTCGTACGGTCGTGGCCAGTCCTCCATTTGTCTCTTTGGAAGATCTACGGACGATAGTGAGGTCATACTGGTTCGCCTTTCCTTTCTCGTAAATCAGAGGTTGGACTGTTGTTATAATGCCTTTCGGGGAGACCTTGAATAAGACAACTGTGTCTAGCGAATCTCCTTTCTGGGCATGCAGCAGCGTATACTCGTCATCGCCAATAGGAAAAGGAAGCTTGTAAACTACGTAGTCCTCTGGCTGCCCTTCCGGCACGGTAACTTCAATTAGATCTTTCCATTCCGCACTCGCGTTAAGGGCCAATTGAAATAAAATTAAAAAGGTGCTGAATTCCGTGATTACAGAGAGCCTCATTTTAAAACTCAAGTCCACAATTGCGTCAGAGCTTATCACCAAATGTTTGCAGCATTCCTAAGGGCAAAGTTTGTAAAAAGCTCAGCCGTTACCGAGGAAAAGATTCCTTTCTAAACGATGCAAACAAATCCTTAGTATTTTACTGCCAGTTGCGTCGTCTCGATAGGGGCAACGCAGGTGACAAAACGTAGAACAATAGCGTAGTAAAATGTTCCAGCGTATTCGTTAGACACCGCTGTGCTAACGTCAAGCAAAATTCCGCGGCAGGCACGCACGGGGAAATGATTGGTCTTCGAAAGACAACTTGCAACGTAAAGCTGGGTTGCTTGCCGGTTTTAGCGTTTCCACGTTATGGTTGCTTCATTAAGTGAAAATAAAATCATGAAAGTTAGGAATTGGTTAGCTTTGTTTATGGTTGGCTTAGACTTAGCAGCTGCCGAGATTTGCGTTGTAGACATTACACCCACCAGTTGTACGCGATGTGGCCGGCAAAATACCGTCGGTGATTGGTTAGGTTTGCTTCACCCCCTATTTTGTGGTAAATCCCTGCTAGCGTAAAGCGTGTAAACAAAGCAGGTGGATCTAATTCCAGACGGAAATAATCATGACGAATGTACAAGCAAAGCTAGGAAATATTCTATAACGAAACTCCCCTTATTGTAACCTTTATTGTATAATTATAAGCTGTTTTAGTTGCGATAACTGCACCTGTATGTTGGCAGAAATCTGAATTAGAATCAAAGCCACTAAACGAAATTAAACAACTAATTAAACCACCTGTTACACTGAATTCCATCTCCTGGATTTTTTTCAATTGAATTTATTTCTTTAAAGCTAACCTACGACACATTTAAAAATCAGGCCTTTTAATTTCTTGCAGCGTTTGCAGAACCAGTGTTTTTGTTGAGGACCCCCTTCCAACTGGCCTGGCAGCATCAAGACGCGTGTTTGCTGTAACGTAGAATGCAGGGTCAATCCTTTGTAGCCTGACTAAGTCGTAGCGCTTGCATTTCATCTGATACTAAGAAAATCACAAAAGCTCCTCAATCTTGACACAGGGAAAAACGACTTCAGTTGCAACAAAGCCAAAAAAACAAAAAAAAAAACAAAGCAAAACAAAGGAAAACAGAAAGCAATCCGAGTTAATTAATTATCACAAACCCTTTATTGACTCTAAGAAAAATACCAGCCTAAGCATAGTCTCATGATATACTTTTCTAGTACCGTTATGATTCCATTTCCTCCTTTAATTTTCTGATGAGTGCACTTTATTATGCTTCCATTTTTCAATCAGTGCCCAGCGGGGTATTAAGTTCATATGTTTTTTTTTTCGAGTTAAGGAAGATTTATTTTCTTTGTTTGAAGTCTATGTTAAATCCACTGGAGAAGGTTTTACCAAGTTCATGGCTTGCAGGTTCGGACACTTTAAAGATGTCCAGGCGTCCTGTCTCCAGTGAACATCATCCCTTGAGCTGCTAAAATTTAATAAACGCCCCGGTACAAATTGAATTTTCATGGCAATGTTCTTTCACCTGCTTTATTCGCATAATTACTATTTCGTGTCGTTTTAATATAACGCCACAAAGTACAGTATTGATGCTGGTTACTCAACCTGAATAGTAATAGTAATAAATAATAATAATTTGCGTGGGAGGTTGCAACCGTAAATTACGTTACTGTAAATTTTAATGCCCTGAGAGTGTACCTATTTCTAGTCTTTTCATAAACTAAAACTACCTGTCAGTGTAACACTTTCTGCTTCTGCGTGAAAAAGCTTTTGAAATAAATTTTGATATGTTTTCATTTTTAGAACGCGATCTGGAATAAGCGCTCTGTGGAGCTTAGTTTGCGTCAGAGTAAAAAAAATTTTTTGTGTGTGAAAATTTAGCGCTGAAAACTTTCTAGTGTCAACGAAACATCGTACTAAGAAACTTAACGTTTAAACCGCCCCAGTTCGCCAAAAAATGAAACTCGCGGCGTTCTTTAGCTGAAACTGCTCATTGGATCCTTGTAAATGGTTATGAAAATTCTAAACGGTTAATCAGTAACTCGACAGGTACCAGCGCTTACAAACAAATTACTACCAGTTTTATGGTTTTACCACCTTAAGTGCTAAACCTCAACAAATGGATTGCGTAACTCGTATATTTGGGTTGTTACCTTCTGTTATTATACCAACCAACCAAGTAATTAGCTTGGAGACAGCGGGAAAGAAAAAAGTAACGCTCATGTAATTTTTTTTATGAGTATAGTAGCTCCCTTTCCCCCACCCCCACAAAATATAAAATCCTCCAGGGTACCCACAACCGAAATGAACCCATTCAGAACTCCAGGGAGCTGAGTACAAATCACTACCGTTACCTCAACCCCCCTACCAACCCCGGAAAGGAGCGACCCTCCAAAAGTGGCGGTAAATTAAGTGACAACTGAAAGCGAGGGACCGCGAACGAAAAGGCTAATACCAAGAAGAAATGGAAAAACTTAACGGGACAACGACATGATAGGATCCACGTTACATTTCTGCGTAGTGCCAGCCTTGCAGTTTATTGTCTTGATAAATGAAGGTTGTGAGCAAATTACGAAAGAAGCGACCATCAGAAAGGAACGACACTCAAAAGCGACCTCAAACGCAACTAGACTTATTGTTAGGAAACAATGTATAAATCAAAATACTGATTAATTCCTCAAAGCATGCCGTGATCGCCTGACATAAGCGATTGCCCGGAAGTTGAGCGTGCGATCCGCCGTGTCGCCCTACAGCCTGCGACCCGAAGAAAATTGCGACCCTCAGAAGCTCAGGGAGGAAAGTTAAGTCCCAGGAAATATTAGTTTTGCAGATTTTGATTACATTTCTCTTTTCACAGTAGCTTGGTGTTTCTGTAGATTTTCGTGAGCTGTATAATTCGGTACAGTTAAAATTCACGAAATCGTAGAATTTTATTTAATTAATAGAAGACCGGAAGTAATTCGTTAAAGTTTGGCGGTTCTACTAAATAAAGTTTCAAGAAATTAAAACAATATTATATATAAACATGTTTTCTTTTCGATGTTAATGAAAAATAATGACTTACTCATTAGCAAGAAACGAGTGAACATGGGGAACATTACATCTCCATAATATGGACACCGTTTGTCCGTATTAACAGGTAAAGGTAAAGTCTGTATATGAGCCTATGAGCTTATCCAGGCTCCGTAGCATGAAGCGACTAGGAGTATTGCTACTCCCCCCTGGATGGGATGCTAGTCCATCGCAGGGTTAACCCCATCAGTAAATTCGCCGGTGCCCATTTATACACCTGGGTGGAGAGAGGCACTATGAGAGTAAAGTATCGCCCAAGAACACAAAGCAGTGCCCAGCCAGTGCTCGAACCCGGACCGCCATATCCGGAGTCCAGCGCAATAACCATTAGGCCACCGCGCCTCCCACAAATACACATTTTCGAACAGCAGAACATTTGGTTTATTTTGTCAAGAGACCATCATGTGGATTAATGAAAATTGGAAAAAAATAATTGAACTAACAGTCCGGCAAATAAAGCAAAAAAAAAAAAACCCACACAAAACAAACGAAGGATTGCAACTGCAGAGCATCTAAGCAGCGGTAATAAACACAAAATGAGAACAAGACGGCGTAATATTTCTTTCTTTTTTCAAGGTAGTTTACTAGGCAGTCCACCTGGGTAGTCCATTTGACAGTCAATTAAGGTAGTCCATTTTGGTAGTGCATCGTGGGGGTCCATTGCCTGGGGGTCAGCGAAATGTAACGACCCCATGCACCGATCCCAACCGCTCACTTCCGCCTTTCTCAGAATGTTATTTGCATGTCGTATAAAAAACACTATTAAATTTTTTCTAAGTAGAGCTATGATCCAACATATATTACCTCGGAGGCGTCTGAGCATGTAGAGTGCTCTCGTTTAATATCTTATATTTACTGTTGTGCTAATTTTGAATATTATTTTGTAGCGAGCGTTCGTACTTTCAGTGTGACAACCCGTCGAGTCGATCAAACCGATCGATCAATTCGAATTAAAATCCAAATGCCGAGTCCGAAGAAGGCGAAATCGTGACGTGTTATTTGTGGATTTCGCGATGAGCGATGACCCTGCAGCTGCACAACTTATTGAAAACGAACCCCAGCAGCAAGTAAGTGGATTTTTATGTACATTTTCACAACTGGTGCGTACATGTTCTTAGCATACGCTTATCTCAGTTAGCGTCGACTCGTATATTTGGGTTGTTACCTTCTGTTATTAAACCAAGGTGTTGTTAGCAATATTATCGCTTAAAAACGGAACACAAAGCTAATGCAAGTTTGATAGTTGAACTGAGCAACTGCTTCACTCTGAGCTTAGCAATACAGTTGCTTACTGACTACAAGTTAACGAGCTAAAATGTTTCCATATTCTCAGTGCAATTTGATTCAAATTCAAGATGGCAGATGGCCTGTGGTAGACGTTAGCACTGCCTTTCAATGTAAACATTGAGGTAAAACTGGCTGACAAAGTGTGTAATATTCCTCTACCACTCTTGCCCAACTTTCGTCAAACAAAAAGTTATTGCCGCCATGTAGACTTAGCTTGCCATTCGGGAGGGGGAAGGATTTCGATGAAACGAAATCTTGTTTTCTTTATTTTATTTTTATTATCATTGCAACACAATAACTAACACTGCAATACAATACTCAATACATTAGTTACATATTTTATTTATTCACTCCAGTTCAGCAAAAATTAAATTAACTTTGGGGAGCCGTTTACATTGTTTTCCCCCCATTTGAAAGTAATAGAAAAGCGTGTAAAACATTCAGGGATGCCCTGAGAACTAAACATCTGAGTCAAAAGCATTAGCTTCATTATATTTATAACAGCTTTGTTTCAAGGTCTTGCACTAAATCCACCGTGCGCAAACGCTCAAGCTATGGACAAGCTGATTGCAACTGAATCAAATTGAGGGGTTGAACATGATTATAGCAGGCGAGAGGAAACGAAAGTTCAGTATATTTCCAATACTTTTCCTGTTGATGTAATTCGTTTTGAACGTAATGTTTACTAAACTTTTCGGCTTATTTTCTTTTTTGTCTCTTTGCTTATTGCCCGAATTCCAAGCATTTCCCCCCCCCCCCCTTGCAGCCCCCCTTGCCCCCCAACCTCGTACGCCTATGGTTACAATACCATACTCCACTCTAATAATACTCACACTACTAAATTACACGACCTTGCTACAAATACTGACATAGTTTTTAGTTTATTTACTTGCATGTGAGATTTTAGCTGCACAATCTATAACTATATCACATTAGCAAACCAGCTTAGTACAGCATACAATATTTTACAACGTTTTGAAAAGAAATCTTGTTTTTTTTTTCCAATGGATTGAACTCTTCATTCAATAGATACTATGACTTTTCAATGAGTTCAATATTTAATCAGGATACGACATTTATTACTGTCAACTCTTTTCTGCCACAGCTTCGCAGAATACTCGCCAACCTGGTTTGTTCCGGTTTTCCAGCAGTTTCTATCCTCTTCCAGTTATTAAGGTTGGGTTCACTGGTGATGTTCTCAATATTTGTGGTCGACTGTACTTTGTACCACGACTCAACAAGTGTGGACTGTACTAACTTCACCGTGTACAACACCACAGGGTGCGATCCGTACTGCTGGAAGACCGTGTGGCTGGGCTGCTCGATTTTAACATCGATCGTATGGATTTGTTTGCTTAATAAAACGTTCCTACACGAGCTAAGGCCAGTCAAAAATAAAATAATATTGAAGTGCCTCGTTCGGAAGCCGTACTTCTGGTCTCTAAACACAACCACAGTTCTTGTAGTCCTCTACGATGTTTTAATAATGGTCCACGATAAAGATGCCAAGATCCATGTGGAATGCCTAGTGGTCCTGTCCAAACTGTGTACTGTGTATGTATTATACCAGTTGAATTTCACGTTTCCTCCTTGCGGGCAAAAACATTTTCGATCTATCTCAATAGCTGCTTATTTCATCACGTTGTCCATTTACGTGTTGGACAATCTCTGTAAGTTTTTAGTGGTGTCAGCACAAGTCGCTTTCAAGTTTTATACGGTTAACCATGACAAGGCCAAACCATTGATCATAATTGACCTAATGTTGATGATAATAAACGCGTCGTTGTACCACAGTTTTCTTCAGTTCTTTTGGCAGAAACTTTTCCGTGGTGAAAAGGATATTCTGAAAGTGGTCAAACAGAAGTTTGTGGATAGTGCAGGCATAAAAGAGAACATAAACAATGGGAATCCAGTGTGAAACAAACAAACAAAAAAACAAACAAACAGATAAACGAACAAAGAAATATCAGCTTTCTTTTTTCTTTTTAATATTTGGCAACCAAGGTACTTTAATTGAACTTGAGTATTCAGCAAGTCCACATATAGTTCCTATATACTAGTAGTAGAAAGTATATTTGCAAGCTTTTTCAAAGAATTTGGTTAATAATTATTAAAGACTTAGTGATTTCGTTTCCTCAGTAAAGACAATTACTAATTCCCAGATGAAGGTTATAAGATAAACTGTAATGCCCATTCTCACTTGTAGACAGGAAAATACTATTAATTGTTGTTTGTCGTTCTGATACAAGAGGGGATGTCAAAAGTATACTTACTGATGTATATTTTATACTGAAATCAAAATCTACAACGGTAATTTGATATAGGGTCAAATGCTAACAAGCATCAAATGCTAACAGTTTGTAAAGAATACCGTCCTTGTAACAAAACACTTGTTTCCAGTGCTGTTCTTAGTCCAGGTCTGGCCCTCTCTCTGTCACCCAACACAAGTGTTGCGTGACAGAGAGAGGGCCAGAACTGGACTAACCTGACTATGAACCAACTTACTTGACTGGTGGCTACTATTTTCACAACCTTTCGGTGGCTGACTAAAAGGCTTCTTCTTCCCTGGACGATAATTTCCCGTGTCATTTTAACTTCGGGTGCATGTTTCAGCCATTTCTTCCACAGGTGACCAAAGGGTACAATGAGAGTTTATATGGATTTAAAATTTAGTTGAAAATGTCTCTTTTGTCTTTGAAAAGGTGCAATTTTCAACTTAATTTCAAACCCATACAAACTCCGTCATTCTACGCTCAATTTTAAATCCCTGCAAACTCCTATCGTATACTTTGGTCACCTGTATCTCTTCAAGCAAAAATGTTGCGATCCCAATATGCGACGGCCATTTTGTTCTGCTTATATAGTAGCATCGCCAAGGTTATGCCGTTCAAGATGGCGCCGAAATGGTACCCCAACGAAACATTCGCCTTGGCTACAAAGGAAACCCAAGAAGTCACAGGAACTAACACAAACTAGGTATCGAACACAATAAGTAATTTAATTCTGCGTACCAAATAAATCGACCGATTTGCAAACTTTCATATGCATGAATGACCACTCAACGTCCACATACGCGTTATTGGGTGTTGTTGAATATTTTTGTTATCATGACGTGCAGTTGGAAAAGAGATAAGATCCTAGTGCTCTCGTATTCCATTACACACCAAGGCGAGTTTCCATGTGCTAATGATTTTCGTGTCTGCAATGATGTTGTTAGCGACTGTTTCGAACAGTAAAATGTTTGCTCTACCTGCGGTTCCTTTGTCCGGGTTGCTTTGAATGGAGCTCGTGCATGCTAACAGTAAATCAATTTAAAAACGCTGTCATGGAATACCGTAAAATTCCGGTTATAAGCCCTGGGCTTATACAACTTCGTAAGGAGTTTTGGGTGGGCTTATAAGCGGAGGGGCTTATATCCGTGGGAGCTTATAAGCGGAATAAGAAAAACGTTTCGAAACAAGCCACGGCAGTGTTGATCGAAATACGTTTTTAAGTTAAAAAGTCATAATAAAGCAACATTTAGCCCTGTTCAGTACTGTCATCCAGCAGAGGGGGGCTTATATCCGGGGGGGAGGGGCTTATTAACCGGATGTGTTTTATTGTTTCCAGGTAGATGGGCCTATAACTGGAGGAGCTTATAAGCGGGGGGCTTATAACCGGAATTTTACGGTACACTGATAAATGGAAAGCAAAAGCAGTTTCAATAAGTTGGATAATGATGGTCAATCATTCATCGCATGTATGCAATTATGTTTTGTCTGAGCAGTATGGTAATGTAATTTCTTTCTTTCTGTCATTCTAGTTAGCTCAATTTATGGTCAATTATGAAGTCACAAATAAGCCCCGGAAAAAATGCAAATAACTCAACTCTTTGTTACCTTGAAACAATGTGCTTGTCTTAAGAGCATTAGTCAGGGAAATTGATGATTGGACAAGCTTGGAAGACATCAAATATGTCCCGTTGTCAAATGAAATGTGTCTTTATTCTTTTGAACAAAAGTGTGGCATGTTTACTTAGGGTCTATTTTAGTTAAAAAGACATTTAATATCCGCTGGAGTTGGTAACAGAACACATTTATCATATTAGGGACACATGCAACATTTCAAGCTTTTTTAGGCAAAGGAGCAGAAATGCTGGATCTGGCTACATGGTTACCGAGCTTTCATTACGGGTGGATAAGTCTGATATTTATCCTAGCAGTGGTCATATATTGGTTGGGTATCTCGGGTTATACTCTAACAAGTCATGTCAAGTCATAAGCGATTGCCCGGAAGTTGCGCATGCGATCCGCCGTATCGCCCGACAGCCTGCGACCCGAAGAAAATTGCGACCCTCAAAAGCTCAGGGACTGATTTTGATTACATCTCTCTTTTCACAGTAGCTTGGTGTTTCTGTAGATTTTCGTGAGCTGTATAATTCGGTACAGTGAAAATTCACGAAATCGTAGAATTTTATTTAATAGAAGACCGGAAGTAATTCGTTAAAGGTAGGCGGTTCTACTAAATAAAGTTTCAAGAAATTAAAACAATACTATATATAAACATGTTTTCCTTCCGATGTTAATGAAAAATAATGACTTACTCATTAACAAGAAACGAGTGAACATAAGGAACATTACATCTCCATAATATGGACACCGTTTGTCCGTATTAACAGGTTCCTCTGTAAATAATAAATAAGAAAAAATAATGATACACATTTGGTTTATTTTCTCAAGAGATTAATGAAAATTGGAAAAATTAATTGAACTAACAGTCGGTAAATAAAGCAAAAAAGAAAACAAGCAAAAAAACAAAACAAAACGAAGGATTGCAACTGCAGAATATCTGAGCAGCGTTAATAAACACAAATTGAGAACAAGATGGCGGATCGCGGTGAATCGATCAAAACAAACAACTAAGGCGTAATATTTCTTTCTTTTTTCAAGGTAGTTTATTCGGTAGTCCATCTAGGTAGTCCATTTGACAGTCAATTAAGGTAGTCCATTTTGGTAGTGCATCGTGGGGTCCATTGCCTAGGGGTCAGCGAAATGTAACGATCCCTCCGATCCCAACCGCTCACTTCCGCCTTTCTCAGAATGTTATTTGCATGTCGTAAACAATATTAATTTTTCCCAAGTAGAGCTACAATCCAACGTATATTACCTCGAAGGCGTCTGAACATGTAGAGTGCTCTTGTTTAATATCTTATATTTACTGGTGTGTTAATAATTTTGAGTATTATTTTGTAGCGAGCGTTCCTACTTCCAGTGTTACAACCTGTCGAGTCGATCAAACCGATCGATCAATTCGAATTAAAATCCAAATGCCGTGTCCGAAGAAGGCGACATCGTGACGTGTTATTTGTGGATTTCGCGATGAACGAAGGCCCCGAAGCTGTAGAACTTAATGAAAACGAACCCCAGCAGCAAGTAAGTGGATTTTTATTTACATTTTCACAACTGGTGCGTACATGTTCTTAGCATACGCTTATCTCAGTTAGCGTCGATGCGAAGTCTTATACTGCCCAGGTGTTGGTAGCAATATCATCGCTTAAATGCGGAACACAAAGCTAATACAAGTTTGATAGTTGAACTGAGCAACTGTTTCACTGTGAGCTTAACAATACAGTTGCTTACTGACTACAAGTTAGCGAGCTAAAATGTTTCCATATTCTCAGTGCAATTTGATTCAAATTCAAGATGGCAGATGGCCTGTGGCAGACGTTAGCACTGCTTTTCAATGTAAACATTGAGGTCAAACTGGCGGACAAAGTGTGTAATATTCCTCTACCCTTCTTGCCCAAGCCTCGTCAAACAAAAAGTTAAGGCCGCCATGTAGACTTAGCTTGCCATTCGGGAGGGGGAAGGATTTCGATGAAACTGAAATCTTGTTTTCTTTAATTTATTTTATTTTTATTATCATTGCAACACAATTACTAACACTGCAATACAATACTCAATACATTAGTTACATATTTTATTTATTCACTCTAGTTCAGCAAATATTAAATTAACTTTGGGGAGCCGTTTACATTGTTTTCCCCCCATTTGAAAGTAATAGAAAAGCGTGTAAAACATTCAGGGATGCCCTGAGAACTAAACATCTGAGTCAAAAGCATTAGCTTCATTACATTTATAACAGCTTTGTTTCAAGGTCTTGCACTAAATCCACCGTGCGCAAAAGCTCAAGCTATGGACAAGCTGATTGCAACTGAATCAATTTGAGGGGTCGAACATGATTATAGCAGGCGAGAGGAAACGAAAGTTCAGTATATTTCCAATACTTTTCCTGTTGATGTAATTCGTTTTGAACGTAATGTTTACTAAACTTTTCGGCTTATTTTCTTTTTTGTCTCTATGCTTATTGCCTGAATTCCAAGCATTTTGCCCCCCCCCCCCCCTCCCTTGCAGCCTCCCTTGCCCCCTCCCCAACCTCGTACGCCTATGGTTACAATACCATACTCCACTCTAATAATACTCACACTACTAAATTACACGACTTTGTTACAAATACTGACATAGTTTTTAGTTTATTTACTTGCATGTGAGATTTTAGCTGCACAATCTACAACGATATCACAGTAGCAAACCAGCTTAGTACAGCATACAATATTTTACAACGTTTTGAAAAGAAATCTTGTTTTTTTTCCAATGGATTGAACTCTTCATTCAATAGCTACTACGACTTTTCAATGAGTTCAATATTTAATCAGGATACGACATTTATTACTGTCAACTCTTTTCTGCCACAGCTTCGCAGAATACTCGCCAACCTGGTTTGTTCCGGTTTTCCAGCAGTTTCTATCCTCTTCCAGTTATTAAGGTTGGGTTCACTGGTGATGTTCTCAATATTTGTGGTCGACTGTACTTTGTACCACGACTCAACAAGTGTGGACTGTACTAACTTCACCGTGTACAACACCACAGGGTGCGATCCGTACTGCTGGAAGACCGTGTGGCTGGGCTGCTCGATTTTAACATCGATCGTGTGGATTTGTTTGCTTAATAAAACGTTCCTACCCGAACTAAGGCCAGTCAGAAATAAAATAATATTGAAGTGCCTCGTTCGGAAGCCGTACTTCTGGTCTCTAAACGCAACAACAGTTCTTGTAGTCCTCTACGATGTTTTAATAATGGTCCACGATAAAGATGCCAAGATCCATGTGGAATGCCTAGTGGTCCTGTCCAAACTGTGTACTCTGTATGTATTATACCAGTTGAATTTTACGTTTCCTCCTTGCAGCCGGCAAAAAGATTTTCGATCTATCTCAATAGCTGCTTATTTCATCACGTTGTCCATTTACGTGTTGGACAATCTCTGTAAGTTTTTAGTGGTGTCAGCACAAGTCGCTTTCAAGTTTTATACGGTTAACCATGACAAGGCCAAACCATTGATCATAATTGACCTAATGTTGATGATAATAAACGCGTCGTTGTACCACAGTTTTCTTCAGTTCTTTTGGCAGAAACTTTTCCGTGGTGAAAAGGATATTCTGAAAGTGGTCAAACAGAAGTTTGTGGATAGTGCAGGCATAAGAGCAAACATAAACAATGGGAATCCAGTGTGAAACAAACAAACAAACAAACAGATAAACGAACAAAGAAATATCAGCTTTCTTTTTTCTTTTTAATATTTGGCAACCAAGGTACTTTAATTGAACTTGAGTATTCAGCAAGTCCACATATAGTTCCTATATACTAGTAGTAGAAAGTATATTTGCAAGCTTTTTCAAAGAATTTGGTTAATAATTATTAAAGACTGAGTGATTTCGTTTCCTCAGTAAAGACAATTACTAATTTCCAGAAGAAGGTTATAAGATAAACTGTAATGCCCATTCTCACTTGTAGATGTTAGTCCACACGCCCAGCAAACGACAAATTACAACAAAACTATTAACTGTTTAATACGCATCGGTAGCGTTTCTCGCCATCTTGGATTACATTCTTCTCGGCCTAGTGCCAGTCCCTTTTGGTTCTATTAAACTAGTTCCAGTTCTCTACATTTCTCCCTCTCTGGAAAAAGATGTTGTCCTCAACATGAACGAATAGACAATAGTCTCTTGTAGGTTATCTCATATAACAGTTCCTTGTACACTTGTATCTCATCCTCGGGCAAACAAAAGTATTCTGGTTGATCAGGCCAGAATAACAGCTTATGTTGCACTAAATGTCACTGTTCTATCTTTTCTGCAGTATCAGAGTCTAATATATAACGCCTTTATCCATAACAATATTCGACTTCCTTGTACAAAGAACATTCCGAGATAGAGAAAAAAAAATCACTTAATAAAACGAGATTGCACCTTTACGCACAAGCAAAATATTATACGAAATTATACAACACCAAAAGGAAACATTTATCAGTCTTATCTTGAATAAACGTAGCTTCAAATCAGTTCCTTTCTTCTGCAGTTAATTACTCCTGGCCTGCTAGTAACACCACACAGGCATAGGATGTATCGGCTGAGCAGATACTGGAAGAGGTTCCACATAGCTGTAAGGTTGCAGAACAGGTTGTAATATCCATGATACTGTGACAGGTTGCCACAACTGCTGTGGATACGATACTGTGATGGCTTGAATTCCTGCTGTGGAGTTGGGTTGAAAAGAGGGTTGTCCCATTACATCATAGGTCATCCTAAGAGGTGGTCTGCTTATACGTTGCGACTGTCTTAGAGGTAAGCTATCTGCAGCCTCATCATCTACCGTACCAAACGGGTCGTCTGGATCTTCTGCTTCTCCCTCTGAACTCCAACTATCAACTTGGCAAGGATCAGTGTCCTGTTCAACTACATGCAACTCTGGAACAATGCCGCAATTATCTTCACATCGATTGCTTGTAGACTCGTAAAATTCTTGGAGTTTGTTAGGTGTTAGGCTAGGAGTGTCCTCGTCATTGGTTCCGGTTGTCTCCTTTTGTGAAGCCTGCTGCCTGTTGGTCCGCCCAGACACTGTATGGCGACTCCTGGATGACTTAAGTTGGGTCTCAACAGGTAAGTATGAACATGGTAATAGCAGGTTACGATGCAGTACTCTTGACCTTCCATTTCCAGTCTCTGGTTTTACTTCATAAACTGGCATATCCTTCCTCTTCTGAGTTACAACATAGATTTCTTGCTCCCAGTAAGGTCGTAGCTTTCCCGGGCCACCACGCTCAGTCAAGTTCCGTACAAGAACACGATCTCCTTCGCACAGCGTAGTGTGTCTGACTTTCTTGTCATACTGTTGCTTCCCCATGTCTGCACTTTTCTTTGCATGAGCAGAGGCCAAATCATAAGCTTCCTTCATTGCTCGTCGCCAGTTTCTGACATATTCAGGATATGTAGAATATCCCTCTGGAGGTTTTAAGCCAAACATTAAGTCAATAGGCAGTCTCGGGGCTCTACCAAATAGCAGATAGAATGGTGAAAATCCAGTAGAGTCGTGACGAGTACAATTATATGCATGGACTACCTTATTGAGGTGGTCGCGCCAGCGGGATTTCTGTTTCTCTGGTAAGGCTCTCAGCATCGATAGGAGCGTTCGGTTGAACCTTTCTACCTGGCCATTCCCCTGCGGGTGATAGGGTGTTGTCCGGGAATGTTTTATCCCACTCAGTTTTTCAAGGTTGTAGAAGAGCTTGTTTTCGAATTCTCCACCCTGGTCATGATGGATGGTTTCTGGGAATCCAAATCTCATGATGAAGTCATTATACAGTTTATCGGCTGCAGTCTTTGCAGACTTATCACGGGTAGCATACGCTTGAGCAAATCTGGTGTAGTGATCCATGATCACCAATATATACTGGTATCCGCCCGAGCTTGGTTCAAGATGAACGAAATCCATGGAGACAAGTTGGAAAGGCGCTGTAGAAATGATAGGCTGAAGTGGTGCATTAACGTGAGTTGCAGGTTTTCGTTGTTTCAGGCAACGGCACACTTTTGTGACATAATGGGTTATGTCTGCCCTCATAAATGGCCAATAGAAACGTTCTCTAGCTAGTTCCACTACTCTGTCTGCGCCCAGGTGCCCCATTTTTTCATGTAGCTCTTCATACACCCGTTTGTGATATTTCTTGGGTAAGACCATTCGATCTCTAGATCCAGATTTGTGATAAAGTATTCCATCTCCAGCAATGAACAGTTTGTTCCATTCGTGTACAAGCTGTCGTACAGTAGCTGACTCCTTCTGTCTTTCCTGATAGGTGGGACGTTGTCCAACTTGCATAAAGTGCAAAACGCGAGCAATTGTTGGATCTTCTCGTTGGGCTGCGATAAGTTCATTATTTGACATAGTTGGAATGTCACCACACGCTTCCTTTAGCATATCAGGCACTGCTGTGAGAGATGACAACCAAGCAGTCTGAACAGTGTTGGTTTCATGGATTGAGGATGTGACGGCATCTAAAACATCTTGATTGACTATCTCTGAACAACTTTTCATGTAGTCCTCGAAGCTGATTGGCATTCGAGACAGGGTGTCGGCATCCGCGTTGGCTCTTCCTGGTCGATACCTGATGTCAAAGTGGAAGTCCGCTAGTTCATTAACCCACCGCAAACCAGTAGCATTCAGTTTTGCTGATGTTAAGATGTATGTCAAGGGGTTATTATCTGTGAAAACAGTAAACTTTGGAGAGTAGTAAAGGTAATCACGGAAATGGTCAGTCACTGCCCATTTTAGAGCCAAAAACTCAAGTTTGCCTGCGTGAAGGTGGTACTTCTTTTCAGCTGGTGACAGTGCTCGTGAAGCATAAGCAATAACTCTCATGACTCCATCCTGGTTTTGGTACAACACTGCCCCAAGACCATCTTTACTTGCATCAGTGTGGAGAGTGAATGGTTTTGAGAAATCGGGATAAGCCATGACAGGTGGATTGCTGAGGTGTTGCACCAACTTCTCAAGGGCGAGTTGCTGTTCCCTTCTCCAACAGATTGGTGTCTTTGAGGGTGGTTGTCCATCTTTTTCTGTGGTAGTTAGCAGGTCATATATTGGTTTTGCAACTTTGGCAAAGTTCTTAATGTACCTTCGGTAGTAACTTAATATTCCAGCAAGCTGTCTCACTTCACCAACAGTTCTGGGTGATGCTTCCTTTAACTCCTCAATAGCCTTGACACACCCTGGGTCCATTCGGTAACCATCACCTGACACAACTCTTCCAAGAAACTGGACCTCACGTTTAAACAAACTACATTTACGCGGTTTCAACTTGACCCCATGTTCACGTAACCTTCGCAATACTGTCCTCAGATGCTCAACATGTTCCTCAAAGGTACTACTAAATACTATGATGTCATCAAGGTATGGTATGGCCACTTTGTCCCTCAGTTCACCCAAACACCGTTCCATAAACCGCTGGAAATTTGCAGGCGCATTCATCAATCCAAATGGGATCCTAACCCATTCATACAGTCCCCAAGGTGTAATGAATGCAGTGGCTGCTCTACTTTCCTTGCTTACAAATCCCTGATGATATGCCTTGCCCTGATCAAGAACACTGAACCAAGTTTTTCCACCAAGACTATCCAGGGTTTCTTGGACTCTAGGGATAGGATGTCGGTCAGCAATGGTCTTGCGGTTAAGTTCTCGGTAGTCAATGCATAGCCTTAGTGACCCATCTTTCTTTCGGACACAGACAACTGGAGAGGAATATGGAGATTTGGAGTCAGTTATGAAATTCTGGTTCAGCAGGTCTTCAATGTACTGTTTCACCTCTGGGTACAATGGTCGAGGGATTGATGTGTACTTCTTTTGCACTGGCTGGTTATCCTTCAGGTTAATCTCCATTTCCAGATCAGAAATGCAACCAATGTCTTCTTCGCTAGATGAGAATGACTCACACTCTTCCCTCAGCATTGTCTCAGCCACAACTCGCTGGTCATGATTCAAGCCATTGAGGTCAACTGCTGGGAGAGGGTTTTTGCTTTCTCCATCTTGCTGCCCAGAGGGGGTCGACCTTGTTGATCCCTGAGTTTCATGTTTCTTAAGATGTTGATGGTCAGTCTGGGTACTGCATTCACTAAGCCTAACGTCTGCCGCAGTCACTGATTTAACTGCCTGAAGAAATCCTAACGAGCTGCGGCTCTTAAGCGCAATGTCATGATCTGTCCCATTGTACACAACAACTTGCACCCGAGATGATTTTCCTGGTTTGATGTTTAACAAAGTCTCATTAACTTCTAAGCCCTCTGGCAACTGTGCTAATTTATCTGGCTCAAACAGCACTGGTGTTTGCTTGTGCACAGGTCCTGTATTTGCACGGCAACTGACAGCAATTGTGCTATGCTTGGGTATGATCACATCTTTCCTTCCAGTTCTCACTTTACAAATGGCATCTGAACTTGAACTCTGAATGAAGCTTACTAGGGCATCTAATTTTGTCTTATCTTTTCCAGGAAAACTCTTGTAAATTGTTGCCTTTGGATTCTGATCCTGGCTTAATAGTTCTTCAATTACATTGTACCCCAGAATAGGACAGTCTAATTTTTCGGATGCTACTAGGAAAGGCACTAACAGTTCTTCTTGATTACTATCACTGCTGGAAGCGGTTAACTTCACTCTGACTTCCGCCCACCCAATGTAGGGTACCTTAGTCCCATTTACTGCTGTTAAATTTAGATTTGTATCCAGGAGCTCTGACAACTGTCTAATGGCTACTTGTCCTAAGTGTTGCTGGAGTAATTCAACTGATATTATTGATACCTGGGCACCAGTGTCCCATAACACGTCACATTCACAGTCATCGAGCAAACACTTTACCATACACTTCTTTCCAACTAGGCCAATAACTTTAGCATGTTCATTTGGAGTTAAATGGCTAACACAGGCTGGGTCTACAAAATCTTTGGACTTACTTGTACTTGTCTCCGAGAGATGACTTATTGCATGGCACAACACCTTGTGTTCAGACCAGTGTCCTTTCTGACATTGTGCGGAGCAATACCATACGCTTTGACACCGACTGCATCTTTTAAGCTGTCCATGCTCTACTTCAATTTTACAGCAGTTGTTACATTGGTGAGACTTTGGTGGATTTACGACTGTTTCCCGTCTCGCGGAAGCAGTCGATTCCTGTTTAACGGCTTCCTGCATCCTCTTGCAAAATGAGTGTCGCTCCCACACTTGAAACAATGATTGCAATACTCCTGCTTGTTCTCGAGGCAGCTTGAACACAAAGGCAGTCTTCGTCTCTCTGGCCACTTCCCAGGGGGTTCACTTTGGTCACTGCTCTTCTTTCTCACCTCGCTCTTCAATGCCTCAACTTCTGACTTGATTGCACTGATCGCTGTTAGAAGATCATTCTGAGAGGTGCTTTTCTTGCTTTCTTCCTTGCCTTTGGATGAACCATCAGATACTGCAGACACTGATAATGCTGGTGGTTTGGACTTGCTATTGTTCCTTAGCTTCTTGTCCCTCTCCTTTTCTGCTGAGGTTGCCATACTCATCTGCTGCATCAACACTTCATCTGTCACATTCGGGTCCTTTAGGAACGGGCGAATCTTAGCACGAATACTTTCATCCTGTAAACCAGTTTCTACTGTTCGAAGAAACAGACGTTGTATGTGACCAGAATCATACTGTAGGGATGTGTCATCATCTCCTTCACTACATGCAAACAGAATCTGCTGCCTCAAATCCAGGGCATTCATCAAAAATGTCTGGGGTGATTCCTTTGTGCTCTGACATAATGATGCAAGTGTTTGATAGAGTTCGGATGTATTCTTCGCCCCATAGTGGCTACGGAGAATTTTCTTTAACCGATCCAATGTCAAATCTTTGTAAGTTTCGAGATAACTTCTAAGTACCATACCAGGTGTGATTGAACGAATAACACCATCAACAATTTCACTCTCAGCATAACCTTGGGCCAGCCCCGTTTGGATTTGACGCGCCAGTGAGGAGAAACTAATTTTATCTTTCTGCTCGAGCTCCCCGATTTGACCATTGATCTTAAATTGTCTACGTAACGCGCTAGTCGCCAACAGTTTTTGAACAGAGTCCTCCTTCGCTACAGTGGGAGGTTTGGAATCACTTTGGACTGACTTTCCACTCTTACCTTCGTCCTTGATCCCAGAGGATGGTTTTTCTGTCAACAACTTCTTCACATCTTCAAGGTACGGCACGATTTCGGCTTCTTTTAACTTGCCAATTCCTTCCTCGAGTTGCTGAGCGACATGTTTCGCCACCGCGAGTTTGCTCTTTCCTTCACATTCGACTTTAAAGAATTGGGCACTTCGCTCGAGTGAGCTCCAATCCGCAGCATAAATGTTAGACTGTATTTCAAGTTGAAGTTCTTCGGCCATATTGTGTTCTTCGTTCTTCTCCACTCGTGTTGACAGTGGCGGGCAACTAAAGCACGTGGTCGCAAAGAAAAACACAGACAAGCTCAAAAACATACCAAGATCGATCGCCACGAGCGGTTCCTCCAGTGTTTCATCGTCATTAAGTTTCAAGTCCTGGCGGGGTCGCCAATTTTGTTAGTCCACACGCCCAGCAAACGACAAATTACAACAAAACTATTAACTGTTTAATACGCATCGGTAGCGTTTCTCGCCATCTTGGATTACATTCTTCTCGGCCTAGTGCCAGTCCCTTTTGGTTCTATTAAACTAGTTCCAGTTCTCTACATAGACAGGAAAATACTATTAATTGTTGTTTGTTGTTCTGATACAAGAGGGGATGTCAAAAGTATACTTACTGATGTATATTTTATACTGAAATCAAAATCTACAACGGTAATTTGATATAGGGTCAAATGCTAACAAGCATCAAATGCTAACAGTTTGTAAAGAATACCGTCCTTGTAACAAAACACTTGTTTACAGTGCTGTACTTAGTCCAGTTCTGGCCCTCTCTCTGTCACGCAACACAAGTGTTGCGTGACAGAGAGAGGGCCAGAACTGGACTAACCTGACTATGAATCAACTTACTTGACTGGTGGCCACTCTTTCCACAACCTTTCGGTGGCTGACTAAAAGGCTTCTTCTTCCCTGGACGATAATTTCCCGTGTCATTTTAACTTCGGGCGCATGTTTCAGCCATTTCTTCCACAGGTGACCAAAGGGTACAATGAGAGTTTATATGGATTTAAAATTTAGTTGAAAATGTCTCTTTTGTCTTTGAAAAGGTGCAATTTTCAACTTAATTTCAAACCCATACAAATTCCGTCATTCTACGCTCAATTTTAAATCCCTGCAAACTCCTATCGTATACTTTGGTCGCCTGTATCTCTTCAAGCAAAAATGTTGCGATCCCAATATGCGACGGCCATTTTGTTCTGCTTATATAGTAGCATCGCCAAGGTTATGCCGTTCAAGATGGCGCCGAAATGGTACCCCAACGAAACATTCGCCTTGGCTACAAAGGAAACCCAAGAAGTCACAGGAACTAACACAAACTAGGTATCGAACACAATAAGTAATTTAATTCTGCGTACCAAATAAATCGACCAATTTGCAAACTTTTATATGCATGAATGACCACTCAACGTCCACATACGCGTTATTGGGTGTTGTTGAATATTTTTGTTATCATGACGTGCAGTTGGAAAAGAGATAAGGTCCTAGTGCTCCCGTATTCCATTACACACCAAGGCGAGTTTCCATGTGCTAATGATTTTCGTGTCTGCAATGATGTTGTTAGCGACTGTTTCAAACAGTAAAATGTTTGCTCTACCTGCGGTTCCTTTGTCCGGGTTGCTTTGAATGGAGCTCGTGCATGCTAACAGTAAATCAATTTAAAAACGCTGTCATGGAATACCGTAAAATTCCGGTTATAAGCCCTGGGCTTATACAACTTCGTAAGGAGTTTTGGGTGGGCTTATAAGCGGAGGGGCTTATATCCGTGGGGGCTTATAAGCGGAATAAAAAAAACGTTTCGAAACAAGCCACGGCAGTGTTGATCGAAATACGTTTTTAAGTTAAAAAGTCATAATAAAGCAACATTTAGCCCTGTTCAGTACTGTCATCCAGCAGAGGGGGGCTTATATCCGGGGGGAGGGGCTTATTAACCGGATGTGTTTTATTGTTTCCAGGTAGATGGGCCTATAACTGGGGGAGCTTATAAGCGGGGGGCTTATAACCGGAATTTTACGGTACACTGATAAATGGAAAGCAAAAGCAGTTTCAATAAGTTGGATAATGATGGTCAATCATTCTTCGCATGTATGATATTATGTTTTGTCTGAGCAGTATGGTAATGTAATTTCTTTCTTTCTGTCATTCAAGTTAGCTCAAATTATGGTCAATTATGAAGTCACAAATAAGCCCCGGAAAAAATGCAAATAACTCAACTCTTTGTTATCTTGAAATAATGTGCTTGTCTTAAAAGCATTAGTCAGGGAAATTGATGATTGGACAAGCTCGGAAGACATCAAATATGTCCCGTTGTCAAATGAAATGTGTCTTTATTCTTTTGAACAAAAGTTTGGCATGTTTACTTAGGGTCTATTTTAGTTAAAAAGACATTTAATATCCGCTGGAGTTGGTAACAACACATTTATCATATTAGGGACACATGCAACATTTCAAGCTTTTTTAGGCAAAGGAGCAGAAATGCTGGATCTGGCTACATGGTTACCGAGCTTTCATTACGGGTGGATAAGTCTGATATTTATCCTAGCAGTGGTCATATATTGGTTGGGTATCTCGGGTTATACTCTAACAAGTCATGTCTGTCTACCGGGACCAAAACCGTGGCCTTATATTGGAAACCTCTTGGATCTTTCCAAATACGGCGGCCTGCACAAGGCGATCGTGGAATATGGCAAGAGATATGGGAAGGTTTACAAAATGTACATGGGAAGGGATGCTATTATTGCTGTGGCAGATCCTGAAATGCTGAAGCACATACTGGTCAAGGACTTTCACAAATTCAGGAACAGGCCAGAGTTTTTAGCCGGGAGGGCTCCCCTGGATAAAGGTTTGTTCGGTGCTAGAGACGACGATTGGAATCGTGTTCGTTCTATCTTAACCCCGACCTTCAGCTCATTCAAACTCAAGGAGATCGTGCCAATCATGGAAGAAGCGGCCGACATTTTGCTGTCAAAATTCGAAAACTTTGCGAAGGAAGGTAAGCGAAATAAATTAAAAAGTATGTTAGCTTGTATTAAATGCGTGACTGGGTTCACGTCATTTATACCCCCCTCCCATCCAAATCCCGAAACTACTGTGTGTAATATATCAGTACTAAACGTTTTCAATAAGAAGTGAAGTGCTGTCGTTAACACTTCATCAATAAGGAATGTACAGAGTTCATTGCTGCGGGGCGAGCGAACAGCAGTTATAATCAGAATAAATCTGTGCAAAATCGACATTGTGTCGGCCAGAACGTACTGCGCTCTGGTGGAGCGTAATTGAGCACAAAACACAAGTTCAAACGTCAAAGCCGCCAAGGTGCGAAATCACGAGGAGCCGCATGCAAGCAGCTAAATTTTTGTCCTGAAGATAATTAGATTTATTTGGCGGTAGCCTGCGAATACAGCCGCCTCTCACTTGCTCCCGCTACTAAGTGCGAAACGCGAGGAGAGACGTCTGCGATTCGCGGCAAGAAATTCCATACTGATGACGTAAATCTGTCCGGAATCCGGACAGGAGCGCTTATTGGTCAACTATGTAATTTGCATAATGTATGTGAAATATAACGCCGGGTCAACGACGGGTGTTATTGTGGACCAAAAGTACAGCGGGTGGCGGGCGGCAGGATTATGAAGATACACCGGAGCAATAACTTAAAACTTACATTTCTCTGATTTCTTACTTCATACCTTATTGTTGGAAGACTTAAGCAGGGTGCTTCTTGAACGTCTTTAAAGACTTTCAGGAAGGATCCGCCACTGCAGCCATGATTTCAAAACGTTCACATAAATTTTGACACCCGTGGGTTTTATTGTTGACGCATACGCCGACAAAATCACAAAAGGTACGGCCAACAAAAATATGAAATACGAATAATCTGAAAGGACGGTTACGAAGCATAAATTCTACAGATAAACATAATTTAATGAACAGGGGCTAGAGAAAAGAATTAGCGAGATTTACTAAACCATTTAGGACCATTTAGTGATTTCACAGCTTCGTTTTTCAAATCTTAGCTTATGTGCAACTCTTATAGGGATTTTCGTGACAAGGTTGTCCGCTGTGTATGCGTCCTTGACTGCCTTGAAAGTGTTTGTGTTCAATCAATAATATTATTCAATGAATCTACACTGGAATCTATTCTTCGAGCAGTGAGCTAGCCATGGGAAGGCATTAATTATGCGAGACCAACTGCGTGTGTTCCGGAAATCTAATTAGCGCTTAACGTCATCAGTATGGAATTTTTGGCCGTGAATCGCAGACGTC
Source organism: Meandrina meandrites (assembly GCA_963693305.1). Taxonomy (NCBI): domain Eukaryota; kingdom Metazoa; phylum Cnidaria; class Anthozoa; order Scleractinia; family Meandrinidae; genus Meandrina; species Meandrina meandrites. Next base: position 4,524,499 of record OY855908.1, on the reverse strand, counting down.
TCTCTCGCGAAATGCCAAACCGGCCGGGAGCGATGAGAGGCGGCTGTATTCGCAGGCTAATTTGGCGGATCACGCAGAGAATTTTTCGTTGTGGTTGCAGAAGGTGTTATTATGTGACAATCAAAAAGGTACATGTAAAGTTTGGATCAATTGATCGTCACGTACGAAGATCAATTTTCATTTTAGGCGGAGAATAAATTATAATGTTTCGCGGGGAACGTGCTTGGCGGCAAAACATGAGGTCTTGTAGGATGATTTCAAGCTACTAACTCGATGTCGTAGAAAAATTTCGATTTCGTAAGAGGAATTGCTGGTCAAGTGGGAGTTTCACGTACAACAAATCAAAGATCTCTTCGAGATTCGCCTATTTTGCATATAGTATGCGTTGGGGAAATGTTACTATTGAAAGCGATTTGCGATGCATTAACCCATTGACTCCCAGTCTAGAAGGCTTTTATTAGCGCGCACCCACCCCCTCAAACATTCCTGCTGTTTGTCAGAGCCATTCTTGAGAAGAAAGAAGCCGATAAACCGAAAATGACCGAGTGTCATTCCGTCGAATTAATCGGGTATCAAACACAACCACTATTGCAAAAGTATTGCACAATGTTAATCAGCAAGTATCAATCTCTCAAAGGGTGTCAGGCGTTTTCGTTATTCTTATTGGTTATCTTTTTATAGACCCTTAAAGTTTTAGTAGCAAATAATTTGCCGACCCCGTTGCGTTCGCGGCCGTAAAATGAGAAATATCCAAATTAACGCTAATCCCCGACACCCTTTTGTTCCTCGATGATTAACGAATGTTCTGGCCAAATTTCGTTAGGATCCGCTAACTCTACATACCCTATTAATTCATTCAAAGAGATGGTATTCTCGTGCGAAACGATTGCGAGTTTTCGCCATTTGAAGATTTGTAAACACGTTACGCCCTTCTGTCAACAGGATATGCTGCCGACCAATGAGATGACGGCACCCCTACCGTTCACAGCGAGCGAAACGATGTTCGCGGGATTTCAAAGGCATTAATAGTGTGACAGTCACGTATGTTCTCTTTGTTGAACTTGAGCGTACGAGAGAAATGGAAAAACTAAGAAAAATATGCGAGGGAAGAGTACAAAAAATGAAGTAGCAACGGGTAGTTCGATTTGTTCGAAGGATTCCTTGTCGCTGTCGGCCAAGTTTTCCTTCTTGCTTTCGGCAAATTCCGCTTTTGTCTTCTTCATAGGTCTTGTTTCGTTTTTTTTTTTTGTCGCTGTCCAAGGACTTTTCTCTATTTTCTAACTTGTTTCACGACCTCAATAAGGCCAAATAGAGAATCGAAGAGCGATAAAACGAAGATTGAGAATAAAAGAGAAGCAAAATCACATGTAAACAAAACAATGCTAATGATGTCCTTGTAATAAGAGCTCGCTAATAAGGCCGTTTCGCGCAAAATCATCGCCGGGGAATCAACGCGCTATGACGATACTTTTATTAAAAAACCCTTTTTTCGAAATAACTCGCGTGCGTTTTAAGATTTTACTCTAATTTTTGCGGAAATGTTAGATCTAAAGTAAACTTTTACTTTAGTCCAAAAAATTTTTTTGTCGACCTCTGAAGGTATTGTGTAACCTTAACATAAACGTGCGAGTGGAAAAAATATACCATATGCGTTCTAAATTCAGACAAATAATTCCTTTCTGAAGTAAATGTTTATTAAAACTAGACACGCTGAATTAAAGGCCAATTCATGAATTGAATTGTTAATTATCAACCTTGATAAATTGATCCGAAACCAGACTTGAAGACGGTGAAAAAAATTTCTTAACCTCCGCGCGTCATTTTAACAACTCGCAAAAACACGAACTCTTTCTACAAAATATAACACTAGTTCAAAACACTCTGGTGAAAGGTAGGTTCATTCTGTACAACTGTCACTGACATTTATTTAACCACCAGTGGTATTATCTTGGTACAGAAAAGCGATAATTGGGGATAATAATTTGCGAATCATGGTGCCGTGAGATAGCGGAAAACTACTGAATTCCTTCCACAAAATTAACACTCAGATTGCTTTTTATGCTATCCACCACTATAACTATTAACAAAAAAATACTTGTTTGCATTTTCGGTCGTAAGATATTTCAGATATTTCAGATGGAATAGATTTTATTTGCTCACCGAAAATGAAATGTTCTGCGTCGATCGGTGGTGAAGGTCCGTTTTGGTTTGTAGCGCAATTTAAGCATGTGCTCCTGAAAGCTGCTTTGTATGTCGAGTCTGTTTATTTGGGTCATGTTCACATCGCGGTCCATTCATTGATTAAATCAATCATAAGTAAGGAGGATCCTAGGTAAGTCTGTTCCATACATTGTTTTAAAGACATGTAATTTAGAAGAGAAATGTTTTCCGGTCATCCGTGACGCCAAAATAAAACAAATGCCCTAAAAACCAAGCTTAAATTTATTACGTTTCATTTAATTCATAAATACTAGAGGGGGGCCCTCTACCGGCAAGCTTTCTTGTAATTTTTTATAACATATAATGCATTGAATATTATTAGTCTTGCACTATCGTGGGTAGCGTATACCTTACGAGTACAGGCAACTATGCAAAAATATCGCTTTAATCAGACCTGTACTGTCCTGGGTAGCGTATACCTGATGAGTACAATTAACTTTGCAAAAAATATCGCTTTAATCAGACCTGTACTGTCCTGGGTAGTGTATACATGATGAGTACAAATAACTTTGCAAAAAACATCGCTTTAATCAGACCTGTACTGTCCTGGGTAGCGTATACTTGATGAGTACAAATAACTTTGCAAAAAAATATCGCTTTAATCAGACCTGTACTGTCCTGTGTAGCGTATACCTGATGAGTACAAAAAACTCTGCCAAAAAAAATATCGCTTTAATCAGACCTGTACTGTCCTGGGTAGCGTATACCTGATGAGTACAAATAACATTGCAAAAATATCGCTTTAATACGTTGCAAAAATATCGCTTTAATCAGACCTGTACTGTCCTGGGTAGCGTATACCTGATGAGTACAAATAACATTGCAAAAATATCGCTTTAATACGTTGCAAAAATATCGCTTTAATCAGACTTGTACTGTCCTGGGTAGCGTATACCTGATGAGTACAAATAACTTTGCAAAAAAATATCGCTTTAATCAGACCTGTACTGTCCTGTGTATCGTATACCTGATGAGTACAAATAACTCTGCCAAAAAAATATCGCTTTGATCAGACCTGTACTGTCCTGGGTAGCGTATACCTGATGAGTACAAATAACTCTGCAAAAAATATCGCTTTAATCAGACCTGTACTGTCCTGTGTAGCGTATACCTGATGAGTACAAATAACATTGCAAAAATATCGCTTTAATCAGACCAGTACTGTCCTAGGTAGTGTATACCTGATGAGTACAAATAGCATTGCAAAAATATCGCTTTAATCAGACCAGTACTGTCCTAGGTAGTGTATACCTGATGAGTACAAATAACATTGCAAAAATTTCGCTTTAATACGTTGCAAAAATATCGCTTTAATCAGACCTGTACTGTCCTGGGTAGCGTATACCTGATGAGTACAAATAACATTGCAAAAATATCGCTTTAATCAGACCTGTACTTCACCACGTAATATTTGATTCTGGTAAAAGTGTTTTCCGATAGTTACATTGCGCCGGAACTTGCTGATGGTACGGGAAACCATCTTTTATAAACGATATATACGCGCTGGCATTTCTTTTCTCATTTTCGGAACGTTCTTGCTGCGAAAAACTCTTTAGTAACATTGCTCGTCGGAGAACGACCGACAATCCAAAAACTAAAAGCGGCATTAAAAATGTAAAAAAATGCTTAAGGCAGAGCTAAAAGGTATTTATCCAAAAGTCGAAAGAACGGAGAAGACGGTTAACAATTCAGACTAAGGCTTTTCTAAAACTCAAGTATTTGCGTCCATTTTTGTTTAATCTGTTGTAATTAGCCTTTATGTACAAAGATGTACAAAGCGCATATCGATTTAGGGAAAGGGAAGAGTGTTATATTAATTGACATGTGGTTTTGGATCCCGTGGATCTTTAACACCTTCGGTTCAACTCACCAGATAAAAATATTCTAGGAATTTGCCATTCAGTTCCAAATTCTTTGATGTGCCGCTCACAGCCGTGCAAAAAAAATTAGCGGTTGCGGCTCCTCGTGCAGCAAGAGGCTCAAGAGTTCGATGCGTTCGATGAGTTCGATGTTTTTGATGAGTTCGATGAGTTCGATGTTGTGCGTTGAAATCTTATCGAAAGCTAACGTCGATTTGAGATTTCACCTAAGGTATGCTCTATAATTTCTCTAATCATCCCAACGCTCGACTTCGTTCACTAAACAATAGATTTTATACGTTTCGAAACAAAACCGTTTAGTTCTGGATCAATTAAACTTTAAGTATTTATTTGTAAAAACACAAAGCAAGTAACCAAAATAGTAAAAGAAACTCTTGCTGCTTCTAGGTAATTCTAAAAACCGATAACTGAGTAAATATTTACTGCAATGTATCCTGTCCGAAAGGTCGTAGGTGCACGTACGTTTGATTTACTGTAGAAACTGCGGAAACCGCGCTTCCTACATTTTTCGATTTATTTCGATCGAGTTTGTAGTCACAAACGTGCATGTTGATTGATTGCAGAAGATACTGGTTTCCCAGGGAATCATTGGTTTGTTTCCCGTGGTAGCATTTTCACTGAGATCACGTCCAAAGTATTATAAACAGCAACTACATATTCACTTAAAATGCTCCCGTCGCCAACGGATTTCATTCGCAAAACATTAAATTTTTGACCTTTTGAAACGAAATTGCTGAAATTGTTTAGTTCTTTGACAAACCCTTGTAAATCGCATCTTTGTAACACAACACCGCTCGAAGGCAAGAGTGACGTTCGCGCGTACGTTTCATGTTGTGACTTTGGGGGCTTTTGATATACAGTCGACTCCCGATAACTCGAACCTTCAAGGGAAATTGAAAATGGTTCGAGTTATCGGGAGTTCGAGTTATCGAGAGTTGGGAACAAATGACCGAAAACATGTAAAAAACGGTGTTCACTGTATTTGATTCATACAATGTACATTTTAAGCAAATTTAATTGTATAGAAGTCGAGTAAAAATGGAACAATACAATACTCCCGAGATTACTGTATAAATCAGAACGTAACGTAACGTGAAACAAAACAAAGCAGCAGGAGAAGTACAGGTACTGGGAACTTTGAGTGTTTCAAAGAGAACAATGTTGGGCTATTGCTACCGAGTTCATGTGATTTACTTTTTCGAGAACTACAGTGTAGTCATAATACGCCCTGACGCTTCTCAACTACTCTGTTACTATCGATTATCCTTGAAAGTTTTCTAACACTGGATTTGAAAGAATCGGTATCAACCTAAACCAAAAGTAGACTGAACACGTTTTGTGTAATGCAAGAAAAAAAAAAAAGACAAAGAATTAATACTCGGCTGCTTCAAAATAAATTCAATGTTGCGGTCCACAGTACACTGTTTGCTTTGACTTGTCACGTATTGACAAACGTGGTTCGAGTTATCGAGGGTAAAATCATATGGAAAATGACCTGAAGGGAAACGAAAATTGGTTCGAGTTAGCGGGAGGTTCGAGTTATCGAGGGTTCGAGTTACCGAGGGTAAAATTACAGTAAATATATGACGGAAATCCAGGGGAAATCGATTTTGGTTCGAGTTAGCGCGAGGTTCGAGTTAGCGAGGGTTCGAGTTATCGGGAGTCGACTGTACTTTATCGAGTGCTTGCGTTTCCATTTTTATTTATTTAACTGTGGAAGGCATTCGCATCCCGCTTAATTGGCCTTTGGGCGTCTTGTTTCTATATGTTGCAGAGAAAAGTGTGGATGTCAGCGCACCCTTTGGTCTGTTCACTCTTGATGTGATCATGTCAGCTGGTTTTGGTCTTAAAGGGGATATCCAAACCAAGCCCAACCCAGAACTGGTAAACAAGGCATTGAGTGTGTTCATTGTACCTGGCTACATCCGAGCTCTGACCATGTTTCCCTTCTATCGCCAGTTAAAGAAGCTCTTCGACTTAAATCCAATTCAGCATGTTCCGTACTTCGCAAAGCTGGCCAGAGGCATTCTGGAACTCAGGAAAAATGGCTCAGTTGGTCGCAGGGATCTTGTTCAGCTCATGATAGAGGCCAAAGAAGTAAGCAACAACAACAACAAAGAAATCAAAACGCTAACAGATGAAGAAATCATAGCTCAGTCCATTACATTCTTGGTGGCGGGCTCTGAAACAACCGGGTCCACATTGGCTATAACTGCATACCTGCTCGCTTATTATCCAGAGATACAGGAGAAGGTCTTGCGTGAAATTGACGAAGCTACAAGGTCACGTGGCGATGCTTCAATCTACGACTTTGTTCAGAGTCTCGAGTACCTCGACCGAGTTGTTTGTGAAGTGCTTCGCCTGTACACCGTTGGTTATGTTAATGTTCGTGATTGCATGGAGACCTGTGTAATTAACGGCGTGGAGTTTCCTGCTGGAGTCTGTGTTTATATTCTGACGTATTGTGTTCACCGAGATCCTGACTACTGGCCCGAGGTAAATGATGATGATGATGATCATAATAATAATAATAATAATAATAATAATAATAATAATAATAATAATAATAATAATAATAATAATAATAATAATAATAATAATAATAATAATAATAATAATAATAATAATAATAATTTTAAAATAAAAAAAGTCATATCATATATGTCATGATATCATGGTTACTACAACTAGTACTAATACTACTATCATCATCATAACATTAATTAACATATTCCATACAAATTGGTATATACAAGGTAAAAGAAAGTAAAAGAAATAAATTATTAAAACCTATTTCAACAGTGTTTACATAATGGCTCCCTCCTGGGTTTCAACGTCAATATCGGTATATACAAGGTAAAAGTAAATAAAAGAAATAAACTATTAAAACCTATTTGAACAGTGTTTACATAATAATAATAATAATAATAATAATAATAATAATAATAATAATGATGATGATGATGATGATGATGATAAATTATCAAAGTATCAATGAATTTAGCCTAGTAAAGACGTAATTGCGGTGATGTCTTTTACCTCTGTTTCAAAGCGGCGTGGCCTTGAGGTAAGGGCGCTGGACTTGATCCGGAGTTCCCGGGTTCAAATCCTCCTCCCTGCACTGAATGGATTTGTGTTCGGTGGTCCCGAATTCAACTGCACCACGCTTTGTTCATATGCCTGAAAATGAGTTTGATTTGAAGACTGAATAAACGTGCAAGCAAAAACCATTTCCACCTGAAAGCTAGGTTGTTGATCAGTACTTCGTTTTCAAGCAGGGTAAACGGTAACTCGGAAATAACCCAACCCAACTGGCAGGAGCATATCACCCGGAGTGCGCAACTTTCATATATTTGTAAGTAAAGTTATTTTCCGATGAAGTCAGCTACTACGAGGCGAGGCGTATGGAAGTTGCTCGCTCCGGGTAATTGGCTCCTGAAACTGGTCTTTTTATTATAGACACAAACTAAATTTTGATGCCTGGTCACCTTCGTTCCCAGGGTCTCTCTCCTTTAAACGAGGCTGTCTCGAATCATTGAGCGTCAGTTAATTGTTTTCAAAACACTATACAGCCCTTTGTACGTATTGCGTACCTGTGATGCTTGTTTTACTCACTTCGTCGCGCGTGAAACACTTCTTTCGTTGCGCAAATTGCGTCAATTGAGGGAAAATGTTTCGATACTGATATCGGAAAGAAAACTGCCGTATTTCTGGATCAGTTGTCTATGGTTAAGCCATGCTAAAATTACGTTGTCTTTCTTTTGCAGCCTGACAAATTTGATCCTGACCGTTTCCTTCCAGAAGTGGCCAAAAAGCGCCCAGCCTTTTCTTACTTGCCTTTCGGCCTGGGTCCTAAACAGTGCATTGGAATTAGGTTGGCTCAGCTTGAAGTCAAGATTGCGCTGGTTAAAATTCTACAGAAAATGAAATTTGAGAGAGGATTGGGCACCACCGAAACAATCAAGATGCATGCTGCCACTATTTTAACGCCACGTGAGCCCATTTGTGTCAAAGTTGTGTCCAGATCACGTGATAACTATTGACTAAAGGAGCCAGCAGAAATTGCTTAACAATAACTACAACATTTTTACACTGTAGCCACAACAACAAACTATCTTGCTCGTAAGTGTGTCAAAGTTGCTGTTTAATAGCTTTCATTTACATCACCTGTACATAGTCACTCTCTAAGGTTTCATAGGTAGGTAAGTTATAGTCTAGTGGCCCATCAGGCCGGAGCTTATCCCGGTTTCCGTAGCATGAAGCGACTAGGAGTATTTCTAACCCCTCCCCCACTCCCTGGATGGGATGCTAGTCCATCGCAGGGTTACCCCCAGCAGTAAATTCGCCGGTACCCATTTATACACCTGGGTGGAGAGAGCCACTATGAGAGTAAAGTATCTTTCCCAAGAACACAACGCGTTCGATCCAGAGACTAGCGCACTAACCATTAGGCCACCTCACCTCCCCTAAGGTAACTCACTTGACACTTAAAAAAGGTACCATATGAATATACGGCTCAATAGCTTTCATTGAATTCTCACACATAGAGTTTTAGAGTTTCATCTTAAGACTAAAATTAGAACCACCTTATACAGTTCAACCTGCAATTACTGCTCGATAGCTTTTATATGAAAGGTCACACAGTAGGGTTTCATCTGAAGACTGAGAAGTTAGCACCACCTTGTATGGCATAATGAACTGACAATTTCATGTAAAAGTTATCGATGCTTTTATTCATGTCTAATTCTTATGCTGCTTGAGCTGGTGTTAAACGAATAGCTCTTGCGGTTTTCTTCGTTTCGTCTTAGTGCAAAGTTCAAAACAACAGTCTTCAATTGAGTGAATGACTTTCATAAGTTTCAGTTGAGTTTCGAGCTTCTACTAGTTTCAAATTTCTTACAAATAGTTGACAATTGTTATCACGTCCTCATCTGCCAAAGAATCCGCATTTATAACATAAGAATTAGGAACAATTTTAAAAACTATACAGGGGCGTAGCGTGGATTTTTGAAGATGTACGCAGGATAAATAATTTGTTTGGAAGCGCCGAAGGCGCTTGCAACTAGGGGGGTCTGGGGGCATGCTCCGCCTTAAAATTTTGAAATTTCGGGTCTCGGAAATGCCATCTCCTGGTTTTTCTGAGGGGCATTTTCAATAAATAATGCGGCAAAAATGCAATAGAAAGTTGTTTATTTTAACCATTTCTCTATTGTTTTCTGTAAACTACAGTGTTACGAAAATAAAAAAAAAATAAAAAAACAACGGAGACAGGTCACAAGCAAAGGGCGAGGCGTCGACCCTTAAGACGGGCAAACTCCGTTACCAAACTGTCAATATCCACGTTCTTGTGTTTATGTATATGAAGTAGCTCAAGTCGCGGAGATATTCATTGGATTCTCTAACACTAGGGCTTCACCGTTTGACCTCGCAAGAGGTATATTCCTCCATTGACGGCAAATACGTTTTGTTCTGAAGCCACACGTCATGGCATTGTAACCTCTCCTTCAAGAATACCTCTGGGGCTGGGGAAACTGGTGAGGCTGGCGGACCTTGAGGGAGGGGTACATGAAGCGTTTTTTTTCTATTTTTAATTACCACTCAAATGCATCTTGCCATTAGTGACCAGCACTGAATGATTAATGCTTGGATAAACGGAAATAATATCAGCCAGCAAATTTAATGAGAAAAACGTTTTTAGGCAATTCCAAAAAAAAAATATATATTTTTCTCAGATGTTAGCTGTACGCACGGGCGTACGTGCGTATATGGACGCTACGCCCCTGCTATATAGTGTAAACAAAACTACAATAGCACTTATACTTGACTTGAAATTACTTCATATTTGACATTAAGAGTGTTTTGGTGAGCGTTTATCGATGAGGAAACTTAGTGATGCCTATCATTCAATCCCGGACATATCTGTGTTTACTGATGCAGCGGAGACCTGTGATATGAAAAGCGGGAGCGCTATCTAGGAACGTTCAAAATGTGTCATTACTTATTTCACTTTTGTAGACTGATCTTATATATTTTTAGCTTATTAAAAGCTAGCCATTGTATATTGCAATTCCTGAGTTTTGAATTGGTTTACAGGCCATGGCAGTGGCGGATCCAGACCTACATACATCGAACATGCATGACCATGCCTTTGTCGCTTTGTTGCGTTCACGCCAATTCACACCAAAGTTTAAACACGTTTAAAGGTTGTTTAGTTCATAGAATTTGCTAACTGATGTTTGTCGACTTGTAATCTATCAGTCTTTTGTTGCTGATTTGTCTTGTTGGTGTGAATGGGTATAGGTCTGTTCCAGGCTCTCCGTTAATTAGTGGGGACGGGTGAAAAGCGGGCGAGCGAAGTAGAAAACGAATCCAGAGCCTGGAGCAGACTAACCTTATCTTTAATTGAAGATAATTTATGCTAATAAAAAATAATTCAAACAAAAAGGCTCTAACCTGTTGGGAATAAGACCGAAGCAGAAATGCTGGATCTGGCTTCTGGGTATCAGGTATCAGGTATCAGGGTAAACACATCTCTCATTATGAGAAGCGGAAAATAGCTATTTTCTAGCCTATTTTTTTCGTATCCTGGTAAATGAATTAATTCTCAGCTCTTCTAATGGAAGAAGACGACGAAAGAGATCGCACTGAGGAAGGATTTGCATCTGACGATGCCAAAAGCGATCCAAAATCATCCCATGTGCGTATTACGCAACCAAGTTTAGATCTCAACAGATACATCGTGGACAAGTTTCATCCGCCGTCGGCTAAATCAAAGCATGCACCCTTTGAATCAATTGATCTGTCGCTGTACAAGCCTTCTGCGAGGTGTTTAGCGTTCTGCACATCCGAGAATCGACTCTTGTTCTGGATCACTGCATTCGCGCAAAGATATTATGAGCTTTTGACCAGACAATCAGCGGGATACAAGGTCATCTGGAGAGAACAAGATGGTTATAGTTCTCCTTCGAAATGCGACAAACTCGTCATCCATCTAGTTGAAGAAACTTCTACTTCAGAGGATATATTAGTGGTGATCACAATATTCACCACGACTGGCAGAATTCAAGTTCAAGGAAAGAAAATTGAGGACTGGAGTACACATGAGTTTCCGGTGCTTCGTGAAAGTGTAAACAAACTAAGCAAAATTGAGAATTTCTCAGGTATCTCTTCAGTCCAAGACAAATCTATCTTCGCGTCGTCGCTTCACAATTTTTTTGCCAATTCTATTCACTTCGTTGCTGAAGACGAAATCCCTTCTTCCAACACAACCGATGGTCTCCCGCAGGAAGAGATAGCGATTACAGCAAACACAGCGGCCTTGTCAGCACCGCCTGCCGAGCCTTTAACAATTACACCTAACCGTCTAAGAACGATCTCGTCACTGAGAGATACACTTGGCCAATTAGAAGCAGACTTCACTCAGTTTCAAATAATAAGCTCCGGCGACCTTCAACAGATGAAAGACAAAATGGTACGACAGGATAATCTCCTGAAACTTCAAAAACAAGCAATTGATGAAATTTCATCTGATCTTTCATTACAAGTCAAATTACTTCAGGACATGCTATCGCAGCAATCCTCTCAAATTAAAAAGCTACAAGAAGAAAACCAGTCTCTTCAAAAGAAACACACTAAAACCGTACAATCCAATTTGGCCTTGAAAGAGCAACACGATGGACTCTTAACGGAAGTTAATTTTCTCAAAGAACAAGTCCGGGCGTTGTGGGAGAAACCGTTGGATACACCCGATAATACGGAAACAACCACCAAAGATCCTCACGCGATCTTGGAAGCCTCAGAGCCCACCGAGGAAAATCCTTTACCAAAACCTCCAACAGAAGACAACATCGTCTCCAATGGGCAAGCTCCCTTGCAAAAAGGCCATTCGGGGAACAACGACCCCCCCGGACAGTTGCCTCCAATCACTGTTAAATCAAACACAGCACTCTTTCTCTGTGATTCGAACGGAAAATTCCTTAACAAGAGGAAACTATTTAAGCCACAGCAAGAACACAAATACTTTAGATGTCCTAAGGTCGAGCATGCAAGAGAGGCTTTACAAAATGCACTTCAAGAACACCCTGAATTAATTGTGATTCATACAGGGACAAACAACCTTACGCCGACAACTCCGATTGATACTTTCACCTCTGACATCTCTGCTTTAGTTACGGAAGCATCAACAAAGTTCTCTAAAAGTAAAATAATTTATTCTACTCTTCTTCCACGCGCTGATATACCTAGTCACATCATTACCAAAATTAATGATCAACTTATCAATGGATGCTCCAAATTGCCAAATGTCCATCTTGTAACCCATACTAATGTCTTCTCCAAGGGATTAGAAGCTTTACATGATGATAAACATCTAAAAAGGCGACATATCGGATTGTTCGCGGCTAACCTGGTAGACGCGATCCGTGGCAGAACAAGACCTCCACGATCCCCCTCCAGTCATGATCATTTGCCCCGCCAAACGTCCCAGCCTCAATCAACACCATTTGAGAATTACGCATCCTACAGCGATGTTGTCAAGAACTTTAGCAATAGTGGCCATCGTACTTTACCGTCCCAACGAATGCATCAACCTCTGCCTCAGCACCAACCGCCGCCACCAGATTATCTCCCACCTCAAATTCATCAGTCAGCATCCGGCGCTCCCCCCGTTACAAAGTGGCAGTTACCCGCTAATCCAGAAAACGGTAAAGACCCACCTGTTGACATTCCTAGAGAGCTAATATCTCTTTTAAGATTAATTAAGAGTTATGTTTAGAGCTAATTAATTTATTTACTAGGATACGATTAATCTCGTCTTCTAGATAGATACCGACATGGGATTGACAGATCACCTGAATAACGCAAGCAAATTAGCTTTCTTTGCCTGGAATATTAATGGCCTCTCTTCTAAATCGTTAGGGGATAAATTACAGAATGTTGATTGTTTGAACATGATTAATGATTTCGATTTTCTAATCTTTTGTGAGACTTGGAATGAGACCAATATTGAGGTAACAGGATATCGATCTGTAGTTACAGGCACCTCGAAAACGACGAAAGGTGGTCGAAATTCGGGTGGATTAGCTTTACTTTACAAGAATGAATTTCATGATTGGATTACCGTGGAAAAGGCTTCTCCAAATTTTCTCTGGTTTAAAATCAGCAGACAGTACACGAAAACTGCAAAAGATATCTTTGTATGTGGTATTTACATTCCACCATGCGCCTCCAATTACTTTCACCCAGAATTGTTCGAAGATCTCGAAAACGACATTGAAATCTATTCTTGGTTTTCATGTTACGTCATAAAATTCTGAAATCAAAATTTAATAGGTCTGCTAAACTTTTGATATCACTAGGTGTAAGATAAACTAAAAATATATCTTTTCGCAAATTTCTAGCTTGGTTGTGCCCTTCGTTTTAAAAACAGAGCATTTTGAATATTCGAGTTCTCCGCCGTATGTGATATCAAGCTGAGTGCCGTGACAAAGTTGTTTTGATTCAAAAAAGGCCTTTCCTTTCCATTTTTGCAGATCGAACATTCCCAATGTACTAACTGCTGTTTATGTGAAAGTGTAATAGATCATGAGCCAAAAGTAGTCGCTATTAATAGGAAAATTAAGTTCCAGATGGTTTCTCTGACTCACGGCGGCCATGTTTGTGCCCCTCGGAAGGACACAAATATGGCGTCTCCATACTGAGCTTTATAAATTTGCGTGGAAAGTTTCGGCAAATAACTCGCAAACGGTGCACCGCACAGACCTGAGATTTGGACAAATCGTTTATCTATTTATCTTCTATAATGTCTGAAATTCATAGCTTCTGCCGTTGAATGGTTCCGATTTTATTTTTTTATTGCGTGACAGTGAAAACCACCAAGGGTCGATTCTACTCATGGGTGACCTAAACTCTAGAACAGGAAAATATTCAGACTCTGTCTGTCAAGAAGGAAATAACATGATAACCAATTACCAATCTGAATTTGCGATATGTTCCACTCAGAGGAATAGTTTTGACAATGAGCTTAATAACCACGGAAAGCGCCTCCTTGAACTCTGCCGAAGCGCGGACCTCAGAATACTCAATGGCAGAGTTAGTGGTGATTCATTAGGAAGAGCCACGTTTCATGGTAGAAACGGAACAAGTGTCGTCGATTATTCAATTTGTGATCAAGATTTATTTCAACATGTAGCAAATTTTATTGTTAAAGAGCCATCCTGTTTATCAGATCAAAGCCCAATAGTGACTTGGCTGAATATTAACACGAATATTTCTAATCAGGATGCAATACCTGCAAATGATACGTTGACGAGTTTACCGAAACAGTTCTGCTGGGAGCATGACTCCACACAAAAATTCAAAGACGCACTACGGTCTCCAAGTACCCAAACGTTAATTCGAGAGTTTCTAAACGACAACGAGTCAACCGCAAATGTTAACATCTCCCTTAAAAAAGTAGAAAACATCTTCATCGCAACTGCAAAACGCTGCTTAAAGATAAAAACTATAAAAAAACATAAACGCGTCCAATTATCAACAAACAAAAAATGGTTTGATAAAGAATGTCGCTTAAAAAGACACGAATTAAGAAAATTAGCAAATCAAAAACACAGAGATCCCTTAAACGTCATTCTCCGTGAAGAATATCATACTGTTTTAAAACAGTATAAGAACCTTCTAAATAATAAAGGAAATGAATACTACAATAACAAGATTTCTGAGCTAGAGGAAACCGCCCTCGATTCAGACAAGAAACACTTTTGGAATTGTCTGAAATCAATTGATGACTCAGTGAAATTAAAACATACTCCACCGATTTCAGAAGAAAATTGGATGAAACATTTCCAGTCTCTTCATTCAAATGACCCTCTTAACTCCGATCAACAAAACCTTACCAATGAGTTACAAAAACAAGAAGACAACGAAATGCAATCTCATCCATTGGACTTCTTCATCACAGAAGCTGAAATACGTACAGCAGTAAAAAAATTAAAGAATAACAAATCACCCTATTCAGACAAAATACGAAACGAAATGATTAAAACTAGTTTAAATGAAATGATACTCGTTTATCAGAAACTTTTCAACAATATTCTTTATTCGGGATCAATGCCTCAAATGTGGTGTGGTGGGCTCATTACACCAATATTCAAGTCTGGTGGCAGAAATGACCCCTCAAATTACCGAGGAATTTGCGTTTCTAGCTGTCTAGGAAAGTTATTTTGTTCGATTTTAAACCAAAGACTTCTAGAACATGTCAACTCGTTGAACATCCTTCACAAATCTCAAATCGGATTTTTACCGAATAACCGAATTGCAGACCATGTTCTTACTTTGCGAACATTGATAGATAAGTACGTTAATTGTCACCATGAAAAGGTATACGCCTGTTTTGTCGATTTCAGGAAAGCTTTCGACTCGGTATGGCACGATGGGCTCCTTTATAAACTGCTGCAAAATAATGTTGGAGGAAATTTTTATAACCTAATCAAAAGCCTCTACTACAATTCTACCGGTTCTATAAGGATTGGCAATAACCAAACGCGACCTTTTCAATATGCAAGAGGTGTACGCCAAGGCTGCATTCTGAGTCCACTTCTGTTTAACCTATACATTAACGACTTACCTTTCTCTTTCGACAATATTCTATCTGATCCATTTGTTTTACCCAATGGAACCAAATTAAACTCTCTTTTGTATGCAGATGACTTGATTATACTATCACGATCAAAAACAGGGCTGCAAAATTGTCTCAATGCATTAGCCCAGTACTGTACATCGTGGATGTTACAGATCAATCCTAAGAAAACTAAAATAATGGTTTTTCAAAAACGCGCGAAAAAATATGAATGTAACTTTTATATTGACAAAGAAAAGATTGACACTGTTCAGAATTATACTTATCTAGGAACGCGAATCTCTTCATCTGGAAATTTCACACTGTCGCTGGATCACTTGAGAGAAAAGGCTCTTCATGCTCTCTTTGCTTTAAGACGGCACGTTGACTTTAGCAGTTTAAAACCCTCTCTTGCTTGCAAAATTTTTGACACGATGATTTCACCCATTTTGACTTATAATAGCGAAGCCTGGGGTGTCTTTGCTAAATCAGATTTCACGTCTTGGGACACTTCACCAATTGAAAAAAGTCACTTACAATTTTGCAAACGTTACTTACAAGTTAATAACAAGGCATCTAATATTGCATGCCGGGCTGAAATGGGTCGATTCCCTTTAACCTTTGATATAAATAAACGAATTCTTAAGTACATAAGTTATCTTCAAAACAAAGATCAAAACTCCTTCGTCGTGCAATCACTGATAATGTCAATAGATATGCACGGTAATGGTAAAAATAGTTTCTATTCCAATCTTATAAATATGCTCAATTATTATGACATTTCCTTTAACTTTAATCATGACACTTTAGATGACACTAAGATAACATACCTTGTAGATCAAATGAAAAAGAAATATATCGCCTATTGGAAACATTCCCTCTGTAATTCTCAAAAACTAGAATTTTATAATAATTTTAAAGACAGTTATACACCTTCGCCCTATTTAGATTTGACTAGAAAAAATCCTAATCGAAAAACACTTGTGAAACTTAGAATAAGTAATCACAAACTCCTGATTGAAACAGGAAGATATAACAACATCCCCAGAAGTGACAGACTATGCACTATTTGTGGGCATAATGTTGAAGATGAAACCCATTTACTATTCCATTGCCCAAGATATTCATCACTTAGAGACAACTTTTTCAGTAAAATAGATCATGTAATTTCGAATCCCAAGCAGTTATCAATTTCAGCCTTGATTGTGCAATTAATGAACTCCACTGACTATTATGTTAATATGCAATTAGTGCAGTTTATATCGTCCTGTTTTGAAATGAGAGACAAATTGTTATCAAATTCTTGATCACTGATTATTTGATTAGTTTTGTTTAATGACTTTTTATTGTAATTATTGTTATTGTTATTATTATTGTTATGCTTTTGCAATACTGTAATGTTTTATGGTCATGCAAATAAAGCGCAAGTGTTGTTGTTGTTGTTGGCTTCACGGTTACCGAGCTTTCATTACGGCTGGATAAAACTGATATTTATCCTTCAATACACTACAAGACGCGGAAATTTGCAAGACAATAAACTGCGGAAAATCGTTAACATGACGAAAAACCGTCAAGGTAGCGAAAAATCGTTGCGTTTACAGAATTTCGTCAAACACTAAATTTTGTAAGTGCGTTCAATACTGGACATAAGTGGTCAAATTTGGAATTTGAAAAGGAAGGTTGGTGTTAACATGATTTCAGTTAAAACAACATGGTATTACAAATGCATCGGTTATTTGTTGGTCACGTGTTTATGATCAAATTCAAAGGGTCAGTTGGGAGGGGGGGGGGGGGGGGTGGGGGCAGCAAAATGTCCTTCTATGGTGAACCGAAATTGAAGTCACTGAAGTCTTGCAGATCGCAACTGGCTACGGCCCTGTGGCTACAGCGGAAAGATGTCCTTCTATGGTGAACCGAAATTGAAGTCACTGAAGTCTTTAGCAGATCGCAACTGGCTACGGCCCTGTGGCTACAGCGGAAAGCGACCAAACATTCAAACACATTCCTAATTATTTTCTTTTACAACCTAAGAAATTCGACCCAGACCGTTTCCTTCCAGAAGTGGCCATTTGGCCTGGGTCCTAAACAATGCATGGAATCAGGATGGGTCAACTGGAGCTGAAAATGGCGTTGGGGGTTGCAATTTTACAAAAAATGAAATTTGAAGGAGGAGAGGGTGTTACAGAAGCACTTCACTTCCATGCTTCCACTATTTACGTCAAGATCGTGGTAGTAAATGACAGAAGTATTTGGTCTGTTGTAGTGTTTCGGGCAAAAAGATTATTATACTATAGCATGGCATACAGTAAAAACCCGCGTGTAAGAACCTAGTGGCTTAAGAATCTTCTGGCAGAAATTTGCCTTTTTAATACTCCAAAATATAAGAACCTGTTTAGCCAGTCAAGATCAAGCGGGTTTTTAAATGTGGGTTATGAAAAATATTTTACCCAAGGAGACTGACTACATATACATTCTGCAATCATTTTTGTTAGGCTTATCATAGTACAGTAGTGAGGAAGCACTGTATGTTAAATGCGAAACCCAAATTTATTTATTTACTTTTCTGGTTATCAACAGCTGAGTTTCCTTCATAGAAATTAAGAACCTAATTAAGTACCTTCTTAGTCTACCCCAAAATACAAAAACCTATTTTGGGAGCCTTCAAAAAATGGAGGTTCTTACACGCGGATACACCGTCTAGAGACTAGAACACTTAACATGCTAAAGTTATAACACTATTGACTATCCCTGAAAATAAAAGCAAAGCCAAGCATCAGACCAGAATCGTCTTTTCGGTATTGGGCTGGAACTAGCTTGCAATTGAGGCTGATGCGGGGAGTCTTTCACGTAAATCTCATGAAGCTTATCCCCTCCGCATTGGCCTCCATTGCAAGCTAGTTCCAGTCCAATACCGAGTTTACGAATACCTATTTACATTTTTTACAATGTTTAGTATAAAAGATAGTCATTGAGACTAATTACTTGAATAATGTATAACCTCAGTTTAACCTAGTCTAAGATTTGAAAACTATTGAACAACATCTAGCTGTAGCCTTTTCTGAGAATATAAGCAAACATTTAGCAATTAGCAAAGCAATAGTAAACATAGATTCAAGTACACGAGCCAAATGGCCACAAAAAGGAAAATTGTGTTTTACAGTCAAATCCGACTAACTATGCAGCTAGTTCAAAAAGAAATGTACGAGAGACAAGCATTTTTAGCTACCATGATCAAGTGCAGACCTTGCGCGGAAGTGCGAAGTTACATGCTAAGAAAACATTTAGTTTTTGGATTGAGACGCCATTTTGAACTGCTCCCGTTATGACTCGTAAGCATGATTATAACTAAAACAAATTTTTAAACTTTTTCTACTTGAGATTCATTTTAAAATGAATCTCAAGTACAAAGTTTCTTGGAACTGAGAGCTAACAGCAGGAAGCCTTGGGGAACAGAGGAGAGTAGAACAAGCGGATATGTTAGACTGAGTCAAAAATATTTTCATCTAATATGAGCTGAGTAAAACGCGAACAAGGAACATTTTGTACGTGGTGTCTATAACACTCATCAGTGTTATTTTGGATAAACTTCATGTGTTTGAGAAGTGGCTGCACTTGAAGGGACTGACTGTACGCATCTGTTGAAACACCTGATTTAAAAACAGGAAACACCTGTCTTTCCAAGAAATGCGCTTTGGGCGATCTGAGAGAATGCACTTTAATTGCACGTCGAAATTCTCAATTTATTTTGGGCAAACCAATACTAGCGGCACACCATACGGTGCAACCTAATTTATTTACCTTTCGTTTTCCAAGAAAATATTCTGTGTTTCGTTTTCTTTTTTGTTTTGTTTTATTATATTTTGGCGGAAGACGTGGTATTGTTTTTAGGGTATGTAAAGCGTCCTGATTTCAAATCTTTTTTTTAGCAAGCTATTCTTATAGCCTTTAAACATAGAGACTAGAACTCACCACTAAAGAGAGGGAAAATGTTAACGAATTTTAAGTTGATGCGATGAGGATGATCCCTTTAAAATATTGAATATTTTCCTGGTGTGAACTATCCCTAGAGAAACTAAAAAACCAGCTTGGCCGGCCCCCTACAAATTTCGTATTAACGGTTTGCTTCAAACTACGATCTAAAAGTGACAAACAAATAAGAGATTGTAAAGCTTTCCTCTTTCTCAGAAAATTCAAGTACAAACCAATTGTAAAGTTATTGACGTATAGAAACGCAGCTGATTGGCTTGCTTTTGTTTAACTGTCAAATTTGTGTTAATCACGTGATAACATGGTGTTTATGTTATATTTTTGATCGGCTATCAAGTTTATCTTGTCACACTTAAGCGTGTTTAACCACTGCAAACATGAATCCGATTCCACCTCAACGTTACCCTCGAGAACAAGCTTCGGAGGCGAACACTTATCTTCTTCAGGTGGGATGGTCTGACTGGGTGAAAGCTATCGTGCCTCAGGCTGCCCAACAGCCAGGATTTAATATTCCGAGATCGAATGGCTTAAGACAAGAATCCCAGGAAATTTTGACAGGTGCTCCGGGCCTCCACTATGAAGCGGCCAATGGATGTGGAATTTTTGAATGGCAGGCAAGAAAAATCCAGAACTGGAACGAGACGAAGATCGTAGTGTACATCGGAAGTACTTGCCAGGCATATCCTGGATCATCGTTAAGAGATAGAATTACCGAATACTGCACTAACGGATCTAACAAAGCTGATCTTATGAACGATGCCTTGACAAAGGGATATGAATTGTGGGTTCGTGTTAAAAGTGCCCCGGATAGGGAGGCTGCTGAAGACCTCGAGAACGAGCTTCTGGATCGCTATGATTATGCGTGGAATGTAAGACGCAATGGCGAATTAAGACGTATACTGCCTTGACATGACATAGCTTGTGACTGAGAAAACGTAAAGTTAACGCCAAACAAAAACGAAGCCTGAACGAACCGAAACTGACTACGCTGTTCTTCGAGTTCAGAATCGTGGTCTTTACGAATTCATATCTGAACAATTTGTATAATAAGTTTTAAATAATGTAGCTCCCACATAACTGAATATGCTTTTCTTCCAAGCTAGACGAGGACTGCTTCAATCTTTTTTTTATCGAGCTTTAAGTTTCAGCTTAAAGTTTTGCATCAAGTATTAATTTTTTTATTAACCTTTATTCAAAGAAAGCAACGCATTCTAATTAAAGCAGACCACTTTCAACCTCTATTTCAGATGTATAGCTGGAGAAAGTATCCTGTGCGCTGTGCATGCATACATTCCTCCGTGAAAACCCAATGTTAGCATTGATTTAATATTACAAAACCGCAACAGGATACGTAGTGCGACTTTTTCTCGGAATTCAGAAGCTTCGTCATATCTCCAAGCACCTTTAAGGCTGTAAATCTTGCACACATTATATTGTGAAGTATAACAGGCATGGAGACGAATTACATTAATAATGTATTAACTCAGTTTAGCTTAGTCTAAGACTTGGAAAATGTTGAAGAATTTTCTGCCTGTAACATATTCTGTACACGAGTCACGATAATAAAAATGATTATGATAGTTCTATTTGAAAAAAATGATAAAATGATAGTTCTATTTGAAGAGGAAATGTTAAAGAGCTGAGTATTTGTTGCTACCATTGCAGACCTTGTGCGGAACTACGTTGCGTCAGCGTGCTTAGTCACGTGTCTAAAGAACTTTTTTTTTTCAGTTCGAGTAGCTATTTTGAACACACTGAGCTTAACTGGACTGTAGACCGGTAGATGCTTTGTTTCTGATGTTGTATTGTTGACTAATCAAGAAAGGATAGACGTCATTAAGTACAGACTCTATTCGTGGAAAACCATGAATTGGACACTTTGAGTTTGACTGGTGTCTTGTACATTATATAAATTACATAGGCTCAGTAATTCCGAGTTTTCGACGCTTTCAACCTTACGTCTGAACATGTGAGATTCGTTATATTATCGGCATCAGCTAGGACCTGATAAGAATATACAATCGATATACCTGTCAAATGATTGGTTTCCATCTCAGTAAAACCCGTAACACTAGATTAATAATAAGCAAACGGCCAAAAGCTGTCTAAAAGAGCAACAACGCCTCATTTATCAAAACTGAGATAAGTCCTTGCTATTCAATTGTTATTCCATGAATTTGTAAACGTGTAGACGGCTAGTCCATATAGAAAATTTTATTGCACACCTCAGATAACGGTGGTAATTAACCACACAGTTAAAAACATATCGAGTTTCCTTCTTGATATCCATTTAATCTTAAAATAAGTGAGACGAGAGAGCTGCAGCATAAATTAAGATAACTATAAACAGGACTTAAGGTCATTCCTCTGAAATAGAACTGAAAATAGATTTTCATTCAAACTTTGTCTATTGACCGTTCATCTTAAGGGAACCTAAATTTCAAAATAAAAAAAGAGCGGTCCCCGTATTCGTTTGGGAGCAGGAGGACTTCGAATCTACCCCATAATTCCTTACAATATCAGCTTCCAGAAAAGTGTCATTTGAACCGTTCAGTTAACGTTTCGCGGGAGCAGAAAAAGAATAGGGAGGACGCAAAACGTGATATTTATCAACAGAAGCACTGCATCGACTTCAAGAAACAATTTACTGTATGTTTCAGTACAAAGGCACGACAGCGATTGAACTTGTTCCAAACGTACAGTGCTCTCGAGGCCACAAATTTATCTTCACTGATAGCGGCGAAGTTCACGTTTCCGTTGATTACTGAAGTTTCAACAATAGAAATTTGTTTATATTCACTGTGTAGAACTGAGGTGTTCACTGGACTCAGAAATAGCGAAAAATTGATAGGTCACCGTGCTCGTTTACGAGAAAACGACGGATTTACCTCGGGCATGATCCAAGCCGAAAAGAAAAAGCAGCTGCCATTTTCTTAATGTGCGCGCGCTGGTACGCGCGCTAATCACGCTTTATGCGCAGTAAGGATGCGCAATGCAAAACAGAGGAATGACCCTAATGAATGCTGAGCACTTGGGTTCATGGGAACTAAGAGCTAACAGCAGGGAGCCTTGGCGTACAGCCGGAGCCGAGCAAACTGTCAAATGTGTAACACTGAGTTGAAATATCACTGATTTTAATTC
The DNA here is from genome assembly GCA_963693305.1 of Meandrina meandrites. Taxonomy (NCBI): domain Eukaryota; kingdom Metazoa; phylum Cnidaria; class Anthozoa; order Scleractinia; family Meandrinidae; genus Meandrina; species Meandrina meandrites. The sequence goes on along the minus strand of OY855908.1, from coordinate 4,501,657 downwards.
GAGTGTAACGTTCCTTAGAGTCTATCTCAGTAGCGTCTATAACTCACTGTTTATATTTTGGGTACATTCAAGACGGATTCAAGAAGTGTCTCCATTGAAAGAGAATAATAACAAATGGCTGCTGACTTCATGGGAAGCTTATTTTAAAACAAGAACTGACATGTTTTTCCAAGAAACGTGCTCTGTACGTTTTTTCTCCGCTTCGTGTTTTGTTTCACCAAGGGATGGAATTTTTTTCAGAATACAATTTAATTCGCGACAGCTCAGAAATCAGCGAATAGTAACTGTCGTCTCCAGCTCGTGTTGGAACGTGGCCTGCCAGACTCGTGAGTAGGTTATTTCTACAAGGTAACTTTGTAAATACAAATGCTTTGTAATCAATGACATTGTTTTTTTTTTAGCTCAAAATAGAGAACAATATAAAGCCCCGAATGAATTTAATTATCGATTTATTTAGGGCTTGTTTTAGCGAGAATTAGTGACTATAATAAACATTAAAGCTCGCAACTAGGATAATAATGAATGTTAATCTTTCATGATCAATCAAGTGGGATTGAACTGTTTCCGAGAAAAACCGGAAGAACAAACGTAGGCAATTTTTATTGGCTAGTTATGTGAATCCCATATTATCCTTAAACGATGGTCCGTTATTGGCTAATCAGTTGGCGTGTGATATCAGGTAAAAAACCCAAAATATAGTGCATGCTGTATTTTTCACTTTCAACTTCGTTTAAGTGTTAACTATTGCAGATCAAACTCCGTAATAACTGAGATACCGAAACTTCCGAGTCGCTGAATTATGGCTGCAGATCAGCGTCAGTTAACACGGTTGAGAGAAGACAGTCATCTTCCTGCTGAAGGATGGTCAAATTGGAAGAAGGCCATGGTACCCCCAGATGACGGAGGCAGAAATCTTGAACCACGAGGGCAAGATCAAGATGGATTCATTTACTCAAAGATAAGAAACGCTTTCCCTGATCAAGCAGAACACTGTGGAATTTATGAATGGCAAGCTAAGGGAACACGGCAAGGTCAACCCAATCATGTCGTTTATGTTGGAAGTACATGCAGAGGTAAGCGAGGAGCACTGAGAGACAGAATCCTCGAATACTGCACAAACGGATCTCACAAGGAAGATTTCATCAATAAAGCCTTGGAACGCGGGTATGAGCTATGGGTTCGCGTTAAAATTGCCGAAGGAAGGAATCCTAGTGAGGATGCTGAAGATATGGAGAACGAACTGTTAGCTAAGTATGACTATGCTTGGAACATCAGAAACAACGGATCACGAAATATACTGCCATGAGTGGACTACAGCAAAGGCAAATATGTACTCGCAATACATGTAAACAATGAAGAAATCTGCCTCAGCTAGACCATGACATAATTATGTTAAAACATAAGAAGTAAATACGGGTGCAACTGTTAACCCTTTCGATCAGTTAGTGATCCTTTTATTTCTGCATAGTCATGTATTCGATAGGAAAATTAAAAGACTACTGTTTAACAGGCCGTCAAGTAGCAAAAAGGAGAAAGTTATACATGACTAAACTTACGAGTTTTCTTCTCTGATCTTGTTCATCATTTGTAAGCTACGTAATTGTACTTGACGTTTCCTATTGTACTTCTAGCGACGGTTATTAAGCAAGAAGGAATAGTAATAAATTCCGGCCAAGAATTCTGAGACTGTTCCTTGTTATTATTGTACAATTCATCGCATCTTTACCAAACAAAACCAAATGAAACCAGTTTGACTAGAAGCTTATTATATGCATACATTTGCTTAGTTGAAGTTATGGTTGTTATAAATCAGCAAAGCAAACATGCTTTTGTTGTATAACTTAGAAGCCCGTTGAATTTAAAAGAAACTCGAACCCTTACCTGCGACTTAACTGTTAGCTACCTTAATTTCAGATTTGCCTTTCTATGATCATGAAGCAGCTGAATAAATTATCCTTCTCACTGGTAAACATTCCTACAACCCACTTTTAGCACGAAGTTAATGCTCAACCCGAACAACGACGGCATAAACGTGATGCCGCTTAAAACAACTGTGATCAAAACGCTAAGCGCTCAGCTTTTCTCGGAATAAAGAATTAAAAACAAGCAAAGCATGTCTTTCCGAGAAATGCCCTTTGTACGTTTTTTGTGTTTCACCAAGGGGGCGTAATATTCTTCGTGGTGGAGAGCGAATAATAATACTGTCTGATACTGTCATCGCTATCTCTTGTTGAACTGTGGTTTGCCAGACTGGTGGGCAGGTTATTTTTGCAAAGAAATTATGTGTAAAGAGAAGATACATGTAACCTCGATGACGACGAATACAAATGTGATACTTGCTCTTTGGTTCGAAATATATAGCTCTGACTAAAAGCACAGATTGAATTGAATTGCACGTTAAAATTATAATCTATTTTGGGCAAACATATCGCTACATACGCATTTATGACGAGTTTTAGAATGGAAAATAATTTTAGCGATATCCCAATTCAAGTAGTTATTTAATAGCGACGATTACATCAAGTAAGATTAAACTATTTCTCGGAAAAACCGGAAGAACACGCGAAGGGAATTTTGATCACATTTTCCCTAATCACATGATTAAAACGATGGCCAGTTATTGGACAACAATTTGGAGTGTGACGTCAAATAAAACCGTTTTTTTTTTTACACAGTTCTAGTGGTCGTTTTAGCGGTAACTCTTGCAAGCTTAACTCTGCGATTATCTTACTAACCGGCAACGCTCGAGTCGCTGAATGGCTGCACGTGGACGCCAGTACAGAGAAATCGTTCCTGAGGGAAGTCGTCTTCTGACAGCAGGATGGTCACACTGGGAACAGGCCATGGTACCCTTAGATCGCGGCCTTGATCATCGAGGCAACCCTGATCAGGAAGGTCTGATGTGCTCAAGTATAAAAACCGCTTTTCCAATCGAGGCCAAATGTTGTGGAATTTATGAATGGGCGGCTGTTGGAACATTTCTCGGTCAACCTGATCACGTCGTTGTTTATGTTGGAAGTACTTGTAGAGATAAGCCAGGAGCATTAAGACGCAGAATCCTTGAATACTGCAACAACGGATCCCATAACAAAGACCTCATAAATGAAGCCTTGGAAAGAGGGTATGAATTTTGGGTTCGCGTTAAAATTGTGACAGGATGCCATCCCTACAAGGAAGATGCTGAAGTCGCTGAAGACATGGAGAACAAACTCTTAGATAGGTATGACTATGCTTGGAACGTCAGACGTAACGGTCGAGTACGAAACATACTGCCATGAATCGACCACAAAAAAGTCAAATTTGTAATCGTGATTCCAGCGGGATCCTGACCGTTAAAAAACTACGTCAAATTGTTTTTGACTTTGCAACACGACATATCTTAAAAGCCAGTTTTGGGTTCATATTATTACCTGTACATGTAGGTTCTCTGATATGGGTTAACATGTATTCGATCGATTTTAAATTATTAAATTGTTACAAAAGCTGAATTTTGGCGGGCGCAATTGGTGCCATGACTGCTGCTTGCTCGTGTTTCATTAGCAGTCAGGATAATATTGTAACAACGTAGAACTGACTTCAATAGTTTGTGAGTTTTCTACTTTTTATATACTGTTTAATCAGCTCTGAAGTGTAAATAAAGAACTCTCAAGTGTATGGAAGCAACGTTTGGCGACCGTTATATAGGCGGGAAAATATGAATAAATACCTGGAGAGTGGCTCGCTATATTGACATACTGTGATGTGATGACCGTGATTTCATTTTTTTCGCGACATCTAGTGAACCCATTGACGAACTTAATGGAATAACTTTCTTTTATATTTTATGTAATGTTTAATAAATGAACAGCAGTGTTTTATCAAGTTTAAAACACGAGGTGCTGCGAGTGTTTTAGACTTAATAAAACACGAACTGCGAATTTATTGAACGGTTTCAAAAACTTCTCATTTAGAATAACTCATTCTCGCACTAATATTTAGATTTGGGGTTATTTTGGCCTAGAAAATTGGACGTAAAGTTTAGTCGTGTCTTTATCAGATATAAAGACACTCATTAAACATTAATTTCTTTTGTATTTTCTTTATGAATTATTAATATGTTTTGAAGTAATAGATCAAAAACGAGAGCGAGTTTTTCATCAGGGGTTCCAAACACCGAGAAACAGATGAAAGCACGACGCCGAAGGCGGAGTGCTTTTATTGTTTCGAGGTGTTTGGAACCCCTGATGAAAAACGAAGCACGAGTTTTTGAGCTGGCTTCTCAAACTAGCATGAGAATTTTTTTCGAAGAATAGGTAATTAGTAGGCGTGCTCAATAGGCTATTGTCTGTTTTTTATTCATATGGTAAATGAAATGAATATTTTATATGCGGCCATGTGGGCAAGTTTTAAAGGTTGAATGTTTAATAAACTAACATTATGCCGCGTGATGGAGATCGAGTCCAGATCAGAACGTTTTCGAGTTCCAAAAACCTCTTCTCAAAAAAATGTTTTGGTGAATGATGCTGTTCCAGCTTCAACTAAGTATAAAAACAAGAAGTTGCTATAGCAACTTAAAACCGCGCTTATATTTTTGGCTCATTAACAGCTTTCTTTCTCAAAAGTCACGGTTAAATTTAATCTGTTTGCATTATGAGTAAAGGACTAGCAAAGTAGTCACGTTAGTCACACAATCCGAGGTTTAAGTTGTCCCCGGCTATCTTTAGCTTAGGGGTTTTTCCCTTCTAATGACGTAACCCCTGCACGTTCGGGCACGCTCAATTGTTTACTTTAGCAAATATTTCATTTCCTTTCAAATCTTTGAACTCACTTCGATGAAACAGCCAAAGAATTCACTTCGATTGCCTAAACCCACAAGAAATACTCGCAGAAGAGGAAACAAATTAAATTAATGACCGTCGCTTCTGCCAACATAAACATGCAAATAAAACACAATGTTATTTGTCACGTAATGAAAGTGAAACCTGCAACATCAGCGCATTCCATGGCTGATGTAATACCTTTTTTCAGCGTATTCAACATTCGCTTTCAATCCAACGCTTCGATAAAACCAAAAGAAAATATACTTTATACACAATAAAGAAAACAATATCCGCAACATTTTCGGTACATTAATGTTTCAACAGCTTTTGGCGAATAAACATCATAGGTTGCGTGATTTCAAAGCCCCAATCACGATTTGGCCGAGTGGAGGTTTGGGTCTGGTCACCGACAAAAAAACGAAAAACAAGAAGTTGCTATAGCAACTTAAAACCGCGCTTATATTTTTGGCTCATTAACAGCTTTCTTTCTCAAAAGTCACGGTTAAATTTAATCTGTTTGCATTATGAGTAAAGGACTAGCAAAGTAGTCACGTTAGTCAAACAATCCGAGGGTTACGTTGTCCCCGGATAGCTTCAGTTAGCTGGGGGGTTTTTCCCTTCTAATGACGTAACCCCTGCACGTTCGGGCACGCTCAATTGTTTACTTAAGCAAATATTTTATTTCCTTTCAAATATTTGAACTCACTTCAAGGAAATAGCCAAAGAATTCACTTCAATTGCCTAAACCGACAAGAAATACTCGCAGAGGAGGAAACAAATTAAATTAATGACCGTCGCTTCTGCCGACATAAACATGCAAATGAAACACAATGTTATTTGTCACGTAACGAAAGTGAAACCTGCAACATCAGCGCATTCCATGGCTGACGTAATACCTTTTTCAGTGTATTCAACATTCGCTTTGAATCGAACGCTTCGATAAAACCAAAAGAAAATATACTTTATACACAATAAAGAAAACAATATCCGCAACATTTTCCGTGCATTCATGTTTCAACAGCTTTTGGCGAATAAACATCCCAGGTTGCGTGATTCAGTCCCGATTGTGATTTGGCCGAGGGGAGGTTTGGGTCTGGTCACCGACAAAAAAACGAAAAAAAAAAAAAAAAAAAAAAAATTCCGTGCAGAGCAAGAACCGCGCTCGGCCCATGGCCGCGCGGTTAACAAGAAGTTGCTATAGCAACTTAAAACCGCGCTTATATTTTTGGCTAATTAACAGCTTTCTTTCTCAAAAGTCACGGTTAAATTTAATCTGTTTGCATTATGAGTAAAGGATTAGCAAAGTAGTCACGTTAGTCACAATCCGAGGTTTACGTAGTCCCCGGCTATCTTTAACTTGGGGTTTTTTCCCTTCTAATGACGTAACCCCTGCACGTTCGGGCACGCTCAATTGTTTACTTAAGCAAATATTTCATTTCCTTTCAAATATTTGAACTCACTTCAAGGAAATAGCCAAAGAATTCACTTCGATTGCCTAAACCCACAAGAAATACTCGCAGAAGAGGAAACAAATTAAATTAATGACCGTCGCTTCTGCCGACATAAACATGCAAATGAAACACAATGTTATTTGTCACGTAACGAAAGTGGAACCTGCAACATCAGCGCATTCCATGGCTGACGTAATACCTTTTTTAGTGTATTCAACATTCGCTTTGAATCGAACGCTTCGATAAAACCAAAAGAAAATATACTTTATACACAATAAAGAAAACAATATCCGCAACATTTTCCGTACATTCATGTTTCAACAGCTTTTGGCGAACAAGTAAAGTAGTCACGCGAGTCACAAAATCAGTGGTTTACGTTATTTTGAGCGGTTGTTAGTAATCCGCGGAACGACGGAACACGGAACGGCGGAACGACGGAACGAGAAACAGCGGAACGGGATATTTTTTTTTAACAAAAAAACAACAACAAACAAACAGTAAATATATCTCACAAAATAAAGGACATGCACATATTCTTTATCCTTCGAGGTCGATCTAGAGCCAAGTTGTCGAGTTTATTTCGAGTGAGGATTTCAAGGAGAAGCGTGACTGACTGCCCTTCGGACTTGCTCGCCCCAATCGAGACAATGAAACGTACAAGGTCGAAGCAAGTCAAACAAACTGTTGAGAAAAAAAATTGAAGGGCCTGAAAAGTTACTTATTTCATAAGAAAAAAAAGAACACTGAATGAAAGGCCCACAACAAGAGGTATTTTCAGTTGGTCACCCATCCAAGTATTTACCCCGCCCTCAGGGCTTAACTTCAGGGATCGGACAAGAACCGTTGCTTTCCATGTGGTATCAGAAGGCGCGTAAATCAGCTCATAAAAGTTAAGTCCAGTTTTAGCAGGAAAGTGCCAAATTGTCCATAAGATCCATTTACACTAGGAATTCCTTTTTCTCTATTTGCATGACTCTTTTAGCCCTTTGTCTCGCCTGACACTGATACCACAAGGAAAGCATTGGTTTTGGTCTGATCGCTGAAGTTAAGCCCTGTTGCGCGGGGTTAGTACTTGGATGGGTGACCAACTGAAAATACCCCTTGTTGTTTTCTCATCTAGAGAGAAATCATCTAGAGAGAAATCATTCACGTTAAACGTGAAAGTATCAGTAAGGATGTGTAAAATAGCTGCTGAGTGTAAATATATTTTCAGTTCTCTCAAACGAGATTCTTTACTTTTAAAATGCTCCGCACCCGAACAAAATTGCTTTGATAATGGCGCCAACAGTCGGCATTTCGCCGTTTTCAAACAGTTAGAACTTTTTTAGTAAAGTTCCAAAAAATTTAGTAAACTAGGAGAATACTTCTTAAGTATCAAACTTTGAACTCTGAAATTGAAAACCTTATCTTTGAAGTAGTTTTCTTGGTTTTTACGTTTTACCGCGGTGAAAGCTTCAACTAGCTTCAACTGTGGGCTAAGTAACTTTTCAAGCCCGTCTATTTTTTTGTCAACGGCTTTTTTGACTTGCTTCGACTTTGTACGTTTCATTGTCTCGATTGGGGCGAGCAAGTCCGAAGGGCAGTCAGTCACGCTTCTCCTTGAAATCATCACTCGAAATAAACTCGACAACTTGGCTCTAGATCGACCTCGAAGGATAAAGAATATATGCATGCCCTTTATTTTGTGAGATATATTTACTGTTTGTTTGTTGTTGTGTTGTTTTTTTGTTAAAAAAAAAAAAACTAACAGAAAAAAAATCCCGTTCCGCTGTTTCTCGTTCCGTCGTTCCGCCGTTCCGTCGTTCCGCGGATTACTAACAACCATTTTCAGCTATCTTTAGCTAAGTGGTTTTTTCCGTACTAATGACGTAACCCTTGCAAGTATGGGCACGCTCAATTGTTTACCTTAGCAAATATTTCATTTTCCTTCAAATATCTGAACTCGCTCTAATGACACAGCCAAATAATTCACTCCAATTGCCTAAACTCACAAGAAATACTCGCAAAATTGCAAATAAATCTATGACCGTCGCTTCTGGCGAAACAAACTTCCAAAGAAAACACAATGTTATTTGTCACGTAGTGAAAGTGAAAGCTGCAACATCAGCGCATTCCATAATGACATAATACCTTTTTTAGTGTATTCAATATTCGCTTCGATTCTAACGCTTCCATAAAACCCGAAGAAAATATATTTCATATACAATAGAGAAAAGAATATCCATACATTAACGTTTCAACAGCTTTTGGCGAATAAACATCCCAGGTTGCGTGATTAAAAGTTCCGATCGCGAATTGGCCGAGTTGAGGTTTGGGTCTGGTCACGGACAAAAAAAAACGACGAAAAATAATAATAAATCCCGTGCAGAGCAAGAACCGCGCTCGGCCCATGGCCGCGCGGTTAAAAATAATAAATCCCGTGTAAAGCAAGAACCGCGCTCGGCCCATGGCCGCGCGGTTAACAAGTGGGCTGTGAACATTTTTGCCGAATGGCAGAGGTTGAGAGGGGTTAAAGGTCCGGTATTAGATTGTGGCGGTCTCTTCAAGGACTACGATTTACACAAGGTTACCGCTGTGAGTGTAGATATTGCTGGAATGGACGCTCTGTCGCTGAACTATTGGTTGTCAAAATTTGTGATGGAGGTAGCTAAAAAGTCCGGTGAAAGATACCCTCCCAAGTCTGTTTATGGTATCATTTGTGCCCTCAAGCGTTATTTGGAGGAGAAAAATGGATCAGAAGCTTTGAATCCTCTGGACGCTAGTGACAAACGGTACTTGACAACTTTTAGACCGAATTGGTTAGTAATTTAAAATGCACTGTTTCAGGACTTTAATTTTGTGTGTTATTTTTTGAAGGTTTGTCCTTTTCCGACGTTGCTTAGATGCCGAGATGAAGAATGGCGTTCGAGAAGGGCTTCACATTAAGTGTAAGAAAGAGGAAAAGGAGTTTGTGAGCGAGCAAGAAGAAGCAGTATTCTGGCAAAAGAAATTGCTGGGAACTACATCAGCTAAGTCGTTATTGAACACGATCTATTTCTACAACGGAAAAGTTTTTGGGTTGCGGGGGTGAGATCACAGAAATATTGTTGTAAACAACTTTGAAATTGGTCCAAATTTTATTAAGTTTGAAGAAAATGCCTCTAAAACTTATCATGGAGGTCTTTGTGATCTAAAGTATGTGCCGCGAGTGGTCAAGCACGTTTGTCATTCTATTGAGGAAAAGCACGAGCCGTGCCTTGTTGAGATATTCAGATTGTATGTAGGGTTAGTTGAGACTCATGCAAAGGAAGTTACTGCATTTTACTTTAATCCATCAAAAACTAGGTTCGCATTCGATAAAGCGCCCGTAGACATCAACAGCTTGAACAAGATTTTGCCTGACTTGTGCGACGCGGCAGGCTTTAAACGCAAAACCGCTCACAGTTTGCGCGTTACTTGTGTTTCCTCCCTGTTCAATTCTGGGGTTGAAGAAAAATTGATTCGCGAAAGGTCGGGGCATCGTTCTAATGCATTGTTGCAGTACGAAAAGCCTACAGAAGAAAATGTGTCTAAAGTTTCAAAGATCCTAGGTCCAAGTGTTGTTAGTACAACTACATGTTCTACCACAGAGAAGCAGGACGAATCTTTAACGGATGTTGTTTTCCAGAAAGGAAAATTCAAAAACTGTACAATTAATGTAACGATGTCTAAGAAGGAATAATATGTTGCTGTATTGTTGTTGTAAGCAATGATTTAAGCGGGAAAAATGCTGTATTTAGAATTATAATTAAGACTGATTAAAATTCAAGTTTCTTGATCAGTGTCTTGATCAGTTTTTGAACTAATCTACCGTGTCTTGATCGGTATGTTCATTGGGTATCAACATACATGCACCTGACCCAATTGATGCGAGCTGATTGGGTCATCAGCTCATGAATGATTAATGAGTTTGAGAAGCATTTTTCCAATACCTTCTCAAATATTATAATATTGATCTCTTTTGATTTATTTTCCACCTAAATTTCAGATTTTTTCTGTGAGAAATTATCCTGTCCATATGATCGAATGACCGGCACAAAGCTACTCGCTATATACTAACCGGCGAAACGTTATGTCTAGTGTTTTTTTTTCTCAGAATTGACCTGGCTCCCTCACTTTATTTAATTCCAATTAAGAATCTGTTTTATGCATGTATGATCATCAGAGTGTGAACTACTGCAGATTAAATTTCGTTGTCTAATTTCTTACTTTTCCCTTGAAACAAGATATAGAAGCTAGCAAGATACATGCAATAAGTTTAGACTTCCGAAATGGAGAGAAAAAATAAAAATAAAAAAAACTTGTCAATATTGAGTTCTTAGCGGCAATGCATGGATTTTAAAGCGAGAACGATCTGAATTTACTTGATTTCTATAATTCCACAACCTTCGTGTTAAATTGATTTCAGTTAACTCTAGCTCCTTGCGTCTCTTCTGTCAATCTGAAAACATAACATGTCTATCAATGTATATATACCTGGAGTTATGAAAACGAGGTCAAAGAAAAATGACCACCATGTACCTTGGGGTCTGGGAGGCTTAAAACAAAGCCGAGAAACCAAAAAAATGACATTCGCCAGGTTCTATGCAAATATACGTCTGAATTTTTCATAACATTTTATACGATATTTTCACTGCTTTGAGCAAAAATATCCAAAGTAGACGATATAAAAACTAAAGAAATGTCTTTTTTTCTCTTCTCCTTTCACTTAAGAACCTGTACGGAGTACAGCCCTAACCCTAACCCTAACTTATTCTAAATTTACGAGAGTATACTAACTCCTCCGCCATCAGCAGCATCACCACCACCACCACTACCACCATCAGGGGATGTGGCACTCAAACGTCCCGCTCGTGGGTTTCGTGGGTGAGTATTGTGCGTTTTATTTCGAGGAAAAATGGGTATGTCGGAATATACCTGAATACCATTTTACTAAACACGGACACAGGGGTGAATTGGAATTTAGAGTTCATCGACCCATCCCCACCCCTGCAGTGAAGGCTACTCAACGAACTTTACAATATAGACACAACTTTTACTCTGATTGGGTCACGTGGCCGTAAAATGAGAGCAGCATTAAGCTCCAATGTATTAGTAGTACCCACTCCTCTCTCAAACTTGAACATCTGTAAAATTTTGACGAGCGCCATTTTGATCTCCAGAAGGGCCAACCGCATGCCGATGCACTGACGAGGTCCAACGCTGAAAGGCATATACGCCAAGGATGGGCGCTTCTTGGATTCACTCGGAAGAAAGCGGTCTGGGTCGAACTTCTCTGGCTGTGTTAAAGAGAGCAAGCACAAGAGTCGTTAAAATAACGAGGAAGCAATAAAACCTTCCTTTGAGAGAGCCTGTCGCATGATCTCAGTTATCAAACATGTAACGTGGACAGGCTAGGAACTCAGTCGCGCAATTAGACCAGAGAACGGCAAAACAGAATTATATATATTCCCTTAGCCAGTAGGTGGGTGACGCAGACCTAGTGGTTAGCAGGAGCCATTACTCGGAGCGTGCAACCATCGTATATTTGAGCAACGGCGTTTTCACAAGTAATGTTATTTTTAGATATAATGCTTATATCTAAATATAACTTGACTTGTGAAAACGCCGCTTCACAGACGCAGGATGGAAGTTGCGCCCTCCGAGTAATAGGCTCCTGTGGTTAGTGTGTTTGACTTCGTTTCGAGTGGTGCAGGTCCACCCACTCGTTAGGGCTGTCCACATTTGTGGCATGATTTTGAGCACAACAGTGAAGAATCAGCCAAAGATTCGAGCGTTACGCTGGCATAATAGTGCAGTGTTTGTTTGTGTTATAGAAAAAAGAGTTAAAAATAAAACGTTGTAAGGGAAAAGGACTCCCCACACATTAGCCCAGACAGTACCACAGGGCGCGCACAGGTGGCTTCCTGTTATACAAGCTCCATGAATCTTTCTTTTTAGTGTCTTCAGTCACCTTCCCGAATGAATCGTCTCGATAATCGAACGAGGAAAATCTCGAATAAAGAGCAGCAACAATTTTGAATAACTTCTAAGTTATTTAAAAGATATCCAACAGCTTATAATCTATTGAAAAAAATTGGCAATTTCCGATCCTCGCAGGTAGCAAACGAACTAAATGAAGGATAAAATAAAATTATGAGGTGTCATAAGCACAACAGTGTGAAATACTGTACATAATATGGACAGCCCTACTCCCCGTTGGGTATACAGCTATTTCGAGAAAGTATGTCGGAAAAAAGCATCAAAGTGCACGTGACGAGACCGAAAGGTGACCTGGGTATTCATTGGAATTTTGCATATTGGTCGAGGAAATGTACTTGTTTGAAATTTTGCACGTGAAGAATTTGTTTTTCCGCTCAAGAGGCCTTTATCTGAAGCTTTACTTCTATATTGTCGCATATCTTTGAGTTAGAAAAATTCTTCTAAAATTCAGCGTGGCTAAACGTATCTTGTTTCCACATGTCTGAAGGGAAAGGAAACGTGCAGATTCGCGTTGATGTTGTTATATACCTCATTAGTATTCAACACATGCAGCAGCTCAATACTTCTACCCATACTGCCTTTCTGTCTTGTCGCGTGCACTTGTGTTTTTTTTTTTTCGACAAGGTTTCTTGAAATGGCTGTATATTGATTGGTTGTTGAAAACAGCATGGTCTCTGCTCTGTTCCTGACATTACCTCAGCCCAGAAAGCTGGATCGCGGTGAACAGCATATGAAGGAATATTTACAGTCACACCAGACGGGAATTCCACTCCATTGATAACACAAGACTCCCTGCACTGACGAACGTTCACGAATCCTATCGGGATAAGCCGAAGGACTTCGGAAATCACTCGGTCGAGGTACTCGAGACTGCTAACAAAGTCGAAGGTTGAGGCATCTTCACGTGACCTGGTGGCTTCGGTGATCTCTTGCCGCAACTTTTCTTGTATCTCCGGATGAGAAGCGAGGTGGTAGACAGTAAATGCCAAAGTAGAACCAGTTGTTTCGAAGCCAGCCGCCAGAATTACTACTGCTTGTGCGATTATTTCTTCATCTGTCAATGTCTGTGGTCCGTTGGCGCTGTCCTTGCTCGCCTCGAGCATAAGCTGAAACAGGTCTCTTCTTCCAGAGGGAGATTTCTTCCTGATTTTCAGCACGTTTCGTGCAAGTTTCTCAAAGTAGGGCACATGTTGGATGGGATTGATGTTGAAGAGTTTTTTCACTTGTTGCCAGAAAGGAAACATGGACAGAGCCCGGATGTAAAGCGGGACGTCGAAGAGAGTTAAAGCCTTCTTCACCAGATCGGGGTCAGGGTTGGTTTGAATTTCTGCCTCCAAACCAAATGCTGAGCGCATAATCACATCAAAAGAAAACAGAGCAAAAAGCCGAGTAACATCAACACTTCTCTCTGCAAGACAATAGAATAATATCGTTGTTATTCCATTATTACGCCGTTTTGTCATACAAGGTCAAGAGAACGCGCAAAATATGAGCAAGTGATACTCTATAGTGTCCCGGTTTAACCGGTTTACAACAGAGCAAAAATACGGACGGAAAGCGGATGAGCAACAAAAATGGCCGGACTGAACTCTGCAAACTTTGACTCCTTTACGTCCTTTAGGGGTGACTTTTTAAAGGGGCACTGTCACGGGGATTTTTACGTTTTGGGGTGAAAATGTACGTGCTAAAGATGAAATGAAATGCTTTTTCACGGACACAAAATACTCCCAGAAAGTCAAGAAAAGGAAATCTATTGATTTTCTCAAGGAAAAACAAACCATAGTCAGTTACGGGTGATTTATCTACAAAACAAAAGAAAAACTTGAAAAAAATCAGCCTGTCGTTTTCAAGTTGTAGTCATGCGCATCCTGGCGATCCGCAGCCATTTAAGTGCAACATTTAAGTGTCCTTTATTTCATGATTGGCTAAAAGATTTAAAGGTCTTCGCAGGTACACTGTCACCTACCTTTTTTTAGGATATTTTTGAAAAGCCAAAAGACATTCTAATCACAGGAGATCCAAACATACTGATCCAGTTTCGCTTAAAACTACCCAACCAGTTCTCTGAGACTATAATTAAGTGTGTTTGTTCGTCTGTGTTGTTTTCGTCTTTCGCACGTGCCTTTTGTGATCGATACGATTAGACTCTGGTGATGCAGGCCCTGCTAACCAGCACTGGCTGCCTCCTGCTTGGTTATCTTGCTTGCGGAAAAATGGCTGCTATCAAGTTAAGCTTATGACGGAGCTTGCTTAAACCATTTGTACTTCCGTCCCAACTGGTCTACAGAGAAATCAGAATCATCTAAACCCTCAACGCACACACTGTCTTTGAATTGGTCACGAATCTTCCTGAAGACACTCTTTTTGCAGTTTTTTTAAGGGCCAACGTTTCTAATTAAAGTAAGGGCCCTAGCTCGATCTCTATTGTCATTTGAATACACTTGTAAATAGATTTAACTCTACATCAGGCCATGACTTTTTTTCTTGTCACTTTTTTAACGCTTTTGCGAACGGTTCGTGGTTGCCGCCATTTTGATTGCCCACAAACCAACACTCCTTTTGCTAGTGCCACTCCTTTTGAGGTCAAAAAAACGACCTTGCCGTCTAGACGAGAAAGTCGTCCTCGAAAAAATCGTCTTCCTTTACAGCCAAATCGACGGATAAATTCAGACCACTTGTACATACAAAATCGTATCCGTCTCGTTTTCACACTTTTTTTCACACACGATTTGCCCGTCTCTTGTGTGAAAACGGCCAATTAGGTGCATCGTATCAAATGAATTTGAAAAACGCTGCTATGCCCTCCCCCCCCTTTATTTCAATTAATTGGTATTTGTTATTTCTTTTCATTTTAAACTCCAATATTGAAAAAGAATATCATATAAGGCAAATACTCATTATATCCAAATCAAGGGAAAGCCAAAGAATCTTTGTGCTGATAGATATGCCCAGAGGAAGTCCGAGTAATCTTATTATAACAGGTATATTGTGCATTGCGCATTCACGCGTTAAAAAAGGTGGCCGCGTGCAAGACTCGATCAGATCAAAGACTCGATCAGATCAAAGTGCAAATAATGTCAAATTTCTGACTCGATCATGCATGTTTAGTCAACCGGAAGGGTTGTAAACCAGTATAAATTCTTTATGACGTATCCACAAGCGGTGTTTTAAATTTTTTCAAAAAAAGTCGCGAAAATGAAGTCCGAAAAAAGGAGCGATTAAGAGTCCCAGTTAGTATGAGCTCCGTTATTGATCCTGTTATTCCGGGCATTTACACTGTTCACAAACAACACTTGTTATTTCTCTGCTGATTTGAATTGCAGTTGTTATTGCTGTACAAATTTACATAAAACTTACCGTTGATTTTTGCAAACATTTGGAGCTTCTGAAGTAAAGTATCAACAGCATCGTCGATGAGTGGAACAAGTTCTTTGAGTTTGAAAGCGCTGAATGTTGGCGTTAAAATGGAGCGGACCTTCTTCCAAGCTTCATCTCTGGCATCAAACAGACCCTTGTCCAATGGAGCGTTCCCTCTCATCACGTCGGGTCTGTTCCGAAATTTGTCAAAATCTTTGACAAGAATGTGCTTCAGCATTTCTGGATCAGCCACAGTGATCATTGGACTTCTTCCCAAGTACATTTTGTAAACCTTGCCGTATTTCTTGCCATATTCGACGAGCGCCTTGTGCAAGCCGCCATATCTAGCGACTTCTAACAGATTTCCAATGTACGGCCAAGGTTTAGGCCCTGGCAGGGGAACATGGCTTATCAGAGCGAACTCCGAAACACCGAACCAGTAAATAAGCGCTGTTATGAAAAATAACAGGCCTATCCATCCGCCATAAGGGGATATAACGCTTGCAAAAGTAGCCAGCATGTTGCATTGAAATCTGTTTGTGAGGTCACAGAATGCCCCGTATAAAAGCCTATAAATATTCAAGTTTTCTCGCTAATCGATATTGTAAATATTTAAGCTTCCTAAAATCGGCTTTTACTGCTGTGCATTTGTGATAAAATGAATTAGAAGTATTTTCGCAATGTTTTATTTTTCGCAATCAGTCTAAACAACTTCGGCAGTCTGTGAAGTTTGTAAACTTGTAAACTTTCCGTGCAGTCCTTTGCTTTCGCGATGAATGACTCCGGTCCTCCGGCCACAGTTTGCTGGATTTCCTCGTTTTCTCCGTTTGGCCACGACCTGCGTGCATTTGCGTTTTCTTGCGATGACTTGGGGTCACTTTTGTCGAGATCAAATTTGCACACAAGTCAATGCAAGTTTTTCACCGTTTGGCCACCCAACGCTAGTCATGTTGTTTACTTCAAGTACTGAATTACAGCGCGCGCAGTAGCATTTAAATGGATTTTTTGACAACTTGCGTGCACTTGCGAGTAAATATAAACGTGCGAGTCCGTGTGGTCAGCCACGCAAGTTAATTTGTACGCAAGTTCAACGTTAGGCTCGATTACCAGCCGCTGTTCGGGGAATGAGTCCGCGCTCCTCTTCGAAAGACCGAACACGAGGAAAGACCGAACACGAGTGGACGGCGGAAATCGAGCCTAGTTCAACGTGCGACTACTTGTGTCCACTTGCGTTACCGTTTGGCCTTTTCGCTTTCCTTTCTTATGACTTTTACTGGGATAGAATGCTAACTAATATTTACATAAAAAAACAAAACAATATCAATAAAAAACTTAAATTTTAATAGTGTTCTTCGCGTTTTTGGCGCTTGTAAAGAAATTAAATCGTCTGCATTTTGATTTCTTGATCAATTCTTGGTTTTCACGTGATGTCATCAAAATTCTAAAATCCAGAATCGCAAGACCCCTGAGTTCTTATCATTCACTGGCTATTAGACATCCTTAATATATATCTTGTTGAAGGTTTTTAGCTAGATAGCAGCCGCCGTCTTTAAGATAGACCATTTTGAATTTCGGAATTCCACGCCACACGACATCAAGATGGCCGCCAGAAGGCTGTCACGCCTGCTTAAAATAATGCCTCATCCTGTGAATTTTAACAATCTGAACAGTTGAGGTTTTGCAAGAGGTGTTTATGTAATGTTAACTTGTTCATGAGAGCGATCTGACTGCCTTTTATATCAGAAGTGATTTCCAGATGTTTTCATTGATTTCCGGCCGCCATGTTGGTGCCCATCTGCATGGGCACCAACATGGCGTTTCCATACTGTGCTCTGTAAATTTGTGTGGAACATTTTGACGGATAACTCGAGTACGGAATACCGTATAAACCCGAGACTTGGACAAACAAAATATCTGGTAATTTTCTACAACCTATAATATTCTTGAGTTTTTTGACTCAATAGTTTTGGATTTACTTTTTTGCGACGTGACAGTGAAAACCAGCAATTCCTTAAAGGGCAACTGTCACCGCCGATTTGCTCCCTTTTTATGCTCTCTGAACACGATGCGAAAAGGCCCTTTTCATTGCCTTTGCACGTGACATTTGTCATCATTTTTTTTAATGCAAAACACAGGAAAAAAAATACTTTCAGATCAATTCCTTACATTACTCAATTCCTAATTACTTACAGTACAAATTACTTAGTATACATTACTCACGCTACAATAAGTTACAGTGTGTTAATTAATTAAAAAAAAGACTACCTACTTTTTACAATACTAACAGGTACAGCACTAGTTAAGGTTCACATTGGTTGTATTGTAGGACATTTTAATGACTGAATGTCACCAGTTCCATGACCATATAATTATATTCATGATTGACAAGGTCGCGTGACACCGAGTCGTGCGTGTCGTGATGACACGCACGAAACTGAGCAATCTTTATCTCAAAGAGCAATTTAAGTAATAATAATAGCATTTTTGATTATTACGATTTGTCTTGTGTTCCCATTAATATTTCGACCAAAACTCGCTCTTGATTCCTATGCTTGATAGTTGATGTGAAATGGACGGGGACGCCGGAAGCTGGTCTCAATTTTTTTAGCTGTCTGGTCTAGTTTTGTCATGCTGGATGAACTTGCAAACGATATAGCCTCTTATGGCGGATGGATAAGCCTGTTATTTTTTATAACAGCGCTTCTTTACTGGTTTGGTGTCTCGGGGTTTGCTTTAACAAACCATATTACTTTACCAGGACCGAAGCCTTCACCCTACGTTGGAAACTTGTTAGAAATCGCTAGACATGGCGGCTTGCACAAGGCATTCATTGAATATGGCAAAAAATACGGCACGGTTTACAAAATGTACTTGGGAAGAAGTCCAATAATCACTGTGGCTGATCCAGAGATCGTGAAACACATTCTCGTCAAAGATTTTGACAAATTTCGAAACAGACCCGAAGTGCTGAAAGGAAACGCTCCATTGGACAAGGGTCTGTTTGATGCCAGAGATGAAGCTTGGAAGAAGGTCCGCTCCATTTTAACGCCAACATTCAGCGCTTTCAAACTCAAAGAACTTGTTCCACTCATAGACGATGCTGTTGATACTTTAGTGAGGAAGTTTGACGAATTTGCAGCAAAGCCGAACGGTAAGTTTGTAAAGAAACAGCTTGCAAGTGAAGGTGGAAATACTTGCAGCGTTTTCCAGCGCACCCATATAGATTTTGGCATCGTAGAATAAAACTGTCAGCTATTACTTAAATAAAGGCGCGTATAGTTAATAAGCCGTGATAAATCATACTTCAATTCCAAACTGTTACTTTTACCTCAATTTGGGTAACGGCTCTGTTTTTGTCCTCGCGAACTGGAGAATCAGATATTTCATTAACATCACTTCGTTAAGGTCGCGGGGACACCTAGCCATGAATAAATTCATTGGGCAAAATTTTGCTTTTCCTACATCTTTTAAAACGCTTAAATCTCAAGCTGTTTTCACAAAAAAGTTGCTGATAAAAGTGTCTAAAAGTTGCTAAAATGTTAAGAGAGGACGGATGACATTTCAGACTAGCACAGTATAAGTAGGTTTATTTGCATTTTCGTTTTTTAACAATTTCCCAGCTGGAATCTGAATCACTGACAGTGTTCTTCGCCATCTTGAAAAACGTGTCATGTGATACCGCTGACCTCATGGACATGTGTGCAACACCAAGCTAACATTGGTAATTGGTAGTGCCAGTCCTGGAGTCCACACACTCACACAGTAGTATAAACAAGTTGAATTTAGCTGACTTTTCAAAAAATGCTAAAAAAGTGAAAATTTTGCCGAGAAGTGCAGAAGTTGCCAAAAATCTCAAAAGTTGCCGAAAAGTTGCCGAGCAACTCGTGGCTAAGCCTACCAGCGATCGTAATAGTCACTGGAACACTCTCACATTTCACGATAAAGTAAGAACCGTTTTAGCCAGAGATTGTTTTAAATTTTCTAAGATAAAGTAAGCGTTGGAACCGACGAAAAAGTTGCGTTACAAATTCACGGAATAAAAAATCATGCTAAAATATCCATATCAGTGTCATATAAGTCTTTTGCGCTGCAGTGATTAATCTGTCAAGACAATCTGACTAGCCGATTTGGTTACACAAATAAATCACAATGCATGGCTAAGATAAGATGTAGAATATGTTTTTTAATGTGCAAATCAGAGAACTGGAGATATCCAGTTGCGCATATCATCACAACAGGGCAGTCAAGACGCAATATGCGAGAAAAACGATCGCGAAGCAAAGTTTGTAAGCAAATATCTTCCCTGTTGTCTTTCAGATAGCAATGTTGATGTCAAGCAGCTTTTTGGTCTGTTCTCTTTTGATGTGATCATGCGAACAGCATTAGGCGTGGAAGGTGAAATCCAAACAAACCCTGACCCCGATCTGGTGAAGAAGGCTTTGACTCTCTTCGACGTCCCGCTTTACATCCGGGCCCTGTCCATGTTTCCTTTCTGGCAACATGTGAAAAAACTCTTCAACATCAATCCCATCCAACATGTGCCCTACTTTGAAAAACTTGGCCGAAATGTGTTGGAAATCAGAAAGAAATCTCCCTCTGGAAGAAGAGACCTGTTACAACTTATGCTGGAGGCGAGCGCTAAGAGTACCAACGGAATCCAGAAGTTGACGGACGATGAAATGATTGGACAAACCCTAATATTTCTGGCGGCTGGCTCCGAAAAAATTGCGTCTACTTTGGTTGTTACCGTCTTCTATCTCGCTCGTCATCCGGAGATACAAGCAAAGATACGGGAAGAAATCGCCGAAGCCGCAAGGTCACGTGAAGATGCCTCGACCTACGAGTTTGTTAACAGTCTCAAGTACCTTGACCGAGTGATTTCCGAAGTCCTACGGATTATCCCGATTGAATTCGTAACTGTTCGTGAGTGCAACGAGTCTTGCGTTATCAAAGGCGTGCAATTCCCGGCTGGAGTCACTGTTAATATTCCGGCGTATGCTGTTCATCACGATCCTACTTTCTGGCCTGAGGTATTATATTGCACCAGTTTATTTTTTAATCAAAGGCTGCTGTGAGCCAACTCATGAATTAAAAAACAAACAAACAAACAAACAAACAAACAAACAAACAAAAACAGACGTTCGTTCGCTTGCATCTGCATTGTGAATTCAAATGACCTACATTCTGAGAATTGAAAAGAGCATGATGAAAATAGCAAAACAGCTAGCGTCACTGACGTTCAAGAGTAAGATTTTATTCTTGAATTTTTGAAAAGTTATAACAAGGATTTCTATGGAAAGACGTTGTTCGATGGCAAGGCCATGCAAGTCAGCTTAGTCATAAATTCTCCTGTTGTCTGTTATTCAAAATTCCAGAGTATCTCACGTTTAGTATAAATGCCAGTAGCTTCAAAGTTAGAAAGCATCACGTCCCCTTTTAAATTTATCCTGAAGCTCCTAACACACGACGAGACTTTGACATTTTTGAGGGAAAAAAATCACAAAACATGAAGCAGGGGCATGAAGCAGCGCCCCAATCCCCCCCCCGTGTGCTCTGATACTGATTGATAGGACGTGTCCCTGCTACATTTTAATTCTCGCGTTTGCGCATGGTGTGATGTTTTCCCTGATCCATGTCGTTGCGACTGCCTTGTCCCCAGGCGTCGATCACGGGAAAACAGGGAGCGCGGGAATAGAGGGTTAGGGAGCAAGCCGTGGAGCTCGTCCCGCCTTCCCGTTCACATTAGTCCCACATCGTGCCAAGCGAACCGTGTACTTTCAATCCCATAACACAAAGCACACCGCGCACGACCCAGGATGGACGCCTGGGGACGAAGCAGTCGCTGCGACATGTCCTTGCAGCATGTCCCTCCGTTTTTGTGATTTTGCATATTTCAGTGTAATTTTATTAGGAACTACAAAAATCGCCAAGCGTGCACTCAATAAAACGTTTCTAGCATTAGTTTGACAACCTAGTTTTCAGGGTCTCTTGCTCTCTCCTGCCCTTCCTCTCCCCCAAGAGCGACAGAAGGGGACAAGGGAGAGAGAGAGAGAGAGAAAGAGAGAGGGACCCTGGGAACGAGGTTGCTAGTTTGAATGAACCAAAATGTTCCATAAGCAACTGAATTGCGCCACTAAACTTTTGGCTTGGCCCTGCAATGGGACCCTTGATTGCTTTCACATTATTTTAACGTCTCCTGCGTTTGCTCTTTTTATCACAGCCAGAGATGTTCGACCCAGACCGCTTTCTTCTGAGTGAGGCCAAGAAGCGGCCGTCCTTCTCGTATATGCCTTTCAGCCTGGGACCTCGTCAGTGTATCGGCATGCGGTTGGCCCTTCTGGAGATCAAAATGGCGCTCGTCAAAATCTTACAGAGGTTCAAGTTTGAGAGAGGAGTGGGTACTACTGCTACATTGGAGCTTAATGCTGCTCTCATTTTACGGCCCCGTGGCCCTGTCAGAGTAAAAGTTGCGCTCGTACAAGAGCCGTCACCTGAGGGGGCAAAGGCAATATGATATGATATTCACCCATAAGTTGCTAACTTCTAATTTTATTTAAGTTTTTTTTTTATTTTATAAAAAAGTGATTATAACAATCTTTTTATATCTACAAGGGTACGCTTTATACATTTGGTAAAACAGTTACATATTATCTCAATTTTCGTTCAGTGCACACAATGCCATTAAGCAATACCGCTACGTTTAGTAAAGCTGAAAACGTGAATTTTTGACATTACTAGGGCCAATGCCACTTACGTTTTGCTACATTAGTCTACTAGAATTTTTTAAAAAGTTATCTTGGGTCCTTCTGTAGGTACCGGATGTAAATGAAGTCACATTGTTTCGCCTTTGTTTGTGATGTTTTGTATTTTTGAGCAGTAGTGTTTCTTATCATTTATTTCTTTTGTTTTACGTCATCTGTGTCCGGTATATATCTACAGAAAGGCCCGTTATCTTCAACAAGATTCTACTGTACATCATTCGCTCCTTTGCTTAAGTTTGTGGTAGGTGATACGAAAGAATTGCAAAAAAGAGCGATTTTCGATTGAGTGTCATAAAACCAAAACAAGATAATCACTCTGGCCAATCACAAAGGACAGACAGTCCTGTTAACCAATCAAAACTGCAAGAAAATAGATGAAGCCGGCACGAAGCGCGGGAAAAATTGGGCGAGCAAGTCGCGATTGGTTTTGATTTCACTTCTGGTTGGTCGAGAAAGTGGCGCGAGTTTCTTTGATCCAATCACTAAGCGCAAAAATGCAAAACCAAAGCAAACGTGAATTTCTTTCAAAATTGTATTGGGTCATTGATCTCAACAAGTTACATGAAGTTTAAAACTGTCTCTAGTCTGCTCGATTAAAACAGGACTTTATTAAACACAGAAGAGTTTGTCGGACTTCTTTCTTGGTACTTCTCTGGGGCGTCCTTGCAACAGCTTCCTGGGCCGTGCTGTTCGAGAGAAAAACAACAATCAGTGCACATTTAAAGTTGATTGATTAAATTCCTTTACTAGCATTGCCAATCCAAATTAAAGGCTGTGAATAAATAAAGCGCGCAGTCTTGCTGAGGCCATCCTTCATTCAGCTTCCCTTACATTGTTTAATGATCTAAAGAGGGTCTACTTGCAGTAAAGAGAATGAAAAATCACCATGATGAGCCTTCACTTCTGCTATAGAGTCTGGGATGTCCACAAACGAGTTGACTGCTGTAGATAAGTGTTTGCTTTAGAGCCATGTCCGCCGCAGAGAGGTGCGTCTGCGTCAGAGACGTGTCTACCCTAGAGAGTTATCTGTTTCAGGGAAATGTTTGTTTACTAAAATGAGAGATGTAATGGTTTTTGCTTAAGAGATTCCCGCTTTAGAGACGTACCCGTTTTAGAGACGTGCTTGCTTTAGCAAAGGGTCCATTGACTGCAGATATTGATTCGTAGTAAACAAAAAAATCTACGGTTAAAAAAGAACAATGGAGCTTACTCGCCGTTACGAACCTGAATAAGACAAAGCCCCGACCTAGAGTTGGGATGTGTGAAAGCATAGACCAGCCACGCCACCGAACCAAACAAAACTACAGCACACACACAAATGACAGCTATAAGCCAAGGAGCGAGGCCTGGGGTCGGCTCCTCCTGCAGCTGCTTGGTTTGGATGAAACATTTTTCTTCCTAAAAAGAGCAAAGAAAACAATCCTTTAACGAAGCATTTCAGGTTGACTTTGACCTGTTCCAAAGCAAGTCCTTGTGTAAGATGTGTCATGTATAAACGAATACGACTTTTAATAAAAAGCATTTCCACGAGTTTATAAAACTCATTATGAAAGGTTTTGCCGCAGGGTTCTTTTGAAACAGTGATAAAAAGGCCTCAGGAAAGGTTCACTTGTCTTTTACATCCCTATACAATGGGCAGTGGTTTTGTTTTGGACCTTAAAAATAAAACATTAAGCTCTGAAAGTCAACATGTCTAGCTAAACGTTAAAAATCATTGGATGGCAAACACACAATAGAACGGGAGTGGTTAGGTTGGGTCAAAAATCGAAATGCATTACTTCAAAAATTCCTGACGTGTTGCAACCCTCTTTGAGCCATTCACCACGATGACGGTCAAATCCATCTGAGCACCTAGTTGAAAGAATAAGAGTAATTTATGAGAATTTCAAGTGACCTTGATACCTTGGATGTGCATTAAAATTTGTGTATCTGCTGTGGTTCAATTTTATCCTTGGTTCAAATATTATTTTCCTTTGTTTTTGGGTATGTATGGTAATGCATGACTATGAGTTTAAAACAAAAGAAAATAAAATTTGAACCAATTAAGGTGGCCCGCGGCTATTTTCGGGAGCGGAGGTGTTCTTTTCTAAATCGAATTCTGTGCATGGAAACTTACACCGATTTTTCTGATTTTTGGCAGTGAAAATAACAGATTTTCAAATTTTATAAAGCTTTGAATTTTAGGGCGACACACGAGATATAAGCGAAGAAGATTGTGGGATTGTGAAGATTGTGTGACATGCCAAAGGATTATCTGTACAAGATGCTTCACTGAATGCGAAAAATACAATTAAAATTTGAAACCTTTTAAGCTTGCCACACCAGGTGCAATGAAACTCTGTGGAATTTCTCATTACCATGCAGTCTCCACATGTCCTGGCATTTATGCAATCTGTGAGAAAAAATATTTTAAACAATTATTTGACGAGGTTGATACTGGCAACAAGAGTTGTCAAGACCAAAGGTTTTCCAATGCTTAAGGTAGAGGTCGGTGGACAACACAACACGTCTTGATAATTTCATGTTTTTGCTGGCCAAGAGCTTGAATTCAAAATATGTGTAAGAGAGGTGGGATGGGATTTCTCTTTCCATTTTCACTACCCCCTCACTTTTTGGCCTGACTCTCACTCCTTGATTGTTTTCCCACTCGTCCTAACCGTCGAAACACACCGATGGAATATTAAGCGCTTGCTGTTCCAAAACACGAACTAAGTATGTACTACAGGCTACCGTATGGTGGAAAACGCTATCTTTTGAACAAGGCTGGGTTCAGCAGGTAGTGTTCTGTTGGGGAGGGACCAACCATTTCTAACCAGATACAACTGGTTTTTGATGATTTGGTTTAAGTGTTCCAATAGAACCCTTTTCCAATTTCAGTTAAAGCAGTTAATTAACAATTAGACCCGTAGCTTCATGGGCTATAGACCTGCGGCCCTTGAGGGCGAGGGGTCTAATTGTTTTAGTATCACCCAACTAGTCGGACAGAAAAAGCAATAATAAAGTTAGCAAATGCAAGTTGAAAAAAGATTTATTTGGGAATAAAACGAAAGAAAACGTCACAAATTTCGCTACTCGATGACTATTACTAATAGTCCTCTAGTAGCGTAGCCAATCAAAATGCAGGATTTGCATTAGTCCACTAGTTGGGTGATACTAAGAACAATTAGTCTGTGTAAGGCTATCGGGATAGATGGTCCCCCCCCCACCATAACACTGTAACACTGTAACACTGATAGGTGAAGTAGTGTTGTTATAGCTGTTTTGCAAACAAACTCACTTTTCTTGGGGCGGAGTATGATAGCGGTGTTATTGACTACCCAGCTGTGGTTGATATGCACTGCATCATAAGCATAAAATGTGCGAAATATTCTCCCTGAAATAAAACAAATACACTTCAGGATTATTTTAGTACCTACATTCAAATTCAAAAGGAATGGCTCGAATGAAAAGGCACAATTCAGATCACATGAGTGTGCTGTAAATCACAATACAGAGAAGGTATTCTGCAATTTTCACAGAAAAGGTATTCTATAATTTTTACAGAGTAGGTATTATTCAACTTTTATACACTCAGAACAAGTATTATCCAATTTAAATACAGAATAGACATTCTCCAATTTTAATATTTTAATACAGAATAGGCATTCTGTAATTTTAACTAGACATTCTCAAATTTTAATACAGAATTGGCATTCTGTAATTTCAATACAAAATAGGCATTTGTAAGTTTGATACAGAATAGGCACTGTAGTTTTAATACAGAAAAGGCATTCATTAGATTTGGCCAAGCTTGTTATGGACATGCAACCAACTTCTTTACCTCAGCCCCTTTTTAAAGTTTTTTTTCAAAATCGAGCTTGAAAGATGGGGGTGCAGCTTATCTACATGTGTGGCTTATATACAAGTTCTTACGGTAATTGTTGCATCAACTGAAAAAGAGTTGTAGGTGCTGAAAAATACAGGGAATTGTTTTGAGCCACCTTAAGTGTATGCTGAAAGTGACAAGTGTTTGTGATTCAAGACTTACAGATGCCAAAGTAATGTTTCAGTTTGTCCACATAATATGCATCTGAAATGCCAACATTAACGCTATGCTTGTCACTGGAAATGTTTGTCACTGGGATTGGAATCTGACAAGAAAGGAATGCATGATTAAAAATATACTCACATATGTACTGTACACATGCATACTGTACATAAATTACTAAATTGATGATAAAATAAACGATAACTAGTTTGAAAAAGTGTAATTATTTTTAATTTCAGTTCCATTTTTTACTTCCCATTAATATATGTGGGCTATGTATGCAAACACTGACGCCTGCTATACTCAGTCTGGTGTGTGGCAAATGCAGCCTGCAGACTGCCACTCCAATTGCAAAATGCAGAGAAAACTTGTATCTACCAGAATTTAGAATGTTTCTATCATTCGGACAAAGATATTCTTGAAACAGAATTTTAATACCTTGTGGTAAGAGAACACAATTTCCCCAGTCTTGTTTAGTATGCACTGAAAAGTGAAGCTGCCAGCTAAAAAAATTAAAAAGAATTACTTTCAGTCATTGCAAGGATGCTATGTAAGATTCAAGTTCAGATGCTTTTGATGTAGCACTGTTCATGACACGGATGTAAAATCAGCAGGTTTAAAAGAGTTACAGACAGATGACTTTACTTACATGGAGTAGTTTCTCTAAGTCAACTGTATACAGCGGAACCTCCTGGGTTATTAATTACATGTAAATGTGGATACCACTAAGATCTGAAAAAGTATCTGCTTCGGAGCTGGGGAGGTTAATAAATGTAGTGTTCTCTGTATATGTATGTGGCTGGGACACTGACCTTCAGAAGCTTACAAGGGGTGTCTCCCAGTGGGATAGCCTGTAGTCAGACTCTCGGGTTGGAGAGGGATGGAAAGCAAAGGCCGACCAGCGAGAGAGGGGGAAAGAGAAGGGGCACAAGAAACCTGTGACTGTGTAAATTACCACTAACATGCCTCAGACAAATACCTTTGTTTATAATTTTTTTTTATTCTTTATTACCTTGTGGGTTGTCATGTAGTAAGACATTCGACCATTGTACAATGAATTCATTTCCTAATGCAAAAGGGAAAGGAAAGAACTATTTACGGCAAGACTTGTGCATCATTTGCATATGTCTTTACAGATACAAATGTCGAATTATTCTGGGTAGGAACAGAGAGGTGGAAAAGGAGATCTCTCTGCTGTTTGGGACTTTTTCTCATGTCCCCCCGTACAATTCTACTGGCGTCCAAACAGGCTTTGTGTCCAACTGTTAGAGACTACAAATTCAATGACTGTGTCAAAATAGTACCCTATGCATGGCACTCAGAACACAATAAACAGCAAATCAAAATTGTCTGTTCCAATGGCTAACAATTGTGCTGGTCCAGTGTGAATGGTCCCATCAATCAGGAACAATATTAAATAATTATTTACTATTTTGCCTAAGTAAATTTATGTTGTGATTGGTTGAAAGCTTGAGAATGGTCCCAGTTGGAGTAGTTAAAATTCAGATTACTAACTACAGTAATAATGAAAATCAAATGTCAAGAAGAACATAATTTTAAAATAAAACTAAAAATTTACACCATTTTGATGATGAGGGATAGAATTAGGAAACAATAATGAAAAATGGACAAATTTCAAAGACTTCCAAGCACCTGAATTTCTGACTTTCAAAGTACTTTCACGACTTTAAATTTTGGTTTACGAGGACTTTCTAGGTGTGTTTGAATCCTCTCCAAAGGCAACATGTTAATTCAAACACACCAACTTTTAAAGCAGACTTACAGTGCTCTTCATTTATAAACACAAACAAAAACCCTTACCACTGTCAAAATGATGAACACTGCTGGTGTCATCAAGGGAAGGATTGAAGTATGCCATAAGTGGAGCAACATACTGGAAATTGGCTATTTGACGATTCTTTGATGTACCGAGGTTAATAAAACCTGCCAAAAAAGAGATTTTGTCAAAGGTACTAAAGGTAAAGTCTGGCGCATTGATGAGCCTAGAGGGGTCAGGCCCATCAGACTGGAACTTTTATCCCAGTTTTTGTCAGTTGTATTGACTGTCAGGAGTATCTTTGCTCCCCACTGGATGAGAATTGCTAGTCCACGACAGGGTTAACCCAGCATCAGTTCACTGACCAAATTTAAATACACATGGGTGGAGAGAGGCACTGTGAG
Source organism: Meandrina meandrites (assembly GCA_963693305.1). Taxonomy (NCBI): domain Eukaryota; kingdom Metazoa; phylum Cnidaria; class Anthozoa; order Scleractinia; family Meandrinidae; genus Meandrina; species Meandrina meandrites. The sequence goes on along the minus strand of OY855908.1, from coordinate 4,473,081 downwards.
AGTAAAGTGTCTTGCCCAAGAACACAACACTATGACCCCGGCCAGGGCTTGAACCCCAGGAACGCTTGATCCTGAGTCATAGCTCGCCAACCATGAGGCCACCGCATCTCCCACAATGCTACAGTACACTCATTTTGTAAAAATAATATACATGGTATGCAGTTAAGTACACAAGTCACAAATTTCACAATAGTAAATTTGTAAAATTATATGTGTATATATTATATTTTTAACTGTTAAAATTAATTATTAATTTGGAGTTGCATGTACTGGTAGTTGTCTTACCTCCAGTAGTAAGTGTTGTATTTGTCACTATATGACCATAGTAAGGAAATTCAAAAGATAGTTTCACATTCTTAACAGCCAGTTTGTTGAGTGATAAATGTTCATCACGGACGCTTCCTTCTCTTTCTCTAAGATCAGACCACAGATGCTGTCCATCATGAAATGCTTCCAACAAGTAGTATTTGTGATGATCCTAGTAGAAAAACAAAAGTACTAACTTAATTAAAACAAAGCTTTAAAAGCCCCTTCTCCTCCTTCTCCCATTTGTTGTTCCCAGAGGTCGCAATTCTCCCCGGGGGGGGGGGGGGGGGGGTACCCCCATAAATTTCGGATAGGGGTGTGCCGCGAAGGTTCTTAAACCCTGACCCTATTTAAGGATAAAGAAAACGAAAATTGATACCCTTTTTAAGGCTCAAACCCGAAAAATGACACCCTATTCAAGGAGAAGAGAAGCGATGGGTGACGATCCAAATAACGGCTAACCGCACAAGGCAAAACACAAATCTTTACAAAATCGCTTTGCTACTAGTTGAACGGATAGTTGGCATTTATTTTAGCTGATAGAATTTAGGTACCCTATCTAAGGATAACACCGGGAACACAATGCCAAAAGGAGCAAAAATGATACCCTATTTAAGGACCGAGAACCTCAAAAACCATACCCTATCCCGCGTCACATACCTATATAGCCCATATATGGGAGTACCCCCCCCCGGGCGCTTTGGTCAGCACTAATAATCACGTCACCTTTAGCTGGCTTGATTCTTTTGAGTATATGCACAAAGTTCTCAGGGACACTTTTGATTGGCAGCAAACCAGATTGAGCTAGGCATGTATAACTCCCAGACTGTACCAAATCAGACCAGAAGTTCAGGAATCTCAGACTTTCAAATTGGAACCCATCAGAGGTTGTGATTCTTAGTGTTGACCAAAACAACTGCAGTCTCTGGGGATTTAAACTTAATATCATTATAAAGTTTCAAACGTCACACAACCCGTAAGAAAAGTTTGTATTTTTGATGTCGAGACTTGGAAGGTTAGTGGAAATTACGGAGTGCAGTAGCTTTGAGGAGAGCACAGTTAGAGGGCATGGAGTTCCTGGTGTTGTGGTCGAGTCTTGAGTTGTAGGTTGGTGCTTCACAGAGGGTTAACCTCATGGTGCTTTTTCCCCTTGGACAGAATTGTCCAAGAAAAATTGCTATGACTGTGACACTATGACTATAAATTAGACAGTTTGCTAAATACCTGTACTGTTTTATTTAAGACTACAGTAACACTCTCTCTCTTCTCACGGCTCTTGATAAGATCCCTTTTTACTCTGAACAAAGCACTCCTAGACACAGCATTCCTATATCGGAGTTCACCAAGTGCAGTTCCTGTCATAGACGAAACAAAATTTCAAAAAGCTAGCTTCTTCACCTACTAGTACATGTAGGATGATGTACAAGTATTAGAATCAAGTTCGTGTAGTTTTGGTAATAAATATACATGTAAGAGAAGAATCAAATGACGTGAACTGCAAGTGACAGATTTTAAGGGTAAGTTATCATGACAGTAAATAAAATTTACTCATGCAGCTGCATAACAGACTGAGTGTGTTAACATCTCTTCCTCGCTTTTACAAATTTTGCTGTAAAAGCAATTGCTTTACGATTTACTAGCTTCTTAGCATGCATGTTTAGTATAATTTCTCGAGTCTTGCATGGCAACCTCGTGATGTAAACTGAACTAGTTTGTAAAATACGCACCTTGAAGAACAATTCCAAAGATTGCAACAAGAATCACAAAACAGAGAAAAGTGAATCTTTCTTCTACCCGCAGAAGAATGGAGAACATTGGTCAAGCTAGCCAACATAAAAAAGGCTCAAAATCATCGCTCATAGCCTCGGCACTAAAGCGCAGTTCGCTGAAGTCATGAACCGTGACATAGGCTGGCTACGACAATGTTTATTTCAAACAGGAACCAACTCATCACGCATCATGCGTCACTGATGCATGACTTGTCTTCAGTGAACCAAGACGAATCTATGCTCTAAACGAATTTTTTGAGCTATTTATAGAGGAATAATTCGGTGCAGAACAAAAAAATATATTATTCAGCTAAATTTGTAAAGAGAATTACCTTGAAAAACAATAAAATGAAGCTTATTGCCAGACACGCAGTGTCGGAGATGCAATGCTTGCCCGCCATTTTGGATGGCTCATGAGCGAGGGGCTTGGACTCTAATGTGTGGGATGTGTGGCGGGAGTTTACTGGAGTTTACTATATGTATGAGCATAAAGATAAGTGCCGCTGTGAAAAAAGTAAATCATTCTCACTGTATACAATAGCCCTGACGCGGGAGGCTAAGTTATGGGAGGATACCCGCGACTGCCAGGGCAAAAGGCGTGTAAAATGTAGGAAACAGCATCGACCGCCACCAGGGGAGGTGGGAGGGGCGAAACTTTTAACGTGACTTTACCGAACTCCGTTGAACTGACCACGAGGAGACAGAAATTGCGATATTTGAAGCGATGGCCGCAATGCATCATGCTACTAGCACGCAGGTGCAGAACGCTGGAATTTGAAGAACTTACGCCTTTCCGGCGCGACGGGCTAATTATGTATGCAGTGAGAATAGTATGGTTTTCAAGCAGTTTAGTCTCACTCTGGGATAGGGTAAAGAAATCAGAGAGTTAAAGTACCACTGGCCTTGAAACTGATCAGTTGTATGAAGAATTAATTTTAGACTAGAAACTCGGAAGAGAAGGAGGCTTTCTTAAAAGGCGGACTGACACACTTGGACTTGATAGAGCGCCCAATCGGTAGCTCAACATTGTTTAAACATGAATTGTGCAAGACTTCGCGATCGTGCTAGGTTTTGTGTTAGGTTTCAACTTTGCCAAAGGAAAATGTGCGGATTGAATGTTTAAATGTACTATGGATTTTTAAGGATTTTTGCTTCTAACTTAAACGTCTGCACAAATGTAAATGCAAAAAGAGGACAAGCTTGGACAAATGTAAGTTGACTATTTCACCGTACGTATTTGTGGCCGAATTTATGTTTCAAAATATCGATTTTTTTATATGGCCATGTCTCACAAGGACTGGGAACTCGCCCAAATTCGCTAATTTGACTGAATAAAATCGATATTGACCGCGGTCTAGATTATCCCATCTACTAGGCCGGCATCTAGACCGGTTGCACTTACGTTGAGAAGTTTACAAACAAAGCTGCAAAAACGTTGACTTGTTTCTGTTAAAAAATAATAAATGGAAAAACCAAAAGCTTGACGCGTAAAAAGGTAACAAGAACGAGCAAACTTTGGCAAATTTTCGTTCAGTTCACAGGCACGAAATCAAACACCAGCTAAACACGATTGAAAGCGACTAAAATACCCGTAAGAATATTTTATCAGTCGATTAAAGAGGCTAGAGAAGTTGAAAACATACATGCCGATGATATCGACCTTGTCTCTTCACTAGCAAAATGTAAGCGAATACGGCGAACCGAAGCGAATTTTTAAGCTGAAAAGTTTTCTAGTTTGGCCATATAATAAACAGTACTGTGAGTGTTTCTACAATCTTGTAATTTTTTTTTCTTTTTTTTATTGTATGTGATGGTAAGCAAATGAATAATAAAAAAAAATAATAAACTTTTTATTAACCGACCTTAGTCGGTCTGTATGGGAGAATCGTGACCTTGATCATGAATACAGACCTCAATGCCGCGAGTTTGGCCTGTACTCACGACCTCGGTCAAGATTCTCCCATACAGACCTCCTGCTCGGTTAATAAGAGCCAAGTATTTCAATTAAATTTTAATAGCTTTAGACTACTGTAATGTGGGAGTCAATGTACCCCACCCAGTACACATTAAACGGCATCAAAGAGACAGCAAGCAGGTTTTATTTCACTTATTCTTGAATTTTCTTCCAGTTGCTATAATTGGCAACCTCTCAGACATGGAACAAGCAATTTACTGACTTCGATGACCGGTTGAATTAATATCAACGCTGGACTTAATTAATTGCTAACGTCACACCAGTTAGACTTGTTCTGACGTAATGTGTTAGGTCCGGCTCGAAAATTTGAACTTAGATCTGACTTTGCATTAATATTGAGCGAGTGCTGGTGTAGGTGACATTCCTGTTCCAGGCGTTCGGGGAGACCGAGCGCAAAGAAATGCAAGTGGAGAAAAAGGACGAGAGTTAGTTGGAGAGACGCCACTCTTCGAGCTAATCCGTCACCCTCCCCAACCAACCGAACGCTTAGAACAGACTAGACGAATACAATATTAAAGTAAGATAAAAAGTACAGAAATATTTACTTAAATATCACTTCAAGTTACGTACTGTAATATTCCTCGAGGCCAGCTTCAAACCCGAAATCATTTTCACCGACCCTCGAGGTATATTACACAGAACCTTAATTTATAAATACCTTTAACGTGACTACGAAAGCACTTGCAGCTAAAAATCAAAACCTTTCTTTTAATTATACTTCAACACTTATTACATTAAGAAGTTACAACTAGAAAATAGAGTAGAATCCGTTAATACGACCAACAGGCCTTAATATTTTGTCCTAACTGAGGTTCAAATTGTGGTACTGAGACTAATCCTTTTTAAATGAGGTCGAGGACTTCAAAAAGTGGCCGGGATAAAGGAATTTTCAATACGAAATTGACGGAGCTTTTGCTCGGGCTAATAGTGTCGTAAAACTGGGTTCCACTCTATCTTGTAATGAGGTCGGAAAGAGGATAACAGAGGAGCATTGTTTTTACGCTATATTCTGGCCGCTTCACAAATGAAAGAGCACTTGAAAAGAACGGATATTCTGAAAATGGAACGTTCTTGTCACATGAACTATGTAAATGCAAATTACGGTCCAAACATAGCTTGCGAGGATCAACTCAAGGGCTGATAAAAGCGACCACATTTTTGGCACGTTACTCGCTATATATTGTCATGACAAAGTTGGTTTTTCCCTTCAAAAGCGTGCCGCGGACACTGTCTATTCCAGGCATGCCTATTTATTTCGTAATAGTCGCGCGCAAAAGAATGCACCTATAGTACAGCAACCTCAGATCACCGAACTTAAAGCTAACACAGGAAATAGCATTCAAAACGCAGTTTCCTTGAGACAAATTGGTTCTTAAATACGAATAAAAACAATAAATATATTAACAAAGAATCGCTACCTGGCTGTAAGTCGCCGGTCATTTTGATCCTGTTTGGTTTCCCCCCTGAGCGAGGTTTGTTTTATTCACCCTGAACAAGCGCCAGAAAATTACGGGAGCGTGACGCGCGAGGCAAATGGTTGAAAAGCGATAGTTTCGCTGCCTCTCTCCTCCGCAGAGGCCTCTTTTATCTTTTCGTAGCTAGACCTTTTAGTACGGGATGGGAAATAGGAAGATGTGAAAAGAAAGCTTTTAAATTTACTTTCTACGTTGTATCGATCTCTGCTTTTTATATTCTTCATTTTAGGTTTTAAACCGATTAGATCACTATTGATCCAACGTATGCCAGTAGGATCATAGTCCACGGTTGCTTGCTTGCTTGAACATTTTATAATCGAAAAGAAAGCGCACGGAGCCTGGGGAGAAGGGAAACGAAAGCGCGCGGGGACTCGCCCTTCCCGTCGTCCACGGCGCTCCCCCTATTTTTTTCATTTTCCGTGTATTTTCGTTTGTCCCCCCCCCCCCCCACCTCCACTTTCTGGAATTGTGGTGACTAGCTACCTATTTTTTTTTTTTACCTTACAAAATTTAAGCCTTCAAAACATTGTAAATTGTTTGAAACCGTTCGTATGTAGTGTGTTCGTCCGGGTGAGAATATATAGTTCTGGAAAGAACTGCTGTTGAATTGGTGACTGACGTTTCGACAAGCTGAGCAAAAGTCATCTTCAGAGTCAAGTGAAAAATTGTTATCAGTCGGTCTGATCATTTTGATCTGATTACAAAATCGACTGGGACTCTGAATGTTTAAACTGGTACACAAACTTCTACCTGATTCACACGAACAAAACACTTTTAGTTAAACCAGGTTTAAAATGAAAATCCGTAACAGACAACTGAAAGACTAAATTTTACATAGGGTTCAAGTGTGCTCTAACTTGTGCTTTCATTACCTAAATTTGAAGTCGTTAAACATCAGTCAGGAACTTCCATTAAGAAAACAATTTTAAACCGTGTTTAACTAAACAACATTTAAACATGTTTAAGCTTTGGTGTGAATGGGGCATTATTAGAAAGAACGCCTATCAACAGATGTCAACAACTACGTATACCGGCACGACTTATTCACGACAAAAACAAACGAACAGATAGCAAACAGAACGACTTAATAGTGACTAACAATAGAAGGATCGAAACTGAACAATTACTGTTAACAAACTTAATACAAGTCTTACAGAAAATAACATCCGGGAAAACTGACTAATCAACTTCAACGGACCAGAATGATAAAGTTCCCTCACCCGGTGGGGAGAGGGGGACTCCGATTTGAAAGGGACGGGATGCTCGTCGTCTCTCTTTGGGGTGTAAATCGCGGATTTTAATTTGGTCTCATTTAGAGTGTTCAGTACAGAATTAAGGTCTCGTTTAAGGTTGCACGTGACGAAATAAAAAGCTCCGTAAACAGTTTTGGCAGGCTAGAGAAATGGTATCTTTTAGGCGTAAAAAAAAGCTTGAACCACACCCAGATTGGTATTCCTTGGGGCTTTAAATTTTCCGACGAGCACCCTCGTCCCTTCATATGGGAGTCCCTCTGTCCCAGGTTTCCCCAGCATGACAATCTGTCTCCGCATCCATGGATTAACCATTACGATAACAGTTTACGGGATGTTTGCTACATTTTAACCGCGTTAAATGATCTTTCTCCCATGAGTCTCCTGCAGCTCAGTACTAGAGCATCCGACCAACGCGCAAAAGGGCGTAGGTTCGACTACTGCTCGAAGAACTCAGAATTCTTTTTTCGAGAGGCTTTTATCACTGACTGAACTGAATGTCTTCCCCATTATTGCCGCCATTTTTCACCACCCTTCCTACTCCCGAACCCCAACCAAGATGCCGTTGAAAAAAAAAAACATGGAAGGAACGTTCTATTCGTTTCTATGTGATAGCCGGGGATCGCGTTGGTGGACCTACATGTATCTTCATTCTCTACAGGTTTTGAACCAAATACGGTAACATTCTTTCTCGGCCTGCCGTTTGAATTCAGAAGCCACGCAACTCGTCGTAACCTGTAATTTCATTCGCTTCCTGCTTGACGCACCTCTATTGTTTTTAAGGCCAGTGTCATTGTTCTTGTTGTTTGTTCTTTCGTTTTCTCAGCCAATCCTGTTAAGCATTCGAGAGGTGCGTCCGCCTCTTTAAATTTTCTTGGGATCCCCAGTAATAAAAAAGAAACGAGTACTATGCCAATTTATAAAAAAATAGTGTGCACAAATTATGCCGGATATTTAAACTATTAGAGAGATCAGAGGCATGACGTTATACGGCAAACAGCAAGCGCGAACTTGCCTTTCATTTTGTTACCTTTTTATCGAATTCTCTTAAATAAATCCCTCAGCAAAATAGGGAAAAAATCACACATTCACGACAAACACAAACCTACTCATTTCCACGTACAGACGCCAAACGCAGAAGTGGAATTTTTGCCGTTCGCGGGGAAAAACAAACGTCATGCTTAATCTCTCTATCGTGCTTGTGCTCATCGCTGTTTCACCCTACAGCACCTGGGGCTTTATGTCAGAAGGATCGGCCTGGCCCCCCTTCCCGCTTACACCGGGACCACGTCTGAAAAACTCCCTGGGACGGCGGGTGGCCTGCAAAGAAATGGGATAATGTGATTGGTTAGTCGTCCAAGTGTTAAAAGAAAACACCTTATGTATTTAAAGAACTCGTCCTGGCGTTTCTTGCGTGGAAGGTTGGATCCAGGCCCAAACCCTCATAGCCTCGCTCATTTCGTGGATTCTTTGCGGATCAAAGAGTACGTACCGCAAATGTATCTATTCAAAAGACAATTTCTTGCGCTGATTCCGTAGAGCGAAAGGGTGCCCCATTGAGCAATTATTCACTTTTCGGATAGTTCTCCACCCTCAAGCTATAATTACTCTTCTCAAACTCATTAATAATTCATCAAGTTAAAACAAAGAAAATCATAACCGTGAAGGAGGTTGGATATTCGATCTTAATTAGCACAGATTTTAACGATTTTATTTCTCCGTTTACTCCTTAGTTTTAGTTTCGATTGAGAAGATATATCAAACACTCGAGACAGTGTTTCATCGGCTATCCAAACACCTCGAGTTTCGTCAAAAATACTCCGCTGCGCTCCGCTCTCTTCTCGGTGTTTGGATATCCCGATGAAACACTGTCTCTCGTGTTTGATATATTACAAGAAAACGCTTTCTTGAATTGAGTAACCGCCTAAATAAATGTTGCTATGATAATTGTCTAGTAGAGATGTATCACGGTACAACAGTTTTTCTCAGTCATGCAGCAGAGAAATAGCTCTTATGCGTATTTACCATATTTACGTCAGAATTGCTACTTTCACCCCCAAGCCTCGCTGCAACTATGTTAATTGTATCGTGAACGAATTCCCAAAGCAGCTAAAAAGAATACCCACGTGAAAACAGTATGAATGTGCCAAAGGTTTGAGAAGAATTCCATGTAAACGAAACTTGAATTGGGGGTGAAATTTTAGCAACTGACGTAACATGAATAAGGCCTATTCTTCTGCACAAGAATCACAGAGAGGAGCCTTACCTCAATGAAGAAGAGGCCTGATTTGGAGGTGGGATGCCTGTAAGCGTACACGCACCAGGCAGCGATAGCAACAACCACCACAAGGATTAGACATATGCCAAAGATGGCTCCTGCTCCAATGCCTTTGTCTTTGGATTTGCGTTTTCCTTGCTTATTACCGCCACGTAAACACTCTTCGTTCATCTGTTATTGAACCAATTTAGGCAAAGAACAACTAAGTTTAGAAATACAGACCTTACAAAATTCAGAATTCAAACTAAGTCGCAGGAACATAATGTCGTTTCTAGTGAGAGCCCCTTGGAACGAGGTCCAAGAAGAAGGACGCCCGGGGAGTGCGGTTTCCGGTGGGAAACTGAGAAACTAAGAAACAGAAAGGAAGTCCTGGGAGCGAAGTAACCAAATGAAGGCAATTTTTATTTTCTACCTCGCTGGTTTTAGCCAGCCCTGTTAGCGTTATGAGAGATACAAGGCAACGAGACAATCTGTCCAACACTGGGAATGTAACGTTGTGTAACGTAACGTAACGTAACGTAAAACTCACGACGAAACGTAACATAACACTGACAACCACAGTTTGCAGCAAATCACATAGATTAACTGCTGGTGAAAGATATAAAGGCAAAGAGTAACATAATGACGGTGTGATTGTATATTAGAGTGAAGCGAACAAGCTAAGCTAACAAACAGCTGGCTTGGACATGTAGAATCCGATTGTAATTGCGTCATTGTAACTTCTCAGCAAGCAGGGTGGGGTTTTTCAAAAGGTGGATGACTCTATCCAGTGAATAAAGCACTATCCTGTGAATAGCGTAGTTTGTTTTGTCAACACTTATCCGCTAGATAATGACTTGAGCGGTGAATAGCATTTTACTTATCCCGGCACCCTTTGAACAACCGTTCCCAGGAGTTTAAGTAAATTATTATCACCTCTTTGATGGCAGTTTTGTTGCATTCATTTTTCTCCCATTCCTCGCGGTGGCGATCCATTCCATCTGAGCACCTTAAATTAGAGAACAAAGCTGTTAACAAAAAATCTCTTCTACACTCTGTATCTCCTGTTTTCAGATTTCCTGAGCTTTAGGAAAAAAAGGTGTTTTTACTCATGAGAACCGAGTATTTTTGTAACCAATCGTGTCAGACCTTTCCCATATGCATACTTGTAACCCGTTACAGGTCTTCGTGCACTTTCTTCCAGTCACATGTTCTTGCCTCAAGTCCTGTTTAGCCAGTGAAACAATTATACTCTCCTCTCGGGATTATCTTACAAATAAATTGTTTCCACTCAGGGGTTAGATAGTGAGAAGAGGGAAAGCTGTTCGCCCTAACCCCCTATTCCCTTAAGAACAGTCCACTTGAAGAATAATCTCTTTCTACAGTACTTGGTGCATCACTGTATGTGCTTATTGGTTAAGGAAACACAAGTGTCTTGATAGAATTGTACTGCACTAGTTGTAAGCCTGTTGGATTCACAATACAGCATGTGTTGACGGGGGAGGGGGGGGGGGGGGAGGCTTTACAGTACACTCACTTTTCTGTTTGAGGACACCACTGGCAGGTGAAATTAGTTTCCACGGTCCGCTCCATACACTCGGTACATGACTGAGCACCCACACAGCCTGCGACACAATAACAGTGGGAAACAACAGTCACTTTTAATATAAATATTAAATGGGGGCCCTTTCTATAAAGGATGCAAATCATGCAAGGTGCACCATGCATTTGTATGGAAATTTCAGGGTAGTTCATGGTGAGTGTTGCCCGAATCTTCCCGAGCATAAAACGTACTGGCTAACCTTGGGTTTTTATTTGCTTTCCGCCACGCAAACACTCTTCGGACATCTATAATTGAAAAAATCCAGGCAAAGAATATTTTAGTTTATATATCAGGAAGAGGGAGGGGGGTGGGGGGGGGGGGTGGGGTGGGGAACCTGACTGTCTTTGTGAAAGGACTTGGAAGTGCGACATTAAGCGGTGCCGGGCAACGGAGTGTGCGCAATAGCAATCGAATTGTTGCTAAGGGCATAGTGAAAAGAGAAGGATGGTAATAAGGCTTGTCAAAGTTGTTTAGTTCACATTTTTTGGTTTTGACGGTGCACAAAACACACTAGTTGTATACTTCTGTCCGAGCAACTGACCAATAGAAAGGTTCCTGTTACGAAATTCATGCATAGTGTTTAAGCGCAAAACAAAAGATTGTGCACGGTCGTGGACATTCCAACATAAATCCTTGCATCTTGTTTGCACCTTTGAAGTTTGCCGGGTTTATAACCATTTTCCTTTATTACCCATGCTAAAGAAAAGGGGAAAACAGTGCTAACGGCTACCGGCATGGCAAAAGTTAGGTTTTGCGAATTATATTAATTGGCCATGTTCTAAACGAGCAGGGGACTGGGTACGAACATATTTTTTCTTGGTACAAACATTCAATATCGATTGAATTGAAAATAGGGCACATCATCTGAAAGAGCATCCAAAAATTAGTAAATTTACCAAATTTGATGGTTATTGGTTTTAACGCAAAGGCATGGTACACTTTTAAAATAAGAGAGCTTAGTATGGATTGGAGGGACAGGCGTCCTCCAATCCAGTGTACCATGCCTTTGGGTTTAAACCAATAACCGTCGAATTTGGTGAATTTACTAATTTTTAGATGCTCTTTCAGATGACGTGCCCCATTTTTCAATTCAATCGATATTGAATGTTTGTTCCGAAGAGAAAATATGTTCGTACCCAGTCCCCTGCTCGTTTAGAACATGGCTAATTAAAAGAATCCTAATGATTCTCACATGATTGGCCATTTTTCGGTTGTTGAATGCAAACTCTGACGAATTTTCGTTTGATATTCCACGCCGCCGAGATATTTCTCAGTGTAGTGAACATCAGGCGAGAAATCCGGCTGAAAATGCAAAAATATCTCGGCGGCGTGAAACATCAGGTGCAAAATCCGTTTCTGTTCGCATTCTAAACGCGCGCATGCATTAATATAAAAACCTTCCGAGAAAAACAAAGTTTTGGGCGACGTATTTCTTAGCCATGGCTTGATTGACACATGATTCGCACCGTTGCCCAGCGCTGCTATGTCTTCAAAGAAAAGTGCCAACTTTCTTTCCCCCACTGGTTCACCACTCAGGTCATTCTCGTCCCCATAGCCCTTTTCGTTTCTCTAAGCTGGCAGGACCTTGGCACGAGAAACGAAGGGCGCTGGAGACAAAGGATTTCCAGTCCGAGATTCTAGGACTTCCGGTCGTCATGTATGCAGTCGTGATGTTTCTATATACTGTATGGCAGAGTCATGGTGTCTTTTACTTCCGCTCAAGATTTCTTTGTTTCAAACGGCCAATCAAAAAAATTCGAATTAATCCAAAAATCCCATGTCCCCAGAGCCCTACGTTTCTCGTGTCAAGGCCCTGCCGACTAAGAGAAGCGAAAAGGGCTATCGGGACGAGAATGCGCTCAGGTCAAAATACAGACTTTACAAATTCAGAATTCAAATGAAGTCACAGGAACATAATCTCGTTCCCAGAAAGAGCCCCTGGGAACAAGGACCAATTAAATAAAGAGTTTACAGGGAAAAAGAAGCATCGACAGCCACGTTTCCAGAAAGAAAGAGGCCCTCGACTGGTAAGACTGGCAACAACATATTCCAGAACAAAGAGGTCCTGGGAACGAGGTAACAAAGTGAAGGGCAAATTTTCTATCTAGCTGCTTTTAGCCTGTTAGCGTTACGAGAGTTACCAGGCAGCATGACGTCAGTCCTGCACTGGTAACGTAACGTTATGTAACATTAATATCGTAACATAACGTAACTTAACACTGATAACGTAACGTAACACAGATAACCACAGTTTGTGATAATCACTATTTGCAGCGAATCACATGGTTAACTGTAGGTGAAAGATACTAGTTGTACCTATCGGTAAGTGCCAACGAGCGAAATATGCATGTTTGTTTGTAAGAACGGATATCGGATACCGAATGGTTTTCGATAGAACTTTATAATTTGAAATGACCAAAATATGGTAAATCGTAGTTTAGGTAATACGAGAAGAAAGTGTATTGATTTTATTCGTATTGATTTATTCGTATTGAATATATAAACGTTATTTGATTTGGGATGAAATCATCGGTTAAACAATTGCTATAAACAAAAGCAACACTTAAAGGTAGCATTTACCCGACCGTGGCATTCTCGTAAGTCAAGAAAACTCCATTTGAAGTCAACAGTCCGCTTTTGATTTTCGTGTCTATCTTCAGAAATCAAAGGACTCCAAAGCCGAAAGATTATTTCATAGCTTTTAAGACCTTGATGTTCATTTTTTGGCGGTCGAGTATTCTGTAGGTTACTCCGGGTATTCTCTTTCCATTTAGAGTTCCATAAAGGTGTATTTATCGTAAAAGGAGTGAATGAGCACATTGAAAATTTTAACAGCGAGCCGTGTGGACGCCATTTTGGTCATTTGCTCTTTAGCAAGGAGAGAGAGACTGGGGACCAGTTTGGAAGAACAATACAACCCAAATATGGAGTGTTTACTTACACCCAAATATGGTTAAAAAAAAGTCCCTTACGCTGAAGTTGAGATTTTTTCTGGTATACGTATATATAAGCGCGGCTCTATGATTCTGCCGCCTCGTCAGCCTCGCCTCTTGGCTCGGCTGCCTCGTTGGCAATAAAGACAAGCAGTAACGTAATGACAGTTGTTATCATGGCTAAAAAGCACAGTGTGATTGAATCTTAGAGTGAACCGAACAAGCTAAGCTAACAAACAGTTGGCTTTGACGCGTGGATCGATTAATGTAACCGCATCATTGTAACTTCTTACCAAGCAGAAGTTTAAGTAAGATAATCACCTCTTTGATGGCAGTTTTGTTGCATTCATTTTTCTCCCATTCCTTGCGGTGGCGATCCATTCCATCTGAACACCTTAAATTAGAACAAAGCTGTTAACAAATCAGTGGACTGTATGAGCGTACGACTGTTTTTCCATCGCGCAACACACCACTCACCCTCCCTTCCCTATCCTGCTGCTTTACCAGGTAAAGAAGCTGCACAGTAAGGATTGTGGTTTCACAAGCTTTCGTCCCTTCTACTCCCCCGTCCCCTCTGCAGCTTTTCATAGTACCCTCCCCAGCCATCAAACATCTACTCCTCGCCCTTCCCCCCCCCCCCCCCCCCGGCGCTTTAACTGGTGGTCTCGACCGAGCAGAGGCTTGGGGTGAGTAACCGTGACCAAAAACAAACCATTCTCGTCCCCATAGCCCTTTTCGCTTCTCTTAACCGGCGGGGCCTTGGCACTTCGTTTCTCGTGCCAAGGCCCCGCCGGTTAAGAGAAACGAAAAGGGCTATGGGGACGAGAATGAAAACAAACAAGAAAAAATACAACTGCAACTGACCAAATAATCATCAGAAGTGAAAGTGAAAGATCGAGGTTTGCGTGAGTAGCGCAATTTGCGTTAACTGTAGTGATGTGCCAAAATTTCCCTCATTACGTCATCTGATGATGCTGGGAATCGTGAATAAATACACTCAAACCAGTTGTATGAAAAAAAAAAATTCACGCCAACAAAAAAAAAAATTATAGAAGCTTAAAACAAAGGTTAGAATTCGCTCGCACCCCGCGCTCGTGATATAGCTAATTAATAACATCTCACCATTTTTTTCACTGAGGTTCGCATTTACCGACATTTCATCCATCAAGTTTATTTTCAGAATGTTGCAACTTTATGTAATGGTCAGCGGAATTACAAACAAAAGTATACGACCCATCGACCAAACAACCAACCAACCAATCGAGCAACGGAACTCACTTTACGTACGTACGATACTCCTGTTTTGCATTCTGCAAAAAACAGTCTTAAAACTCTTGTTTTACAATACAGCATGTGTTGATAGAGTTACATGGCACTCACTTCTCTATTCTAGGACACCACTGGCAGGTGAAATTTGTTTTTGCAGTCCGCTCCATACACTCGGTACATGACTGGGCACCCACACAGCCTGCAACACAATAATATATTGTATTAATAGGACGCAAATCATGCAAAGTGCAGCTATGCGTTTGTATGGAAATTTCAGGGTAGTTTATGGTGAATCTTCCCGAGCATAAACGTGCTGGCTAACCTTGCGTTTCATTTTGCTTTCCGCCACGTAAACACTCTTCGGACATCTGTAATTGAAAACATTTAGGCAAAGAATATTTCAGTTTATATAAGTCACGTTTACCACCATGGTCAAAATACAGACCTTACAGATTCAGAATTCAAATTAAGTCGCAGGAACATAATCTCGTTCCCAGAGAGAGCTCCTGGGAACGGGGTCCACGGAAAAAGAAGCCTCGAGAACGAGGTTTCCAGAAGAAAGAGGCTCTGGGAACGAAGTAACCAACTCAAGGCCAATTGCAATTTTTCGATCTAACTGCTTTTAGCCTGTTACCGTTAAAAGAGTAGCTAAATAAGCAATCTGACGATCTGCGCTGCACTGGTAACGTAACGTTATGCAACATTAGTATATACCAAACCAGTGAATAGTGCTTTTCGCGCGCGCTGATTGGCTAGCTCGGAGGTGAATAGCGGTGGATATTTACCGAGCCGCGAAGCGGCGAGGTAAATATCCGCCGCTTTTCACCGAGGTGAAATAATTGTTTTAGTATATACCAAACCAGTTGAATAGCCGGCCTAAAATTAAAAGTTTTACCGTGAAAGATAGCAATTCAAAGGACTGAACACTGCGCACATGAAAAGACGACAGCGCGGGAAAAGTCACATGACAACACTACACAGGCGATCGACCGAAATAAATTTGCAACTGTGTTTCGTTTGTTGAATGGATTTGGACGATTTCAAGTGGAATTCTTTACTTTATTTTCACTACTGAAGAACACAAGTCTTTAATTTACTCGTGAATACAACCTGTGCCGGTCACTATAGCCTGGGAAACGTCCGTGAAGTCGTGAAACGTGCTGCAAAAACTGTTCATTGAATTATGTTGACAAGATGCTGCGAACGACCGCGAATGTCAAGAATACGTGGACTGGATTTGATCGAAGTTTAATACGGCTGCTAAGCTAGTTGACTGGAGGAGAGTCAGCGGAAGAGGAGTGAAAAACCACAGCAATTCACAATTGAAGTTGATCTACGGTGCAAACCTAAATAATTTAGTCTCCAGCGTGACTTTATATGGCCGAGCCGAAAACAACTTGCCAAAATCGTTTATAGCACGACCAAAACAACTGCAAGGATTTACTGGCTTTAAAACAGAGATACAGGTAAGAAATGTACTTAATTTTCTTAGTTGGACGGTGTATATTTGGAAAAAAATTCAAACTTAAACGTTTTAATTTTGCGTACGTGTACGCGGCGAAGGTGAACAAAATATTTTGTACCACATTTTATCAATCGTTTTGTTGAAGGAAACGCTTAAAACATTTTAAATAAACATCGCTACGTATCGCTAAACCTAGTATTGTTCTGACCTGGTACAGTTGACAACACATTAAAGTACAGCGGCTTCTTTTATAGATCAAAACTCGCTTTTTTAACCGAAGTTACTCGTAGAAGTCATCTTGCTTTAGGGACCGATCGTTTATTACGTCCCAAGGGGTGGGGGGGGGGGGGGGGGGCGGTGGTTTTGGAGGGGGGGTACAATTTTAAAACAAGGCCCTTTTTGGGGGGTAAATTTTTCTCTGGTAAGAAACATGAGGGGGGTCAAATTTTATGACACAGCAACAGCAGTCTAGGGAATTTGACGTCAGTGATCTATCCCCGATCCCGTGGTTGGGGAAAAGGAAAGAATTTGACGCGATTTCAGGTCCCGAGGGAAGGGTTGTTTGACATGGTCCTGGAACCTAGCTTCGATCTTTTCGCGGTCTTTCAATCATTATATTTGAAAAAAAAAGATCGAAAATGCCAATCTACAAAGCCTGGGATGTAAAACAGGAGACGAGAAAGGCCGTAGCGATTGGGAGCTTCAAAGAATTTGCTAAAGTAGGTGAGCTATTTTTGATATCAGAAATTCAATCTGACATGTACAGCGAGTGTCTTCAAAGAGGGTACGGTACGATAATATTCAGCTTAACTGACCTTTTCAAAGTTTACAATACATGCTATTTAAATCAGACCTCTGTTTTATACTGCGAGTCAAATCATTAACTTTTTGCTACAAAAATACAAAAAGGTGTACTGTCTTTGTACTTTGTATTTTCGGCCCACGCTCGTTTTAGGGATTCAAACAATAAACGAGAAAAAAGATAAACGAGATATTAAATAAAAAAAAGATAAAAAATCTGTCTAAGGAAGGACAAAGAGGGGAGGGGGGGGGTACGTTTTTCAAACAAGAATTGGGAAGGGGGGTACAATTTTTACCTCAAATGTTTTTTGGGGGGTTCAGTTTTGAAACACGGCACTTTTTTGAAAACCACCGCCCCCCCCCCCCCCCC
This sequence comes from Meandrina meandrites, assembly GCA_963693305.1. Taxonomy (NCBI): domain Eukaryota; kingdom Metazoa; phylum Cnidaria; class Anthozoa; order Scleractinia; family Meandrinidae; genus Meandrina; species Meandrina meandrites. Next base: position 4,455,608 of record OY855908.1, on the reverse strand, counting down.
CGGGACGTAATTAACGATCGGTCCCTTACTCGGAGGTGAATAGTACTTGCTATTCACCTCCACTTCGGTGAATAATTGTTAATTAATATCGTAAACGTAACTAAACACTGACAACGTATAACGTAAGAACACTGATAACCACGGTTTGCGATAATTACTATTTGCAGCAAATCACACAGGTTAACGACCTCATTGCTCTCCCGGAGGTCTACAAATCCTTGGCACGCGTATGAGTCTCGCGCCACGTTCCTTTTTGAAACTTTACACGTTAATTTTTTCAGCGTGCGCTTTAAACGTGTTGCCTTTTTAAATCGCGTGTAACAGCTTCAATATTTCAACTGAAGAAGCCTGCTTAAGCATTAGCCGAAACGTCTTGTGAAAGTTACATCAATAAACAGTCAGTGTCAAACCACAAAGAAACATAGGTTAACTGTTGGTGAAAGATATAATTAAAGACAAAGAGTAACATAATGACAGTTGTTATCATGGAAACAAAAGCTAAGGTGACAGAGAGCTGGCTTGGACGTGCGCTTGGAATCCGATTGTAATCGCGTCTTTGAAACTTCTTAGCAAGTAGGGTAGGGTTTTTTAAAAGGTGGATAACTCTATCCAGCGAATAAAGCACTATCCAGTGGATAACGTAGTCTGTTTTGTCAACACCTATCCGCTGGATAGTGACTGAGCCGGTGGATAACGTTATCCACCCGTTGAACAACCGTTCCCAGGAGTTTAAGTAAGTAATAGTTACCTCTTTGATGGCATTGTCGTAGCATTTATTTTTTTGCCATTCCTCGCGGTGGCGATCCACTCCATCTGAGCACCTTAAATTAGAACAAAGCTGTTAACAAAAAAAAAAACAAAACTCTTCACTCTGTACATCTCTTGTTTTCCAATTTCTTGAGCCTAGAAGAAAGGTGTTTAAACTCAACAAAACCGAGTATAACCAATCATATCAGACCTTTCCCATATGCATACTTGTGACCCGTTACATGTCTTCGTGCACTTTCGTCCAGCCACATGTTTTTGCCACGAGTCCTGTTCAGCCACGGAACAATTATACTCTCCGCTTGGATTATTTCCCCCAAGGGTTAGATAGTGGGAAGGGAGTAAGTTTTTCGTCCTCCCCTTTCCCCCCATATCGAACAGCCTGTTTGAAGGCTAAGTTCACTTGGTGTACTACAATACTGTGCTTGGTTCACTACTGTCCAAATATTTGAAGGCGAAGTCTTTGGCTAGATGTGATAAATGCGATTTTTACGACTGTTTGCGCATGTAAAACAGGAGTTTAGGGATGAAAGGGGAGTTTGTGGCGATCGGTCCTTCTTCGGTCGACCAGATGTAAACGAAAGGTGTTGACAGATGGTTGCGAGACCTAACGCAACTCTCGTAGTTTCTGGTAGTTTTGGCGTGACATTTGCCGACGCTTAAGTATATTGATTTCTTCGCCGATGATTATTCAAGTTGCCGGGAACTCTGATTTTGTGGTGAAGTCGATGACACATGGAACGATTTTTCTATGGAATTCTATTGTGAGTACATCTGCAAGGCAAGTTGTTTCCTTCTCTCTATATGTACCGGCGCAATCGCTTTTATCTATCGGCACATTTGTTGTGTCTTACAGTAGCTTTGCTGAGCTGGCGGCTGCCATGCATTATAACATTTACACAGGAGTTTTAATGTCTTTCAAAATCTTCCCGGCAAAAGGGTGTGGGAGTAGGGTGTTGCAAGACATTGAGTATTACGTCGTCTTGGTAGAAATGAACTGCACTAATCGTAAGTCTGTTGGATTCACAATGCAGAATGCAAGGGCGTAGCCAGCTTTCTGAAGAGTTGTAGGCCTGCCCAACCAGGCCTTAAAGGCCGCTGCTAGCTAAGGCGTGGGGTACTCCAGATGAAGACCATCAAAATCGTGTTTCAACGGAACCTAAATTTTGACATTTCATAACAGAAAATGGGCCAATTGCAATTATCAGTCACCCATTGTTAAATATATGAATGCACTTATCCCTATCAATTGGCTACTCTAGAAGTCTCCCGCGGTGAGACTTCGCGTAATCGCAATAATGTATATCGCTATGTATTTCATCTTGAAAGTGTCTCAGCCTGAATTGCCCTCTGTTACACATTTTTACATAAGAGTGGGCTAAAAAATTGTAGGCCCGGGCCTACGGGCCTATACATAAAGGCTACAATCATGGACAAAACTCTTGAGACACTTTACCAAATTTCCACTTATTCAGGGTACCATAACTAATGTTTTCAACCCCCTCCCCCATTTCAATGTTGTCAATGTTGTTACGTGGTCAAAACAAAGTCGGGTGAATTGCAAACCCCAGGAAACAACATTGAGCGGGGGGATAGGGGGTAAATATTATTTACCCGCTTGTAAGCCAAGACATTCGCGAAAAATGTATGATATTTGTGTGTTTCAACTACTTTTGTCCATGATTGTAGCTACGCCCCTGGCCTACTCACTTCTCTGTCTGGGGACACCACTGGCAGGTGAAATTAGTTTCCACGGTCCGCTCGATACACTCGGTACATGACTGGGCACCCACACAGCCTGCGACACAAAAACAATGACGAACAACAGTCACTTTGTAAAGGACGCAAAACATATATAGTGCCGGCCATGAGTTGTTTATATGGAAATTCCAGGGAGTTTCTTGGTGAGTCATGCCCAAAGATTCCCGGGCATAAAACAAACTCAGGCTAACCTTATAGAAAACGCAAACTCCCCACCTTTTTTCCTGACCAGAAAGAACTTAGGACTTTGCCGGGGGGGGGGGGGGGGGGGAGTAGGGAGTGATATAAGCCAGTAAATAAATATTTTATTCGTCTTATTCGTACTAAAATGTTCGCGATTTTTATGAAGATTAATGATTCTAAATTTAATACCCTGTTGTGAGATTCTCATAATTAGCCATGTTCAAGCTCTTTTTCTCAAAACCATACAAAAGAGAGAAGACATGTCGCAAATACTGATCTATGTATTATAACGTTGTCCGTTGTCACAAACTAACATACCAACCTGTTTTAAGTTCCCTTTCCTTAAGGTTCTGTTCAATATCCCATTGTAAGATATGGCTTTAAGAAACTTACACTGATTCTGAGGCTATTCGCCGTTGTTAGCACGGATTAGCCTCTCCTTTCAACACGAGTTTTTTCTGCCAAATCGTGAAATTTAAGTCTCGCGAAGTCTGCCTGTTTGATTTTCGCGAAATTAAGTTCTCGCGAAAATAAGGAGGACTAAGGTATGTCCCATCCCATAGGGTATGGAGTTTAAGCTGTTTAGGCTGAAAATGAGTCATACATGTATATTTTGCCATTTTAGTCTGAAATTAGGTATGGGTTTGCCTTCTGGTCTTACATTTTAAGGAAACCACAGGAGCATGTTTATCTCTCTTTATGTATCGGTTTCACCTTCGACGAAAAAGAAGGAGCCAGAACCCCCCAAAAATTGTATCACTTGATAACCATGAAGTATGACTTACTACCTTAGATGGAAAATGACTTTTTTTGGTCTGAAATTCGGTCCGGATTTCGAGAGCCCAGCAGTGCACTCCCACCAAAAAATCGGGAAAAAAAACAAGGAAAACTCGCCTCCCCCTTCCCGAGTCAAAACATGTTTAAGACTTAATTGTTTGAGTGACAACGGTTTGGTATACACTTACATGTACATGCCGTATTTCAGTGTAAATAATAATAATTTATCAAAATCTTTACATAAATTTTACTTACTTAGCTGAGGTTGAAATATCACTGCTGCGTTGTTGACAACACTCTGCTTGGTGATATTTATTGCGCTATATATGTAGAAAAACCGGTATGGAATGCCCGTTTGGGTATCTCTATATCGGATGACAAAGGCATCTGATATTCCAACTTTTACAGGGTGGTACGGTAAGGAGGGAATTTTGTGCACCTCAACTGGAATCTGTAAAATAGCAGGCCCAAGAGAAATTAGGATTTACCTGGAATTTCAGTCATCTCCGCCCTCAGCCTACCCCCAGAGGTTAGTTTGAGGGCGGGAGGCCACTGACCTTTTCAGCCTTAGTTAGGATCTAAACCGCACAAATGGCCCGATGAGTCACGAAATGACAAGGGCAATTTGCAAAATCCGGCACAAGAACACAAGAGTAATTAACCAAACATTTTGTGTGGATCTATACACAAAAAGAGTTTTATTTATAAAATGAATGGGAAAAACAGTGTGAGATCAAGACAACAAGCTGTCTTAAGGAAGTTAAAAAAAAATTGAGGTGGTTCTGAACCCCTTTGATAAATATTTTTAAACTTTGCAAACTATCGTTCCTTAACATGGTATCACAATGTGAAGCTAAAATTGAAGCTAAAAAGCACTAAACTTAATATTACAAAACCTAAATATCTCCATAACGAAAGAAGATATTTCAAAAAGGAAAACGCCATTCGTCTTTATTTCGAAAAGCCTTAAAAATAAGCAGTAATTATTTTTTACTTCATATACACTTTAAAATTAGAAGCTTTTTTGGCAGTTAACACTGTTGGTACGGTAATCTGCTATGTCAAAAAAGATGACCACAGCTTGTTCACCAATGATTGGGTATTTGTTTGATACCATTGTTATTGCATCAACTAAAAAGTGAGGTAGTATAATTAAGAACATGGAAAGATAACATAGAATAAGATACTATTATGGAGAACTTGTACATTGACTGTGGACATATAAATACCTCTTTGTATGCAAACCAGATTGTGCCATTTTTGTGTAGAGTGCACTGGAAAGTGAACGGACGATCTACTGTGTAAAAAAACAAAACAATATCTGTTTATTGCCATTTGCCAGTGAGAGTTATTCATTAAAATTAATAACAACGTGTTGATTAAAAATAACCATGGTGATATCGTAATTGTTTTTACCAGTGGTGTTCAAATGTAGATAAACGTTGTACCACTCTACTGTCAACTTTGATCCTAGACAAAAATACAAACATAAGGGATAAATATTATTAATTATTAAAAACTAGCAATGGTATATTGCAATTCCTGAGATTTGATTGGCTAACAGGCAATGGTATATGAGCTCATATACCATTCACCACAAATTTCGTAGCCGATGCGCGTCAACGAAAACAGCTGGGGAGCTCAAATATTGCAATTCTTTTGGGCGCTTGTTGGATATGAGATCGTTATAGCCAACTCGGCGCTACGCGCCACGTTGGCTATCTACCATCTCATATCCAACGCGCGCTCGTGGAATAATTGTTAAATATTATCATGTTTTACAAAACAAAAATCCATATTTGGACTATACATCTGCAGTAATGACATCAGCCTAATATGGCATTCATCATTTATTTTTCTTGTCCAAAACAACACTGCTTTCCAGGAAGAGAAATAAGGATCATGTTTACTGTAGGTAGTGCCATCCAATACATCGTTCCACTGACCACCGACATATATTATTGGAGTGTCAGCCGATACATCCACTGACAACAGTCCGTCGGTAGTCGACCGAGTGTCAACTGATAGCTGACCGATAGTCAGTCAGTTATCAACCGATTTATCAATACGTCAACTACCGGTCAACTACCGGTCGATCTTTCAAAGAAATGTTTTTACCTGCCAATTAAAACGTTGATCTTAATCTGTGAATACACAAACGGTGCAAGCAAAAACGCAATTAAATTGCACAACATTTTGGCATCGTAATGACACCAATTGTCGAGTCACTACGGCAGGCCCCGTCACCCTCATCAACGTGTACGCCCCAACACTCTCCGCCACACCGGACGCCAAGGACGAGTTTTACGACAGGATTGCAGCCACCATCAGCAACATCCCAAGCAAAGAAGAAGTTGTTCTCCTAGGCGACTTTAACGCCAGAGTGGGCTCCGATCACGACTCGTGGCCCTCATGCCTTGGACAGTTTGGCGTCGGCAAAATGAGCGACAACGGCCACACCGGACGCCAAGGACGAGTTTTACGACAGGATTGCAGCCACCATCAGCAGCATCCCAAGCAAAGAAGAAGTTGTTCTCCTAGGCAACTTTAACGCCAGAGTGGGCTCCGATCACGACTCGTGGCCCTCATGCCTTGGACAGTTTGGCGTCGGCAAAATGAACGACAACGGCCAGAGACTGCTCGAGCTATGCACATACCACAACCTGTGCAAAGCCAATTCCTTCTTCAAGACCAAGCCCCAGCACAAGGTATCCTGGAGACACCCACGCTCCAAACACTGGCATCTGCTGGATCTCATCCTGGTCAGACGAACCGCCATTACGAACGTTCTCCACACACGCTCTTACCACAGCGCGGATACAGACCATTCCTTGGTGTGCTGCAAGATCAAGCTTCAGCCCAAGAGGTACCATCGTGGCAAGAAGCAAGGGAATCCTCGCATTGATGTCGGCAAGATGAGCCAGACAGATCTTGAGGAGCAGTTTGCTAGGAGCTTCGAGAGCGAACTGAAAACCTCACAGACCGGAGACTCTGCCACGGAGAAGTGGGTTGCCCTGCGGGATACCATGCACCGCACTGCGTTGGCCAACTTTGGGAGAAAGACCCTGAGGCCACACGACTGGATTGAAGCCAAGTCCGCCGAGATGACTCCCGTCATTGAAGCCAAGCGCACGCTCTAGCGGAGTACAAGTGGTCCCCCAGCGAGAGAAACTTGCAGATTGTCCGGCCTGCCAGGAGCAAAGCTCAGCAAACTGCCAGACACTGGTCAGAGCTCAGCGAAACAATCCAGACAGCAGAAATTACAGGGAACATTAGAGGGATGTATGATGGCATCAAGAGAGCAATGAGACTAGTGTAGAACAAGACGGCTCCCCTGAAATCCACCACTGGGGAAGTCATCACAGACAAGGGGCAAAAGATGGAGAGATGAGTGGAACACTATTCTGACCTCTACTCCAGACAGAGTGTTGTGACGACTGCAGCCCTCGATGCCATCGAGTGCCTGCCTGTCATGGAAGAGCTCGACACTGAACCGACCACAGAGGAACTTAACAAGGCCATCAACAGCATGGCCTCACCCCAGGCAACGACGGGATCCCCCCCGACCTGATCAAGCACTGCGCGACTACTGTACTTCTTCCTTTGCATGAAGTCTTTTACCAGTGCTGGAAAGAAGGGGCTGTTCTGCAAGACATGAGGGATGCCAAGATCGTCACCCTCTACAAAAACAAAGGCAAACGTAGCGACTGTAACAACTTCAGAGGTATCTCGCTACTCAGCATCGTGGGCAAAGTCTTCGCTCGGTCCGTCTGCATCTTGGTCCGTCTGTAGAAACTTGCCGAACGTGTCTACCCAGCTGAAAGATCGACGGTAGACATTCTTCTCCCTTCGCCAACTTCAGGAGAAGTGCAGGGAACAGTACGTAGCTTCATCGATCTCACGAAGGCGTTCGACCTTGTCACCAGAGAGGGCCTCTTGAGAATCCTGCCCAAGATTGGCTGCCCACCCAAGCTGCAGAGCTTGATTGAGTCCTCCACAGCAACATGCAGGGGACTGTGCAGTTCAACGGCAACACTTCGGAGCCCTTCAACATTGCAGCGGGGTCAAACAGGGTTGTGTCCTCGCGCCAACTCTCTTTGGGAACTTCTTGCCATGCTTCTGAAGCATTGGCACGTCAAAAGAAGGGATGTACCTGCGTACAAGATCAGATGGCAGGCTTTTTAATCTTGCCCGCCTCAGAGCCAATACCAAGGTGCGCGAGGCACTTATCAGAGAAATGCCATTTGCTGACGATGTGGCGGTGGCAACCCACACCCAGCGCAAACTTCAGTCACTGATGGACCACTTCTCCCAGGACTGTAGAGACTTTGGGCTGACCATCATCCTGGGAATATCATGGCAAGACAAGGGCCCCAGCACTGAGGTCCTGTCTCGTGCAGGTCTGCCCAACATATTCACACTGCTCAGACAGCACAGACTCCGTTGGCTAGGCCAGGTCCACCGCATGCCATACGGCCGCATCCCCAAAGACCTCCTGTACGGAGAGCTGGCCTGTGGAAAAAGACCCATCGGGCGGCCACAGCTGCAATACCGCGACGTCGTGAAGCGCGACATGAAGGCTGTAGACATCAACACAGAGTCCTGGGAGAGCCTAGCAGCCAACCGGTTCAAGTGGAGAGAAGCCCTGACCAAACACCTCAGATCAGGTGAGGAGAAGCTGACACAAACCGCCACAGAGAGGCGGGTCCGCAGAAAACAAAGGGACAGTCTCGACAGACCAGAGACAGAGCACAGATGCAGCCTCTGCAACAGAGACTGTCACTCCCGCATCGGCCTCTACAGCCACAGACGCCGTTGCTCCAGCCAAGCAGACAACTAGGATGCTACTCATGGTCAACCCTGACCGACGAAGGCCTATTATGAATATACAAGGAACCTTCACTGAAAGATTAATTTTAACTGAGATCTATGCATGATTGAGCTGGAAGCCAATTACAATAGGTTAACACGTGCTGGTAATCTTTTCATTATTATAATAAATTGTAAACATACCATCATCAAGAGTTAAAACCTTTGATTCTCTGTTCAAATGAGGATTGAAGTACGCCATGAGTGGTGCCAGGTATTGTACCTGCGTAATGAGCTTAGTGTCGTGCGTGTCCATGTACAGGAAACCTTAAAAAAAAGATTGCAGGCAGCCAATAGAAAGATGATGTGCAGTGGCAGATCCAGGGGAGGGGCCCGGGGGGGACGCCCCCCCCCCCCCTTATTTTTTCGGAAATATCGTATTTTCTTTGAACTGCCGGAACTATATTCACAGAATTCAACATTTATAGTCAAGCCTTCAAAAGCGCCCCCCCCCCCCCCCCCCCTTAGGTGAAGGCCTGGATCCGCCACTGATGTGTACCGTCAGGCAACTTTGATTCATTCATGTAGCTAGTCTCTTTATTTTATAAACAGGCAGAGATTAAATATTAGCAATTATTCATTAAGTTTACTATGAGCGAGCAGTCAACGCAATGAGGCAAACCCTAAACACGGAGCGAGCCTATAAAAAGGCCCCCAGTAGCATTTTGTTGGCTTCAATTTTAAAAAGTCGCCAGTGCCAGAGTAACAGTCCTGTAACGGAAGAGTTCTGCAAACTTTGCTTTTTAAATGCAATCCCTCTTCATTCTGTGTGGAATAAAACAGCCTCAAATACAACAAATACTATAGGAAAATTCATTACCTGACAAGGGAATTCCACGTTAAATTTCACGCGAAAAAAACCGATATCGCACGAATCGCGAAGCGATGTTTGCGATATCGGTTTTTCAAGTGAAATTTAACGTGGAATTCACGAGTCAGGTAATGAATTTTCCTTGAATCGCATAACCTTTTAAAAATGAAAATGTGGTGAATGTTGCGAATTTTTACACAGCCTCACTTTCAAGTCGCAATACCGCGCTGAATACCCTCGCATCTCTAGCCAATCAGAGCTCTAGAATTCTTTGAGCTATGCGATTCTACCAAGAATTCCAACATACAAAAAGTGAAACAGAAATTTACGCGTTAATTCAAAATTCTTGTTGACCACGCACAAACACTGCTACGACATGAAAGCTCAAACCGATAATACTGAACACATCAATAATTTCAGTATTTTGTTTTTATGAACAACAGGGATAACGAAGGTGATATGTGATCTTCGCAGTGAATTTCCAATTTAAGCAATTGGAATAAAGAAGCCTGAAAAAAATCAGGGCTTCAACGGGATTCGAACCCGTGACCTCCGCGATACCGGTGCGATGCTCTACCAACTGAGCTATGAAGCCACACTTTGGGAGCGAGGTCAATTGTGAGTTCATATTTTCCCGTGAAAGGAGTGAAATGATGTAATGTATATGAAATGATTCATATGTGAACTGCGGATATATATGAAGGTGATATGTGATCTTCGCAGTGAATTTCCAATTTAAGCAATTGGAATAAAGAAGCCTGAAAAAAAATCAGGGCTTCAACGGGATTCGAACCCGTGACCTCCGCGATACCGGTGCGATGCTCTACCAACTGAGCTATGAAGCCACACTTTGGGAGCGAGGTCAATTGTGAGTTCATATTTTCCCGTGAAAGGAGTGAAATGATGTAACGTATATGAAATGATTCATATGTGAACTGCGGATATATATGAAGGTGATATGTGATCTTCGCAGTGAATTTCCAATTTAAGCAATTGGAATAAAGAAGCCTGAAAAAAATCAGGGCTTCAACGGGATTCGAACCCGTGACCTCCGCGATACCGGTGCGATGCTCTACCAACTGAGCTATGAAGCCACACTTTGGGAGCGAGGTCAATTGTGAGTTCATATTTTCCCGTGAAAGGAGTGAAATGATGTAATGTATATGAAATGATTCATATGTGAACTGCGGATATATATGAAGGTGATATGTGATCTTCGCAGTGAATGATTCATATGTGAACTGCGGATATATATGAAGGTGATATGTGATCTTCGCAGTGAATTTCCAATTCACGGGTTCGAATCCCGTTGAAGCCCTGATTTTTTTCAGGCTTCTTTATTCCAATTGCTTAAATTGGAAATTCACTGCGAAGATCACATATCACCTTCATATATATCCGCAGTTCACATATGAATCATTTCATATACATTACATCATTTCACTCCTTTCACGGGAAAATATGAACTCACAATTGACCTCGCTCCCAAAGTGTGGCTTCATAGCTCAGTTGGTAGAGCATCGCACCGATATCGCGGAGGTCACGGGTTCGAATCCCGTTGAAGCCCTGATTTTTTTCAGGCTTCTTTATTCCAATTGCTTAAATTGGAAATTCACTGCGAAGATCACATATCACCTTCATATATATCCGCAGTTCACATATGAATCATTTCATATACATTACATCATTTCACTCCTTTCACGGGAAAATATGAACTCACAATTGACCTCGCTCCCAAAGTGTGGCTTCATAGTTCAGTTGGTAGAGCATCGCACCGGTATCGCGGAGGTCACGGGTTCGAATCCCGTTGAAGCCCTGATTTTTTTTTTTTTTTTTTTTCAGGCTTCTTTATTCCAATTGCTTAAATTGGAAATTCACTGCGAAGATCACATATCACCTTCATATATATCCGCAGTTCACATATGAATCATTTCATATACATTACATCATTTCACTCCTTTCACGGGAAAATATGAACTCACAATTGACCTCGCTCCCAAAGTGTGGCTTCATAGCTCAGTTGGTAGAGCATCGCACCGGTATCGCGGAGGTCACGGGTTCGAATCCCGTTGAAGCCCTGATTTTTTTTTCAGGCTTCTTTATTCCAATTGCTTAAATTGGAAATTCACTGCGAAGATCACATATCACCTTCATATATATCCGCAGTTCACATATGAATCATTTCATATACATTACATCAACAGGGATAACGATGCATAAAAATAATAATAATAATAATAATAATAATAATAATAATAATAATAATAATAATAATAATAATAATAATAATAAACGAATATTTTAACAAGATTAACCCATCAGTACTTGAAAGTACTGTTATCTTAGGGGTCCTGTAGGGACAATCGAATAATCCGCGGCGCTTATTCGAGTAAATACGGTAGGGCTGGTAATCTCTTCTAGTTTACTCCCGTAAATGATCAGTGACCCCCACATTTTTTAGAACGCATTTTCTTTACAAGTCTCGACAGATTGTAAAAAAAAATGATCAAACAATCAACAGGGAATGTTCTGCCCACGCTGCATCGAATATAATCTTGCCATCTTTCGACTGTCAGGGGAGTAGTGCAAATGTGATCACTAAATGATTAGATTTACTTGAAGAAACATCACCAGTTGAATTAATTTGCTTATTCGCGATATGTTTGGACAAACAGATATACTGTCGCCATTTTCAGTAACGAAGGCCGATTTTTCAGATTTAAGTGATCTTTCGGACACCTTATCTCCGAAATGAATTCGGCGACCCTCATTTTTTTTTACATTTCTGACATCAGAGTAACTCATTATCTCACAGAAGTGAAAGTTTTAGAAAAAATCAACGTTAAAAGGTTTTCTCACAAACGTCCTTAATCGCTCAAAGCTAGAATTAAGCCAAACATAAAAAATATTTTCCCTTTCCAGTAGCAATGTGTAAGGTAAAACAATAAGGTTAAAATTTATTTTGACACCGGTTTGCCCCGTCAACTATATAAGTACAAGAAAGCTGATTGAAAGTGTACACGATTGTGCTCGTCAATGAATACAAATTGTTAACAATGGGAGAACCATTCAGATTTAAAGATTTCAAACCGAATTCAGTTGAGTGTTATAGTGTCGTAATAAAATTAATTTAAATGTATTAAGTGAAGTACATATTCTTAGTAAGTAAAAGTTTTCTCAATAATGGTTCCTACCTCCCGTTGTAAGCATTACTTGATCAAGTAAGTGACCATAGTAAGGAAACTGAAACCTCAGCTTGAAATTCTACAAAAAAGAAAATTATTCAAGTACAAACAATATACCTTTTTCAGCCTAACTTTTATCCTTTTGTGTTCATGTAAATTGCCCTCCAAGCCTCGTTACAGAAGAAAGAACAAAAAGAAATTGAACTGGGAGCGAAGCTTGGAGGGCAGATTAGAATGAACCCACTAAAAACAACAATAAATAGAAGAAAAAGGTCTGTTAACTGATCGCTAAGTTTAATAATAACTGCAAATTGGTAATTTACTACCATGGATTTCAATAAGACCAGGGATCCTGCGGGTATTCCGCCATGAATTACCAGGTAAAATTTATCCAGCTGATAAGGTGGCTCCATATTTATTGCGGGCGCACTTGTCCATGACAAACTTTGCGTTATAACTTTTTAGGCTTTGACGCGATGGCAGTGAAACTTTGGGAAAATGTTCACCTATCATTTGGTAATAGTAATATGAAATTCGATTTAACTGGTTAAAAATATTTTTGATATTACTGGCATTTAATTTGACCCCACTTTTAACAAAAAATCGAGTCTAGAAAAAAATTTTGCTGATAGATTTCGGCTAAAATGACTTCTGAAATCAGCTGATATTGACTAAATACATATTATAGCCAAGTTTCAGAAAAATCGTCGGAACAGAATCACTGAAATATTAAGGTCACCTAAATTCGACACTTAAATTCTGTTGAAATGTTCTTTTCTTGGCGCCCTTTGCAAGAACAAGCTACGGACCCAAATTTCTGCAAGAAGCATCCCCAGTGCTTGCTAAATCAATGTGCCTCGCCGATTTGCGATAGTGACAACTGTTAAAAAGTATTTGCTTTCCCGGTAAACATTACAAAATGACTGAAAATCTTATCAAACCAACAAACAAAGTTACATTTTTCATAAATTTTTCAAAATTACACCGCAGTTTTGTGTCAAACTCCTTCCAAACAAACTTCAGGATACTGCAATGTTTTTGCATCGATTTTTGCTGCTGTGCGATGCTGTAAATTGGAGAATTTATGTTGGGATTTTAAGCGTGTCCGCGACTGCTCTCTGGCCAAGCGGACGAACAGTTTTGTTTATGTATTTCTGAATACGAAATGAGCACGTGCGTTATTTATTGCACGAACTCGCACCTTTTCAAGGGGGGTGTATTTGATATGCGCGCCCAGGAGATGCAGCAGTTATATAATCTTCCATTGTAAATCTAAACAAAACTACTCGTCCACTTCGCCACTGCATTCAAGCTCAAAAACAAAGAATTTATTTCATCTGCGTATCCTTTAGAACAATTGCAATCGCTTGTTCAACTCTTATGTAACTTATTACATCTCATTGTTACGTTCATTGAGCGTACATCTTCCCTCCCCTCCTGGGCGCGCATATCAAATACACCCCCCTTGGAAAGGTGCGAATTCGTTCAATATATAACGCACGTGCTCATTTCGTATTCAGAACTACATAAATAAAACTGCTCGTCCGCTTGGCCAGAGAACAGTTGCAGAGCCACTTGAAATCCCAACATAAATTCTCCAATTTACAGCATCGCACAGCAGCAAAAATCGATGCAAAAACATTGCAGTATCCTGAAGTTTGTTTGGAAGGAGTTTGACACTAAACTACGGTGTAATTTTGAAAATTTATGAAAAATGTAACTTTGTTGGCTTGAGAAGATTTTCGATCATTTTGTAATGTATATTGGGAAAGCAAATACTTTTTAACGGTTGTCATGATCGCAAATCGGCGAGGCACATTGATTTAGCAAGCATTGGGGATGCTTCTCGCAGAAATTTGGGTTCGTAGCTTGTTTTCACAACAGGCGCCAAGAAAAGAACATTTCAATAGAATTCAAGTGTCGAATTTAGGTGACCTTAATATTTCAGCGGTTCTGTTCCGACGATTTTTCTGAAACTTGACTGTAATATGTATTTAGTCACTAGCTGATTTCAGAAGTTTAGCCAAAATCTATCAGCAAAATTTTTTTCTGGACTCGATTTTTTGTAAAAAGTGGGGTTCAATTAATTGCCAGTAACATCAAAAATATTTTTAACCAGTTAAATCGATTTTCATATTACTATTGCCGAATGATAGATGAACAGTTTCCCAAAGTTTCACAGCCATCGCTTCAAAGCCTCAAAAGTTATAACCCAAAGTTTGTCATTGACAAGTGCGCCCGGAATAAATATGGAGCCACCTTAATAAGCAGAGATATTTTCAACTTCATATCATTTTTGCTTTCCGTCAGGTGCTAATCTAGGGCATGCAGACACCGGCCTGAACTTCAAAAGCTGTCCTGTACTGTAATTATTTTTGTACCCTGGCTGTCAGAAGCCCATTAATCATTTTATTTACAGATGGCACATTCCTCTAATTGGGGCAATAGCGTAACAAATTGTATCAAATGATACCAGTGCCTGGCCTGCTGATGACATCCCTCAACTGAACTCTTTGCTTAAAGGGACACTGTCACGGGGATTTTAATGCTTTTCGGGAAAAAGTACTAAAATTGGCGAATAGGTCTTCTTGTACACGAAATGCGCCTAGCACATCAAGATGGAGATATAAAGTAAATTGTTGAAGGAAGAAGGGGGCTATGACAATTTTTAGGTGTTTTTCCAGTCCACAAGGACAAATCTTGAAAAAGTCAGCCTGACTTTTTCAAGTTGAGATCTAAAGTTCCTGATGGCATCACAATAATATCACTTGTTTATCGCTTCAGTAGACTTTCATGGTGATTTTTAACAAAATTGGACCACATTCGTAGTTTCCATATGTCTTTAGGCTCTTGAGTTTTTGAAGTGAAACTGGTGACAGTGTCCCTTTAAGAACATGCAATTACCTACAATAGACACCTCACATGGCACCAGGACTGATCTCCAACTTGTGCTGTGATACCGGTAAGCCTTAAAGTTAGCAAGCAGCCAAAAGACTATTTAATAAAGCGCTTTTGCAGAAAAAAAAAATGTCCTGTCTCACCCCTTCCCCCGCCCCGCGAAAGGTTTTTCTGGTTTGAACCCCTTCACCCCCCGGAAATTCCAGTTTAGCTTCATACTTTTCCTTTAAAAACTTTGGCTTTCGAGCCCTCCTCCCCCTGGAATTCAAAATGATCTTCAATGGATCCGGAGTGGGTAAATAGGATATTTTCTGGAAACACAGATTACGTCAAATCATGATTTTTTTGCAAGTACGACTCACATCAACATAAAAGCTCATATAATGCATTACCTGCCGTAAAAGATAGCCGTCAGAGAGGTGAGTATGTGCTATATGTTTGGGGTTTCCTTGAACATCTATCCAATAACCTTGTCCGTTTTTGACAATCTGTGATACATAATATCGATGGTTCACCTGTAGTAAAAAAGAAAAAAACTCTAGATTTGAAGGGGCAATGAACACTTTAAGAATGAACTATTTTTACTTGCACTGTGTTTGGTGTGATTTTACAACATAGTTGCGGATGCTTCAATAATACAGACACTTCTATATAATTTATGGACCATTAAATACAGTGCTTTACGGACAGTTCATGCCACTTGGTACCAGAGATATACGAAATACGACTCTAAACCTCTCAGGTGAGTAGTACACTCGCCCATCTGGTGCCCATAAAGAGGTTCGACTGTACTGCCAATTAAGGGAAATTTTATACTCCTTACTGACCCAAGAAAGCACTGTAATGAACATCAATTTTGAAATTTACAAAGCTCCAACAAAGAGATAATTTTATTGCTAGAAAGTCTAAGCGTTTTCACATTAGTGAAAAAGGCTGTGGGTGGTATCAATCCATAACGTTTACCTCTCAAAATTCCGACAAGGAGCCTGATTACATGTACCTTTATAATACTAATGTAGATTTAGGCAAGCCTAAAAGCTGACCTCCCCAGTTAGTTTCAATCGCCCGGCTTTATTTAATTCTGAATTTATGCGATGATACCATTTACAGTTTTGTTGATGAGAGTATAGTCATTGCATAGCGTCTATTTCTATTTTGATTTTGCTGATTTTCACATTTCCAGCAAATGGATACTGGTTACATTGAATGAAGGAAAGGTTCTATCGGCAAGGCTGTACTTAAAAAGATGTGAAGGAATGGTGTCGGCCATGCGACCTCTGCGCTTCCAACGCACGTCTCTCCCGCCAACCCCGCGCACCCCTGCAGAGCTACAATGTGGGTGCGCCGCTGGAGATTGTCGCCTTGGAGGTCTTAAAACCCCTACTCGTTATTAGGAACTATTTTAACTTTCATAACTGACAGAATACTATAATGCGACTCCCGATCAACAGGCAAAGGCTCTAGTGAAGGCGTTTGTCACTCGTTCATGATCACTGTCCCAAGATTCTTTTTGTCCAGGTGAGGAACTTTGAGTCGAAGGCGTTCCACGAGATGTGTGCAGCTTTGGGAATGGATAAAACTAAACCACACCCCTCCACTCACTGTGAGACGGGAAGGTAATGAGACATTTAACTAATCCATGGAGGGAATGTTGCCAAAATTTGTGGCATAACTCCACGACATAAGGACAGCCATTTGCCTATTCTCGTGATGGCTTATCGTTCCGCTGGACACAAAACTACATCTTTCAAGCTATGCGAGTTAATGTTCAGATTGGCCTACAGCTGCAACGCACAGAGAAAGTAACTGGCAGTAGGGACAAGACCGAATATGTCCGTCTCCTGCAGGAGACACTGCGCGTGAAAATTTGAAGTTGGGAGCAACAAGATGGAGCGGTGCTAAGACTGTAAGTCTTTTCGGCGTGGCTTTAATCCAGTGAATCCTGTTTGACTCCATAACCTACACGCAAGAAGGGCAGAACACCACAAATACAAAGGACATTTAATAACGTCGTAACCTCTGGTCTTGATGATCAGATGGTTTACCGTATGCAGAAAAGGTCCAGATCCAAGGCAAAAATTGTCCACGACGACTGAAACGGTAGCAGGGCCATGACTTTGAGAACTGGTTCAAAGTAAGCAATATTGACGGAAATGGCCTGGCCGCGGACAATGTGGTTCTGTTAGTGGCAATGCAATCAAGCCACTGCTTTGACTGAGTAAGCACAAGGGATAACTCCCCAGGCACTAAGGAGCCCGCCTGGGCCGCTGATTATGACATGAACCAAGTCTAGTTATTCTGTCCCACTATTGGCCACTTATGTCCAGTATTGAACGCACTTACAAAATTTAGTGTTTGACGAAATTCTGCAAACGCAACGATTTTTCGCTACCTTGACGGTTTTTCGTCATGTTAACGATTTTCCGCAGTTTATTGTCTTGCAAATTTCCGCGTCTTGTAGTGTATTGAAATGCTAATTCGAACACTTCACCTGAGCCTGCCTGCGGATTTGACAAAATTTACAAAATTTGCGATTTTTCGCAACCTTGACGGTTTTCCGTCATGTCAACGATTTTTCGCAGTTCATTGTCTTGGAAATTCCGGCGTCTTTCGACATGAATATACCTCGTTCTTTAAAGGAACAAGAGCGCTCCACATGAATATACCTCGTCAGTCTTTAAACCATCGGCCAAAACAAGCATACTACACATGAATATACCTCGTTCTTTAATTCATGAGCCGAAACAAGCGCGCTACACATGAATATACCTCGTTCTTTAAACCATCGGCCAAAACAAGCACGCTACACATGAATATACCTCGTTCGACATGAATATACCTCGTTCTTTAAAGGAACAAAAGCGCTACAAATGAATATCCCTCGTTCTTTAAACCATCGGCCGAAACAAGCATACTACACGGAATATACCTCGTTCTTTAATCCATGAGCCGAAACAAGCGCACTACAAATGAATATTCCTCGTTCTTTAAACCATCGGCCAAAACAAGCACGCTACACATGGATATACCTCGTTCTTTAATTCATGAGCCATTCTCGTCCCCAGAGGCCGCGATCCTTCTGGTCAGCGTCGGGGATCGAGACCTCTGGCCGCTCCCAATTTCTGAGCATGCGCAGAGTACTCGTTCGGTGTTTTTCAGCCAATCAGATTTGTCATATTTGACAATGAGTCCGTGAATCGCGGACTTCCGGTTTTGGAGGCGGCCAGAGGTCTCGATCCCCGACGCTGACCAGAAGGATCGCGGCCTCTGGGGACGAGAATGTTCATGAGCCGATTTGACGACAAATTCATCCATTGTGATAGCGATTGGAGTTTTCAATACAGGATCTTATAACCACTGCCATTCGCTGAAATGGTAGTGCTTTTCGTCCAATAGAAATCAGCGTTAAAACAAAACTGGTGCCCAGGCCCATCACGACAACACGCGTGGAACGCCTGGAGGTTAAAAATTGTTTACAATCGAAGTGGCCTGTTTTCGGCATAATTTTAGGGGGAAAACTGCCTCAAAATAATCAATTTCTTCGAAATTTCTGTTTGTGAGGATGGTGAGCAGCTGCTTCATCATTAATATGAGACAAGTTTTTCTGTTTTAAGCGGAAAATGCCCTGAAGATATGGAAATCTGCGAATTATGGATCGGATCCGCACCATGCACCACCGCATCCTGTTAGATGCCCTAGCTTCTTCAATTCCAAGGAGCAACGAAATATTTGGTGTAATTTTAAAAGGTACCCCATGCATTGGCGTCTGGTCATAATCGTCGTGTGGTAGCTGGTGTTTAGCTGGTTAGAGGACGAAAGAAAACATCGGCGTAGACTTCAAAGCCTCGTATCTCCAGCAAGAAATGTGCACCTTGGCTGTCAAATCATGCCTAAATTTTGTTGTTATTATATATGCATGTCAAGACTTTGTTTTCGTCCATGGAGTAGCAACAAGGATGTAGAATTGAACTTTTATATTTTGAACAACTTCAGAAAGAAACTGGAAAGAAAGCACGAAGAGTCACTTTAATTACAGTTCACAACTGTCCGGATTGTAAAAAAACTATATATGATGGATTCACTTTTATTGGCTTCAACTCAACCTATGGCAAATACTAAAGACATCTGTCACAAGATTGACTGCAATAATGGATTCAATGGTCCTGCTGCTCCAATTATGAGGATATTTACAATACAAGATATGGTTACAAGACACTATGTTACCTACAAATAAAATGACAGAAATAACAGAAGAACCCATAGCCACGTAAGTTTTCTTTTCATTATTATATTTTTATTATGCCAACTCTTGCTTAAACCTGTTGGCTAATAATCATGTAATCATTTTTTTAGGCAAAATATAGATTTCATAACAATTTTGTAGTCATTCCCTTAAAATTTAAGTCTCAATGGGAGTGAAACTTCAAATTATGGCTTGTGCTAAAGTTGTATGTTTATACATTGAAAACTTCCCAGCAGCTCTGGAATAAATTTTGTAGTGATCATTTTTGTTGCCCCCTTCCCTTCAGCTCGCGAATAAATTTCGTCATTTTCGTCGACCCTCTTGTGATTTTTCGTCATTTTCGTCGCGACAGCGATTTTTCGTCATTTTCGTCAAATTCGTCGTTTTCGTTGCCCCCTTCCTTTCAGCTCGCGAATAAATTTCGTCATTTTCGTCGACTCTCTTGCGATTTTTCTTCATTTTCGTCGCGACAGCGATTTTTCGTCATTTTCGTCAAATTCGTCGTTTTCGTTGCCCCCTTTCAGCTCGCGAATAAATTTCGTCATTTTCGTCGACCCTCTTGCAATTTTTCGTCATTTTCGTCGCGACAGCGATTTTTCGTCATTTTCGTCAAATTCGTCGTTTTCGTTGCCCCCTTTCAGCTCGCGAATAAATTTCGTCATTTTCGTCGACCCTCTTGCAATTTTTCGTCATTTTCGTCGCGACAGCGATTTTTCGTCATTTTCGTCAAATTCGTCGTTTTCGTTGCCCCCTTTCAGCTCGCGAATAAATTTCGTCATTTTCGTTGACCCTCTTGCGATTTTTCGTCATTTTCGTCGTGACAGCGATTTTTCGTCATTTTCGAAGGATACGAAATTTTGTAATTTGAGGGACAATGTTTTTGACTGTAGTTTTGCGTTGTTTCCATATTTGGTTGTAATGAAATACATAAAAGCGCAGAGGTTTGGATGACTAAAAAAATTAAAGCAGAAAAGAGTGACTGTGTGTTGTTAGTTACTGCTAGCTGGCGCTTGTAAGAAAATTGTGAAAGAATTTGGCATTTACATGTTAAGTGTTATATTTACATTATCATTTGATGTAAATTCAATAATGACGCATATTGCAACGCTTTCATTTAAATTTAAATTCCTGATTTAGATTTTGTCAGTAGGGTAGGATATATATATTGAATCAGATTTGTTGATAATCATCTTAAATCAAGGTCATATAATTATTCGTGATTCTTATGTACAATTGAATGCTATGACTCAAACGTTATTACATTGCTTATTTTTGATTCGCTAACAATTGAATTCCTAAATAGAGCTTAATGGCAATAAGTCAGGCCCGTTCCAAACGCCGCCCCACTCATGTGCCGAACCTAACTGGTGAATAAAGTACGGCAGAAGAGCGGCGTTTGAATCAGTTTGGTCCGGCAGTTTTAACTAGGTTCGGCAAACAACATTAAGTTCGGCAGGGTCTGCCGCACTATGCGGCATTGGAGCCCGGGGGGGGGGGGGGTACTCCCCTAAATTTAGGATAGGAGTGTGCCGCGAACGTTCTCAAACCCTGACTCTATCTAAGGATAAAGAAAACGAAAATTAATTCCCTTTCTAAGGCCCAAACCTGAAAATTGACACCCTATTCAAGGGGAGGAGAACCATTGCGTGACGACTGAAATAACGGCTAACCGCGCACGGTAAAGCTCAAATCTTTCAAAATCGCTTTGTTAATACTTAATGACGGATAGTTCAGTTTTAACAGACAATTTTTTTTCGTTTAGCTGGGCGTTTATTTGAGCTACCCTATCTAAGGATCACACCGGGAACACAATGCCAAAAGGAACAAAAGTGATACCCTATTTAAGGACCGAGAACCTCAAAAAACATACCTTAACCCGCGGCACATACCTATATAGCCCATATATGGGAGTACCCGCCCCCGGGCATTGGAGCGGCGGCTGATTCATACGGCGTTCTTCTCATGTGCCGAACCTAATGCATGAATTACTGTAATGTATTTTCGATATAACAGCGCTCATGATTGGTCTAAAGTGGAGTGGCGTGACTAGGTCTGACCAGTCATGCATGAAGCACGACGGCATAAAATTCCGGGGAAATTACTTCGCTCACTGCACCGGGCTCGCATTTTGTTTATCTTTTAATATGTTCAGCTCAAGAGAAGCGGAACTTCATGGGAAAATTGTTTTGGTGGTAATTCCTTTTTGCTGTTTCCCCAATTTGTGAGATCAGATTTGTAGATTAGCATTTACAAACTAATTCTCGAGAGAAAACCAGTTTAAATAATATAAATCTCGCGGAATGAATTTGCTTTTCCGCAAATATTATTATTATAGCAAAACTTGCGTAATAGTTTGCTGATTTCGACTGCAAAAACCTTTTATCATCCTCAACGCAGACGTTCAGTCAACATTATTATTGTTAACGACTTGTTTCCGCGAATTAAGTTCGACACAAATACGCCGTTTGAATCACCTGTCGCTCTAAAGTCGCTCCAAGGTCGAACCTTACTGAGTTAGGTTCGGCACATGAGTGGAGCGGCGTTTGGAACGGGCCTTAAACACGCTGACCTTCTCTGTTGTATCCTTACAGGATAAGCTTGCATTCTTACAATCGGTTTGATTCGTCAATGCAAGATCTCTTCTAGATCGGTGATGATGAACTTGTTCAACAATGTTTTCTCCCTCCAGCAAAGAACTTCTGCCATTGTGACGCAAGTCGCGATATTGGATGGCTAAGCAAGTGTGAAATAAACAAACGCAAATATGTGGCGTGATGTTTTCAAAAGCATGATAATTTTAAACTAACATATCAACTAAAACAATGATGAACTGTTTAAAACAGTCAGTGAAGTTGCAGGATTTTGTGGCCACCATACCAAATAAACAAACAACATTATGCAGCTGAATAATTTACAACAATATCAGACGTCGTCTGAAACAATTAGTAAGTTTCCTTTAGCATGTTTTCTTTATATCCCGGCCGCGGATAAAGTATGAAGAAAGAAAATTAAAATACCTGATCGCTTTGGGCATTTTGCACAAGAATGCGATGTTACAACATACAGAAGGGAGCTTACAAATTTAAAAAGCTAGTCATTTCATTCCCTCCTGAAAACGGAAAAAATCTTCGCAGTTTGTATGAACATTTAAGAATTTTGATGGGAATATTCTGAAGGTACACAAGGGAACCTCGATCGATGTAACGCTGACGAAACCTCGTTATAGCCAACATATTTTGCCATATCGAGGTTCTTTTCCATATATTTTACTATTACTGTGGCGACGAATATCGTTGGTTATACCGAGACTTCGTTACATAGAGGTTCGCTGTTAAATCGAGGTTCCACTGTAACCTTATATCTCTAGATTAAAAGAAATTTAACTTATGGGCCCATCATATTGTAAAAGACTTCAAATACGAGCATACCTTTACATTCGAGGCAAAAACACGGCAGAAAAACTCCGACAAACAGCAATAAAGCCGATGGGCAATTCATCCCGTCAATGATGACACAGCACACTGAAATAAAACTATTTCTCGAGGATACACACTATAAACGGAGTACGCTGTAAGCCGGAAGTGACATGAAAGCGAGGCTACAAGAAGTATTACAATACAACTTAGCATGCCTGTATATAACATACCTGAAGACGTAATGGCCAGTGCACTTTAACACCTAGGGATCTGCGTATGGCAAGACATCTGGACCAATAAAATACTTCTGGCTTATTCTTAACCATTCTCGGTCTTCAAATTAATGTAAATGTCAAACCCCTGTTCTTTGTCCTTGTGTCTCTACCGTGATGTCGCTGTCGGATTTTTTGGCGAGAAAGGTTGTCTTTTGTTGCGATTTCATTCCATGTGCTGTCGCTACTTTTTGTACTATGTCGCTTGTCGGAATTTCCCTTGGCAGGGCCTCAACATTGCTTAAACATGAATTGTGCAAGACCTCGCGATCGTGCTAGGTTTCGTGTTAGGTTTCAACTTTGCCAAAGGAAAATATTTAATTGAACTACGGATTTTTAAGGATTTTTGTTTCTAACGTCTGCACAAATGTAGGACAAGCTTGGACAAATGTAAGTTGACTATTTTACAGTAGTTTTTGTCGCGTGTTACCATGGTAACACGAGAAGTTGGTGTGGGGAGCTTTTGCTTATAGTAGTACTTCGTGTAAGATCTCACGTGTGGTCACGAAGTGACAAGTGAACAAGGTTAAGACAATGGATATAAATTTATGGTAAATTTGTGGTACATTATATGTGTTTTTGCTCGAAGAAAAGTTTTAAGGTATTTATTTTTAAGGCGGGTGGCAAGGCATAGAGTAAATTGTAAATGTGGGTACACAATGTTGGGTGTTACACGGTGGTTTCAGGGCGCTTTTACTTTGTAATACCGACAAAAAATGTGAAGAATGTGATAAACAGATTTTATCGAGGAGAATTAAAAACAGATGTAGTTTTATTGTGCACTGTTTGACTGTGGAGGAGATGTTCGATCAGGGTAATATCTTGTGCAGTTTAAAGGAGTAAGAAACAGTTTACTAGAAATTTTCACTGGACAGAGTGAATTGTCATCAATTTATGAGTTTATTTTTGGGTATAGTTTGAGGTAGGTTGTTTTTGTTAACCGGGTGGGGCCTGGGGCCCGCCCGGTTCTTAAAATGCACGCCGCGTGTTTTCGTCGTCGCAGATCTGCGACCAGGCCTGGTTGGCCGGAGTTCAAATCACGTTGCTCGCGAGGAGTTATGTATAATTTACCTATTTAGAATTTTACGAATTCCATTGTTTGTTTAGTGTGAAATCTTTATTTTGGTGTTATTTAACGTGCGGAGCTATAACTTACGATTACTCCGTTGTTTGTTTAGTGTAAAATCTTTATTTTGGTGTTATTTAAGCGGTGGAGTCGGAATTAGTTCAAATCGTAAAATTTACGTATTCGTAAAATGATTTATAGCTCCGTGCGATCGAAGACCATTACTTTATGACAGATGTTAACGATGCAGCAGTTTCGTGGCTGATGCCAGTGTGATGTTTTCGTTCGCTGTGTTTTTCGCCCGTTTGAGTTGCGTTGAGCTGAAAAGAGTCCAATAATCTACATGTATTTACTAATTCAGGGACTGTTCCAGACAAACAAACGTGAAGGTAAGTGATAAGTGTTTATTTTCTCTCACAGAGAATAGCGTCACTGATGCATTTTGGCTTTTGATCTTCTGCGGCAAATAACGTTTTTGATCATTTTCACCCAGTTGTGTTGGGGACGCATCTTTTTTGTCCGCCACTGTCATAAGTTAGGTTATGTTGTAAATTTCTGATTTGATGTTTGTTTATGAAATACGTAGCGTAGTAAGTTCATTTTGTTGATAAGAGAAATTTTGTCGCGTGTTTTAATTTCCGGTCATATAGAAAGTGTTTAATTGCTGTCGTGTAGTACATAGTTGTTGGTAAGCAGTCAAAAGCGTTTGCTTTATGTTTGTTAAAGGTTTTGTTTTGGTTTGGAAGAAAGTGACTGTCTAGGCGGGTACAACTCGCCACAAGGGCTAATTCGACATTATTGAAAGGCGAAATCGTACAATGTACCAGATGAACTTTCCATATCTTCCAAAAAATCAAGAATGGTCTGCACACTACTATAAATGTAAAAATAGAAAAATGGAATGAGTGTGTAAAACCCAAGGCAAAATACTCCAAGGCAGTTAGAAAGGACTGATACAAGGTATAAACGAAAGACACAAATTATATTTGGCAAAGTCTATTAGATTTAGTAAACAGTGTGCACAATTTAAGACAGCGTTTGATTTGACCTTGTAATCGTATATCAATGCTACAAGATAACGCAGTAGCCTGCGAACGCTGACGTATTTCCGGCTGTGAAATTCGACTGCGTTCGCGGGCTATCAACACAGAAGTTGTCAGCTAATTCATTTACGTTAATTTTTTGACTAAAAATTATCTAAGACCCCTTGTGAGACGTCATTCCTTTCGCAGGCACTGCATGCCGTTTATTTTGTAACAGCATATTATACTACAGTAATTTTAAAGTAAACCATAAGAATTGCTTGTTCCTTTTTGCTCTTGATAATGATTGTGAAATGCTGTATAAGGTATCCACTTTCGAGGCATTTAGAAAATTGTGTTGAGTTTCCGGTTACGTGATTTCAGTGCAATTAAGAAGGTGAAGGTCTACTTTTCTTTTGTTTGCAGGCGTACATAGTGTGAGAGAAACCACAAGTCGACCTAACAGGAAAAATAAGGGCAGTTGCGAAATTTAATGAAAATTCATGGAATATTTATGATTATTAATAATATTACTGACAATACGAATGAAATAAACAATATTATTAAAGTTTTTTTTATTGTTACTATTAGTTGAGTTCTAAATGAACGACGATTAATAACAAACAGATGAGTCTGCGAGAAAAAATATTAAATGGGACAATTTTGATATCTTAGCAACTGGTCGGTCAGTTAAACATTCTAAAATTAAGGAAACATTGTTAATTTGTGATTTAAAGCCAGCCTTTAATGAAAACGTTGGCGGTGAGAAACTTTTTGTTTACTAGCATTTTATATTTCTTTTCCCGCAGACTCATCTGTTTGTTTTTAATTATTAATATTGTTTCATTTTATTAGATACCAGTCTTTTTCTTTTTCTTCGCAGTTAAATTTCAATTGTAATCTAGTTAACGGTCGCTTCTGAAGATGTATGTTGTAGCATACGAAACGTCGTTTTTAAAATCAAAGTTTTTTTTCCGACATGCGTTGTCTTGTTATGTTTGTCACCGCAGTGTGTTTATTATTTCTATTAATTTGTTCAAATGTATTTGTCGAGATGTTCGGTTTTACAAGTAGGTTCTTGTTGCATAATTCATTTTCCGAGTTTCAGTGATTTAGTAAAAGAAAAGAGTTCATGTTTAACCACCCGGTTATAAGCTGCTCAGCTTCTTGTTATACTAGATTTAGTAAACAGAAATTTTTAGATTGAGGGTCGTGGAAACGGTTTAAATTTAGTGTTTTATCTTGCATCGCATACCGTTTATCGGTTGTGGGATGAACTTTCTTTACTTTATATTTGGTGGTTTGTAAAATGTTATACTATTGTATGTGTTGCGTGCTGTTTAGTTGTTTGTCGTTTATCGGTTATGGTATTAACTTTCTTTAATTTAATTTGGCGCTTTGTAAAACGTTATACTATTGTATGTGTTGCGTGCTCTTTAGTTGTGTATGGTTTATCGTTCATCGGTTGTGGTGTTAACTTTCATGTGAAATATCATAAATTTTGCAAAAATATAATAAAAAGCGATGAATAAGATCGTTATTTGTCAGATTTGTCAGAACTGTCAGAAATGTTGTTGCTGTAAGAAATGTTTTGATTTTGAAATAGATGAGGTTAAAGAAAAAAAAATCCCAGGGGAGGTACTAGAAGTATACATGACGGGGGGGGGGGGGGGGGGGGGGGTCCGACGGAGCTTCATATTGCAAACCCAAAAAAATACACAAGCCTGAAATTTTAGACACAAAAAAATACCTGGCATTAAAATTTCCAACCCAAAAACAAGATTACAAATGTACATTGTATTGTCTTTTTAATATTAACAGTTTTTTCGGAACACAGGTCGCTGAAAAGAAGTTCGAATGAATATTTTTCTCGTACACTGATCGCAACGGAAACCCGAAACAAAAAGTTCGCTCGGAGTTAAGACCCCCAAAAAATACGCGTATTTTTTTTAAGACCTAAAAAAATACGCGACAGATCTCTTGACCCAAAAAAATACCGAGCGTGTAAATTTTCAACCCAAAAAAATACGTCGGACCCCCCCGTCATGTATACTTCGAGTACCCCCCCTGGGAAAAAAATACACCAGGTTAGTTAGAAACGAGTAATATTATGTATGACCGAACGAGACAAATTATATTTGATGAGATTTTTTAGGATTGACGAGCAGAAATGTCTATCTGAAACGCAAAGTAATTAACATTAATTTTATATTTTTTGACCCCGAAGATTGACCTGAGTCAAGAGGTAATAGGTGTAGGTTCATATATTTTGTTGTGAATTTCACGCTACAATATAACAAAACTTTTATAGAGCGGCAACAACAGCCCTTTTAGTGGATGGATGAAGTTCTAAAGAGGACTACATGTAACGTATTTAAGATGAAGAGTCTATTTTTTGTTAAAATTACTTAAATTAGCTTTACGCTTTTCAATTTTGGATATCTTTGAACTGCAGCCAGCAGCTATCAAGTAAAATATAGACAAGCTTTACGTTTTTTAAATAACATTCTAACCTTTAAATTGTATGAGATTATCAATGAAAATTAATTGTAACCCAACAAGAAAACGCGTAGAAGAAGAGCAAAATACACCAGGTTAGTTAGAAACGCATAATATAATGTATAACCGAAAGAGAGAAATTATATTTGATGAGTTCTCTTAGCTTTGAAAAGCAGAAACGTCTATCAACAAGATGTCAGTAGATGGACCTGTAGATAGTCTGAAGTGTCAGCCGTCTTCTCTTCCTTACCGCTCAGAGGATGGGCGGGAAGGAAGAGAAGACGGCTGACATTTCAGACTAGACCTGTAGAGTTTTCGTTGACGTTGTTGTGCATGTCACGTTACACGCTTAGCATACTCAGTGGATGAATGAATCTCTAAAATCTCTTTGGAGTGTCTTGTTTTGTAGTCTCTTGACGTATAGATTTAATAAGTACATTTATAGGATGTATCAGAATAACAGCTTTATTTTGCCTATTTAAAGAATAGCGTGCTTTGATATCTACCATGTTATCTTCAGTGGAACTATTGAATGTGATGGATTTTGGGAAAGTAGTTGAAAATGAATTATCATTTCTGTTTACAACGCGTACAATAATGGTGCAGGTTTTAACAGGATATTTACTGTTCAGCTCTATTTATAGTGATTACAGTGGTGGGATATAGCAGATATAGTTTTCACGATCTTTGTAAAAATCAAACAATGTTCTAGTGTCACGAAAATCTTGCAAAAAAGAGTAACACGAGACGGCTTTAAGTGCCTTTGATTATTCATTTGTGGCCGAATTTATGTTTCAGAATATCGAATGATAACAATTAAATTTTAATAGCTTTAAATTACTGAAATGCCGGAGTTAATGTACCTCCCCCCCCCCCCCACCCAGAACACATTAAACGGCAACAAAGAGACAGCAAGCAGGTTTTATTTCAGTTATTCATGAATTTTCTTACAGTTGCAATAATTGGCAACCTCTCAGACATCGACCAAGTAATTCATTGACTTGGATGGCCTGTTGTATTAATATTAACGCTGGACTTAATTGCAAACGTCACACCAGTTAGACTCGTTGTCACGTAATGGGTTAGGTCCGGCTCGAAAATTTTGAACTTAGATTCACTTTGCATCAATATTGGGTGAGTGCTGGTGTTGGTGACATTCCTGTTCCAGGCGTTCGGTTAGTGGGGGAGCAGCGCAAACAAATGCGAGCATTGGAGAAAAGGACGTCGGTTAGCAGCAGAGAAACCACTAACCGAACGCCTGGAACAAGCTAGGCCAATACAACGTAAAAGGTAAAAAGTACTTATTTTAAATATTAACTTATTAAATATCACGTGAAGTTACCTACTGTAATATTCCTCGAGGCCATTTTCAGCGACCCTCCAGGTATATTACACGCAACCTTAATTTATAAATAACTTTGACGTTACTACAAAAGCACGTGCAGCTCAAAATTAAAACCTTTCTTTAAGATATACTGCAGCACTTATTACATTAAGGATTACAACTAGAAAATAGAGTGTAATCCGTTAAAACGACCAACGGGCCATAACATTTTGTCCTTAATGAGGTTCAAATTATGGTACTGACACTAATTATAATCCCTTTAAAATGAGGTCGAGGACTCCAAAAAGTGCTTGGGATAAAGGGATTTTCAAATACGAAATTGACAGAGCCTTAGCTCGGGCTAAGTGCCCGTAACGATAAGGTGATCGTATTAACGACGTGGTCGCAACACTGGGTTCCACTGAATATTGTTATATCAGATCAGATAGAGGATATCAGAGGTGCATTCTTTTTACGATTTACGTTATTCTGACCGCTACACAAATGCTACAAATAACAGAGCACTTGAAATTGAAAGCCGAACGGATACTCCAAAAACGAAATGTTCTTGAGAGATACGAACTGAAAACTAAATTCAACTGTGTGTACACCCAAATTACGAATCTAAACATGGCCGACGATCGGCCGACGAACATAAAAGATTTGGTAAAAACGGCGATATTTCTGGCACGTTACTCGATATAGACTGTCATGAAAAGTTCTAAGTTTTTTCTCTTCTACAAATCATGGCGTGTAGACTTTCCATTCTAGGCATGCATATATTTTTCGGATTGATAGTCGCAAAAAATGCTCCTCTGAAGACAGTAACCTGAGATCTCCAAAATTGAGGGTAACAAAGGATTTTAGCATTCAAAATGCAGTCTCCTTCAAAACATACCACTGTGTTTTTTAAATACGAATAAAAAACAACAAATATTAACAAAGAAGGTCTACAAGCCGCAGGGGCGGATCCAGGATTTGTCTTAGGAAGGGGTGCACATAGAATACCAATTCTATCAGAAAGCCGCCAGGTCATCTCGGAGGGGGGGGGGGGGGGGAAGCTGGTGCACACCCCCTGCACCCTCACCCTAGATCCGCTCCTGGCCGATCATTTGATCCTGTAGGGAAACGATTCTTGGTTTTCTCTCTGAGCCAACAGAAGTTTTCTTTTATTCAAAAAGAAATAAGCACCAAAAATTACGGGGACGCAACGCGCGAGTTAAAATTACTCAACGAGATAGTTTCCAGCGCTGCGACTACCTTTTTTCTTTTTCTTATAAAATTTTAACATACAAAACACAGTTTATCGTGTTTCTACAATTCAAGCAACAGATCTGTTCGCTATTGACGAACATACTGTTAAAAATTTAAAAAAATAAAGGAAAACCACGAAAGGTTTGTGCAAAAACTCACGAAGGTCCGATTATACTTACTATTTTACAGTACTGAATATCTCGTGACTTGGTTAATAGAATCTTCCACGATACATTTCTATGGTTGAGGAAGCTATCAACATCTACCCATACCCCATGTCTAGAGTTCCACGCGAACTTCTCCGTCCTTTTTCTTCAAAATTTAACATTTCTTTTTTAACGCAATGACAATTAGAGAACGACATAAAAATCGGATCAAGAAAAGATGTCATTACAGCTTTTTTACAGGCAATTTGCAACACACTTTAGTGGAGTTATATGTACAGAATGTTTATGCGAAGCGTGGTAGAAAACAATGGGAAAGACAATCATACGGCAGTCACTGACGCAAACTACTCAGAATTTTTTCTGAATTCCCCAACAGTACAATCTGTTAAACAAGAAGTTCTGCTATAAAAGCGATGGCAAACCCCACCTGTGATTTTGTAGTCTTGGCACATGGTGGAGTGAAGCGTCTTTCAAAACTGAATCTGCTTCAAAATCTCATGAAACCAAGGTATACCATTGACAAAAATATTCCAAACAAAAATGAAACCCGTTTTTATCAGTAACTGTCGTGGATGCAGGCTGTTTGTCAGCTGTTTACACCTTAATGATTGACTGAAAACTGAGCGTGAGAATGGCCAAGCCATTATTGCCCCATTTATAGCCGATTTTCTTGTTTAACCTACGAGTCTTCTGCAGCCCAGTGATAGAGACTCCGACCGACATACAGGTCAGAGGAAAATTCAGAATTCTTTTTTTCGAGAGGCTTGTATCACCGACTGAACCATTATTGCCGCAATTTTTCACCATGCACCCTTCTTCCTCCCCAGCCCCAACCAAGATGGCGTTGAAGAAAAATCATGGAAGATTCTAATCGATTCTAGATGATCACTGGGGATCGAGTTGATTGATTTTGGTTTTGTAGCTACAATCATTGTCAAAGGTAGTTGACACATTGACTTTGCATTGCAGTTTGTATGGCCAATTAACTCGTGGTTTTTAAATGTCATTACACTTTGCTAAAATACCCCCTCTTCCCCATCCAATGTTGTATGATTGCATCAAAGGGTTTTTCAAAAACAAACTTCAACATTGGAAGGAGGAGGGTGGGGGGGGGGGGGGGTTGGGAAAGAGGGGGGGATGGGGTGAAATTAGACCATTTAACAATTAGACCCGTAGCCCTTGAGGGTGAAGGGTCTAATTGTCTTAGTATCACCCAACTAGTCGGACAGAAAAAGCAATAATAAAGTTAGCTGAAGAAACATTTATTTGGCAATAAAACGAAAGAAAGCGTCATGAATTTCGCTACTCGATGACTATTACTAATAGTCCTCTAGTAGCATAGCCAATCAAAATGCAGGATTTGCAATAGTCCACTAGTTGGGGGACATAGTGTCAACACGTTTGTCACTAATTGTAGATTCATTCTCCTATTCTCTTGCTGTAGGTCATATTCTACCTTGGCCTAACGTTTGAATTTTCTTGGGATCACCAGTAATCATGAAGAAATAAGTACAAAGCCACTTTACAAACTACAGCGTGCACATGTTGTGCATGGTATTAAATATTGTGCTTGTGCTGAAATTTGTTACTACGTCTTTCGTCAGATTGGATAAATATTACCGCTTTAGAGCCGAGAAAGCTGGGTATATCATGCTGTGCCACTCTACAGCACCCGGGGCTTTATGTCAGAAGGATCGGCTTGGCCCGTGTTCCCGTTTACACCAGGACTACGTCTGAAAAACTCCCTGGGGCGCCGAGTGGCCTGCAAAGGAATACGAGAATGTGATTGGTTAGTCGTCCAACTGCTTTTAAAAACGTTTAGGTCCAAATTGCTCATTGCCATACTTTCGCCCAGTTGAATTATTTGCGGATCAAGAAGTACATACCGCAACTATCTAAACGTTGTCTAAAGGACAATTTCTTGAGCTTATTCCGAGAGGAAGTGTGTCATTCTAAGACTATTATTTCCTCTCCGGATAGAATTTAGCTAAAGCTACAAATACACATGTAGTCAAGAGAACACCTTCTAGTATTGAGTAAGGGGGTGTTCACATGACACTGGGAGCGACTTTCGTCCGGCGCTAGTTCACCCCGGTTCCCTCTTGTGGCTCTGTCTTCGTTTACATAATTAATGTACCACCAGAATCGCGACGGTATCATGTAAACGAAGACAACCATTCGCTTTGGCATCAAATTTAGGTCCCAGTGGACTGGAACGGGTGCGCATGCGTACATGTACATTTCTGAGACTTCGATTCACACCTGTATGTAAACAGCATTACGCGTCCCTCTAAACACGATATTAAATCGCATTCCATGTTCATCATGTAAAAGCGATCCGAAATCGAGAATTCACCCCGGAATGGAACTCGTGCCGTGCCTTTTAGTATCGAATGTTGATTAATCAGTCAAATAGCATAGAAATCTTCTAACCACAATGACAGTGCAGAACCTTACCTCAATGAAGAAGAGGCCTGATTTGGATGTGGGATGGCTGTAAGCGTACACGCACCAGGCAGCGATAGCAATAACCACCACAAGGATTAGACATATGCCAAAGATGGCTCCGGCTCCTATCCCTTTGTCTTTGGATTTGCGTTTTTCTGGTTTTCTGCCAAGCAAACACTCTTCGTTCATCTGCAATTGAAACAATTCAGGTAAAGATAAACTTAGTTTATACTGATAAGCCACATTTTACCACCATGGTACAAATTCGTATCTTAACTTAACGCTAATAACGTAACGTAACATAACACTAATAATCACAGTTTGCGATAATCACTATTGTAGCAAGTCACATACTGAGTTTAACTGTAGGCGAAAAATTTAAAGTCAAAAGTAACATAAATACAGTTGTTGCCCCGAAAAAAAGAAGAAAGAATAGTGTCATTGAAGACTAGAGACAAGCGAGCAAACTACGCTAACAAGCGACTGGCTTGGACGCTTGAATTGTAACCACATCATGGTACCGTCTTAGCAAGCAGGTGTTCAAGAAGATAATCACCTCTTTGATGGCATTGTCGTAGCATTTATTTTTCTCCCATTCCTCGCGGTGGCGATCCACTTCATCTGAGCACCTTAAATTAGAACAACTAAGCTGTCAACAAAAACCAGCTCTGCACTCTGTGTCTCTTTTAGAAGAAGAAAAAACACGGCGTTGTAACTCATCAGAACCGAGTATTTTGGTCTCATAGAAAACTATTTTACAACCAATCGTAGCAGACCGCTACATGCCTCATGTGACCTGTCACGTGTCTTTCTGCACTTTCTTGCAGTCAGCCTACTCACACGTGAGGCCCTATTAGGGGGGTTCTGAGTATCCCGTATCCCACTATATTTTTGGTCTAAATATCACGTATCCCGTTAATTCTGGTGGTTTGTATCTCCAACTTTTATCCCATCTCTTTTCTAAACATCCCATTTATTTTTCTCCCAAATATACCGTATCCCTATAACTTTTTACCCAAATATTCCATATCCCTAAACCCCCTACAGCTGTAATAGGGCCTCAAATGTACGTTCTAAGTAGTTCTGTTCAGGCGATGAAAAATACCCCTGCCGGCAGGATTATCTCCATAGTTAAATAGTGGGTAGGAAGAAGACTGTTCGTGATCCCCAATCCCCTAACCCAAAAGGCAGCTGGTTGAAGGCAAGGGTTAAGTTCTACTGGGTGCATCAGTCATGTACTCATTGGGTAAAGGTTAGCCTACGTAGCAAGCGAAGCGAAGTGCTATGTGTCGCGTGGAGCGAAGATTCTGGTCGCGCGAAAAATTGGGGCGAGCGCAAAAAAGGGAAACCCTCCCTGCTCTTTTATGCGACACATGGCACTTTGCTCGCACGGCAACGCTTGCTACGCAGGCTACGTAAAGGTCGGGGGGCAAACGAGGACACAATGTTTCGGACACATTGTGGCGGACACAAATGTTTCCCTGTTTGCCCCCGCGCGCAACATTTGTTGCAGACACAAATTTGTGTCCGAGACACAAAACAAAAGTTGCCCCGTTTGCTCGCCCAAGAAAACATGAGCAGCAATGTGTCCGCTACAAATTATGTGTCCGCCACGTTTGTCACTGCCTTTAAGTCACACATCAAGCGTCTTGGTAGAAATGAACTGCACTAATTGCAAGTCTGTTGGAATCACAATACAGCATGCGTGGGGGGCCTTACAATGCACTCACTTCTCTGTTTGAGGACACCATCCGCAGGTGAAATTAGTTTCCGCGGTCCGCTCCATACACTCAGTGCATGACTGGGCACCCACACAGCCTGCGACACAATCACAATAGCCACAAATCACTTTGTAAAGGAGGCAAGACATGGAAGGTGTAGTTGGTGCAGGCCAAATTGGTTTTTCAGGTTAAAACTGAAATTTAAGGCAAGGGTTCACCTTCTGGTCTAACATTGTATACAGTTATTTTTGAGGAAACTATACGAGCATGTTGATCTAAGTTCTTAATGGATCTGTTTCATCTTCGATGAGAAAGGAGAAGAATGAGAATTACATGTATACTAGGGCCGCGAAGTGGCCTGAAGTAATTATTCAAATTACATGAACAGACAAAGTTTTGAAGCAGCAACTGGGAAATTCCTACCATTTCTTTTCTCATACATTTTGAACGGAGTCAACGAAATATAATTCGGTAACCAATAAATGTTTACATGATCTAATAACTATAACTATAAAAGCATGATTTACCACCTTGGTGGAAAATGATGTAGTCTGGTACATTGTATATGCCGTTATTTCACTGTAAGTAAACATTATTATTTCTATACGAGTGTTTTACTGGAGGATAGACCACTTATAAAATTCATCATAGTGGTGTACTTTTTATATCCTCACTAGTGTGTACATTATGACATCATGACATCATTCCCTGCCTTTGCATGGTTGTTCCATTTAACTTTTACTCAATAATTTTTATTTGCAATTTTTGTCAATAAAAAGAAAATTACACTTATTTTCTCATGTTAAAAACAATATTTTACTCATTCACTGTGCCCATTCGTAAAACATTGATTTTACCCCTCAAAAATAAAATTCATATCTTCATGCTGCCGTGTAATATCCTCTATTTATTTAACTTACTTAGTTGAGGTTGAAATATCACTGCCACGTTGTTGCCCACACTTTCCTTGGTAATGTTAATTGTGCTGTATATGTAGAAAAATCGGTAGAGAACATCTGGCCTTCGGGTGTCTCTGTACCTGATGACAAAGGCATCTGCTATACCAACTTTCACCGGGTGGTTGGATAAGGGGGGGATTTTGCGCACCTCAACTGGAATCTGTAAAATAGCAAGCCACAAGAGAAATTAGGATAACCTGGAAATATCACTAATCCCCCCCACCCACCCTCCAGGTTAGGTAAAGGGCTGGAGAAGACAGACGAGTTATTTAAGGCCAAATTATTAAATAAGGATCTTTATTGCAGAAGTTGCAGTCATGAAACAGAGCAATTTACAAAAATGTGAAAAAATATCTAGAGTTATTAATCAAAATGTTGTGTGGATTGAGACATATTAATATAATAAGAAATTTATAAGATTTAATATTGTAAGCTTATTCTTGCGTTCTTAGCACTTAGACTCTAAAAACTAAAATTAAGGTTTTTCTAACAGGTCTAGTGTAGCTATGGTTACCTGCTACAGTGTATGTTGAAAAAGATGACCACAACTTGTTCACCAATGATTTGACATCTGTTCGATACCATTATTAAGAAATAAAGTATAATTATTAATGGAAAGTGCTGGAAACTGCAATGCATGGCCAAACGAGGATGAGAGTTGATTCTCATGAGAGTGTGCATCGACTCTCACCACTGAACTATCATTAGCTCGGGCCGACCACGAAGGAGAGTCATTCAGAGTCCATCAAGGGTGACCACTACAAACGAGGAAAAACTCTCATTGACTGTCATGAAAAATTTGAGCATGAGAGTTTCTGACCAAACGAGATTGAGAGTTAAATTTGAACTCTCATCAACTCTCACCCTTGTTTGGCCTGGGCTCCCCTTAAGGAGAATTTGTACAGTGACCGTGGACATCTCATAAAATACCTCTTTGTATGCAAACCAGATTGTGCCATTTTTGTGTAGAGTGCACTGGAAAGTGAACGGTTGCTCTAATGTGTGGGAAAACAAAACAAAACAACATCATAAGATTCTGTAAATTGCCACCTGCCAGAGAATATGTCAAAGACAAGTACTGGTAGTTATTCACTAAATTAATAATAAGCTGTTGATTTGAAATAACCGACGGTAATGTCTTGATTGTATTTACCAGTGAAGTTCTCATGTAGATGAACCTTGTACCACTCTACTGTCAGCTTTGATCCTAGACAATAACAAAAATACACATTGACCTGGATAAATAATATTGTGACTTAGAAAACAAAAATCAGTTGAACTATATACACAACTGCATGTTAAAAATCATTAGCCTTATGTTGGGGTTAGAAAGAACTGTTCTTTTAAGTTATAACTCAAAAAGTCTTAAGTTCTTTTAAAAATATCTTGTAAACATATTAAGCAACCTACCGTCATCAAGGGTGAAAACTTTCGAGTCTCTTTTTAAATGAGGATTGAAGTACGCCATAAGTGGTGCCAGGTATTGTACCTGCGTCATGAGCTTAGTGTCGTGTGTGTCCATGTACAGGAAACCTTAAAAAAAAAGATTGCACTGAGGAAGTCAATAGAAAAATAAAGATGTGTATGTACAGTAAACAACCTTGATTTATTTTAAAATAATTATGTAGGTCTCTTTTTAAACAGGCTGAGGTTAATTAACACACATGAACGCATTAGTGGTCTAATATGAGCAAGTAGTTGAATAGTAAAGGCAGTTGACTATAGTCTGAATAAAGGATTACAGTCCAAAAATCAAGACTAGTTTTCCCTTTCAATAGCCACATGTATGTGGACGACTGGTTTTTTTTTGGCTAAAATAGAAAATAATGGGAAAACCACCCAATCAGATTTGAAGATAATTAAATTCCCAACAGAATTCAGAGTGTCTAGTGTTCTAATAAAATTAATTTAACTGGCATACTCTTAGTAATTCTTAGTAAATAATGGCTCTTACCTCCTGTAGTAAGCATTACTTGATCAAGTAAGTGACCATAGTAAGGAAACTGAAAACTTAGCTTGAAATTCTACAAAAAAGAAAATTTACTCAAGTACAAAGTTAAACCTTATCAATCAGTAGGTTCATTGATTAATTACTATCAATTAATTAATTGTAAGTTACTATGCTTGGTTTTCATGTGATGCCATCAAAATTCTAAAATCCAGAGTCGCATGACACCTCAGTTTTTATCCAGTTCACTGGCTATTAGACATCCTTTAAATATACATGTATATCTTCAGTTGTTGAAGGTTTTTCACTTGACAGCATCCATCGTCTTAAGATAGAGCATTTTAAATTTCAGAGCTCACGCCACACAACAACAAGATGGCTGCCAGAAGGCTGTCACTTATGCTTAAAAAAATGCCTCAGATCCTGTGATTTTCAACAATCTGAACAGTTAACAAGGTTTTGCGAGGAGTGTTTACAGTCAAATGCCTCCAACCGTAGCCACCCGATAAAGTTTTTGACATCTTTTTGACAAGTTTTTGATTACTTTGATGAGTTTTACGGCTTCCGGTTGCTTTAAACTACCAATTAGATGCCTTAAAAAATGGAAGGCGGGTATCAATCGTTGCATGATTCATCTTTAAACGTCAGAATTTGAAAGGGTTTCAAACAACATTTCGCATGAGCGATTATGCCAAGTTCAACTGGCGATAAATAAATTTTATGCCGACAAAAATTTAGTCTGGGTTTGTAAAACCGGTTGAAACTGAACATTTCACTGATCATTCGCATGAATCGTTGTGCAACCGGAAGCCATCAAACTAGTCACAAACTTGTCAAAAAGATGTCAAAAACTTAGTCAGGTGGCTACGGTTCGACACGCTTGACTGTAATATATAGTATGTGAATGTTTACTTCACAGTTGACGAGAGTGGAACTGGTCGCTTTTTATAGCAAAAGTGAATTCTAGATGTTCTCATTTCTTTCCAGCCAGTGACCATGTTGGTCCCCCTCTGCATGCATGGGCACCAACATGGCATTTCCATGCTGTGCTCTCTAAATTTGTGTGGAACATTTTGACAGCAACTCGAGAACAGAATACCGTACAATCCCAAGTTGGACATTCAAGCAGAATATCTAGTAATTTCTACAACATGTAATATTCTTGAATGTTTGACTTAGTTGTTTTGGATTTACTTTTTTGCTTGATCCAGCTATCTAAAGAGGATGTGTTTTCAGCTTCTCCTATTGCTTTTCCAAGTGTGCTACTCTGAAACTGTTATGTATACCAGCCAGAAGGCCAGCTAACGGTCTATATAATGTTAATATATATTTACAATTACCACAATCGACAATAATATTATTGTGTTGTTCCAGAAAAAATAATATCGTTCCATTGTCCCAAAGTTCTGACTGCATGAAGTAGTTTTTGTTTGAATCCTCTTACCTCATGAAATTCCAGTTTTAACATGTAGCTATTTTCCTTCAAAATCTTTGGCATTCAAGAACCCCTCCCCCCCCCCCCCCCGAAAAACCTTTGATGGAGTGGAGAAAACTGGATATTTTCTGGAACCACATGCACAAATCTTGAATGTATGACTCAAATCAACACTAATGCATATTCTTCTTCTTCTGGATATAAATTTGTTGTAGTAATAATAAGTATTTTTTTATCAATGAATAAAGGTGGGGGCAAACGAGGACACTGACATTGTGGCGGACACATTTGTGTCCACCACAATGTGTCCGCAACATTGTGTCCTCGCTTGCCACCACCTTAATAGTGTAAAAGGGTTTCATATAACCTTACCTGCCGTAGAAGATAGCTGTCTGAGAGGTGAGGATGTTCTTTACTTTTGGGATTTCCTTGAACATCTACCCAATAACCTTGTCCATTTTTGACAATTTGTGATACATAATATTTGTGGTTTTCCTGAAGTAAAAAAATTAGAACTCATGATTTGAAGGGTGAACATAAAAATGAATAATTTTCTACTTGCAAATCAGCGCTGCTGGACTCCGGATCAGGTGGTAGGGTTCGAGCACTGGCCGGGGCACTGCGTTGTGTTCTTGGGCAAGATACTTTACTCTCATAGTGCCTCTCTCCACCCAGGTGTATAAATGGGTACCGGCAAATTTACTGCTGGGGGTAGCCCTGCGATGGACTAGCATCGCATCCAGGGGGGAGTAGCAATACTCCTAGTCACTTCATGCTATGGAGACCGGGATAAGCTGTGGCCTGATGGGCCCCTAGGCTCGTATACAGACTTTACCAAATCAGCGCTGTGTTAGGTGTGACTTAATACACCGTTGAACCTCTCCGTATAGACACCCCAAGGGGGGTACTCAGCATTTTAAGTGACAGGTGGGGATGATCAAAGGATTTCTTTAAGTTTGAAACTGTTTATGCCAGAATTTTTTTTTTGGCAGGAAAAAATAAACTAGATGAGGGAAAGATAAATTCAGATATGGCAATGATGAATAAAGAAACATGATCAATTTCTAATGTTCTTCTTTGTGTCATATCATGTAACCCTTTCTGGGGTCAGAAATTCTGCATCAGTGGAATTATTGGGGATTCATTTTAGTCCAGGGATTTGTTTTTTTGGTCTGGATTTTTGCTCCCATTATATTCGATTTTGATCCCTGTCACTTAAAATCCTGTCTAGATCCCCCTGGACAGACACCTCCATAATATGGACACTTCTACATGTATATTGTGGACAATTCACTAGATCTCAGAGAAATTGGAATTCATACATGTATGTTTTAGTACCGGTAGTCTCTACTTCTCTAATACATACACCTCCATTACACAGACACTCTGCTTTGCCCTATTTGGTGACCATATTTAAAGAGGCTTGACAGTACTTCCATAAGGGGAAATTCCTTTATTTGTCTTTGTCAGCATTTTACTCCATGATTCAAGCATTGTACTGAAAATTTGTAATTTACAAAGCTCTAACACAAAGGTTCTAGACTAAAGGTTATGGGGGGGGGGGGGGGGGGGAGAGGAGAGGGGAAGGAGACAGAGGCATCTGAATCTGCCACTTCCCATACCTTTTATCCCTAGTTCCTGCCCCTTTCCAAAGTGGTTCAGTGTCCCATTTCTTTTGCAAAATATTACAAAATGTTTTTCTCAATTTTTCCTAGCTCCTATGTATACCACCTTGGGAATCCCAGCAACCACCCTCTCTTACCTTCTCCTACCTCATGCCCCTTTTCTCCTGGGCTTTTGCCCTCACATTCAACCCCCCCCCCCCTCCCATCACACACACACACAACTGATATAGGATGTGGGTAGTATCTTTCTATAGATAAGCTGGCCAAAATAAAGTTTCCCTCAAAATTCTTGATGACGAAAAATGTTTCATCACATGCACCTTTAATATGGGGGTTCCCTTCAGGGGTACTGTTCCTGAGTGAGCCGCGGCCCATAGAATGGGGTAATATGGAGTACCACATCTCATGGGTACTCATGATACTTTTTTGACAACATTCCATTTGGATCCTGAGATGAGGTCCTAATTTTGTTAATAGGATAATATTTGATGTAATATATCAAACACGAGAGAGCGTGTTTCATCACATTTCCAAACACCGAGAAGAGAGTTGAAAATACGACGCACAGCGGAGTCTTTTTGACGAACTTTGAGGTGTTTGGAAATGTGATGATACACTCTCGAGTGTTTGATATATCTTCTCAATCGAAACTAAAACTACGGAGAAAACGGAGAAATAAAATCATAAAAATCTATGCTAATTAAGATCAGATTTCCAAACTGCCTTCATGGTTCTGATTTCCTTTGTTTTAATTAGATGAATTATTAATGAGTTTGAGAATTGTTGATAATAATTAAATATCATTTTTGCTGGAGACTATATAATTTTACATGTTATTATTAAGAGTGATTCTATGTAAAACTTATTAGAAATAAAATTCTTCCAGTGTTTTTCTGGCATTGATAATTTAGATTTGTTAACAAATAATTAAATTCAAATGAGAGTTTAATAGCAAAATAACTGGCACCGACCTTCTTTGTTGTATCCTTACAGGATAAGCTTGCATTCTGACAATCGGTTTGATTTGTTAATGCAAGATCTCTTTTAGATCGGTGATGATGCACTTGATCAACAATGTTTACTACCTCCAGCAAAGAACTTCTGCCATTGTGACGCAAGTCGCGATATTCGAAGGCTGTAAGATAAACAAAAGCAAATGTGTCGTTCAACGTTTTACATGTCAAAATATAAAACATTATGATGAACTGTTAAAAAAACAGTCAAAGAACCTGCATGATTTTGTGGCCGCGACAAATAAACAAACATGCCAGCTGAATGATTCACAAACAAAGCACACTTTCTTTGCACCCCGGAGGATCGAGAAGGAATCTTGACTATTTTAGCATAAATTAACGGAGAAAAAAATGTTATTTTAAAAACACCTCAGTTAATTGGGTCTTTTTCACTAAAGATACCGTAGATGTTTACATACGAAAGGGAGCTTATATAAAGTCAAAAAGCCTAGTCATTCCATCCCCTTCTGACATGAAAAAATAATTCTTCGAAGTTGTTATGCAATTTTCGTGAGAATTAATATCATGACAGCTTCCGTAAGAAAAACGAAATCTAACTTTATGTACACTTCAGAAGACTTCTAATACCAGCTTACCTTTACATTCGAGGTAAAAACACGGCAGAAAAACTCCAACAAACAGGAATAAAGCTAGGCACTTCATAGCGTGTGGCTCCGACGACACAGCACAAATAAAACTATTTCTGGAAGATGCGTCAGCAAGCCTCCGCTGCTATGCAACTGAACTAAAATACTTGAAAACAAATTGACCAAATATTAGCACACAGGTATAGCTGCAGAAATATCGTCTTGTTTTTCTGCAGGTTAAATATTAGAGTCACCGGCTTCTTTACAAGTTTTGTTAGCACAAACTTCGCTAAATCGAGACAGGAACATCCGCATCTCAATATCAATGACTTTCAAAGAATATGTCTCGTTCATTTCTTGTTCCTGTCATTTGACACCTGCACTCATCTGGTTGTTAGGAAAATCGTTCTTTCCTTAGCCGAGGAAAAGCGCATAAAAATAGCATAAGCTTACATGTACAAACACAGAATTACATAAGCCCACACGAGAAGACCTTTTCGAGAACAGGACGTGAGGAAGCAAATTTTCTGCTAGAAAAACAAACCTGCGATCGATTAAGACACTGAACTACGGTATGGCCTTTCTAGCTTCTACATTGCGGATAAAAATCGAGTAGAATGCTATCATCAAAAGCAGATTACAGGACTCACCGTATAAACAATTCCAAGCTGTCTCCAAGCCGAGCTGCGGGGAGTAGCTACACTTCTCCTTAGGGACCCGTCCCTGGGCGAGCTCCCTGGGCGTCTTTTCAATCTTGGGCATCTGCACAACGTAACATCAGCGGTCAAATTTTCTTCGTGTAACATGACATAGAGTATATCAGAATTCATGATTCGCAAGATGGCGGCCAGTTCGCTTCGTTTCATCGGTCTGTTTTATTTCTGATTTCCATTTAAATCCTTTGTCTTTTTTGATGCCTAGCTTTTGACGTTATTTTGTTATGTGTTTGCTGTATGAAAAGGGTCAACTAATATTTTCAATGCACATTTTTATTCGCAACTTATCTTCAAAGACATCGGAGTGAATTTAACAGGTAAGCTTAAACTCAACTTGAACAGTGCTTGTCGCACGTTCTGATTGTTTAACTCGAAGGTGATTAGTAAAGCACTATTCACCTCCGAGCAGCCTAAGAGAAACAAAATGGTTTCCCCTTTAGCCTCAGTTACCGAAAGTAAATGTTTCTGTCGGAGTGTCCGGCGTGTAGTCAGCTTGTGTGGATACCTGTTAATTAAAAACTAGCAATGGTATGTTGCAATTCCTGAGTTTTGATTGGTTAACAGGCAATGGTATATGAGCTCAAATACCATTGACCACAAATATCGTAGCCGTTATGCGACAATGAAAACAGCTGGGGAGCTCAAATATTTGCAATTCTTTTGGGCGTTTTTAATAAAACAATTATTCCACTTGCGCTTGTTGGATATGAGATCGTTATAGCCAACTCGGCACTACACGCCTCGTTGGCTATCTACCATCTCATATCCAATGCGCGCTTGTGGAATAATTGCTAAATATACCAGAAGTACCATTGTTCACCTCAGTGTTGGTGGAAGTGGTAAAAAATGCAGCTTGGTAAAAATCCACCACTATACACCTCCACTTTGGTGAATAATTGTTAATTACTCACTTGTTTGCAACAGCTGGGGGTAGGGGGGATGGGTGGGGGTGGGGTATCAGAAGTTCCTGCTTTCCCTGTACCTCTCTCCTGCTTCTGATACCCTACCCTCCCAATGTCTGGTTTTTAATTAAAATAATCAACAAATAAATAATAAATTACTAAATTTTACAAATCACAAACTAATTATCTAATATACATTTTTATTGAATTTATGCATTCATTTTCTCCATCTTCTGGCATATCTGTTACAGGTTAAATTTGATTCCAGGTTAAAATGATTTCAACCTAGGTTGGTTTTGAACTTCCTTTGCTTGGTACTTATAATACTATATGATAATGAGTCAAAAACAAAGGAAATTCAATTTTTACCTGGATTCAAATTTGACCTGTAACATATCCTATTTTTTTGATCTTGTGCACCTGCTGACCCTCCTGTAGACTTCCCATCTCCTTCCTGTCCTAGATGAATTCCACCAGTCTGCTCTCCATTGCCGCCCCAAAAATTTGGTAGTGTCTGAGTAAATGTTAAGACTTGAAACAACAAGCTAAAAAGTTTTGTGTGAGTATTAATAGGCCATTTTACGGTTGTCTGCTCAGTGACCTGGCCTTTGAATGGTAGCAAGGCTGGAGGTGACCTTGCATTGATACAAACCTCACTGCTTTCTCATGTAAATGCAAACTTGATTTACAAAACAAAAGCAGTGAGGTTTGTATCAACGCAAGGTCAACTCCAGCCTCGCCACCATTCAAAGGCCAGGTCACTGAGCAAACAAATGTAAAATGGCCTATTAATGCAAGGAGGTAGCCTGCATAGCTGGCGGAATGTCGCGAGCTAGTGCTTTTTTTTTGCGGGCGCATGCTTTGGTCTTGGCCGCCAAACAGCGAGGGGCTTGGCTAATCCCGCCAGCTACGCAGGCTAGCAAGGAGGGTGAAGGAGGGTGGTATCCTCCTGAAAGTTTTCTTCTTCTTTACAATTTTGAAAAAAGGGATTGTGATGCTAAAACT
Source organism: Meandrina meandrites (assembly GCA_963693305.1). Classification (NCBI taxonomy): domain Eukaryota; kingdom Metazoa; phylum Cnidaria; class Anthozoa; order Scleractinia; family Meandrinidae; genus Meandrina; species Meandrina meandrites. The sequence continues at coordinate 4,410,737 of OY855908.1, read as the reverse complement.
TTCAGTACTGAGCTGTTCATTCCTTCCTTGCCAACATGTCTCATTTTGTGTATCCATGATTTTAAACATTGCCATGGCAACTACATTTTGACATCAGTGAAGGTCTTGCCAAATTTCGTCTTTTTTAGCTTATTCCTCATCTTGCCAGTTTTGCAGAATTGGTACATAATTTTTTACATAACATTAGCCTTTGGGCTTCATTTTGTATCTTCTTATGCAAAAAATATTTTTAATTTGTCTTATTAAACAAATAACCTTAGGTGGGGTTTGCATCAACCCCCTTGTATGTCTGAGTATCAAGTTACTAATGTGCAAAAAACCTTGTATTTTGTCATAGATTCTATGTTCAAAGGAATTTATCATGGAAAGCAAGCTCATAAAGGCAAGTCTGGTCCTAAGAACTGTCTTTCAGTGAGCCTTGGCTCAGGAATTTGACATCCAAAACCATCCTAAGGATAGAAGTGTTTGAAAAATTTCTCTCTTTAAAGAAAACATTAGACAGTTCATCATATCTATACAGTTAAGTTGAAAAATATTTAAATAAAATCCCTCTCAGGACAGCCCTAATTCTCCTATATCAGTTAATTCAAAATGCACCCTTAATCTAGAAACTGTAATTGTTAACAGCTACAAAGCTACTAATTAAAAATGCCTCTCTAATTATTTCTTTTTTCAGATGACTTCACAGAGGTTCTGAAGAGAGCAACTGACACAGGGGTACAAAAGGTGATGCAATTGACTGACAAAAGTTTTGGTGGTTGGGAAGCAGCCATCTCACAAGACCTTTCATGAATGGCTTAATTACTACTCTCCAAGAGAGCAATAGGACAAACAACCAGCCCCCAAAACTACACAACTGAAAAGTTTGGTTTACTTAATTAAGGGGTGAGACATTACCATGTTGGAAGTCAGTGGAGTCTGCAAGGTGGTGTTACTCATTCCTGCTAGCCCTAAACAAGTTGTGGATGTAAACCTCACATTGAATCTTTGTTTCTGTTGTAGATGATAATTACAGCAGGAAATTTGTCTGAGAGTCACAATGCATTGGAGCTTGCAAAAACAAAAGGTCAGTTAAGAATTATTTTTTCTTTCCACTGACTTTTATGTGATGTCTTCTTTCAAGCGCTGACCGGCTTAGTAGAGGGTCGTACAGAGGGGGTCTCTGGCATGATTCACGGACGAAAAAAATGACGAATCACGGATCACGGATATTGAAATTTCATTTTCCCGAATCACGAAAATATGTACTCTTTTATCCTGTTCTTACGCTACAAATAGTGTTTGAAGAAATCAAAATTGATTAAGAAATTATGAAAATAAGAAAGAAACAAACTCTTTTATCCTGTTCTTACTCTACAAAGAGTGTTTGACGTTACGATAATTGTACGGAGGTCACATAAAGTCAATAAAGTGGTGAAATCACGAATATCGGTTATTAATTCAATCTCTTCATGTGTCACGCAAAACCTTGCAGTCACGGGTCACGAAGAATAAATTTATTAAATTCATGTTCCACAGAAAATAAAATCAGCTAATCACGCGTCACGAGAATACCCCTGTACGACCCTCTTAGTAAGAGAGTATCTTTTTAGTCAACGGTGGATGCAAGTGTCAACACTGATGAACCTTAGTTGGGACTCTTTAAATATCCCTGCAGAAACTGAACAACCAATAATCACTTCATTGTCTTCTGCCTTGTATAGAGTCTTTTCACTGCACTGTTGGGTGTCATCCCACTCGCTGCAGAGAATTTGAACAAGACGGGCAAGACCCAAATGACTATCTTCAGCGACTTATTGCTGTTGCACAGGAAAATAAAGGAAAAGTTGTAGCTGTAGGTGAATGTGGTTTGGGTAAGTACATGTGATGGAGATTAGACTGTCTATTTATTGTCTACCATCAGTTCTCTTTGTCTAATGAACAGTATTAACTCACAACTGAACACATTACAACTTGTTATTTAAAGTAAGCAGCAAATTTATTAATCTCTGACATTCCCTGATCAAGAGTGATAGATGAGCATGTTATTTCTGCTTACACTGTCAGTCGGGCTGGGGCATGAGATAAAATTCTGTATCGGGGCAATGAGATCCATCTTGCCGGAGCTTATCCCGGTTTTTCATAGCATTATGTGACCAGGAGTATTACAGTTCCAGTAATAGTTTACATTTGTATGTGTGTGAACGAACTTTGTTATGTCACTGTTGTTTATGAACACTTCTCTGTCTTTGCTTCTGTGTTCTTAGATTATGACCGGACCCACTTTTGTCCAAAGGAAGTTCAATTAAAGTAAGCGAGAAAATTTTAAAATTACAGTGAAATTTTTTAACCTTCCGATGACTTGAACCGAAAGTCGTTTCCCTTCCCTCACGATTTCTCGAAATCCTGTTTTCTTGAACCAGTTTTCATTTCTCTTGGAAGTTGGAGAAATCACTTATGTCCAGGATTGAATGCCAGTATTGGTTCACATTCAAGTACTTCATATTTGACAGAATTTGGTGTGTTTTGGTGAACTTTTATTAATGAGTACACTTTGTGATGCATATCATAACGAAAGTGCATCTCATTAGCGTTTAATCCTGGACATATCTGATCTTGATGTGTTTTTTTATTTTCATTTTAGGTATTTCGAGAAACAGTTCCAATTAGCTGAAGAAACTAAGTTGCCAATGTTTCTACATTCAAGAAGTGCACATCAGGATTTCATTGGTAGGCAAACAAACATAATTATATCAAACAAGTTGTTCAAAGCATACGCTATCCACCAGATAAATTACTATCCAGTCGATAGCCTGGCTAGTTTTTCAACAACCGGCGCCAGCACGACTAGATGCCTTAATGACGTGCTCATAACATACAGTGTAACCAAGACTTAAGTTTGTAACTTGCTTTGACCGAAAGCTAGCCTGATTAAACACGGCTTTCACAAGCGTTTAGTAATCCTATTATTAGCAGTGTAAAATATCGTCTTGTAAGTGTGTTAGTGCGACTACCGTCTACCAGTAATCGTTGAACCGAACTGGCAAAGAAGGTTCTATTCATTAACAAAATGTTAATTTGCAATGACCTGCAATGTCAGTCCTTTCGGCAGGCTGGGTATGTTGTACTTACAGTTATGCATCTTGTCTCCAAATTGACCACTCTGTCCATTCATAAAACACACAGGCAATCCAGTGAACCAATTAAAACTCGAAGTAAAGACAGGAAGCCGCTACGAAGCGCGGGAAAACGTGTGCGAGCGAGTCACGATTGCTTTCAATTGGGTTTTACTTCTGATTGGATGAGAAAGTGGCGCGAGATTTTCAAACCAATCACTAAGCGAAGTAATGCAAAACCAAACGCGAATTACTTTCGACACTCGTGTGAAAACCGCTCTAACTTACGTTTTGATTGGTCAAGCAGTTAGAAAACCCAAACATTTCCACCTCTCTGCCAGTCACGTAATACTTCGGTCTTGCAAAATGTACTAGATCATTGGTTCCGCTGTGTTTCTTGCAGACATCATCAGACGAAATAGGGATAGATTTGTTGGTGGTGTGGTAAGTGCTATCACTTAGTTTCTTGTGCCCGATAACGGGTCAAGTGGTCTAATGATCTAATTTTTCTATTCAGAGACTGAGAGGTTGCCTTAATTCTGACGGAGTTTGTAGCAAATATCGCATTAAACATTTTAAAACTTTTATCTCACGGTAACACACGTTTTCGTAATGTTAGCAAAGCAAACCCATGTGATTGACTATACTGATACTAAAGACAGATGGTAAAATTTTAAGCTCGGTAGTGAAATGAAAAAGATTTAATGTTCATCATGTCACGAGCGTGGGACAAAGATAAACCATTGCTGATCCAAGTAGTATGCAGGACGCGTGTCACACACATATGAACCCTGTAGTTCAGTGGACAGAGCGCCCACCTGGTGTTCGGGAGGCCATGGGTTTGATTCCCATCAATGTCCCACGTTCCTGACATGATGGGCATTACATCTCTATCAATATTGATTACGTTTACATAACATGACATTGACATCAAATTATTTTTATTTCTTGTATTTGCCATTCGGTGTTTTGTAACCCTATTTTACTATAGTTGGTAGCAGTGGTAGGTAGAGGGTGGTTTTTCGATTTGAAGGTGAAGTTAGAAGCAGCGTATATAGTTCCTTAACTTTCTATTTCATTTTCAGGCTCACTGCTTCACTGGCACGAAAGAAGAGGCATCGGATTATCTGGCTCAGGGTTTATATATTGGGATCACAGGCTGGTATGTCTGTTGAGGAATACAAATTTCCGACTAGATTTGTTTTTAGCAAACTGTTGGAAAGGGTGAGTTGGTTGATCAGTTAGACAAGATTTTCTTTTTGTTGTTGTAGTTCGTTGAAAACAGAAGACAACATTGAAGTCATGAAAACAATTCCCTCTGACAGGTTGCTGCTTGAAACAGGTGAGGAACATTCTTTTAAAAAAAGGCTTCTTTCTTGTGTTATATTGTGCGCAACCTTGTGTGGTTATCATTTATTCTGGCGCTAAAAAGATAGTAGAGTAGCGAGACAGCAGAAGGGGACCTAGGAGTACAGGGGCGGCTCTACGGAGAACGGTTTAAGAGAGGACGGGAAGTAAGATTTGCCAAGTGTGAGAACCGCAATATTTGCAATGGAAAAGTACAAAGAGGCGGGAAACACGAAAGAATTTGAAGGAGCGGGAACCTGAATTACTTCGAGAACACTTTAACAGCTGTTTCTTGGGAGATATCGAGAGTCTTTTCCCAGGCTTTCCCTCTTCGGCTTGATTTTGGTTTCGAGTGGCGTATGACGCCATACTTCTGAAGTATGACGTAATAAACTAGCGAGAAGGGAAGCTTGGGTAATAGCCTACAAGAATGCGGGTCGCCCACTACCTCTCGGAACGAGTTACTTCATTGGTTCTTAAAACAATAGATAACAAGTCATAACAATGCCCCTAACCCTGAATAACAATAGAGGTAGTGTTTACAGCAGGCGAATGAAAAAAGAGGTTCCAGAGAGGTAGTGTCTTACTGAAGAATGCTTCCTCTTTTACTTGTTTACTTAAAGGAGCAATGTCACGGTGATTTCGCGAATTTTTTGTCATTATTGGTAGGCAACTTAACCCATGAAAAATATAACATCTAAAGGAAAATATAACCTTAATTTGCGTAGAGAAATCAAGCCACAGCTCTAAATATCGATTTTTCTTGAAGACGTGCGGAAACAACCTGAAAAGTTTAGCGTCAATTTTTCAAGTTGTAATCCATTTCCATCCAAGCCATCCGCAGTCAAAGACACTTGTTAGCAGTTTCAGTGCTCTAATATAGCAATTGTTCATTAACAAAAATGCACCATTATTTTTTAGGTTACCTACAACACAAGTATAATTTTGGCTGTTCAAAAAATCTGCGACACAGCCCCTTTAACTCTTGTTATTAATTTTACTTTTCTTTATCTCGCCGTTTAGATGCACCTTGGTGTGACATTCGTCCCACTCATGCCGGCTTTAAACACGTAAAAACAAAGTTTGAAAGTAGAAAGAAAGAGAAGTGGGAGGCTGGACTTTGTGTCAAAGGACGCAATGAGCCCGCGAACATCATGTAAGTACCACAGGCTTCCCAAACGTCATCCTTGCCTGTGGAACGTGGAGACTGGGTGATACCAGAAAGAACTGCATCGTCTGTCACACTGCTTATCACACTGTTTCACTTTCGTCTCATCTTTGCTTCTTAATTCTTTATTTCGTATAACCCAATGAATTTTTAAGCGAAGTACAGTGCTTTAGGCTGGATTTCCGCCGTCCTCTCGAGTTCGGTCTTAGCGCGGGCTCATTTCCGAAACAGCGGCTGGTAATCGAGCATAGTACTGCCTCCGATTCTTTTTTATTTCAAATAGAACTACTTTACTCGAGGTTCTTGAGAACTGATTTTTCTTTATTTGCTTTTTTTTGCAGTCAAGTGTTAGAGGTTGTTGCAGAAAGTCGAGGAGAAGATGTGCAGTCACTCGCGGAAACGGTTTACGAAAATACACTGAATTTGTTTTTTAGATAGCAGCGGGTTAGACACAAAGTATCATACAAGATGAAATTTTCGCGATGTTTACTGCGAGTTACAATGTACGCTAGACGTTCTACAAGTGCTACAAATGAATGACTATGATATCAATGACAGTATTGTGTTGAACAGTCAGAATATTAAACAGAATGCAATTGTGTAAGACCCTGACGTAGCCAAGAATTTGTTGAAAACATTATCGATTATTATTAAAAACTAGCCATGGTATATTACAATTCCTGTGTTTTGATTGGTTTACAGGCCATGGTATATGGGCTCTAGCCAAGTCGGCGCTACGCGCCTCATTGGCTATCAACCATCTCATACCCAACACGCGCTCATGGAATAAGTGTTAAATAATCATGATGATACTCTACCCTCCCATTGCATGGGATTAGTTAAAACATATAGCAGAACTAATTTCGTCAGACAACCCTAACCAAGTCAGACACAAACTAACTGTCAAAAAGACAGTCAGTCAGTCAGTATGGCAGAAAGACAGACAGACAACCTGTCAGTCAGACATACAGACTAACCGACAAAAAGAAAGTCAGTCAGTCAGTCAGAAAGGGACAGACAGACAGTGAGAAAGATAGAAAGATACTTTATTTTGTGTCAATCAACTCTTCTAGTCGATCGCAAATCAATTATTGATAGCTTAATGATCCACTTATTGGACGCACTAAAATTGAAACTGGCACAATGCTCATGAAAGAGTTTTAGTAAATACTAGTTAGGATTTTTGAACCGTTAATAGTTTGATCATTAACTCGTTAGTACTCAGTTGCTGAGATTTAAAAATTTAAAACTCGATTAAGTAAGAAAAGGAAACAGAACTTAGAGAGTAACTACGCTCAAATTACTTATTACTCTAGCTCATATAAATAATTTGAACTCAACTATATTTAAAATACACTATTGAATATCAAAACTAATTACAATATAAAAGAATTTAGGATACTAATCATGCAAGTGTCTTAAAAAACTCATTTAAAAAAATACTCGTTTAATTTGAATAAATCCTGAGAAAAAGAGAAAACATTTGAATCAATGTAAGTCTTCGCCTAAAATGTTTGTTGCTGATAATTTTTTTTATTATAATGGTGTTTTGTAATAAAGGTGTTTTGAAGCTTACAAAGAATAAGTTTTTCATCGTCACTGTGAGTCTCAAACCTCCTCGCCCGTGACCATGAGATATGAGCACTCAATTTTAATTCCTTGATCAGCGGCGTTTGGTAGGTGCCAAGGAGTTCTCACCTATCACACAATTTAACTGAAATCACAAAATTACAACAAAATCCTGTTCTTTCACGAAAACTATAGTTAATTTAGAGGGTTCTTGTGAATTCTTGTCGTTATCTGCTGGTAAGAGATTTGTCTTTCTGATGCGACGAAGATTCGTCGGTGTTTCTCGGACTCTGACGATCATCAATCGATTGAAGCCTCGCGCCCCTTCGACAGCTCACGAACAGGAACAACGAACAAAGGGTAAAAAATACCGAGCCACTCAGAACCAAGATCCAAATACCCGCCACTGAAATAACGAAAGAGAAACAAAATATTTTAACACCGGATTCGTCTGTTGGTAGAATACAATAGAATAACAGAATACTCAGTTTTGTCATCAAAAATCTCAACAAACCTAACGAGCGACCCCTCAAATGAAATCTACAAATGTATTAAGCAGTACTGTCTGAAATCCTAGTCGGTCTCCTCTCTGACGAGCCAATGAACATCTGCTTAGCAGGCTAGTGAAATCCTACTGTGTGTTCACAACATGCAAGTAAAAGCTACTTTCATGTGGCACTGTTTATTATGCCCCACAATTGTGGATCTAACTGTGCATTGCTTTTTGGCGCAAACCCTCTACGTGGTCAATATTCACTTGAAAGACACCAAACTATGTTATTTTGCGTACCTGAACACTGTTTGTACATTGGAACAAACGAATCACAGTAGGCCTGGAATTCAGCGCTACCATGCCCTGTGAGAAATGTCTGAACTTTAGTGTCATCAAGAGTGAAGAGGCCCCCTGTAATGCAAGAAAACAGTCACTGCTAGCACACGGACGAGTACGAGACAAAGTTATATGGTCTTAAGACGTTTATTATTAAGAAACAGTTAACCGTAATGAGAAAAATAGGTTGTGATATTTGCTCGGGAAAGTTTCAGTAACTGAACTTTGGATTCTGCTTGGATATGTTTGGTGATGGCTTGTTGTAGAGAGTAATATTTTTACCTGGCCAGCAGAAGCCTCTTTTAGTGCTTAGAACAGATCTGTAATGAGACGAAAAAGGGATTAAGAATATGTGCACAAGTCCTTCTGTATTGGCTTCAGCTTGAAGTGTTAACGTTTTTTTTTAGATCTTTAGCGGTGAATTCGTTACTATTTTATGACTTGCCTCAATCTCACTCGTCTTGCTTCAAGCAACTGATTCAAACGCTTGAGTTAACGAGAAGAAATGCTGAGACTGCGAGCTAAGTATTCACTCAGCTTGTGGTTATATTGTACACAAAACTAATTTATGGAATAAAATTTAAGATTTTTCATGATAGTTTCACGGGAATCCACACCAATCTGGAAAGTGAGCGTCCTATTTTCAAGTCGATGTATTAAGTTTGCTTATCTATTCCTCTAATGCCAATTCAAGGTATGCTGAAATTTAATGGTGGTGTAAGATCAGTTTGTTACTATGAAAATCTAGGAACTAGAAAGACCGACGCAACGTCGTCTACAAAATGCAAGTCCGCAATATTACATAGCTTTCAATGAAATCATGTAGGGTTTCTTTCAAATTACAATGCTCGCTTGTGCAATAATGATCAAAGCTTGAACTCACCTGACCCCATTAATCCACACAACCACGTGACCACTGGGGCACCACACGCCTCCATATTTGATGCAGGGCTTGCAGCCCATGAAACACGTCTCCTGGGGCATGTCGGGAGCACGACAGTATTTATGAAGACGCCCTGTTACAGAAAGAAAATAGTAACACAAAGTGACTGTAAAGAACAAAAAAAATCAACCTAGGTCTTGTTCAAAGGTTCGATTGGGCCCACAGTGTCAGTATTTTAGTCAGTGTTCTGCGAACGGGCTATCGCAACCTCGAACCCAGGGTCTCTCCCATGTGAATTACGCTCAGTACAGTCTGTACAGTGAAAGGAAAAGCCCGCTATAAGAGGTTTAGAAAAGGCGGACACGTCTTTCGGAAATGCGTAACTTTCAACCCAGAGATACCATCTATATTGCAGAAAGGACTAATATTTTTTAAAAAAATGCCAAAATTAGCTTATTTGCATTGAAATCAAAAGAGGGGTTATTAAAATTAAAAATCTGTGCAAAATGTCCAAGGGAATTGAGCGAAACTGTGATGATAACAAAGGTCAGCTTTGCATTCTCAACTTCGTTTGTCCATATCAGTATCAATTATATTTTAGGACTCGCTAAATTTAAAAATCGCGTAGAACTTTAGTTTGATATCACTGGAATCTCTTTAAAATTTGCAGAAGCTGCTAAAATAAACAAATATTGCTCAAATCTTGGAAAAGAAAAGTCATATAGTTAGGTATGCTAAACATAGTCAAGAAGAGTAAATTAGAGTATTTTTTTGTGAACGGCCATCCTACCTTTAACTGTGTTGTTGACACGAATAGGATTACCTGAAACAGAAAAATGATGTTCACTGAATAAGAAAGAGAAAACGAACAATTGTGCAAGTGTACAAGTAAAAACTGCATTGGGTGTAGGGACAGGACTGTAGGGGTGGGGAGGATGCAGTATAAAAACAGATTGCTAATTCTCTTTTTCAGAGCATTGCATTTGAATTTTATTTTCTTCTTTTTTCTTAAGCTTCCATGAGTCTTAAACAGATTTATTCCTTAAAATCCATTCTCACATCACACGGCCATACGAAAGAGCTTTCTAGCAAACCTCTTCACGCAAGCTTAAAAGAAGCCTTTACTAGGCCCTCTCGGTGGATTCTTACCGCATGGTCCCACGTCCGGGTGTGACATGTTGCTAGGTGCAAATCCGATCCTCTGATTGGCTCGATCAAACACTACCACATTTCCCTCCATGACGACCTCGCCTAAAACAGCTCCGGAATGTTTAGCACCAATACTTAGACAATAAAATTCACTGGTGAAGGAAAGACAAGGGCAATGTTCAAAGGCTGTTCCATTACTAAAAATCGAAGAATCCTGATTATCTGACAGTTTCGTTGCTTATTTTAAACTAACACGCGCTGATGAGCAATCTGGGTAAAACCTGCTACGTTTGCTCGTTTTGTACGCCTGGGTGGAAAGATCCACTGCAAAAGTCAAGTGTCTTGCCTTATACCACAACATGCACGGTAACTTTCTATACCTTATTTGGCAACAGGCCCATTGTGTTGGTTTGTTCCTAATGACAGATAAACGTTTTGCAACTCCTTCAGGGGAACGTTGTTACCGTAATTAAAATGACACCATTATAAGTTCTAACATGTATCTGCCCCTTATAATCGAGCATAGCGATAATTGAAATGAATGGTGGACTCAACTTATACGACCTTATCAATACCTGTTGCTATCTAAACAGCATGAACAATTCAGCATCATTTGGTTTTAACTGTAGCTTAGGGGTTTGACGAGAACACCGAGATTTCGATTAGCTCAACGGAATCATTATATTCATTATTAATATCGTTACTTGTCACTCACTCTTGTTTTCTGACATAGTGCTTTCCAAGAACAGTCAATCCGAACGAGCCTCCGACTATAGAAAATAATAAAAATAGATTAACCATGTAAAGATAGATAGTATTAGCAGTATAGTGTTACCATTATAGCACCTTGTTTATACTTACCATAGACGATGACCACTGCGGAGGTTTATTTCTGCTGCATTTAATCGTTTAAAAAAGTAAATAAGAGATGTAGTCTTTTATTAATCATTTTTTTTTCGATTTACATAACTTTTCTCAAAGAGAAAAAACTGGAAAAACCAATTATGGCTAAGCTGATTGCCGTCATTGCAAAAACTCATTGTAAACTGCAAGTTTAAGTTAAAATATATTTTTTTATCCAAACACGTTGGAAACTCACGGATGTCTTTTAGGTAGATAGTAATGTAAGGCCATTGATAAGGATCTGTATCAACACAGTAACTCTTCCAAAAGCGCTCATCAACAGGCGGACCGCGCTGGTAACATGAAAACAAAAAAAGAGAAGTTTGTGTTAAATCGACTGACAAAATAAACTTCTCTATTATGCATTTCTCGATAAAGAGATATGAAAATTTTAAATCCTTTACAAGACCCAGCGTTAACATTCCAAGTTCATCTTACTTCTTTCAGCTGTGCTATAACTGCTGCGTAAATCTCGGGCTGCAATAAAATATCCGTTGTGCCTATAGAAAAAATAAAATGAATTCAATTTTTGATAAAAGCGTTATAAAGGCATGTTGAACATTCTTCCGAATACCTGAAAACCTCTAATTCAAATATTATTGAGTCAGCGGTTTTCAGTAGCCGTGTTGCTAGGCAACAGGACTTATGAAATGACGACTTTCGGAGTGCCCGCGAGTAGTCGGACTTTAACAGAAATTCTTCGACTGGTAAAGCAAAACTTTTCCGCGCAAAAAACGGTTATTACCATAGAAAAAACACGAAGATAACACAAGGTTCTTACCACTGTCGACGATAGCGGCGGGAAAACTAGGCGGTAACAAGCCGAGACTGTTGCCAGCAACATCCTGAAACATGAAAGTCACGTAAACTGCTGTGAAAATTTCTTAGGATAGGGTCACAAATTCCAAGAACATTGCGTAAATACGTTGCAAGGTTATTTTTAAAATTCATTAATAATTCAAAAGGAATGGATCCAACTGAAGAGGAACTATTCAGCTGGTCACATAATGCTGAATTAGAATGCATGCGTAATCCACGGCACAGAAGATACTTTTCCCGCACTTTTAATGGACGTTATGATGCTTCACACAGCACTGGACTCACTTACAATTCCTGTCATGGTTACGCTGTACCAGGTCTCTTGGTTTATGCTCGTGTAGTGGATGGGCCCGCGATACGCTGACGGTTCTGGAGCGTCAAGCCAGATTTTTCCCTTTAATGGAAAAGAAATGGATGTTAATCAACTTACGTTACCTGGAGACGACATTTGTTGATAATTGTACTTGTGGGAACATCGCTGAGACATCGCCCTAAGTTGAATCGCTAAGTAACTGGCGTAATATTAATTTTCGTTTTTAACCAATAAGAAGCTGGTATAGTTCATTCAGCGATCATACGATTCATATAATAAGTAAAGACTTTGAATTACAATTGCTTGATTAAAAAATAGTTGAGCATTGTAAAATTGTCAAAGCATGATTTTAAAAACAATTTTTTTTCATTCATAAAATTAATTTCTTTTACTTACCATTCCATTACACAGTCCAAGAGTGAAAACGTTTGGAACTTTATTGTCTTGAACCAGCTGATCATATAATGGCTACAATAACAAATTTATATACATAATTATGTCAGTTTTCTGTTAGTTGAACTTCTTTTCAAACAGGCTAGGGCAAAACGAACTTTCTACCCAGACCGCGTCCGTTCACTCGGCCCGCAGATTTATTTTCGCTGTATACCCCAGTTAGGATGCCCATTTGCTGGCTATGGCATCTTCAAAAGACTGTCAAAACAAAAATGCCTAGCTATCACTGAGTTGGAGATGTTCCAATACACTGCTACGGCTAACCCTAACCCTTTGTGATGTCTTTATTTATACTTGACAAAAGGATCGAGACGAACTCGTTATCTCCATGATATACGCTCAGTTACTAACATTAATTATCGAGTAGTAAATAAATTCGTTTTGGTTTATACAAAGATTATTACCTGCACGTCATCCGTCGCCAAACTTTTATACGCAAGGCCAAGAATGCCCTCATTTATAGAATTCCCTGCATAAAAAAAGTAACAGAGGCAGTCAGCCAATACAAACTTCCATCTGGCTTGAAGAGTGAAATGCACGTAACGGTATTATATATGGAGTTGACAGAAAAGTAATAGTGTCACAAAGAACTTACTGAGGAAGAAATCTTTTTCGTGACTTATAACAGCAAACTCTGCTGTCGTTCTTGGGCCTACAAAACAAACTGATTAATCAACCTAGTTCCCAGGGTCTAGCTCTCGCCGCGTCCTTTTTTCGCTCTGGAAGGCGGGAGAGAGAGACTCTGAAAACGAGGTTGACAGATTAATGACTGATTATACACACGTTTGTCTCAAACATAATACACAAAAATAAACCTGGCTACAAAAAATACGAGTTTTGATTCATGATCACTTACCGTCACCTGGAAACGCCACAACATCCCGGTAAATATCCCCAGACCACGCCCCTTTACCGTATTCTGTTTCGATCTGTACGGAAGAAATTACTAGCTGCTCAGTGGTTTCAAGTTGTATACAGTAAGATATTTCACGAACAGGTAACACCAGAAGACGTTATATAGATATTTTATACCATACAGACTTTTTCGATTATTTTTTGGCGGAAAAAAAACTGGCCATGAATTGACGCTGCGACGGATATGAAGGATGTGGTGCATTGTGATAGGAAAACACTGACGCATACGACTTCTCCATAAAGCGCGGGAAAAGTCACGTGGCTTGACTCTTGATTGGTATGGGTTTTTGCGCCTGATTGGTTAGTGTTAATGTATACTTCTTGTACTCTGATTGGTTGGAGGAATTTCCTGACTGCGCCCAGCAAATATAATAGCGCTTAAATGTCAGAGGGAGTTTTCCATCTATATGGAACAGTGACCCAGAGAACATCTAAAAGCACACTCACTGGAATATGTTGGTCTACCGATGTACTTGATTTTTCAGGATAATAATACGTTTCTATCTCACAGTTGTGATCCATTTCATCCTGGCAGTGAGGACCTTCAGAGGTTAGAAACCAAAACAATAAAAAGAGGTAAGTTATTATGTATGGACTGGGAAAGAAGTCGGCTACAATGGAACACAACTTGCGAGTTTTCCTTTTTGCAAAAAATTTATACGTGAGATTACCTCGATTAAATACCTTTACGGACTTACTGAGCTGGGAGTTTGCAAATATAATCACATTATGTCCTTTCCTTGCTAACGTAATAAGAGTCCAAGAAAGGTCAAGAAGCATTGCTCCGAAATAGAACGAGAGCTATGCAAGCATTTGTTCAAATAAATCACAACGTTACATTTTAGCGAGAGGATAATACTTAGCCAAAAAATAATTTCGTCTTAGCTTGAAATACAAACCTGCAATAGCCATGTTCGAAGATCCGGTGTCGATAAGAAATTCTAGCTGCACAGGAAGCAAATGTGAGACTTGGATTAAACTTCAGTTTGAGCGAACAAATACAAATCGGGTGCAGTTCGAAGTAATTCAGTGTAAACCGGAATGTGACGATAAAAATTCTTCTCAACAGCTTTCATTAAAAACGCATTTCATCAACAGCAAGACCATCGCGAGTTACCCCTACCCCACCCCCTCCTTTTGCAGCGTTTTTGACAGGTTGATCCAACTATATGCCACTACGCATTTAAACAGTTTCTATTGCTCAGGTGAAAACTGAAACCCTACACTACCCTACCGCTTCAGTTTAAACCTCGAAATGTTTATTATTCAGTGAAAGTTTGGGAGAATTTGATGGTTTTCTGCATTCTCACCACATTTCTACTAACAATGTATGGGGAATAAGAGGTGAATTTAAATGTTTATCAGTCTTCTTGATAAACAAATACGTTACCCGTTGCGGAGGTGTGCCCAAATCCAATTCAATAACATAAGCGTATGATGTACTCTGTGAATCAGAGAAAAAAAATTAAAACTGCGCGAGAGAACGTGCAAAAGAAATTTCCCATGCTCTACCTTACCGGAGAGTTCGCCAACATTAATCCTCCACACGTATCAAACTTGTTTTCATATATGTGCGCGCAACTCCGCAAAACATACCCGAAGAGTGAATTCCATCTCCTCTTGTTCGCTTTCCGTTATTGGCGCGGGTGTTGGGGTTTTGACGGTAGAGTTTCTCTCCCGGTGATGTTTGGTCTTACGGCGCAAATCAAACGACAACATCGTCGACAGTTTCTGTTCAAACTTCGGCGACTGCGTCGCGCCGATTAAAGGCAACAGGACAAGTCCAAAAACCACCCATCGAAGGAACATAACCGTAAAGCCACGTATTTCGACATCGAAGAGGGTCAGAAGGCCATCAAATTTAGGGGCAATGTGTGAAAAGAAAATCCATGGTTTTCCGTGTGTTGTTAGGAAGTTATTTTGGACTCTCGCGCCAGCGAAAGAGTGAACTACCGTGTGAAATCATGCGTGGCGTCATTATTGACAACACCTGTAAGTTTTGACAGTTCCACAATCAAACAAAATCTACGCTTGAGTTACAAAATACTTTTTGCATACAGTCGTAGTAGTGAACTTGTGCGAACAGAAACACAATTACATTAACTGGAGTACACTATTGAACAAAGTTTCTTTTTTCATGGCATTCAGTAAACCAAAGTGTATTTGCATCTCGTATCTACCTGTCTTGCCGTGTTAACTGTCCGAATCACTGTGCAATAAGGTACCATTATTTCATATTAACTGCTCAATGTTTACTTGATATGACGATAAGGAGTTGCAAACGCCAAAATACCCTAGGTTTTGGGCTTGGTGCGCGTGTTGGTGGGGGAGGGGAGGGAAGGAAAGGAAAAAATAACCTGACTAACATACAAAACATGCAAGATCATGTGGTAGCTTCCCCCTTTTTGTTTTACTTTATCTTTTTTTCAGCTGGACTTTTTCCTTACTTTTCAGCTCGCTAGCTGAAAACATGCAAATGTTAAAAAAAATTCGAAGACAGGACCACATGACTTGGTGCAAATAAGCTATAGATCGTTTTCACTGTCACGCAACAAAAATATAAATCGAAAAACTATTGAGTGAATGAGGTCAAGAAAATAGGATATTTTAGGAGAGAAGTAAAGAAGTAATTTCTCCAAGTTTTAGGTCTGTGTGCTGTCCCAAACTTTAGATATTCGTCGAAATGTTTTGCACAAATTTACAGAGCCCAGTATGGATTCGGCGGCCGGAAATACTGTAAACATCTGGAACTTAGTTTGGTCATCTAGGCCACTGATTATCGGTATTTGACAAACAAACATTTGCATAAACATATTTCCTGCTACTTTAACTTCTCACAAGATAAATGTATATTTTTTGCCAAACACGATCGTAACTGCGTGTCACGCACCGCCATTACTCTGAAATTCAAAGTGCGCTGGTTTCCAAACGAAAGACGCTGCTGAGCTGAAAAGTTGCAAATAGATATAATTTTAGTACCTCTTATGCCTGATGTGGATAAAAACTATGGTGTCTCTTTAGTTTTGGATTTTGGTACCTGATGACGTCACGTGAAAACGATCTATTAAAGTGCGCTATTCTGCAACAATTACGCAAGGTAAAAGTATATAAACTTTATGTTTATTGATATTCTATTTGTTCTTTTCCTGACTACAAGATTAAAAATGTAATATTAGTTTTTGCTTGTTTATTTGCTACACCGTGTACTCGCTAGGTCTATTAATTTGAATTATAACCAACTGATTAATTTCCGCGCGCTCTCAAAATCCATCAAAATAAATCACACGGTACAAAATCAGACGACGGGTCCCAAATGATATATCTTGTCTGACTTGATGTCCGTCGCTCAATTTCATAGAGGAGTGCAAAACAGACAAAATAAGTCACCATTAACTTTTTAATCAAATAAAGGGGGGGGGGGGGGGGGGGGATCTGACTATCCTCCATCCCACTAATATTTGGCCTAAATATCCCGTATCCCGTGCTTTTATGTTCGATATCCCGTAATCACTTGTTTAAATATCCCGTATCCCTCTAGTTTCCCCCCAAATATCCGTATCCCTATCATTTTCTTTTATCTTAATATCCCGGCTAACTAAGTAAAGGAAGTCAGGAAACTAAAACTAACAATACACAAGTAAAAAAACTGCTTTCATTAAAATTTCACGGCGAAATGATCCTCCTTCCTAGATTTTAAACACAATGTCTGGAATTTGTCCATCAGCTGTGGTTGTTCCATTAAAACTGGCTTCATCCACATCAAACCTAAACCTGATGCCTTCAGTGATGACATCTCTCATCCCGTCAGTACCCCCTAGAGTAGACGGGCCTTTCAGTAGTACCCGTATGATGTACGGCCGATGACCCTTTACGATCACGGGCTCGTCAAACAGAATGTCGTGCACGTGCTTGCTCACATCGGCAAAGAACGTTCCTTCGTACGTACACATTACATCGTTGTGCGAATCCAGAAGTTCCACATCCACGCTGAAAGATCTTGAGCTGTCTTCCTTGCAGCTGATTCCGTAAAGCCCCACACCTAGGACACTTATATCTCGATCAACTGTGAACTTAATGCTATCCACGTTAGTTCCTTCACACATCCAATCTTGGCCATAACTGGGAAACCGCGTGCAACGGTAAACTCTATGCGCCCCCGGGCGGGGGTGGGTTAGAAAGCTCTTCACTTTAGAATCGTCTTTAGAACCAAAGTACAAAAATATATTAATTGTTTCCTCCGAGGTAAGAATCCCGGATTGCGCAGCATCCTCGGAGAACTCTTTTAAGGTCATGACAGGAAATCGAATAAAATTTAGCGCACTCGACAGCACGCTTCGTTTGTTCTCCGGAGTCGGCGGAAGGATTCTTCGATTGCATTCCGCTTCGGCCCAGCGCTTTATCGCTTTGAACAGATCTGCTTCAAGAACCGTGAGTGTGTCACGTGTCAACACTGCAAGTAATGTCTCGTGATCGATCTCAGTGAAGGATTCAGAGGAAAGGACTCGAGCGGTTTCCCTGTCAATTATTTCCCAGCACTTTTCTTCCAGTTTAGGCTCGCAAAAGTAGCGCGATTGAGCAAGCAGGGTGAACGCATTTTGATGGTCAATGTTCTCCTCGAGGAAATCCACGCACCTCTCAGCCAAGAAAGGGAGGATGTATTTCTTAGCCAAGTACAGGATTCCAAAAACGTTCAACGGATCGATTTTTACCTCGTCGTAGTAAATGTACCGAAGGAGCTCTAGAAAACTATTTGCTTCGCAGTCTCCGATTTTTATCTCATTTTCTCGTTCGGCCATTCTTCCGTAAAACATTGCGTAGAACACGGGGCTGCTGATAGCCATAACGTATTTATGCGCGGGAATTCTCAATTTCTCCGACTTCCCGACGAGAAAATGCACATCGCTCATGAGTTCGTTGTTAAACATGTATCGACTCCGTTCAGAAATAGTTCGTTTTTCAGTCTGCCAAGTGTCGCCCTCGTGGTTATCTCTGTGAGTATATCCCGCCATCTTGCAGTCCGATGGTTATTTATAATTACCTCTGGGCAAATTTGTTTTTGTCAAGATCTGCTCCACCTGTTTATACTTGGAGAGCCACCAGTTTTTATCCAAACCCATTCAACTTCCTGTCAGCCAATGAGAGTGGCATTGGAAGCACGTGCGAACCAATCCAACGGAATTTAAATTTATAATGAAACAAGTAATAATTACTTTAACAGGTTGCCAAATTCAGGCCAGTGAAGGCGAAAAAAACTGTCAAATTCACTAAAAAGGATGAATAGGGGTTATCATGACAAATACACTATTGAAACTGCGTGGAAATCTCGTGTAAATTGCGTTGCATTGAGAAAATTTAAAATGCAGCTGAAGCCAAGCAAACAAGCTGGGTCGATAGACCTTGTCACGGTTTTCGACGTCGTCTTTGATGGGAATCCGACGGCAAATAAGTTTTTTTCTTCAAAAATTGAATTCTGGACAACTTGTGAATCGTAAAGTGAAGATGCTTAAGGCAAAAGTTTTTATTCGCCAAGTTTGAAGGATGTTGCTGGGCTAGAAAGCGTTCAATTACGTTTTAATTTTCCATACTTTTGCCTATATTTTTTTCGCGCTAACCGCTTCAATTTGCGGAAAAATATCGACAGATGGGGATGGAAAATTAAATTTTTAACTGCAGACTTGCCTACCCGTCAAGATGGCGTTAAATTCATCGAGTTATTAATTTCGCTTGTATTTAGATATTTTTCATTCCAATGTTTTGTACAAAACCGCATAATACTGAGGTCCAAAAAACATAAATAGAAAACCTCACTAAAAACTTTGAAAACTTACATCAAAATTCAAGCTACCCCTGCATGGCTGCAAGTTAGCTTAATCGTACTGGAACAACTGAATCCTGCTTTTTTGCTTTTTAAACACTTGTTAGCGTTTCTGGATGGTAAATTTCTCTCGGATAGATAGTGTTTGTCCATCTACTTAAAGTTTTAGCCTATGTACCGATACAGTAACTGAGTGGTTTTGTTTAAGAGGTTTCAAAACATGTCTGCAATCATACCGAGGCGCGGAAGAGTGAGTGGTAGTGAGACTGGGTTGTACAGTTCAGTCATTGTTCAGTTACAATTCATTCCATGCTACATGAAGGATTACGCCCCCCCCCCCTCCCCCCAAAAAAAAACAAAAAAAAAACAGTCTAGCCATCAGTCAGCCCAGTTGTATTTTAACGGACGTTCCCGAGAGGATCTGGTACTAGCTGGAAGGCTACGAGTGGGCCTGGGGAGGGACGCTTTTGAGACAATCGCGAAAAAGAAACTAAGTAGCTGTAGCAGAGTAAATGTACTTGTCGACTGGCTTTTCTTGTTTTTCAAAAAAATAATTCCATTATCCCAAATTGTGCTATACTGACTGCAACTTGAAAATGTTAATTTATTCTCTGGTGTGCCGAAATAAAGGAAAATACCAAAACTTATTTATGTAATTTATTCACAATAGATTTTACTTGTGACGGTTCGGATTATACGCCAGCTGGTGCCAAGCTCTAATTTACAGATCTCAAGATAATCGTATTTGTTTTCGCATATTCTTGCCTTCAGCAACATTTTGAAATCTTTATGCACATTTTTGAGATCTAGATAAAATTAAAATGGGATATTAAAGGCGCGGCGGCTTTTAGAGAGAGAGCGCTTATTACTGACCATGATGACAATGAAGTGCCAAGTCATTTTTAATTTTCAACTTTTTTCCATTAACGTTGTTATAAAGAGCACTATAGAACTAAAATTTGGGTAATTTGTTTTTCGATTTTACCTACTCTATAAGTAACTTTTTCATTGCCGCTCAACCTAACAATCGTATTTTGACATGCACCATGATTTCCATTGATATAAATATTCTTTTGCCTTTTGACTCGAGATAAATTCGTAAAAAAACTCGTTCGTTGACAGATTTAACACCCTTGTGAGAGAAAATAGATCCTACAGCTTCTTGTTCAGTGGACCTACTAAGACAAAAAGAATTTGTACTTTTCTAATAACAACACACTAGCTCTTATGTATGTTTACGTCAGACTGATTGACTAGTTTCACCACCAAGCCTCGCTCTCGAAGTGCAAACTTGTAATTTATCATGAACGAATTCCCAAAGTATCAAAGATAAAACGAATGCCCACGTAAAAACCGCTTGAAGGTGGCAGAGGGCTGAGAATAATTCGTGTAAGAGAGGCTTGCTGGTTAATTTTGAGCATATCACGTTATCTTGCATAAGGCGTATTACGGTAAACTAGATCACAGTTAACTATGCCTAGATCTATTCGGCGCGTCTACAGTCTCGTCAGTGCAGTCAGAGCATCCCTCCAGCTGAACACAGTGCGAACATGTCGAACGTATGTCAACGCAGCTATCAATTCGAAAAATAAACATTAAAAATTCACCGTGGCAGTTTTTTGTCCCCTTAAATACGCCTTATTTGGCGATTTAACGTTGTTATTTACAGAGGGTGGCTTAAAATGTATATCAAGATGTAAAATGCACTTGCTGAGGCATTGTTGTGCTCATTAAACCTTTCGTCTGGCTAACGTTCTCGTTGCCGTTGTTGTTTATGAAAGCTCGGCGGTACATCTTAATTTCACTTATTACAGGAAATAGCAGTATTTGCTCGTACCGTTGAACTTCGTTTTTAATCATAAAAAAAAACATTTCGAAGCCCTACACTTTCAGAACTACTTACTTCGATTTGTAAAGTCAGTCACGGAAATAAGAGGTTACAATGTTCGTTGAGCGGTTAGCCAGTTCAGGGTTTGCTCGTCCGGCTGAAGGAGCTGTAGTTGTAAAGATACTCCTGGGTTCAAACATTTACCGACTCTCAGGCTACTACTAAGTCCGTTTAAAGTTTTGGGTCTTTCATTTGACTTAACTCTGCCTTTTTTCGCAGCTCGCTAGCTAGAATAATTCGCCTCAGGCGTATGAATACGACTTCTAAAGCGTTATAACATTTTTTGGGAAAAGTTCCTTTCTTTTAAAAAAGTTTTGACCATTTTTCCAATGCAAGCTCGAGAAAAAGTACCCTCTCGGAAAAAAAACATGATAAATAAATAAAGCACATGGCTGTCCGAAAATTCAGGATACAGTGTTTTAAATGCGCGGAGACAAAACAGGTGGCATTGATAGTTAGAAAATTTAGCGAACAATCTAAGTTCCGTACTATTGTACTAAAACACTAGGAAGCCTTTGTTGTTTAAAACATTTTAGCTGGCATTTTCGGCGTCACTAAACCGTAAACCTTTCTAAAAATCCTTTTTCTATATTACTTTCCTGTTGGTTGGTTTCGTCGACGTCTCGCATCTTTCTCACTTGAAGAGATCGATCGCTTTCAACATCACGACTAAACATTCGAATCGTTAACAAATCAGTCCCGAAGTTGAGCGGGTGTCCATGTCCGCCAAATATTTAATGAGCCATATCGTTCCCTTGGCTACTAGACAGTCTGTTGGCGCCGTTGTAGAACTACACAAAACATCTTAGCTTGAGAACGCTAATGCAAATACTCAAACCTCAATATTTTTCCTTATAAGGCTTTGTTTAATAAGAGAGCCTATCGTTTCTGAAGAAAAATAAATACAGCCAAAACATGCATTGTAAATTAACTAGGATTCAAAATATCCCGAAATAATATAGCTAATCCGATTCGGAAGCTATAGGAAAAAAAATAGAACTGGAAACAATGTATCTGAATATGGCTGATTAATAACACACACACCACCAAAGCTCTGATCTCAGTTTCAACGAATATAAATATAGATTAACTAAACCACACTCTTTTATTTGCATAATTTTATTTTGAATATCGAAATGTCCGGTTTTAGCAAAGCAATTAGAATTACTTTACTTCTTTATTTCTTTCACTCCCTAAATGTTGTTCACAAGTAATACATTGATTGTTAATCTGCAGAGCTATTTTTTTCCTTGAAACTAGAAAAAAAAACAAAAACAATTTCAGTATTATTTTTACAAGATCGATTCGACCCCCCAATACTGTGGCTTACGAATGAATAATTTACTTCTTTCGATTCTGAAAATGAGAGAGATTTTGCCCGGTACGTCTGTGAAAAAATGTTTCATTTTCTGCAAAGGTTGTGAAGCGCTAGTGCGCGGCAATATATCGATTCTACCGTCGACAAAACGAAACTAAAAAAAAATTAAGAACAAAACCTGCTACCTGTCAATTTGCCAAAGTTTGTCTTCCATTTTAACAAAAGCACTTTATTTCAAGCGTGACAGATCTTTAGCCAAATATCGCTAAACGCATCAAGCACTTGAGTGTTTCGCTCCTAAACTCGTTAAGTATCAACGTTCCAAATAGCCACAATTTCCTTCAAGATTTTCAACGTCCTAAAATGATAATCACTTAAAATTTACTACTACAACGCGTGGTTCTAGTCGCTCTATTTAAATAATCTCAAAATCTATGCGAAGATGGTTCATCTTCGAGAGTTAGTGCAAAGCGAGTTTCCCATTTTCTTCCGCCATCCATCCTTAATGTCTTTCCTCACGGGATCGGTAAATATTTCTCTGAAAGCGCTCTGTTTGGACGCTTCTTCCAGGTAATCCACGACGGCTTTGAAATTGTTTAATTCAAAACCTTTCAGTTTGCCTGCCTCCTGGACGTGCATTAGTTTGGGCAGTAAATTGCAGTCCGGTAGCTTCAAACTATCACCATCCAGAAATACACCGGGACTAGTTTCTAAACACTCATTGAGTTTAACGAGTTCCTTGATGAGCGCATCTCGGAGTTTCTTGTCGTTGTCAGGCGTGCTGTTCCGCATAAACAAAGCGAACTTTGAATACAGATCTCGCACGGCCCTGTTCACTTTTTCCTTCCTTTCCTCCGTACAGTCGAGCTGCGGAGGAAAGGTTGTCTCCAAGTACGCCGCGATGCTGTCTGCATCTTCCATCGGCTCGAGATCTCCATGGATAAGAACCGGTAGCTTTAATCTTCCCTGCGATCTTTGCTTAAACTCTTCCCACTTTTTGGTATCCTTTTTATTCAGATCGACGAATACTTGCTTGAAATCTAGACCTTTCAGTCGCAAAATCATGAGAATTCGCTGACTGGAAGGGCAGTCTCCAAGCTCCTTGTGAACTTTAAAATGGTCGTTGGAACCCTACATGCGGAAAACAAGATTTTAGGAACAGAACGCCGCTTTTGCATGGCAGAATCAAGCTAAATTTCACATTTTCTAGAGGGCGATTTGGATGACGCATATTAATTACGTACCTTAACAAAGATCTCCAAGGCCATTGCAGTGTTGAACTTGAGCGGAAAAAATGAAAGGAAAAGAAGCGAAGCTCTGTTCCAGCTCCAATTAACAACAGCTGCAATACTGTCGTCACACTTGTCATAAACAAAATGAAAGCCGAGCCCCAGTTCCCCCGCGGAACATTTCGCCAGGGACGCCTGGTATTTTCCTTCATAACATCGGACACTTCACTTCTTATCGCTCCCGGCCTGAAAAATAAACGGCACGCGATGCATGCAGAAGCGATGACGTTTCACAAGGGGTCTTTGATAATTTTCAGGACATTTGTCAAAACATTAGGGTAAATAAAAGTAACTGACAACTTCTGTGCTGAATGATTGTTCAACAAAAATTGCGTTATCTTGGCGTGACATACGATATACGATATACGATATCAGAAACCCATAAGGGTTGAAACGTGTAACTCCCTATGATTCGCATTGTACAAAGCGTCTGAACATTCGTTTTCATTAAGTACCATATTTGGAAAATCACGAGAAACAAATCAACCAATCAAAACTGTTAAATTCACAGCGCGCGCAAGCTCGCGCTAAATGGCGTAATCTTGTTTGAACAACTTTGGTCGAATAAAGTTAAATTTGGTTAAATTCTTGTGTTTCATCGTCATTTAGTAGTCTGGAAAACTTCACTTGGATACTCTTAAAGAATTTCTTTAGTTTCTGTGAGTAATTTACGGCGTTTTGGTCGGAATTCAAGTGACTTACCGCAAAACCGAAAATTTTATTGCGTGTGTCGTTACGTGAGTAAATCATTCGCGTACAACCTCTTTGTGTTTCCAAATATGGTACTTGGCAAACTGAATATTCGAACGCTGTGAACGCGCGTTATACGTTTCAACTCCTTATGAGTTTCTGACGATATACGATGCAAGGTCAAACGCTGTCTAAAATTGTTTACACCTTTTGTTTTAAAGAATGGAGAGATTTCTGTTTACTAAATCTTATAGAACGCATCAAATATAATTTGTTTCTTTCGTTTATGCTTTATATTAGTCCTTTCTAACGGCCCAGGAGTATTTTGCTTTGAGTTCTATGCGACGATTTCTTGTTGAGTTGACTTGATTTCTTTTCCCAGTATTCGGTTCTACAGATCGGTTAATCACAACAGGCAACAGACAACAACAGATCCTGTCCACTCGCACGGCGAGATTAATCGATCACGTCATCGTCATCGCTTAAAAAAAGGTTTACGATGGCTCACCTTTTCAACAGATGTTTCAAAACTGCTAATAATCGGTTGCTTCGTCTGCAGTTACGACAGACATCACTTCTTAACTTTATGCCAAATTTATTCGATAACTGATAAAGTGTAACACTCACTCCAGACTCGAAATCTCAATTTAACAGCTACAAATGAAATAAGGTTTGCCGATCGATGATGATACAAGCTGCAAAAAAATATCTTCCTTTGCCAAAAACCAAGATGGCGGATCTCAAAAAGAATACAAACAATGCACCTAGTTCCCATTACTCTTCGGTTCAATTCAGGGAGTAATTATCACACCAAAAATTCCATAAATTCCATCGCTTTTTCGCTTTACAGCATTAACCGATGACGTCATAAAATGACGTCATCGCTTAAAAAGAGCTAAAACGGCCGGAAGCAATGAGAGGCGGTAGTATTCGCAGTCTAAGCTTAAAGCTACTATTTAAAGCGAGCTTAGCCGCTCCAAGATTTAAAGTTAGATTTAAAGCGGAACGTGCATGTTTCGCGGGACTTAATTTTCGCAATTTGGCCAAACAATACGTTAAAAAAACGTTTCCGCGGGTGTAAAAAATCGCGAATATTAAGTCCCGCTAAAATGGTAACAACAAGGCGACATTGAAATGTATGTAACGCAATCGGAAAGTAGTAAAAATATACTGAACTTGGATGGAAAAGGATTTATGTAGCGCACACTGAAGATGACAAGTTGGTGTTATTTGTTCGTTTAAGTTTTATTACATGGATAATCATACAAAAAATTTTCAACAAGTTAGGAAGCTTACTCTATTCACTCTCATGCTATCACCATCATTTCAATCTTCATCTATAACGACTACTTTAAGTAACACTCTTTGGAAAGGTTTCCGTATCTCCTCAGTCATACTCGATCACGCTTCATTCACGTGACCAGCAGCCATATTGGTTTTCTATTAAAAACAAAAGACGAATTTTGCATAAAAATGGAGTTTAATCCCCGGAGGAATGGCTTCGTACACCAATATGGCCGCCGTATTTTTTGTTTTGGAACACCAATATGGCTGCCATGACGTCACAGGAAAACGCTCTCTAGTTTCTATGGAGCGAGACAAGTTGTGAACTCAACAAAAAGAACGACCAAGGTAACGAAGAACCTCGAAATAATATAGAGCAGGAAAACAATAACTCCAAGACAAAGAAAAAATTCACAAGTTATTACACCAAGATAAACCCTAAAACTGCATGGGATCGAGTAGTCTGGTAAAGTTAACTTGTTCACACCTTATCGCCATTATTATTGTATAACCAAGCTTCTCGAAATAAACCTTTCTAGAGTCGACTCACTATAAAATTATATGCTAACTACAGGCTTAAGGGAAAGTGTCGTGAGATAAATGCATCAGGTGCGACTTTGCTCTTAATCTCTCGGAATCTTTTGACATCATTACGGAGTCGGAATAGCATTTTCCCACCAAAGTTTCTAATTTTCCAGATTACCTGACCCTCAAAGACCGAAAATTCACACTAACGACACTTTTCCTCTATACGTGGCTTGCATATGGTCGCTGGTGATCGCAAAATCACAAATTTATAAACTGGAGTCAGATGAACATACATTTTATCTGTCCAACAAAAGAACTCCTTTCCTCCAGCTGACAGTTTATTGGTACAACAGCAACACGCGACTCTGTTGTTGGCTCTGTCCAGAACATGATTCTGAGAGCATTTAGGGACGCTTACGAGTAATTCAAGCGATCGCTATGGACCATATGAAAACCAGCAGCCTTTCTTTTAAAGATATTTCTTTATAACTACATAGGCTTGAGGTGTCAGACTCCCCCCAAATAATTCAATTCGTTTCAAATCTAGAATATAAAGAATAAATTGCGAAGCTATATTTATTTGATTTAAGCGTCAATCATGTCGATTGTTCATAGTTTCCATTTCACACAATGCTGTACAGACCTAGTCCATCCACTCATCGTCATCATCCTCAAACTCAGAAGCACTATCACTTTCGCTTTCTGAAAATGAAACAATAAAGATCGTTACACTTCTACTAGTACGTGAAGAGAGACATTGTTGAGCTGGAAGAAAATCAGACTCTCGAAAACCATGACACAACAAGCGCGTAGCCAAGGGGAGGGGGGTCCTGGGGCCCGTCAATTCCCCCCTTTTTTGTGAGAAATTTTTTTTAAATAAACAACATAAAAACCTTATAATTCAGGTGGTGAAAAAGCGCGAATCTGACGAATGAACATGCCATTAATCTTTTCTAGTGCTAGCCGGGTAGTTATATACTCCATTTTCAGGACCAACCATATGCAGTTGTGATGCCTTAGCAAGGCTTAAATTAAGCATGCACACAAACCCGAGAGAATAGCGCACTTCTTTGCTTTCGGAGGAGTTTTCGAGCGTTTGTAAACCTTATTTGAATCTTAATCGACTCGCCAAATGAAAGATGAAACACTGAGGAAACAGAGACACCAGGCTGGTTTTTTTGGTTCTTTACGACACTTATTAATATGGGAGGCGCGTGGCCTAATGGTTAGTGTGCTGGACTCCGGATCGGGAGGTCCGGGTTCAAGCCCTCGCCTGGGCACGGCGTTGTGTTCTTGGGCAAGATACTTTACTCTCATAGTGCCTCTCTCCACCCAGGTGTATAAATGGGTACCGGCGAATTTACTGCTGGGGGTAACCCTGCGATGGACTAGCATCCCATCCAGGGGGGAGTAGAAATACTCCTAGTCACTTCATGCTACGGAAACCGGGATAAGCTCCGGCCTGATGGGCCACTAGGCTCGTATGCAGACTTTACGACACTTATTAGAAAGCTTCACCGGAAATGGTTCTAAAAACCTGTGCTGTGTAGCATCTAACATCACACGTCACCTACGACGTGTACGTACCCTGCGTGTGACACAGTGTGACCACCTCTTTGGAAAATCCTGGCTACGCCCCTGCATAATGTGCTTAGACGGCTTGTTCTTAGCTAATTGATTAGCACAAGAGGTCATGACAGAATGCCAAAACGAGTGCTTTCAGTACAAAAAAAAAAACAAAATCAAAGTGATCAATCTGGCCGGTCACAAAAGACAGACAAGGCAATCCAGCGAACCAATCAAATCAAATACATGTAACCCGTGCGAACCGAAGCGCGGGAAAACATGTGTGAGCGAGTCACGATTGGTGTTGGTTTTACTTCTGATTGGATGAGAGAAAGTGGGGAGAGATTTTTAAACCAATCACTAAGCGCAGTAATGTAAAACCAAAGCAAACATGAATTTCCCCTTGCTTGGCGCTGGTTTCACATTTTTCCCGCGTTTTCCGCGGTTGCAAGCCTTTGTTTCGAGTTCTGATTGAATAATGACTCCATCAATATTTGATGTCATTGGTCATGTGTGATGCCTTTTGTAGCAAGGCTTAAATTAAGCATGCACACAAACCCGAGAGAATCGCGCACTTCTTTGCTTTCGGAGGAGTTTTCGAGCGTTTGTAAACCTTATTTGAATCTTAATCGACTCGCCAAATGAAAGATGAAACGCTGGGGAGGGAGATACCAGGCTGGCTTTTTTGGTTCTTTACGACACTTATTAGAAAGCTTCACGGGAGAAGAAACCTGTCCTGTGTAGCATCTAACATCACACGTCATCTACGACGTCACATGCCATCTTGGACTTGACACATACCTGAAGAGTGAATGGCTTTTTCTCTTTGATTCAATGCCATTTGAAGAGCTCCTAGAATTCCCCCACCTCCATCCCCGAGGGGAGGCTTGGAATTTCTTGCTGGGCCATCTTCCTCTGATACCTAACACGAAGAAAAATAGCAAACATCCTTTAGCTTGCTGACGCAAACCTTTACCGTTTCATGTGGCCCTGGCTTTTAACTCTGTGGATAAAAGCCAAGTTTGCGACCATTTAAATGAAAGCTACTGAGCAGTACTTTCATGTGGCACCTTCAATATGCACTCAAATCTCAGAGCTGTTTAGCAGTACTACGAATTTATGCCTCACTAGTTAGTTGCATTTGTTTCCATTCTTTTCCAAAATAAATGAAACTGCCAAGAATTATCTAAATTGCCCTTACCTTCTTCAGCGTCTTGCCGCTCCGGATTTCACTCAGGAGACTCCCCCGACCATCAGAGCTGCTGGACCTCCTTTCATTCGGTGCCACCTTCTTCAATGAAGCTCCCTGATGAATCTGATCCAGCAGTGCTCCACGACCACCACCACCACTGCTGGCAATGGGAGGTGGAGGAGGAGGTCCACCTCTACCCATGGGTGGAGGGGGTGGGGGAACTCCACCAACTGGTGGGGGTGGAGGGGGTGGAGCAGGGGGTGGAGGACCTCCACCTGGGGAAGGAGGGGGTAATCGTGACATGGGAGGGGGAGGAGGAGGCAAGGCTCCACGTGAGGGAGGTGGGGGTGGGGGCCCACCACGGGAAGGAGGTGGCGGTGGTGGGGCACCTCCCATCCTTGATGGAGGTGGTGGTGGGGCACCACGTGAGGGGGGAGGAGGTGGTGGTGGTCCTCTTGATTGACCTCTAGATGGAGCTGGAGGTGCTTAAAAGAAAAATTAAATAATTAATTTTGTCAGATAGTTCCATGTTTCCCTTCATCACATCATCAGAAGTGGTGCAATACAGTCAACTCTCTCAAGACGGACACTGTACGGAACAGGATCCAACTGTCTGTCTTAAACAGAAGTTGGCCTTATAGGAAGTTTAGTTACAGTAAAATGACGTAAAAACAGCAGGAACGGGACCAACACCAGGTATCCATTTTAAAGAGGTGTCCATCTTATAAACGTGTCCATTAAGAGAGAGTTTGCTACATGAACTGGATGTTTTCTTATTATTTTAATTCAATTAATTTAATTTAATTTAATTGGGAAATTTTTCACTTTGGAAAACTGCCAATTGTATCGACAAGTTTGCTTGTGAGGCTCGGTTGACTTTTCTGTGGTCATGGCTTTTGTAATGTCACAGTGAAATGTAAAAATCTGCTACATTGTACATCCAGAACAAAACATATTAAGTAATATTCCTTGAGGCAGAAGATGTCAGTAAGGTCTGCATGTCTAAGGACAGATTCCAGGATACATGGCTATTGCCAGTTAAAATTTCACAGGAAAGCAAAGAGGGGGTAATTTTGAAGGTTCACGGGCCAGAAAAGGGAGCAAGAAGTTCATTAGCCTGATTTTTTTCTTAGCTACATGTACGTGTACATCTCTGCGATCTGTGCTGTTGAACACGGGCAGAGAATTGATTAGTTTTGTTCAAGACGCCATTTCTCCAAGAAGCCATGCACATCGTAAATTAGCATTTTATGAAAACTATTTTTTAACAATATTTTTTGTTACCTCCAAATGCTGGTGGGCCACCTGTTCTTTCTAACTCGATTTCCCGTGTAACATTTTCAATGCCACCTCTCTTTTCAACAAAGTCATAAATGAAGTCCATTGTTTCCTTTGTCTGCATTTGGTCCTCCGTCACGCCAACCAGAGCAAACAACTTTTTCCAGTTGTCATCCATCTGCACATTATTGATCTACAAACAAACGAACAAACAAAGATTTATAACCACACTTCTAATGGTGCACTTCCTTAAAGATGAAGAAACTTTTCTCTCTACTATGACTTTCTCTCTCCTTGCACTTTTTAATGAGCAGGTTGAAACAGAAGAATGATGTCAAAAAGTTATGTTATGAAATGACAATGGTATATACTGCACATGAACACTGTAACTCATTTAATATCATATTAACTAAAGGCCTGACAAAACGAGGAAACATGTTCCCAGAAACACCCGTATAGCGCACGTTTCCCTAATGTTTCCCAGTTTTGCCACACGGGAAGCATTGTTTGTGTCTCCGCACTGCATGGAAGCATGGCAAAACGAGGAATCAATTACGGAAACATGCTTCTGGAAACATGTTTCCTCATTTTGCCAGGCCTTACAGATGTTATCAGTTGCTTACATCAAATCCTCCTTGTGGATCCCAGCCAATATGTCCAACATGCCTGTGAAAAGACGAAACACCTCAACATAAAATCCACACCTTACCATTAACTAAGTTAATGTACGACTGTAATGTTATAATGCAAATTTACATTGAACAAGTAATCCTTGGAAGCTTAATCACTGACTTAATCACGTGACTGAATGAAGTACAATCTTCTGTACAGGACTGAATGCACTCACTTCATAATATATGACTTGTTCATTGGCCCCTTTACAGAATTATGTGTTTTGGTGAACTTTTACCAGTGAGGATACTTCATGGTGCCTAATTATCACTTAAACAGAAATGCAGGCACAAATGCAAGGAAAAACACATGCGAACTAGCACAATGCGCAATGCAAGTGAATTGTCCATTTTCTTGTACCAGTTGATTGCCGGGTTGTTTGCATTAACTTGCTTTGATTCACATGTGAACATTGCTAATGCAAACAAAGCATGACCTATCCACCAGCTTGAAAAGAAAAAAACAAGAAATGTGCCTGCATACCTTATCTTCTGGCTCTTGCTTGTACATATGAACATCACTCGCGTTTGAGCTTGCATTTTTTTTCTTTGTTTCGGTGCACATGTGAACCAGGCATCACTGTCAACTTAATACTAATAACTGAAGATAAACTTACTGAAAGTTCTCTGGTTTGCCAATGTCATCTTTGGTGAGTTTTCTTTTTCCACCTTTCTTGTTGTTTGAGCCACCACTCTTACTTTCCTTTCTTTCTTTGCTTTTTCTTCTAGTCATAGAACTACCTGAGCCATCCATAGATGAAAGGCTGGTCTGCGACGGTGAGTGAGTTACATTGCCAATGTTATCTGTGAAAAAACATACAGATCTCTTTTTCATCAAGCCCAGCTAAATACTTTTTTACTTTTTACATATTTGCAAAATTATTTATAAGAACAGGTTCAAACTAATTTTTCTAATGTTTGATTTTTAAAACATCACATTTTAGGGGGCAACTGTCAGCTCATTAGTCTTCTTTGCAGCCATTGTTTTGGCTTGTCATGCAATGCTTCTCCACCACCAATGGCTGCTTAAACCAGAACCACATTCCTTTCTATAGTTAAGCGAATCACAGCTTCGCTCACATTTTTCTGAGCCAGTCGTGCCAAAACTCGCCGACTTATAAATTAACCAATCAAAAGTTGTGTCTTATCGTGATCCTTGGGTTGGCAATGTCACACGGAGGGCAGTTCGCCGCCTTTTGAATTTGACACGCACCAGACATTGAATAAAACAAAGATTTACCTAAAAAAAGGCCAGAAATGAAACCTTATGTCCAAAAAAATTAATTCAAAGTACTACAGGAATCTAAGCACAAGATTTGAAGTAATACAACAGCTTTTCGATTAACAACAACTGTCACGGTTTTGCCGATAGGTGTAAAAGCAGCTGGGGTCGAAACAAAAGGAAAGGAATGTGATTCTGGTTTAAGCAGCCCTTGGTGGGGGAGGGAGCGTTATGTGATGAGCCCAAACAAAGGCTGCGAAGGAGACATAAGCCCTTAACAGAAACACTCTTGGCTGTTAAATAATACATGTATTGCATGTGGTTTGCATAACTCTACTAACTTGCTACCACTGAGTAGGAAACTATAATATGTCATTTAATTTTCCCCAAGTGAAGAAAAATGCTATGCAAGTCTTCATTGCTAAACATATTATCCAGAATGAAAGCCCCCCAAAGATTCTAAAATTGGACCCTGAAAGAATGCAATCAGGGTTCCTTATTTTTTAATTCTTTTACTAGGCTTCTGCCTAGCTCTTCTTCCAGTTACACTTGAACTCAAATTAGAAATATTTCATCAATTTACTGTAATAAAAATAAATTATATTCTTACCACTGGACTGTAAAGAGTTTCTTTTACCAATTTCCACATTGCCCCCCAAAGCCGGTGGAGGAGGAGGTTGCTTGTTGTGTCTGGAAGAATTCTCTTTTCTCCTCTCTGTAAATAAGACATAGCGATTTGGCAATGCTCGGTTATCATCATGTTTGGAAATGTGGTGATGGTACTCTCACGCCTTTGACTTAGGAAGTGCAAATGTAAGCACCACCCAGGTGCAAGGAAATGGGCAAGATTTTCTCCATTTCTTGGGATTGCATTGCTGCTTGTGTTTATTTGCATTGTGCAAGTTCAAATGCAAGTTTTTCTTGCATTTGTGCTTGTTATTGTAGTTGCTTGCATTTGCATCACTTGTGTGAACCAGCCCTTAGTGCATACATTTTGTTTGTGTACAGTCATAATTTAAATTATGTATACTCTAGATAGTACACTGTATGTGATGGTTGTTCTCATATTAAATTCATCTTGTCACCTTGACGTCTCTGTTGCTTTGCCTGCAACTTCTTTTCAATCTCGTTGATAAAGTTCCGGGCCTCGTTAACATTTGCAAAATTAAGACCAGCATTGTAAGTCTGCAATTACAATGAAAAGTTATAATTTACTACTTTGTATAGCCTGATCACCCTGGTTAGGGTTGTCCCATTGTTGCTGGTAAGGCCAAGTTATACTGTAGCTTTTCCTTGACCACTTGACTACAAGGGTTTATGCAGGGCGCATGATTTAGTGCAAAAACAAGAAGTTGCTATAGCAACTTAAAACCGCGCTTATATTTTTGGCTAATGAACAGTTTTCTTTCTCAAAAGTCACGGTTAAATTTAATCTGTTTGCATTATGAGTAAAGAACAAGCAAAGTAGTCACGTTAGTCACACAATCCGAGGTTACGTTGTCCCTGGCTATCTTTAGCTTGGGGGGTTTTCCCTTCTAATGACGTAACCCCTGCACGTTCGGGCACGCTCAATTGTTTACTTAAGCAAATATTTCATTTCCTTTCAAATACAGTTTGAACTCACTTCAAGGAAATAGCCAAAGAATTCACTTCGATTGCCTAAACCCACAAGAAATACTCGCAGAGGAGGAAACAAATTAAATTAATGACCGTCGCTTCTGCCGACATAAACATGCAAATGAACACAATGTTATTTGTCACGTAACGAAAGTGAAACCTGCAACATCAGCGCATTCCATGTCTGACGTAATACCTTTTTCAGTGTATTCAACATTTGCTTTGAATCGAACGCTTCGATAAAACCAAAAGAAAATATACTTTATGCACAATAAAGAAAACAATATCTGCAACATTTTCCGTACATTCATGTTTCAACAGCTTTTGGCGAATAAACATCACAGGTTGCGTGATTCAGTCCCGATCACGATTTGGCCGAGTGGAGGTTTGCGTCTGGTCACCGACAAAAAAAAAAAAAAAAAATCCCGTGTAAAACAAGAACCGCGCTCGGCCCATGGCCGCGCGGTTAATTAGGCCGTGGTGCATGAAAATAGCAAGAAGAGGACAGCGATTTGTGAATGACAAAAGTTTAAAGTATGTGTCACAAGAATTTTGTTAAAATTTGTGCACTAAGCAGGATCAACCCCCCCCCCCCCCCCCCCCTTTGCTACCCTCTTGAACAAGATGAAACAAAAGGTTCTATTATTAGAAAGTGATTTTAATTTATATAAGTGATTCTAATTTATATAATAAATCTAATACTCAATGAAGTAAATTTCGTTCGAACTGATAAAATAGAATCGAATTTTTAGCTTCATTGATGGGTTATAGTACTTTCTTGAGGCAAACACCAATAGTTTCACCTTCACTGAACGAGCAAAGCCAATATTCAGGAAATAGATTAATGTTGTACTCACATCGGCCACAAACGTATGAAAATGAGGTCGAGTTGCTGTGTACTTAAACTGATTGTACAACTCTTGTTCCCATTCCAATGACTTTGTCTAAAACGTAATACAAACAAAGTATTAAACTTAAACCAAGTAGCTTCAGATCGTAACTGGGTAACTGATAAGATAAAACGCTGCAGTTTGTATAGCTTACCACAAGGCTGTAAATACGAAGGAAATAGGATTTTTTTCCATTGTCCTTCACAAAACAAATCACTCCAGTGACTTTCTTTCTCCATCTGTTTCGAGATTCAGGAGGCGCAATGTACAGTTGAGCTACCGATGTCACTAGAGTCTGTCAAAAAGCGATCAAATTTACGAAAGTAAGTTTCAACAGCGATACACGAACTTCAAGATTGACATAGAAACTTGCTCAAACGTAGCGAGATCTGCTCAACTTACTGTGCAACGGCGGCCCACCATACTGAAAATTTCCTCATTTTCAGATTGCTTAAGGCATGAAGATGGCTTGTTAAAACTGTCAGACTTCTGAACTGACATGATCTCGAAGATTTTCGTATTCCTCTAAAGCTTCTTCCTGCAGCGAACAACTTTCGTCCGAAAAACAGGCCTGGTTCCAGAATACCACTACACTCAGTTCCGGGATGACGTCATGCAATAGTGCGAAAACGAGGCTACAGAAATTTTGGCCAAGCTTGTCTGTTCTCTCATTGAGTGGGACGGTGAAAATGTTAGCTTGGTACTGATTAAACTACAGGTTCTGGCTAAACGGCGGAGTATTGTGACTATTACTGCCTACTTCATAGCCTGCGAGCAGGCTCTCTTTGGGGGCCGCGAGTTTGGTAGCAGCGCGAATAGCGAGCCGCTGAGTTGACTCGCGGCTTCGCCACTCGCACGTTGCCCCCAAAGAGGGCCTGCTTTGCTCGCCCACTCAACTCAGCCGCTCGCGCGCTGCTACCAAACTCGCGGGCCCCAAAGAGAGCCTGCTCGCAGGCTATCTGCTTTATCGCCTCTTGGGCCATTTTAGGGGTAACGTCGTTCCCGCGGGAAAAGATTAACCTTGTTTTCCCTTCTTCTAGGTTGTTTTAGAGGCTATCGGGATACGGGATATTAAGGTAAAAATTCTAGGGATACGGGATACTTGGAGAAAACACTAACGGGATACGGGATATTTAAACAAACGGAGATTTCGGGATATCGAAATTAATGGGATACAGGATACTCAAACTCCCCCCCCCCCCCCCCCCCCCACCTGTGTTGGCGTCTCGCGAGGTCTACTTTTTCACGTAGCATCAGCCTTGCTGTGTTGTTTGTTGTTTTGCTTTATTTATTCGGCTGATTAGATCTCTTGCAGATTCTACGTTAAAAAAAAAAATAAATAAATGTTGTTTAAAGTGGTCATGCATTTAGCTTCGAGATAGCTAGTTTGTAGGCATGCCACTGAAACATAGGAAACAAATAATTTTAAATAAACATAACATGGTTTAAAATCCCAACTGGCAGGAGGCAGACCAGTTGCCGAATTTATACCTATTTGAGTGGACTCATTAAATTCGACATTTGATTATGAATAGATTCATGAGCGAGCTTCATTACCAGGCCCCCTTTTCATTTCGAGTCTTTTCCCGCGCTTTCTGAAGCATCCAGAAACATGGGGGATAATGCAAGCTGTTTGTTTCTAGTCTAGTCCAGTTTTGGCCCTCTCTCTGTCAGGCAACACTACGGGAAAGAGGGCCCAGGGACAGTTGCCTGCGCATGCATGCTCGTGGTTTATCAGCTCCCTCCCCGGCCTACAAGCGTTTTCCTTTTTACCCGTTTTTAGGATGCGAACTTCTCTACATATACTTCAGTACTTCCGATTGTGAAATTTGAGACAATTTATCCAAACTATTTTTTTTATTTATTTTTATTATTTTCACAATAGCTTTTCCCGGCTTACATTATACCTGATTATACATTTGTAGCGATATAATCACGGTTAGTTTTCACATGTGTTGCATTCAGTTCAGTTTACGGGATGCACGTCTTGGGTTTGAAATCTAAATACAAACTTTCGCATTTCCTTTTGTCGCCAGCAGTAAATCAGTGGATTAAGAAGCGAGTTCAGCATGCCGAACGTGCGAATCCACGGTGTGTACACAAAGAATAAACTGGACTGCCTAAGTTGTACTTGTGTTCCCAAAACTAGCGCTACAAGCAAAATTGCAGCTGGTACCAGGCAAATCAAAACAGCACCGACTACATACACAGTTGTCTTGAGCGCTTTGCTGTCCTTGACGAACCTTTCCACTTCTTCTTGGGGTAGCTGTTGAGTTTTCATCTGCTTTCGGTGGCGAAGTGTTTCGCGAAACAAAATAACATAAGAACACGTAATGAAAAAAACACACGAAATGAGAATGAAAGCTAAGATAAAGTTAGAAATAATATGTCTTATGCTATTAACTGTTGTCAGTACGCCAATTATTTCGCAAGTGATAGTGAAGATCCAACACGCGATCACTGCGAACTTCATGTTTTTCTTGGTAACAACGTAAGGGTAGTGCATCGTAAATTTGATCGCTACAAGCCTCTCGCACGTAACCAACATCAGATGAAGCGACGAGCACGTAAACGCCGCGCGCAGAGACGAATTGTGAAAATCACGGACCACGTTCTCAGTTTCCTGGCTGACTGCAAGCAGCTGAATGGTTTTCCACACAATAAACGATGGCTGCACGAGCAGACCTGCTAATACCGCGTCAGTTACTGCTAAACAGGCCAGCAAGATGTTGGCGTTGCTCTGTAGTCTTGGCCTTCTTTTCACAGCCATTATCACCAGCACGTTGAGCAGAACTATCAAGGGACAAGAGATACCGTTAATAACGATAGTGCTAATAAAACTAACCATGACTGGAACATCGTGTCCTTCAGTGGCCATCTTTGCAACGATCTTCAGTGGTGCGTTGGTTGATTTCGAGTCGAAGTGAAATGTTAATGTCTCTGCGATGTTTTCTTGTCTATATAGTTGCGCTGATGCACCGCCAGTTTAATGTGCAAAATGTTTCCACTTAAATGTTTCACATGCATTAACAAACCGACAGGTTAAAAATATTTACGGCTTTTTTCCGAGTCAATTAGGAGTTAACAGTGACGTGATTTTCGAAAAGATTCTATTAACCTCATTCTTTTTGTTCCGCTGATAAATTCATGATCATTCGGCAAATCCTGCCTTTCGGGGAAGGTACGTAATTATTCCTATGCAACTTGAATAGGAGCCAGCGAAACAGCCTAAACCCTTAGAAATTAAAGCCATTTGTCAGATGCATTTTACAATTGACCAAATGTTAATCGCTAATATTTCCCATGTTTTAATTGTTCAAGTTATTAATAGCTCAGAAGATAAGTAGGTAATTTAATAGCAAGTGTATATTATACCGCATTGCAGTTAATACAAGCGCGCCGTAAAATTATACAATCGAACCCCTTTTAAGCGCCCATACTCGGGGCCCGGGGGGGGGGGGGGGGGACTCCCATATGAAATGGACGGGGATGCTCGTCGGAAATTTTGAATTTAACCCCTAAAAGAGACCAATCTGGGTGTGGCCGAACGTTATGCAGACCCCTAAAAGAGTAAATATAACGAATCAAAATTCTTTCTTTTTTGTTATTTCTTCGCGTGCAACCCTAAACGAGACCTTGACGGCTAAAAATAATGACATTTTGCCCAGAACATCCTAAGCGAGACCAAAATCCGAAATCTACACCCCTAAGCGAGACGACGAGCATCCCCGTCCATCTCATATGGGAGTCCCCCCCCCCCCGGGACTCGGGGAAATAGCAACTGGCCGCTTAATAGAGGTTGGTCGCTTAATAGGGGTTCGTTAGAAATTAGCATAAGGCCATTTAAGCAGGTTACGTTATTTCAATACAAAATAAAGTGAAATGGAATAACGGAACCATACGAAGACAACAATAAACCTGTGTTTGAATGATTTTATCAGCCGTCACTGTCCGAGTTAGATGAAAATAAATCCAAACATCGTATATTACATTCTTATTAGCCGCTAAACAGGGGTAAAAACAACAGAAGAACACTCATCGGGACAGCAGTGAGGGGGCCACTTAAAAAGGTGTTTTGTTTACAGTATTATACTGACAATAGTTTCGGGACTTTAGTAACTGGCCGCTTAATAGGAGATGGCCGCTTAATGGGGTGGCAGGGGTTCCACTGTATTTTCAATTCAGTGAATATCGTCCGCTTTCCACCTCTGCTGTCTTCGAAATATGATTTTACTCACTCGAAATTGTGTATTGATTAATTTTTTTTCTAATCTTCAAATCTCTTTCTCACAGGCATACGGCAAAACGAATGTCATTGATTTTTGGGCAACACAACAAGAAATCTGATTGGCTGATTGGTTACGCGCACGGGTCTTTTCAAAACTCGGCTCAGTTGACTACATAAGTAAAATAACGAAAGCATTAATTGATCCAAGTTATTTGTTTCCCCCCTCTTATAACTGATGTTTAATGAACCGCTTGATTTTTTAATGTAATGATAATTTTGAAAATAATGGATTAAAGCTATTTTTAAAACAAAGTCAAAATTCACATGAGTTTTCACATATATTCACATGTATGCTACGAAAATTGAACAAGCGAAGTACGTGGCGGGCGAAAGAGAAAATATCTTGTGCTTCTAGATATTTTGACACTTTTTTCATGAACTATTTTCCATGCCGTAATAAATTTAGAAATGCGGATTATAGTAAGAAGAAATCAGAAAAATATCAAATACTAAGGTGCTTTAAGGAATTATAAGCTTTAATTTCTTTTTATGTTCACATACCCACAAGAATGAAGGATGAAGCAATTCTTGCATTCAAGAATCGAAACGTTTTAGCGAAGTAAAACAAAATTGTTCTCGTGATAAGTTTTTAACAGTTTTCTGATCTCTCTCAGCTGCTCAGTGTTCAGTTTATGGCGGGTTCTACGAAAAGGAACTAGTAACAAAAATCTTCTCAGTTCTTTCTGGCGTAAAGTAAAACAGTAGTGATCGATTTCTGTTTACTGGCTCTTTTACCTGAAAATGGCTCTGCTAGACAGCATATATCTTTTTTCGAATTCTACAGTTCTTTACCTTTCTATTGATATACAACGTTGTCGGATTAGAGCTTCAAGCCTACGAGTCAAGACCGAATGGTGCCATGGGTATTTACTGGAATTTGCATATCAGTGTAGAGGAAATCTACAAGTTTGTATTTTTGCAAGTTGAGTATTTGTTTTTCTTTCCGTGAGACCTTTCTTTTATCTTTTCTTTCGGTGTTATGTGGTTCGGATTATTCTTTTTTAAATGTAAATGCGGCAAAAAAGGATCTTCTCTTCACATGTCTGAAGAGAAAGTGAACGCATAACGTCTCGTTTGCTGGCTATATCTCATTAGTATTCAGCACGCGTGGAACACTCTAACCTTCGCCCATACTACCTCTTGTCTTAAAGCTTTAAGCTTCAATCCGACAACATTTATTGAAATAGCTGTATAAGTTTGTGACGTGTTAATTTGTTGTAGTTTACATACGAACTTTTTTTCCGAAGGACACCCGCGAAGGATGCTCTACCATAACATTGTCAGTGACACAGAACATTAAGGTGGTAATAATCGCAGTTTGGGCATTTACTGTTATATTTGAACAGGAGCATATTACTCATATGCTCCTGGTACAATAGTATAAGGACAGTTAAAGCTTTTTCGGGAAAGGTCGTCGGAAAAAGGCACACAAGTGCATGCGACAAGACCGAAAGGTAGTATGGGTAGAAAGAGAGCTACTGCACGTGCTGAATACTAATGAGATATAACAAAATGACAAACGTGAATTTGCACTTTTCTTTCTCTTAATTCAGACAAGTAGAAACAAAGTACGTTTAGCAACGCTGAATTTTAGAAGAATTTTTCTAACTCAAAGCCATGCGACAGTAAAAGTAAAGTTACAGAGAGAGAAAAAGCAATTTTTTCACTTGCGAAAATACAAACTGGTTCATTTCCTTTAGGCCAATATGCAAAATTCCACTGAATACCCAGATCACTTTTCGGTCTTGTCGCGTGCACTTTGGTGCTTTTTTCCGCTGAAATTTCTCAGTGGTCATTAACCCATCGAAAAATATTGAAGTTCTCCACATGCATGGTTAATGTTAAAATATGAATAGGATTTACAAGATCGAATTTTGGAATGGTTTATCTTTTAACGAGTATGGCCGACTAACTAAAAAATACAAACCTACCCAGTCGGCTGACAGCAAGGCCTGCAATTCACTGACAGATCCTCTCCCTCCCCATCCCCCCCTGGGAGACTGGCTAGCCCGGCAGGCTTGCTGCAGAGCCTAGCCATCCCCGGGCACAGCTAAACTGTCACAGGGTGCCAGGCGGCTGAATTCAGCTGACAAAAAATGACCAAAAAGACAATAATACCAGCACATTCTTCTGAGACAAGGTCTCCCTTGAAAGACACCAAAACCTGACTTTCACCACCTCCCAGCAAGCCAGCAAATCAATGCCTGACCCTGGTCTCCCTAGGGCTGTTAGGTCAATGTCCCAACTACCTAGCACAGGCCCCGGTGACGGAGACCCCCCCCCCCCCCCCCCCCCCCACCCCTAATGCATGACTGCTGAAACGATTTATTTGTTAAACTACGTTCTATTTCTCTTTCACAAGGCAAAAAGAAAAAAAAACAAGATGAAGCGTGTGTTACTCATTCTGATGATTTTTCTGGTACTCGATTGTTGCTGGGCCAAGAAACCTGAAGGTAAGCGAACGAACATTGGGCGAAAGAATGAACAGAGAAAATGTATTTTCTATGGGAAGTAAGTATTTTTCCAGTTATTAGCGAGGTCCCATTTATTCAGCATCGATGACCTTTTTTGGCCATAAGCAGGCAAGTGGAACTTTTTTGGCATGGCTATGATTTTCATGCGAAGAGTTAACTTCCTTGCATAATTCCCCGGGGGGGTACTCCCCTAAATTTAGGATAGGGGTGTGCCGCGAACGTTCTCAAACCCTGACCCTATCTAAGGATAAAGAAAACGAAAATTAATACCCTTTCTAAGGCCAAAACCTGAAAATTGACACCCTATTCAAGGGGAGGAGAAGCATTGCGTGACGACTCAAATAACGGCTAACCGCGCACGGCAAAGCTCAAGTCTTTCAAAATCGCTTTGTTA
The DNA here is from genome assembly GCA_963693305.1 of Meandrina meandrites. Taxonomy (NCBI): domain Eukaryota; kingdom Metazoa; phylum Cnidaria; class Anthozoa; order Scleractinia; family Meandrinidae; genus Meandrina; species Meandrina meandrites. The sequence continues at coordinate 4,368,890 of OY855908.1, read as the reverse complement.
ATACTTAATGACGGTTCAGTTCAGTTTTAACAGACAATTTTTTTTTCGTTTAGTTGGGCGTTTATTTGAGCTGATAGAATTTAGCTACCCTATCTAAGGATCACACCGGGAACACAATGTGAAAAGGAACAAAAGTGATACCCTATTTAAGGACCGAGAACCTCAAAAAACATACCCTATCCCGCGGCACATACCTATATAGCCCATATATGGGAGTACCCCCCCCCCCCCCCCCCGGGCATAATTCTCGTTGCTCGGTTTCGATGTTTTTCAAACAAAGCCTGAAAAGGTGGGATATGTCACTTCAGGGAATTCAACAGAATGCCACAACCTCAAATTACTCTCTTACCAGACGTTCGTAAGCTTTAAGTCTACTTCTTTGGTAATGGGCCTTGAAAAATGTCTTTGCGAGTAGTAGCTTATGAACTTCTGCTCTTACTTAACACCGAACGTGCCACGTATTTGTTTCTTTTTTAGCCATGCCTGCATTAATCTTTCTGTTTAGTTCATTGATCAACATTCCTGTCTTAACAGATGCAGGTCGCTTCCTTTTGGAAAGGAATCATGCCAACAGACGGATTCCTTATTCAGAAAAGATGGTTGGGTTGCGAATTTGCCGAGAGTCGATATGAAGAAACAGCAAGAGTTGAGAGTTGGTGGGGTACCAGCATAAAGGAGGAATGCTGTATATGAAGAATGCGACACAGAGGAATATGAAGAAGACCTTGAAGGCCCGGGGGAGGCGGCCGGATTCTAGCACTGGGAGCGTACATACCTTACGCTACATCTTACCTTTAGCCAACTTACGTAATATTCGAACATAGGATAAGCTTGGAATGAAAATATCGATTATATCAATGAAAGCCTGGTATCAAAGTAACACGATGCTGATTATCAACTCATAAAGCCACAACGTCTGCCCAGTAAGAATTTTCAACTTATGCTCCGCACCCGAACAAAATTGCTTTGATAATGGCGCCGACAGTCGGCATTTCGCCGTTTTCAAACAGTTAGAACTTATTTTAGTAAAGTTCTAAAACATTTAGTAAACTAGGAGAATACTTCTTAAGTATCAAACTTTGAACACTGAAAATGAAAACCTTACGGTGAAAGCGGAGAGGGACACGCTATTTTTTGCTCGCGCTTCAATTTGTTTCCACTACCCATGGTGTTGCTGCGGAGGCCCGGTGCTTACGTACGTTTTCAATCTGCGCAACGCACTGAATGATCATTCTGCAGAACACGATGTAGCGGGTATCACTGCAAGGATATGAACTGCATTAGAAAACGCTGGAAACACATCAAATAGATCATCTTCTTGCATTGTCTCCATCATTTCTGAAACAGTCATGTAGCCCAATCCGCGCACACAACGAAAACTCGCGTACATTTTCTGCTCGGCTTCCAGAGCCTCGTAGTAGGTTTTGTAAAATAAGCAACGCGGGAGAGGATTTCTTTATCTGTCCATTCCCGCTTAACCTGAGCTCAAGCTCAACTTCTTTAAAAACTGGCGTTGCCCAAATTTGTCTTGCTGCCCCCAAAAATATGAGTTGCCCAAAATTCCCCCCCCCCCCCCCCCGGCCCCTACGCCTATGCATGTACTAAGATTCCGACCTACGAGCACAAGAATTCTATAAGGATTTTTTTTCCGTGTTTTCTGATAGCATTGTCGTTTCATATTTGTGTAGCAACTGCCATATGCTTCTTTCTCTGCATTACGTACCGGATTTCGCATCTCGGTGGCGTCGCGTTTCGTAAACGGTGGATTCTATTTCAGCCGTCATCGAATTATTTTATTTAAAAACTGCATGTCAGCACCCACAGTTGAAGCAGGAACCTCTGACATGCTAGCATCACTCTCTTACCACTACACCACCACGTTGATCCGCCAAAACCCCGGAAATATTATGATTAAGGTGACTTTCTTAGCTGTTACAGCTATAATAAATGACCCTATCCCTATCCCTAACCTAATGGTGAAGCTAACTTAGATTTAATAATCGCTTATCTAGACCTAATTTCAACTAATATTCAATGCACAGCTTCGACCCGAATGCAGGCCTCAACTAGAGCAGATATGGCATTGTCCATTCCGAAAAGCTTGGACCGTTTAACGGAAATGAGCCTCGGCAGGTTTGACGGACTTTAATGATCTTTCATGTATATATTAGCATGAAAATTCGTGCCAGGGTTTGTGATTCAAGCTCAAAGCGAGGCTTTACAGGGCGCAGAACATTCTGGTCCGCTGAAAGCAAGGCTCCACCACAACGCAGAGCATTGTGGTCCGTTCAAAGCGAGGATCCTTCACAGCGTAGTGCATTCTGGTTAAAAGCTGGCAATGAGCGGTGCATTCTAGCTAAAAGCTATCAACGACCACAAAATCAATCTCGATTTTGCAAACATTTATACTACATTCTGGTTATAACTGCTGTTCATTTCAATGTTATGCCCAACGATCATCAACGATCATCAACGATCGTCATCCTTAGATGAGAGAATTAGAATAACTCTAGGCTAAAACATTACGGATATTTATCGTCATCTTGCTTCTCGGTGGTATGTTGTGATGTTTACCTACAAAGTCCACGTGCCATGAGGAAAAAATAGCAAAGAATGTTGTTTGTTTTGCGCTATAAAAACTGGAATTTTATTTAAGTTTCTTACACACTCGATTCAACCATGGAAGACTTCGGAGAAAACATCTTTTTGAATGCAGCACTTGGGGAGGAAATACAACAGCCAACGACGTCGAGCAGTACCAATACAAGTAACTGCACCAGAACTTATTATATAATTCGCGCAGGCCAAATCAAAAAGCGAACAAAGGAAACCTTACACACCACGTCACACCTACAGCAAAATGGAAGACCAACTAATTCTTAAAGCGGTTGAATTTTGCGAACGGGACTGGAGGGCGGTGTTGGCCTTTCTAAAAATTAAAGAAACTGGGAAGTACTAAGATGGGGAGAGTTAACAAAAGAAACAATGCAGTTCTGAATGAAAAAAAAAGGTGCTGCAGAAGCGTTCGTGAAGTGCAGTTCATCATGTCTCAAAAGCTAGTCCTAAAGAAAGCGCCATAAAAGGGCATGAACAACTTATTTACTCATAACTAGTAGGTTAAATGATTTTCACGTCCAGAAATTCATTTCAGTTGAAATCGGCATATTCCGTTTCCTGGGATCTTCCGCTAAATCGAAAAATCCTAATGTGGAATTCCCTCGTCAGGTAATGGATTTTCCCATAAAATGCCTAAGAAACTTATACTCGTGGCAATTAAGTTACTCACGTTTGAAATTCAAATAATACCGCGATGTGATTATTGATCACGAGTGCGCATATTTCTTGACGCAAACAAGCCAAGCTAGGACTTAAAAAGTGACCTCCCGTCTGATTGCACGGTCCACTGTTCCTTGCTAGAATGTTTCAACATTTTGTTACGATAGTTCATTGAACTATTACGCTAGATTGCTTACAATATAGTATTTCTTTTAATTGTTAAAATATATGTGCAAAAAAATAAAAAAAATAGTAACCTTTAACAAAAGTAACCTATGCTTCGTATTTTTCTTGCTTTTGGAATTTCGAAAAACGAAAACAAAGACATTGATATACCTAATTTGCAAATTTCTGTACCTGTAATCAAGCTGAAACTTTACAAAAGAAGCGAATATAAAAACTACAAAATATAACAACTAAAAGAATTATAATATCTAAGATGAATTTGGGGTAGAAGTTTAATTTACAATACTTTGAGTATTAATAACAGCGGCAGCAATGTGTTACTCAGCATTTCAAACAAAAACGCAGAACATCACTGAACATCACTGAAGGGTAAGTGAAGGGTTTAAATTAATTCTTGTGCAAGCAATCGCTGTTGACATGGATAAGAGAGAGTTAACGCATATCCCTGAAGAAGAGCAGAAGATATACTATTTTTAATGCAGCCAATCACGTTACTCGAACCTAGATCGACAACCAATAGAAAAACCATATTTTCCTCAGATATCTCCTGTCCTCGTTGCGGTTCGGGCTGTTTGCATCTCTGCTAGAGAGAAAGGCAGGCAGGATATTTTTGAGGCTCAGTACGTTGTCAATATTTTTGGTATGAACTAAAATGGAAAATGTAACGACCCTATATTTATTTTCTGCAGGTTTTGCGGATCACTTGAGTAAAGACGACATCTGTGGTAAACATGGTAAAGGTATCACTAGAATGATTCATCCGATCTATTGTAGCCGGTTTTTTAAACACTAAATTTTCGGTGGCCTCTGTCCACCTTCATCAGAGTAAAAATTGTGTTCGTTAAAAGATTAGCACGCGCTAGGATGTTTGACTACGCCATCCAATCTTCAATTTCTCAACAGAGGAGTGTAAGCGCGCGGAAGGGGTTTTCTTTCGTTAACCGCGTTGGAATCCACCGTAGAATGCCACGACTCCAGGAAAAGTCTCTTGGTGTAACTTGAGATTCCTCGTTCAAGGATCGTGGCATTTCTTGGGTGGATGTCATGTTCGGTTGATTCCGCGTGTTGTTTAATTGCTGATTCTCCATTACATGCGCGGCTGGGATCGTGTTCGGCTCTGCGAGAGCTCCAGGGTTCACTTACATTGGAGAAAGTAAGCGCTCCTGGAGCTCTCGCGGAGCCGAACACGATCCCAGCCGCGCATGTAATGGAGAATCAGCAATTAAACAACACGCGGAATCAACCGAACATGACATCCACCCAAGAAATGCCACGATCCTTGAACGAGGAATCTCAAGTTACACCAAGAGACTTTTCCTGGAGTCGTGGCATTCTACGGTGGATTCCAACGCGGTTAACGAAAGAAAACCCCTTCCGCGCGCTTACACTCCTCTGTTGAGAAATTGAAGATTGGATGGCGTAGTCAAACATCCTAGCGCGTGCTAATCTTTTAACGAACACAATTTTTACTCTGATGAAGGTGGACAGAGGCCACCGAAAATTTAGTGTTTAAAAAACCTACAATAGATCGGATGAATCATTCTAGTGAAATTAAGTCTACCGATCGCCACAGACAAAGTGTATGGTAAAGGTACTTCACGAGTATTTTACGGTAGGTAAAAAGAATTGACAGATCTCAGTATCCGCGAATGCTGTAATAACCGCTTTCGCGGTAAAATGTTCTTGGCGAACTGGCATGGAAGGCTTGCAGTTTTAAAATGCTCGGTTCATGGTGGGGGCATTTCTAGTAGATTTAATGTTTATAAGCAAATCAGGTTTTTTTTAGTGACTGGCGTCTGCTCTTCTCATTCTATACTCGCACATAAAATAAGGTAAATTTTTGTTCTTTTAAGGTTTTTGAAAAGCATACGAAAAATTTTGGAAAACGAATTAAATGAGGACGTGAAATTTAAATAATCACGCACGCTGTGACTACAAAATGTGCATATTTTTAGCGCAAACAAGCGATGTGGGGGGTCTAACTGGAAGGTGTATGCTTACTCTGATTCCAATGTAAAGGCCACGAGTTGCAACTAACGCTTGCTAAGAATTTTTAAAACAACATTTCGGAACGATGACTCACTTAAGTATTACGCTTGATTACTTGCAATATAATTTCTTGAACAGAGAAAAAAACAAGCAATGTACAATAATATCTTTTTCTTGCTATAGAAATTTCGATAACGATTAACACAAGGAAATTCACATACCTAACAAGCAATTTACAAAAAAAAAAAGCGAAAAATATGTTAAGCTAAAAATATAAACATTCGAACTTTATTTAGGGTTAAGTTATCTCATTAAACAAAACCTAAAGACTCAATACCAGTAACAGTGAAATGATACTAAGTATTATTTCATTTATGACAAACTCGGTATGGAATATCACTAAATGAAGTTTAGAGTACTCAGTGATGCTAGGAAATGGAACAAAAAACCTTTCTCGGATATCGTGGCCGATTCTAAATTCTTGTGAAAGCCGTAGCCATTGACATGGATAAGAAAAAGTTTACGCATACCCTAAGGCTTACAGAAGCGCAGAAGTTACCATTTGTTAATGCAGCCAATCACCTTACTCAAAACGTGATCAACAGCAAATAGAAATACCGCATTTCAATGTTAAGCATATCCGATCCCACACCCTCAGTTCAGTTCAAGCTGTTTGTTTGCCAGAGAAAGTCAGGCGGATAACTTTGAGCCTAAGTAGGTTTTCAAATGTTTTGTGGACAGAAGAAAGAAAATTGATGTGACTGAAACGACCGCATGCATATTTTTTCTGCAGGTTTTGCGTATCACTTGAGTAAAGACGAAATCTGTAGTCAAGATACTTCGCGAATATCCAAGGTAGGTTGAAATTAGTATCTACAAATAGTGTAAGGACCGCGCTCATGGTCAAATGTTACAGGAGAGCTTGAAATTTTGAAATGCTCGGTTAATGGGGCAGTTCTAGCTGATTAAATGGTTATAAGCGAATTAGTTTTCTTTTTTATAGTAACTGGCGTTTGCTGTTCTCATCCTGTGCTCGCACAAAGAATAAAGTCAAACTTTTGTTCTTTTAAAGTTCTTGAGAAGCATACGAAAAATTGTGGCAAACAAATTAATGACGACGTTAAATTTAAATTATCACGCTAATTATGTGATTATTCACAACGAATGTGCATACGTTTTAGCGCAAACAAGTAATGTAGGAGGATATAACTGGAAGGTGACCTCGATCCGTATACTTACTCTTATTGCGGTGTAAAGGCCACGAGCTGCAACTAACGCTTGCTAAGAATTTTTAAAACAACATTTCGGTACGATCACTCGCTTAAATATTACGCTTGATTGCTTACAATAAAATTTCGAAATCGATGAAAAAACAAGCAATGTACAACTATCTTTCTCTTGCTATTAACATTTCGATAATGAAAACAAAAAAAAAAATCATATACCTAACGTGCAAACTTAATTCTGTAGCGGTTATCGAACTGAAATTTAACAAAAGAAGGGAAAAAATGTGTTAAGCTAAAAATTTAAATATTCGAATTTTATTTGGGGTTAAGTTTTTCCATTAAACACAACCTAAAGACTCAATACCAGTAACAGCGAAATGATACAAAGTATTAATTCATTTATGACAAACTCGGTATGGAATATCACTAAATGAAGTTTAGAGTACTCAGTGATGCAAGGAAATGGAACAAAAAAACCTTTCTCGGATATCGTGGCCGATTCTAAATTCTTGTGAAAGCCGTAGCCGTTGACATGGATAAGAAAAAGTTTACGCATACCCCAAGGCTTACAGAAGAGCAGAAGTTACCATTTGTTAATGCAGTCAATCACCTTACTCAAAACGTGATCGACAGCCAATAGAAATACCGCATTTCAATGTTAAGCATATCCGATCCCACACCCTCACTTCAGTTGAAGCTGTTTGTTTGCCAGAGAAAGTCAGGCGGATAACTTTGAGCCTAAGTAGGTTTTCAAATGTTTTGTGGACTGAAGAAAGAAAATTGATGTGACTGAAACGACCGCATGCATATTTTTTCTGCAGGTTTTGCGTATCACTTGGGTAAAGACGACATCTGCAGTAAAGGTACTTCGCGAATATCCAAGGTAGATAGAAATTAGTATCTACAAATAGTGTAAGGACCGCGCTCATGGTCAAATGTTCTTAGCAAGTTACAGGAGAGCTTGAAATTTTGAAATGCTCGGTTAATGGGGCAGTTCTAGCTGATTAAATGGTTATAAGCGAATTAGTTTTCTTTTTTATAGTAACTGGCGTTTGCTGTTCTCATCCTGTGCTCGCACAAAGAATAAAGTCAAACTTTTGTTCTTTTAAAGTTCTCAGTGAGAAGCATACGAAAAATTGTGGCAAACAAATTAATGACGACGTTAAATTTAAATTTTCACGCTATGTGATTATTCACAACGAATGTGCATACGTTTTAGCGCAAACAAGTAATGTAGGAGGATATAACTGGAAGGTGACCTCGATCCGTATACTTACTCTTATTGCGGTGTAAAGGCCACGAGCTGCAACTAACGCTTGCTAAGAATTTTTAAAACAACATTTCGGTACGATCACTTGCTTAAATATTACGCTTGATTGCTTACAATAAAATTTCTAAATCGATAAAAAAACAAGCAATGTACAATTATATCTTTCTCTTGCTATTAACATTTCGATAATGAAAACAAAAAAAAATTCATATACCTAACGTGCAAACTTAATTCTGTAGCGGTTATCAAACTGAAATTTAACAAAAGAAGGAAAAAAAAAAATGTTAAGCTAAAAATATAAATATTCGAATTTTATTTGGGGTCCAGTAACAGCGAAATGATACAAAGTATTTAAAATTCATTTATGACAAACTCGGTATGGAATATCACTAAATGAAGTTTAGAGTACTCAGTGATGCTAGGAAATGGAACAAAAAACCTTTCTCGGATATCGTGGCCGATTCTAAATTCTTGTGAAAGCCGTCGCCGTTGACATGGATAAGAAAAAGTTTACGCATACCCCAAGGCTTACAGAAGAGCAGAAGTTACCATTTGTTAATGCAGTCAATCACCTTGCTCAAAACGTGATCGACAGGCAATAGCAATACCGCATTTCAATGTTATTAAGCATATCCAATCCCACACCCTCACTTCAGTTCAAGCTGTTCAACTTTTCAAACTAGGCTTAATAATTTTTTTATACATGTACGGGAAGTAAAGATGTGGTTATAAAGTCGTTTTGAGCTTTTTATCAAGTGTAGTTTCTATAAAAAAGCTAGCGGCGACTGGGGTGGGCATGGACCCAGTAGTGTTCCGCCCTATTGCCCCCGTCAATCAAACACAATTATTATCAATATACGCGGGCAAATTGAAAACCGCCCTCTTGAAAACACGCGCTTTGCGGGCCGCAAATGACTCCTAGCGGGCCGTTAATGCATTAACGGCCCTGCAGGTGATTGGTTCTTGGTTCATCATCCGATGAATATTAACCAATCAGGTTACGTTTAATGATGCGGGAAAACCATTCAGGTGCGAACAGCTTACGTACAGCTTACGTACAGCAGCGTACAGCCAACCTCGTTCCCAGGGTCCTTTCTATATCTCCAGAGAGACCCTGGGAACGAGGTTGGCGTACAGCAAGTTTTGAAGTCAAAAAAAAGTTTCGAACAGTTTCTCGCTGAGCGAATAGTGTTCGAAAAGAAAAATCAAAGTCTATTTGTTATGAATGGGACAAAATGCAGCTACAAAATTCGGATTTAGAAGCAAAAGCACAAGGCGAAGATACAAAGAGAGCAACTTCTTGTTGTCTTACGAGAAACGAAACACAACAAAACATCGGTTCACTTCATTTTGTGTTTCTCGGGTTGAGCTAAATTAACTGAAGCATATTTGCGGGGATTTTACGCCGAGGCTCAACTGGAAAATGTAAGTTCGTAAATTGTCATTATCCATTTATTTTCAGAGACACGGCAGCTCTTTTTAACTACACCGACACAGTAGCTGGGCCTCAGTGTAGCATGGCACAAAATTTTCAACGCGAAGTACTTGTTTTATTGAACATGTAAAGCTCATTAAATTTGTTAGTTTATATCTGGATGTTGTATATTGATAATAATGATGATAAAATGACTTTTTGCGGGGATAATGTTTATTTGCTCCCTTGTAGTGTCATTTGCGGCCCTTGCGCGCAAATAAACAATATTCCCTCAAAAAGTCATTTTATTGTCCTATTCACGATTGATCAAAAGATTTATGCATGAACCAAATTTGGCATTTCTTAATTTAGGCACAAATTTAAGATGAAGGGTACTTTTGTCATTCTGGCTGTGATGTTTCTGGTGTTCAATTATTGCTGGGCCAAGAAAAAAGGTAAGCTAAGGAATTGTAAATTGTAGGGAAGGAAAGGAAGACATTTCATTTAGCGCAAGATAGCTCACGTCAGTCATGTCAATGTAAACAATTTTCTCCCTTGCAACACAAATGTTTAGCCAATTGTTAGTGTGTTCATTCGGTGTGATCATTGGCTATAATTTGGCAAACGAAATTTTATTGGCAATCCTGAATATCTTTAACTGAAGAGTTGGCACCCTCACATATGCGAATTGAGCAAACATTAAATTCAGTTCAGCTCAACCCCTCGGCAAAAGTCTTTCTCCTAGACAAAGGTGGAGTCTTTTTAAAGTAATTTCCAGTAGTCTCTTGACTAGAGGAAGCACGATTCGTTAAGTTTTGCTCAAATAGACCCTGAAAATGTGGGGAATACCAAATCGCCAAAATGTTTCGGAGAATCATGTCCCCGCCTTTTCCATTCTATCTCACTTCTCCACTCTGAACCTCAGACGTCCTCTCACATAAGCTTGGATCTACCACGTCTCTGTTTCTGTCTTTTGCTTGCGTTGGAGCCTAGCTACTAAATTAATTGTGCAATATGTGTGTCTTATGCAGATAAGTTGCTTTTGGAAGGGAATCATGCCAAAAACTTTCTAGGTCAGAAAAGGCATATATGGACGAGTCATTGCAACTACATGCAAAACCTGGCCGAGACAATGCGTGAACAAAGAGTAGGTCCTTTTGAGTTTACCTCCAGTACCGCCGACTTATATGAGGAATGCTGTTCTGAAGGATGCAGTACGGGAGAAATGGCAGAAAACGTTCATCCGATTGGTTACAGTGACCGTGCACAAGTACGTATACTAAAACAAAAATACTTATGCTATATTGTACCTTCAGCCATAAATGGTTATGGAGCGTAGCAAAGTTCTTTGTTGTATGTTTTTGTTCGCTATTTTAGGGCTTGACCCTGCACAAAACCTGACAAAATACAATAGGTGGTTACGTGTGTTCATGCAACTAAGCAATAGAAACATTGCGATTACATAATTAATGCATATATAGTGAATGAGCGCAAAACAAAAGATGTGCAGGGTCGTGGATCTTCCAACATAAATCTTGGCCTATTTGTTTGCCCCTTTGATGTTTGCCGGGCTTCATACTGGGCTCTGTAAATTTGTGCAAAATATTTCAACAAATATCTGAAGTTTGGGATAACGCACAGACCTAAAACTTGGAGAAATTACTTATTTACTTATTTTCTATAACATCCCATTTTGTTGACCTCAATCAAAGAACGGTTTTTCAATTTATATTTTTATTGCGTGACAGTGAAAACATATATTATGGTAATTACGAGAACATGAATATACTTTGGTCAATTACATTGCGTTAATCGACGTCTCGACATCTCCCTTAATAATCGTTAAAATAACTGGGGCCCTCCGCTTTTCGGCTTGCCTAAATCTAAATATTAGTGAAAGCAGAAACCCATAAGGGTTGAAACGTGTAACTCCCTTTGATTCGCATTGTACAAAGCGTTTGAACATTCGTTTCCATTAAGTACCATATTTGGAAAACCACGAGAAAAAAATCAACCAATCAAAATTGCAATATTTGGATTAAATTCACAGCGCGCGCTAGCTCGCGCTAAATGGCGTAATCTTGTTTTTAAACCTTTGGTTAAATAGAGTTAAATTTGGTTAAATTCCCCTGTTTCATCGTCATTTAATGGTCCGGAGAACTTCACTTGGATACTCTTGATGAATTTCTTTAGTTTCTGTGAGTAATTCACGACGTTTAGGTCGGAATTCAAGTGACTTACCGCAAAAGCGAAAATTTTCTTGCGTGTGTCCAGTGTGTGTCGTTACGTGTGTAAATCATTCGCGTACAATCTCCTTGTGTTTCCAAATATGGTACTTGGCAAACTGAATGTTCGAACGCTGTGAACGCGCGTTATACGTTTCAACTCCTTATGAGTTTCTGGTGAAAGCGTATCAAACTAACACGATATCTATACGAACTTATGACAGCTGAACTAATCTCCTGCATGCAAGAATTGCTAAATAGATGTTTTTACCGATTCGGCGGCCATTTTCAATTCTATTGTTTAATTTAATTGCCCCGTCAACTATAAAACTAAAAAATGAGCTGATTTCCACAAGGGACGTGTAGATTACAACAAGAAGATTAAAATATTAAAAAAACTATCTTTTCTTAAATAATTTAATATATATTACTAAATACTAGGATAGCGCAAGACGCTAATGTCTTAAACTGATTACTAATGCTAATTACTAAAGCTAGAGAAAGGGAAGATCTCGAAAGGTGCGCGCGAAGGTTTCTGTGTTGCGAAGTCCCGCTTGCAGTGACTTCCACAGTTTTGCTTCATTATAGGAAAAGCCGTCACATAATGTATTCGTATTTCACAACAATAGAAATCAAAATCGCCTCCATATCGTTAAAAAGGTCTATTTACATGTAATAGGCCTTATTCACTATAGCCGCCATGTTTGTTTTCACGTTGTAATGCAAATTAGTCACGTGATTTGTGAAAATCGCAAATCGATAAATTTCAGCTGATTTATCACTATGTCCAATGATTTTTTTTCATAGCCATGGTTTGGTTCAAGTATTGTAGTGTAAATATTCGAAATTTGCGCAATTTCGGCGCTTTTATAAAAAAGAAAACGGCTTGCGTAGTTTGCAAGTCAAGTTTTCGAGTAACTATTTCAAACTAACGTTAATGAGGAAATGATTATTCCATAACTTGGCTCTCAATTGTGATTTTAGTGCAAATACTTCAATATTTAGACGAGCCGATTTTCCGAGAAACGGCTTCATTTCAATGTTTGCCCCCTGGCAGACAACGTGGCTATTTTGCATTACAATATGAAAACCATCATGGCGGCTATTCTCACTGCATACATTATTAGCCCATCGCGCGGGAAAGGCGTAAGTTCTTCAAATTCCAGCGTTCTGCACCTGCGCGCTAGTAGCATGACGCATTGCGGCCATCGCTTCAAATATCACAATTTCTTCTCCTCGTGGTCAGATCAACGGAGTTCGGTGAAGTCACGTTAAAAGTTTCGCCCCTCCCACCTCCCCAGGTGGCGGTCGATTCTGTTTCCTACATTTGACACGCCTTTTGCCCTGGCAGTCGCGGGTATCCTCCCATAACTTAACTTAGCTTCCCGCGTCAGGGCTATTGTATACAGTGGGAATGACTTACAATATGCTTGAACGCGGTGCTTCTCGTCATCAATGAACATTTGGTCGTCACCTATCCTTTCTGACTTGCATGCTTTCACAATCGGTAGATTTGTACAGACGATATGGTGTTACTGCATGAAGAATCGCATAGCTCAAAGAATTCTCGCGCTCTGATTGGCTAGAGATGCGAGGGTATTCAGCGCGGTATTGCGACTTGAATTCCAGCTAACCGGCTAGCACCGACCAAATTTGGAAGACGTTTCAATTTGTGGACGATTGACGTAATGAAAATTGGACGATTGACGTCACGCAACAACGACTTTTATGCCAAAAGGCAAGAAAGCGCTCAAATCGCCGCAAGGCAAGGTCTGAACATTGCGACGAAAACCTTTCCAAATTATTAGTGATAGCAAAAACTTAAAAAAAGCTTCGAAGGGAAGTCACTTGATTTTTAAAGCTTATCTTCAGGAGAGAAACATTCCAATCCAGCAAAAGCGGAGGAATTAGCCACTGTTTTGTGAAAGTTCTACGTCGAAGTGAGAACCCATTTAAATGTCTTTTTTGCTTTTAGAGCTCTAGAAATATTTTGAATGAATGATAAAACTATTATTGAATTCGGCTTTCGTATGATATGAAGAATTATGCAGATCTTGAAGGCTTCATCGGATAACACCCTCCTCGATCTGCATAATTCTTCATATCATACGAAAGCCGAATTTAATAATTGCTAAATATATACATCTGATCCTCATTATTGCAGGCCGAAAGCGATAGGGAGATGTACATAGCTAGGTGCTGTAAGTAGGTGCTACTGATTCTGGGCTCAGAAGGTGAGTGCTGTTGGCCGGCTTGTACCTTACACGTTGGCCAGAACCTAGATCGGTTAGATGGGTATCGTGCTCGAATTTCATTTACCTGTTTACTAGACAAGAATTCCAAAGCTAAATTGAATTCTTTACCTTGTGCCATCGATACACAGATGGATAAGCGGAATCGAAAAATGGAGTCAGATCAGTTAAAGATCCTTGGATATTTCTCCGCACTTAAAACCTTGTGGATGACGGACATCAGCCGGTTTAAGCTCTCAGAGTACAATTCAGTTTTTATCTTCTTCTTTCCGGTTTTCCTTTCCTTTTTGCACCTTTCATTTCATTGATCGAGAGATCATATATGTCACTTACAGGGTCACTGCTTACAAATAATCATCTGCAATTTAACAATACATTGACCGTGTTTTCCTGCATGATATTTTGCTCAGTATTTCTAAGGCAGGCTGCACTTTCCACTTGGTCTTAAGGAGGCTCACAACGGTTTCCAGCAATTTCAAGCTCTTAAACTTTGATGGACCAGTACTACAAATCTTTATCAGTTGCTGCTATAATAATGCTATCGAAAAATGCCCAATCATCGCTGAATAAGTTGTGGTCATTTTCTTGACGTCATTGGTTACTATAGCAACAGTTTTACCCGTTAAAAACACCCTTAATTTTCCCTTTAAGTGCTTATAACTCAAAAACGAGTCCGGTGACCCCCATTTTTTATTATTGAATAATGATTGGCATGTTAAGATGCAACTTTTTGCAAAGTTAAAAAAATTTCTCCGGAGCATTTTCAGAGCCACCTTAAATTTTCGAAAATTTAAGGTGGCTCTGAAACCGCTCCGGAGAAATTTTTTTAACTTTGCAAAAAGTTGCATCTTAACATGCCAATCATTATTCAATAATAAAAAATGGGGGTCACCGGACTCGTTTTTGAGTTATAAGCACTTAAAGGGAAAATTAAGGGTGTTTTTAACGGGTAAAACTGTTGCTATAGTAACCAATGACGTCATGAAAATGACCACAACTTATTCAGCGATGATTGGGCATTTTTTCGATAGCATTATTATAGCAGCAACTGATAAAGATTTGTAGTACTGACCCATCAAAGTTTAAGAGCTGGAAAGTGCTCGAAACCGTTTCGAGCCTCCTTAAGCTGCTCAGTCTGGTGAAATAATTTACAAATTTAAGCTAGGTGGCACAGTCCAAATAAGCCGCGTTCCTTGAAACGAATAGTGATGGCAGGCACCTTTTTCTTGCAGGAAAACTTCACAGAAGACGACAGAAGAAGAAAGAAAGCAACAGATCTAGTTGTTTTAGTTTCATGTTTCTGTTACACATTAACGTTGGAATAAACATGTATTCAAAGTGGGAATGAACGTTGTTTTGAATGTATGAGAGCACAGATTTAAAGTGACTATGAAATCAATCAATCAATCAATCAATTAATTATTAACGTAACGACGTGGGATGAGGTTGCCCTCCATATCCAATCCAGAGGCTCATGAGTAGGGTAGATAGGCCGGTATCAAGACAATTCAGTTTTTCCAAAATAATTTTTTTTTTATTTTCCAAAATTATTTTGGAAAAAATTATTTTTTATTTTTGGAAAACTGGCTTAAAGATTTTAATCATTCAATATAATCAATGGAGAATCTTAAAGTCAAAGAGTTGAAGGACCTTGCCAAAGAGCGCGGCATCAAAGGTTATTATAGAATGCGTAAAGCGGAGCTGATTGAGGCGTTGACTCCGGTGGGTGATCATACACAGCCTGATATAGTTTACGATCTGATAAACATAAATTCACCTCCTACTACGTCAGCAACCGATCATATTAAAAAGACAAATTTAAAATGCTCTCACGGTAAACAGAAGCGAAAGTGCAAAGACTGCGGTGGAAAAGACATATGCCATCACGGTAGAAATAAATATTATTGTAAAGAGTGTGGTGGATCACAGATCTGCACTCACGGAAGATTTAAAAAATACTGTAAAGAGTGTGTAGGATCACAGATCTGTTCACATAATAGAGTAAAATACACTTGTAAAGAGTGCGGTGGAAAAGGCATCTGCACTCACGGAAAACTAAAAAGTCGTTGTAAAGAGTGCGGTGGAAAAGACATCTGTCCTCACGGTAGACAGAAATATCATTGTAAAGAGTGCGGTGGAAAAGGAATCTGCACTCACGGAAGATTTAAAAAATACTGTAAAGAGTGCGGAGGAAAAGGAATCTGTCCTCACGGTAGACAGAAATATCATTGTAAAGAGTGCAAGTGAACCCCTACTTTATTTTTCATAACCAGACTCAAGTTATGAAAAATTCTCATCTCATTTATCGAAACATAAACCAAGCTAATCCACCGACGACAATCGTAATCACCGCAAGATTAATCTCATGTTTAGTTGAGTCGGACTTAGCAGGCGGTGGTTTAAGAGGCTCTTTCTCCTCAACAACAGGTTTACTCTTATTAACCTTCTTCACAACCGAAGTGTGAGGTAATAAAACCTTACTCTTTCCGAGGTTATGTTTTATACCGACCGGCACGCTCTTAGAATTAACATCTGTATTCACTCCCAATTTCATGCTCGGTTCAACACGTTTCAGTCTATTGTTATAACCTATTGTGCTCTCTGTATTGATCACCATTCTCGAAGGCATCAACCACGTACCGGGAGAGACGGCAAGATCGAGCTTAACTTTCGCCTCCTGTACAGCGAGTTGAAATCTCTGTACACTCTTACTTATGTCAGGCTGTTTAATCGCATCCTCAAATAACACGAGAAACTCTCGACGAGCCTCCTGAGCACTTCCCGTGTTTCCGAGAATTCCGCTTCTTACGTTTACCTGCGCACCCAATACACAGTAAACAAGCGCTTCGATAGATTGATTAAGTCTCGCCTGACCGGCGTTAGTCAATCCGTTAGATACACGAGTGAGAAAGTATTCGTACTGATTCCAAGACCCTTCATTAATTATATACTGTAAAAGATTACCTTTTGTTCCCTCTCCTCCCTCATCACTGAATTTAAAATGCCCAGGGTAATCTGCATAGGTACTCTGAGGACCGTGACCCGTTACCCAAATGTAAACCTTTCCCAACCCGTGATTAGTACCGTAATTAAAGCGAAAGTCAGCATTGGTCGGTGCATTAAACTCTTTACGAATCCTCTCATAAGAAGGAATGTCGTATCTGTTGTCTTTTTCATTAAAGGTTGGATCACCTGGTAGAGCAACTGAACTCTGTATTCCTCCCATCTGAAATAAGATTCGTCTGATTGTGAAGTAGACGTGAAACCAGAGAACGGCTCGTATCTGCGGTGGAAGTTTGAGTTCATGGTCAGTCAAGTCGATTCCTCCCATCTTCTCCTCTAATAATAGACGAAGGCTTACCCCACAACCGGTAGTTGCACACCAAACAGCAAAGTTAAGCTGCTGCGTCCAATACTTCATATTCGGTCCGTTCAACCACTCATGTGTCTCTTTCGATGAGGTGTGTTTAATTACCGTATTTGTAAAGATGTCTCTGACGGGTACAGAGAAAGAGTCTGTGGGTGTTGGATATATATTAAGTCTCTTCAACTGCTCTCTCAATCTGATGCTCTTAAGAGGAGGGTTATCATCAAAATCGATCGCAGGAATGGGTAATGAGGGTTTTGGATTAAGTGTCAACTCTTGCGGAAAATCTAAGGGAAGACCTAACGCTTTTTTCAACTCGTCAGAGAAGTACATACTGTACTGTAATCTTTTCTTAAAGAACATATCAAACTCTGAACCATCCCTTCCGACAAATTTTACATGCTCTTCTTTATTCTCTCTATCGTATTTTTCAAATACTCGTCGGAATTTAGACAGGTCGGCATGGGGATATCGATCGAGAAATCTGTTCCACAGAGATTTAGGTTTATCGTCATCTTTCTTATCGTCATCTTTCTGATTGCTCATTTTACTTATCAATCACATGTTTTTAAATAAAGTAAGGATTATACGGAGGATCTCTAAATGTCTCATCTAGAGACTCATCTATAGACAGGACTATCATGCAGTTACAACTTACTCTGACCGGGCGAGTTTTTTTAACATCTCTGCACGAATATTTTCCTCCATCTTTTTTAAATCCACCTGCGGAATCGGGGTAGGAGGAGGCTGTTTCTCATTCTTTTCTCTTATCGATCTCTTCATCTCATAATACTTTTCACACTCTTTCTTTACCAAAAGAAACTCTTCATGGCTTATCTTATTATCGGTTAACGCTTTAGAAACGACGTCTTTCACTGTGTTTATCTTCGCTTGGCAGACAGAGACGGTCTTCTCATGCTTACTAACCTTCTTGGAGATGATCTTTGCAAGACTCGCTGTCGCTACGCTCGTTAAGGCACAGACAGCACCTACAGCTCCCAAACCGACCGATACCGGAATACCGATTCCTGTAAGTCCCGTTCCCAATCCTCCACCGCAGAGAGCGACAGACAGAGTTCCGCTGCCTGTAGACAGATTGAAAAGATAACTCCTTGCCCTCTTATACTTTTTGTACACTTTTTCACAATCATGAAGATCTTTCTCGAGAAGGGATAACCAATCTGAACACTGTTTTAATCTGAAGCTCTCTCCGGTGCCTTCGGTTGGCAACTGAGGGTATATCTCATTGTAATTATCCATTTACTTTCTATTACTCTTATTTTTAACCTGTTCAACGAAGTAGACAACAACAGCGACTATCAACAACCACGCATTCTTTGCAAGAAAACCGATCGCCTCACCCGCTGTTTTAAATATAAAACTCGCTATCGCACCGATCATTCCGGGAAGTATCTCTCCCAACTTCTTTCCTATAGCTTTAAAACCCTTACCGACTCCTTTACCCAATCTCGACAGACCGCTCTTAAGATTAGATATGATCACACCGATCACTGCGCCGACGGCGGAGAGAACAGCGAACGCTGTGAAACCGTACTTTTTAAAGATCGCTTTGACTCTGTCTCTAAGTGACATTCTCTCCTCTATCGCTTCAACATTTCTATCTATATTCTCTATCGCTTCGTTCTGCTGTTCGATGTCGCGAATGATGTTCTCTCTCTGACTGGGCCCGGCATCTTTAAGAGAGGATTCAAGCTCATTAATTTTCTCTGTTCTCCTCGATCTCTCTCTATATTCAGTCTCAATCACCTCCTCATTGGTAGGCCCGAGACTGTCTTTTATGGTCTTCGGTAATTTATCGTTAGGTTCACCGTCTGTTTTGAACAGTTGGTATACCTTACCACCCTGTCTTTTAAGTCTGACTACCACTCGATCAAACTTGTCAAGTGCGGCTGTGAAAGAGGATTTAACAGGATTAACCTTAGGATACTTTCTCTTAACTCTTTCCCAAGCTTCATCTCTGTTCTCTTCTCTCTGTATAAGAGAAGTGTTATCATCATCAATGAAAGAGGTCTCTTCATAATTAGGATTATCGAAACCTCCTCTATCTCTTCTCGATGTGGATGTCATCGGTATCATCTCTCCCTCATCATCGTCATCACCGGGATCGTCCGGTTCAAAAGGATTATCTCTGTCAGTCTCTGTCGGGTCAACTTCCATGATTCTTTACAAGATAAGTAAAGAATCTTTAAACTTATTATTTGCTTGATAATCTTTTTTTAATTATATATACTTACCAGTCAGAATAATCTACTCGCGACATAACCCAAAACCAACATCCCTCCACCGACGTAGACCATCTCACCCACTCTCTGATCATCACTCGGTCGGTAGTAATCAGAGAGTTGAGGTTCTTGAAGAGAGTAATCAGGATGTGTCTGAGAGTAGAGTTTAAAAGCCTCATCAGTGTTCGAGAGATTTAAATTAGCCTGATGCTCTTCTCTCTCTTGCTGATTATACCAATCTAACAGTCTCTGTCTCTTCTCTTGGTAAGCTGCGTAATCTCTTTGGTACTTTTCCAAGGCTTTATCGTGTCGAATTCTCTCCGTGTCCGTATTCGATCCGCTAAGATACTTTGCCAAATAAGATCCTCCGACAAAGGCTGTAGCGTTTAAAACTGCTCCTCCTATCATTAACGCAATGGTCGCCATATGAATATTATTGGTGAAACCTTTAATATCAATGAATAACCTTTAAGAGGGAAGAATTTTCTGTTTCTCCAAATAATCTTTCAAGTACATACTTCCTGACAATACAGCGACCCATTTACCGTAGTTGACAATGCTTGATGAGGGATCGTTTATGAACGATTCTTTCATAGCCTTCTTCGCAATGTATCCGACTCCCGCCGAGAGGCCGATCAGAACGGATGCATCCGTGACGGTCTTCACAAGTTTATTCTCTGACATTTTTACTCTTTGAAGATTATCTTTAAATAAATCTCACAAGAATGTGTCGTAATCATTCCCCTTCTTTTTCTCCTCTTCGACCTTCTCTACTCCCGTTCTCTTCTTACGATCATTCGGTGATTATACTCTCCGCAATCACACATTCCCCCTCCCTCGGGTATCGTAACTCCACAGGAGCAGTGTTCTTTTGGTGAACGAAACGTAAGATAGATAGCGAAGGCAATGATGGTCATTATTAAAACCTTACCCCACATTTTACAGAGGGTAGTAAATCTTTAATCGATCTTATTTATAAGAATCATACCGAACTTTTTATACCCCTCTCCCAAACCGTCAAATATGGTTCTGGCATCTGAGGTCTGTATAGACAGTTTTGTGTCTTTGTAAATATCTAAAACGGAGATGAAATTATACGTTTTCCAACCCTTGCCTGTGTTGGGTACCGTGATGTTAATATTATCGCTCAGACTCAGAAAGGGTGCGGGATTCAGTATGAACTGAACAGTTCCGTTATCGTCTTCCTCATCGAGGGTCTTCAATCCGTCTATCAGAGATATCGAGTAGACTCCCGGATTCTTGATCAGTATTTTCTCATAGTCCTCCTCATTCACGATGAAATCGGAGGGATCACTCTGTCTAACGTACTTTGTATGATCACTCGTTCCGTTTGCAAAGAATCTGATGAAGCTATCATTGTCGTGTTTAAGATAACCTTTATAAAAGATTTTTTTTCTCATCTGCAACTTAATGCTATCGTCGACGTATTTTTTTGTTGCCGCTCCTTTATCGACAGTAGGGTCTTGATAGAGTATTAAATTCTTCTGCATCGAAACGTTTCCTTGGTCAAACACTCTCCAAGAGTTCCAAACAGATGTGGGAACGTTGTTAAAGAATCCTTTACTTCCGTAAAACACGATGTAGACGGGTAATTTTTGGGGATAAGCGACCCCCGATCTGTACTTTATCACTATATCAAAGATTAATTTATCAGGATTCCAACCGAAAATCCTTTGGGTTCTTACCAAAGTTCTCACGTGGTTCTCAAAAACGTTCGATTGCTGTGCATATATGACCTCAAAAGAGTTTAAAGAGGCTTTCAGCGTGGCTGACTCTATTAAATTGGTTACACTATCATCCCAGAACATTTCACACACAACAGTGTATCTCGGTTGTTCGGTTGCATAACTGAGGTTAACAGCGAAGCTGCTTTTGAAAAAATCTTTTTTAAATTTGAGATTGAAATGAGCCGTCCTTTTGTTGAAGGGGTGAAAATCTTTACTTGTGATCACTCCCATTCCTTTAATGTTTAGTTCATCAATGAATTCGTCACCTGAATCTCCCTCTAAAACGTATTTGAAATCGTTTTCCATCTCTCTGTCGACGGTGTAATCAAGTCTCCCAGAGACGTAATCTTGCCACCGTGCCTGTAGAATGGCGTTACGTTCGTTGATAGTTTTGTTAACGTAATTAACGTTCGCAGCGAATGTTGCATCCGATGAGGATGCCTCTTTAAGATTCTTTATCTCGTTTCCGCTCATGTCGAGATCGCCTGTCATCTTATCTCCCGTTTTACTCACGAGGCTGTTGAGAGTAGTTTTTACCTTCCCGTCCGCGTAACTCTTATTGACTGCGTCTTTGTCACCGACGGGATTGGCGAGGTTTACGATTCTCTTTGATTTAAGATCAAGATTCTTTTTATTGTCTTTTTTTAAGTTAAGGTTATCATCCTTCTTCGAGTTAAGGGAATCGATCCTCTTAAGTATCTCTTCTCTCTGCATATAATCTTTCAAGTAAATACTTCCGGAGAGGATTATAACCCATTTAAGGTAGTCTGTAATGCTTGTTGAGGGGTCGTTCATATTGACAAAGTAACCGAACCCTGAGGAGATACCTATAAGAACGGAGGCGTCATATATAGTCTTGAAGATCTTCTCTTTCGACATTTATCTTAAGAGAGAAGATCTTTAAATCATGAAGTTCATAGCATCCCCATCTTCGGTACGGGAATCTTTGATTGTTGTGGTCTTTCTATCGCAGGGGGAGGATCAACCTTTGTGTCTTTTCTGTAACTCATAAACATATTGATCGCGGTCAAACCTATACCGACAAGAGAGATCGCGGTTGTGAAAGAGATCTCAGGAATCCATCCCTCTGCTGTGAAAGTCTTACTATTCTGTGACTCTCCTGTCTCTCTCTCCTCAGGTTCAGTCGCCTTCTCAGCATCGCGTTTCATCTTCTCTTTCAACGCCTCTTTCGCCCGTTTATTATACTCGGCGAGTTTCTTTCCTGCGGCGACCTTCTTGGGATCTTTCTCTTTTGTTTTGACATTACTCTCAACTGGGGTCTTAGTGATCTGTTCAACATCTTCTGACATGTTTTAGTAATGTTAGAAGATGTCTTTAAACCTGTTTAGAGTCAAGTTTACACAATGCTGTTTATTTACAACGGTGAATAGAAATAATCATCCTCATCAACGATTTCGTGTCTCTGAACCTGATCCTTACTCATCTTTATGGTGACTCCCCTTCCTTTGTCGAAAGCGCTTGCGATTCTTTTAAACTGTTGCATAGTGAAAGCGATGAGATCATCACCTCTCCCGAGATCCTCGTGTCGAAATCTTATGGTTACGGCTTCGCTGTTATCAATGGCTGAATAGAATCTCTCTCTCTGTTCTTCAGAAATGTTCACTCTGTAATCAACGTAACGCACAATGCTGGGAGCGTTAGCGAGTACCTTCTCTTTCTCAGAGTTTTTAACTTTGCGAACTACGTAACATGCGTTAACATTAGACATTTTAATAAGTCATTATAATTCTTTAAATCATTTTTCTACATACTGATTAACCTTTATTAGTTAAGCTTAACACCCTCTATTACCAATCTTCCGATAATGAAAGGCTTTAGTTCCCAATAAGGAATGTAGTGAGGTATTCTTATTAAGAGAACCCCTTCATCTCTGCACATCTCATCCTTCAAAGAGTCTTTCATAACTTGGTACTCGAAATCTTCCGCACATGAGTGAAATAGGGGAGTGAACCTTGAGTGCTGCGCACCGTCATACTCGAATGCCAAACCTTTACCTTTAGGAGTTAACACGTCAGGGTTATAACCGTCCAACTCGAGGTTCTGGTAAGTCCAAAGATTCTTCAACCAATCGGGTCTAACCTTTTTAAACTCTTTTTTGAATAACTCTTGAAATATCTTTCTACACTTCTCTTCATATACTCCGAATGACATCTTTAGTTGTTGTATAGTTATTGTTTAAATCAACCTAGTCAGTTGATTTAAACAATATTAACAGTCTTATTCAATTACTCTTAAGAGTCATTAGAAACCTCCTCATTCTCCTTAGAATTCTCCTCACTCGGTCTTAACTTTACGTGCTTAGCGACCTTAAAGAGTCCGCTAGCTAACGCTACCAATCTTCCTCCCTTCAGTACCAAGAGACCTGCGAAGTTCGACAGTTCACGTTTAACAAGATCATCGTTCTTCAAGTCTTCATTCAGTGACTCCACATCATCCACGGGAATAACATAGGAGATAAGAACGGATGCCGCAGAGATGGCTGACTCCACCAATCCGTTCGATACTCTCTTTCCCATTACGGTCTTGTATCGATTGAAGTACTTCTCTACCTGTTTTGGTGTTAGTCTCTTAATATCTCCCAGACTCATCGCTTTACCTAGATACTCCTCTGTCGATCCGAGAGATGCGAGTATCGCGAGTGATTCTCTATGATTCTCCAGATCATCATTATCAGGCTGCTCTTCTATTTTCTCAGGCTGTATCTCTTCAATATAATCTTCAACGTTCGCCATACCGAAGGTTAATATGATTTATGATACCTTTAAATTCTTAATCTAACACTTCTTTTAAATCGGTTCTTACGAAATTCTATGAAGGTATCTCAAGATAACACTCAAAAGGATATCTGAGGCAGAGACAGAGTCGAGCGTATCTCTCTGTTTTTAACACTCTGTTAAATAGTCTCTTCGTCTCCGTGTCTAAATCTCCCCCGTAATCTTCGAACAGGGTCTTCATACCGACCTGAGAGGGATTGTGAAAAGTTACCACGCAGGCGACGTTCTCTCGAAAGGGTTTCGCGATCGAGGTCAACTGCTGTGTCAACACCCATACACTCAATCCATCGTGTCTCCCGGAGAAAGCGAGGTCGATGAATTTATTCGAGCGTTGCTTAAGGTCTTTGGAGACGGCGCAGTCATCGAGAATTAACAGGGTGTTTGTTCCGGAGAAGATAAGTGATACGTCTGTAAGAAGGGAATCGATCTCTTCAGAATTTGATGCATCCGGAGAGAGGACATAGAAGCGTTTGTCATTCTGGGCAAAACCATGATAGGTCCTGTTCTTGGCGTAGGTCGGGCAGATAAGAACAATGTACTCAAAGACCTTTCGAAAGGGACCTCGAAGTTGTTCTATTAGGTACTTTGTTTTTCCGCAGTTTGTCGGTCCTGTGATTATCATGTGAAAGGGAATTTTGTCTCGTAACTCTTTCATTTATCATTATCTTTTCAGTCTTTTATACAAATATATTTTTAGTTTAGTAAAAATATATTTTTACAATGAACAAAGTTCATTATCACTATCTGTAAATGCGAGGGCCCTCAGTATACGATTGACTTTAAATCTTTGCTCATGATCTCCATCACCGCGTCAGCTACCAAGAACATATGACAGGTGATGTTTCCCGATCCTCCGGTCTTTCTCTTTATCTCTAATTTCACACCGTCTTTTGTGTTGCGCAGACCTCCTCCATGAATACTGTTATCAAAAAAGGTTCTCAAATCAATCCAAAGACCGAACTTATCACCTGCGTAAAAATCCTTCTCTTTTACTGATCCCGATCCTCCCATTCGTCTCTTAATCGATTCCCAGAAGTCAGAATGAATCATTCCCTTTGAGTAGAGTTGATTCGGCATACCGTTGATATTGATGCTTACCGATCTGATGTCGGGATTGACAAACTTCTCAGAGTCTCGTTTAGTGTCATAACTCTCTTCAAAAAGTAAGAGTATACCCGTCATCGACCTCCTCGATGTATCGACTTTCTCGTTAATTATACTGTCATTCGGTTTTGAGATTTCAAAATTTTTGAGATGATGAACGTTCTCATAGTAAAATCCTTTACCCGTTTGATAAGTTGCCATCGCCTCAAGAGCTAGGTCTTCACTTTTGATGCAGTGGTACTCTAACTCAATGTTTTCAAGTTTATAATTCGGAGGTGTCTTCTTCTCTTCCGCTTTATCATGATTTACAATGTCATTCACTTTCGGCAGAGTGATCTCAAAGGTCAGATCATGAGTAAGCGCCCTCGGATACAGTGACCCGTTATCACAGATAACAGGATGGTCGAGAGGAATTTCATACCTTTTGCCATGAACTTTGGAGAGGGCAACCTCCTTTGCGTCAGATTCAACCTTATCCCCAGCTTCAGTTCTGAGTTTTCTCATATTCACTGATGAGATTCCCTGTCTTAGTCTATCCTCTCTGTCCTCAGTCTCAAGAAAGAGGTCATGGTAGGTTTGAAAGAGATCATATCTCTCTGTATCCTGTAGTGTCTCACCTCCGAAAAGAACCTTGAGTTTTTTAACAAGGTTTCGGCCGATATTATTTACGACGGTGTTGTTGGCATGACCGCTGACTAACAGATCGAATATTAGTTTAATACTTCCCGGAACAATCACCACATCATCTGCCAATTTAGGTATGACCACTCGGATGACCTCTCCGGGATTATGAGATGAACGATCGAATGTTATTCTGTTGAGAGATGACTCTGCCTTAAGACCGAGCGGTTCTCTCGGTACTCGGTTCGGTTTTATCTTCTCAGGTATAGAGTACGTCGACATTTTAAAAGAGAGAGATGTTATTTTTAAATGAGTAATGTTAAAAATAACGTTATGAGAAAAATATACTACAGTCCGGAGGGTTATTGGAAAGGGTACTCCGCAGTATCGAAGTTGGCTTCCGCAGCTAAGGTTGTTGAAAAAGAGGCGAGAGATTGGTTAGAGAGACAGGCACTTTGGCAGATCTATCTTCCTCCACCGAAGTATTTACCGAGACCTCATTGGAGTGTTAGTAGACCGAATGAGATTCACCAAGCGGATCTTCTCTTTCTTCCTCATGATAAGGTGGGAAGAAAGACTTATAGATACGCTTTGGTTGTGATCGATGTTGCAACGAGATATAAAGATTCTGAGGCGTTAACATCGAAAGAGAGTCAAGAGGTGGCTAAAGCGTTTGAGAGGATTTACTCTCGAAAGCTTAAATGGCCAAAGAGAATAATGGTCGATCCCGGTAAAGAGTTTATGGGATATGTTACAAAGTTGATGGAGAGACATAATGTGAAGATACAGAGAAGCGAAGCGGGTAACCATCGAGCTCAGGCATTTGTTGAGAGAGCGAACAGAACTTTGGGGGAGAGATTATTTAGCCATCAGTATGCGCAGGAGATGGTGAGTGAAGGGAGATCAAGAGTCTGGGTGAAGAGGTTGCCTGCGGTTATGAAGTCGTTAAACTCTCAGGTAATCAGAATCACAGGTAAAGAACCTGATAAAGCCCTCGGTTTAAAAGAGGTAGAGATTAAACAGGTTAATTACAAAAGACCTGTTGGATTAAAAGAGAAGAGATTACCCTCAGGTGTTCAGGTAAGGTATCTTCTCTCTCCCGGTGAGGATGAGGGAGGAGAGAGAAGGAGAGCGACTGATCCGATCTGGAGTATTACAGTCTATAATATAAATCGTGGGGTGATATCTCCCGATCAGCCTGTTTTATATTATCTTCTCGACGGACCTAAGAGATCGTTTGTCAGGGAAGAGCTTCAAGTCGTACCAGAAGATACTGAGCTTCCTCCTTTATAACCGTAAGCGAAGGTGTGAATTTTATCCTTCTGTATTAATCTCTTATCATCGAACGGAGAGAGAGCAATCTTGTTTACCGTCTCTGTATACATTGTGTGTAGATGACTTCTGATAACATTCATCTTTCTCATAGCGGGTTTATTATCGAATAGGCAGTCTTTGTAATCGTTAAAGGTGATGGTCTTCTTTATCACCGCCTTCTTCACTCCCTTACACTTCTTTTCTTCGTACGAATCCTCCACTCTGTATGAGTAGAGTTTAGCCCTCAAACCAACGAACTCTGCAATCTGCTTCCCTGAGGCCTCGTCTTTGAACATACCTATGACCTTCTTGTTAACACCGGTGAGTATACCGCTTGGGTGATCTTTTGGGTAATTACTCGTATCGAACTTTGATTTCACATCGGAGGAGATGTCTCTGTAAAAATCTTCCGTCTGTATCTCGTAAGCGAGGCTGTCCGTGTCTGTAAAGAGGAGTTTAGCGCTATCACCGTACTTGGGTTTGATGTAATTATAATGAAAATCGTACATCAAGGTCTTACTCAAGTCTAGGATTGACATACCGAGGTATACAGGTTTATTAAACTTTAAACTAACCTTCTTCATATGAACGGCCGCAAGTTTATTAGAGAAGATTGTGTGATGTTGATAATTAGGTTTACACGTCAACTTCTTCGCCTGAGATACTCGAGTGACCAATCTTATGTCGACTCTGTTTCTGATGTTCTCCATAGTCTTACCGAATACGGAGTTATTCATCAACTTGAAAAAGTCTTTCTCAAAATCGTTCTGTGCCTTCGCTCTGAGATCGGTGTTAAGATCTATATACGGCTTTAGCCACGCTGACTCTTCAAATGTGATACCTCTGTGAATCTTGGTGAGTTTTAATCCGAGAGAGAGATAGAGTTTAAGAGTTTCGTGATGAATGACGTACTTTGTCTTATCATTTAGATTGGGGATCAGTTTTTCAACCTTATTCACGGTGAGTCTCTCCGGTGCTAACGGATAGTCGTTATGAAGGTCATGAAGATTCTCGGGATAGGTGAGGTCGACCTCAAGTATGCACGGCATACTCTTCCAATTCTTCAACTCCTCTTTTTTCATCCATTTAAAACCTTTAGTCGGCAGAGGTTTACTCATTGCCCAACCGTAGAGATTGTTTGCATCGAGATAAGAGATGTACTTGGTAGGTTGATCGGGATCGTAATCTTTCATATAAGGATTGTTTGCCTTTCCGTATCTCGTAGAGATCATAGAGACACCGCCTCTAATACCTTTCTCTACCATCATTAACATCTCGTAATCATGTAATAACTCAAGTTCGACCTTGGTGATTTTTAAACACGCATCCCATGCAAGACCTGGTGCTGTGTAATAGAATATCGGGTCGAGACGGTAATTATCAAGACAGACATCCCTGAAGTTTTCAAAGACATCAGAGAGAAGGAGAACATCACTCTTTAGATAGAGGTCATGGTAATCTCTCATGGTCTTCATACTGAATGTTTTCCAGACCTTCTGCGCGTGTTGATAATCCTCTTCTGAGATGTCACTGTCATTCAGTATTGAGTGAAAGGCCTCTTTCGGTGGAAGTGATGTTGAAGAGAGTCTAACGAAGTTATCGAACCAATCGTAGGGAAAGACACCCTTTCTTTTTATAAGGTCTAACTGTTTACCTTCATAAAATTCTGTAAGATTTTTAAAAGACTCTTTCGGAAGATTCTTTACCAAACTGTCGAGGCTAGTCGCCATGAATTTAAAAGAGTCGATGAATCTTATTTTACGCTTTACCTCTACCTCTTTTTTCTCCTCATTTATGAATTTATCAACAATTATCTCTTTGGTAAATGAGATGTACTTCTCCTCGTTGTTGGGTATGCAGTCTATCTTTCCCTCTGATTTACCGAGGTTTTTAATAAAGAGATGACTGTCGTAACCTGATAGATTGTGAAATATGACAGGATAGAATTTGGGTATTTTAAACTTTAAATTACACACGCTATGAGCTGCACCTCTAAACTTACCGGTGAGATGACAGTGGTCGCGAACCTTTTTATAGTTTTTATCATCAGTCTCTTCTAACTCTTCTTCACAGATGTGACAGTGAGTTGCCTTTTTATAAGTCATCCTGTCCTTTTTTGTCATCACCATCTTCTTTGGTTTTTTAAACTTATTATAAATCTTCTTGATATCTGACTCCAAAGACTTGATAAATAACCAAGGGATGTTATCATCAGGAGATTCAGCTGTGTAATGTCTAAGGTGAGGTGCTAAAATGTTATCATCAAAGCATTTTATCAGATAACTGTAACCTGAGGGACTATGCTTTTGGTACTGATTGGTGAAGCTTTTGTTATCGTTGGGTTGACATGTGTCTATCTTCTCTGTGAAGCATTCAAAATCTGCGTAAACAACGAAGGGAACTCTCATCTTCTTATGAAAATGATTGAATTTTATATAGACGGGAAAAGTGTTTCCTTCATCGTCTACTCTGATCGGCATCTCAATCTTGACAGCCTCGTTATTCTGACAGTACTCAGTATGTTTCTCCAGTGATTTTACCGAGGGGAATGAGTTTAAGCATCTGTAGCAGAAATGTCTCTTATGTTGGTGATTATTAATCCCTGAGGATAACAGTCTTGACATGTTCTTTATCCAGCAGTAGTGATTAGTCTCTTCGTCAGCGATGAGAAGAAGGTTTATCACCTGATCTTTCTTTTTGCTTATTCTTAGAGGGTAAACAACCTTTTCATAACCGAATACATTGATTGCGTAATTGTTCTGCTTTTCAAACTTATCTATCTGTTTAAGTGATACAGGAAACTCGATACCTGTCCAGTCAAACTTCTCTGAATCTTTTTTCATCTGTTTGCTGATTCTCTCACCGTGTTCTTTAGCAGGAAAGACTGCTGAGGTTACTGCCCACTTGAAACACTCATTATCATTCTCATTCTTCACGTTGATGATCGCCTTCTTATCTGCTAAGTTACCCGGTAACTCAATGTATGAAGAGGCAGACAGAGGATTGTACGGGTTAATGTTGATGTCAAGGTGCTCGACTCGGTTGAATTGCCAACCGGAACCTCTGTTATTAAAATTCTG
The DNA here is from genome assembly GCA_963693305.1 of Meandrina meandrites. Classification (NCBI taxonomy): domain Eukaryota; kingdom Metazoa; phylum Cnidaria; class Anthozoa; order Scleractinia; family Meandrinidae; genus Meandrina; species Meandrina meandrites. The sequence goes on along the minus strand of OY855908.1, from coordinate 4,338,780 downwards.
TAACAATTCAAAGATTTTATCAGTCATCTGATCGTAAAGATCAGAGAGATCAGTTGACTCTGTTACAATCTCCATTTTCGATGCGAAGGAGTATACATTAATGTCTATGTTACTGGTGGCGGGATTCTCTTTGGTAAACCTTACGGTGAGAATTAACTTGACTTTAATCGATCCCTTACTCTTTATGAGATTTATAACCCTCGATTTGACGCTTCTCATAAACGTCTTCTCATCCATACCGTCTATACCGTTAACTCTGAACGTTTTAAAATAACCCTTTATTGCTGTTTTATACTCTCTGGGTGTTAGGAGGTTATCATACCTCTTAAATATACGGTTCACTCTCTCCTTAAGACTGTTGACTCTTTCATTCACAGTCTTTTTAATCGGTTCTGGAACTTTAGATATTATCCAGTCTGCAAACTTGTTTATCTCTCTCTTCACCGGCTTTGCAGCATTTGAGGCAAGATTCTTCAGTTGTGATACTTTAGAGGTATTTTCAGGTTGTGAAGGTTCGAGTATGGGAATATCGATCTCAGGTATGGGTTGATCCATTATGTTTTGAAGCTGTGTATGATCACCCACCGGAGTCAACGCCTCAATCAGCTCCGCTTTACGCATTCTATAATAACCTTTGATGCCGCGCTCTTTGGCAAGGTCCTTCAACTCTTTGACTTTAAGATTCTCCATTGATTATATTGAATGATTAAAATCTTTAAGCCAGTTTTCCAAAAATAAAAAATAATTTTTTCCAAAATAATTTTGGAAAATAAAAAAAAAATTATTTTGGAAAAACTGAATTGTCTTGATACCGGCCTATCTACCCTACTTCATGTAAACAACACATGACAGTGGCAAAACTGTGTAAATAACTCTATGGTGTTGCTGATAATGCTTTGACTGTAATTTGTTTCGACCATTTTGCAGAATGCAGAATTGGAGTATCGTAAGTGAAACCAAATTCACTCACACGATCAGTCGGTTAGTTGGTCCATGTGTCGTAGACATTTGTTTGTAATTTGGTACGATTAGCTTCAATTACAAACCAATCACGAGTCGTGTTTTCACGGAGAAGTTCACGGCCTGTTCGAGTCCAGATGCACACGAAAAGAAATCGCTGTTACAATCTAGTGTTTTCATTCAGTGTTATTTTAAACCTTTTTTTATTTGTGAAAGCAAAGAAGAGGTTCGAGCGAATTTAGCCTGCGTAGCAAGCGCTCCCGTGCGAGCGAAGTGCTATGTGTCGCTTGCGAGCGAAGATTCTGGTCGCGCGAAAAATGGGGCGAGAGCAAAAAAGGCTTCGCTCGCACGGGAACGCTTGCTACGCAGGCGAATGTAAACAAAATGAGGCTCAAAATTGCACACGCGAATTGCAAGTTCGATCATTAATAAAGGTAAAGGCCGATAAAGGTAAAGGCCGATAAAGATAAAGGCCGATAACTTGCACGACGAAATATTTTTACAGTAAATTAATGCACGGTGCATTAATTTGCAAGAGAAAATTGAATTTCAGTTTCAGATCACAAGTGCAGCACTTATGTCCGGCGAGACTTTCAGGAAATATTTATACCGACGGTATAAATTTCCACCCAAAAACATGGCCCGAGGCGACGCCAAGTGTTTATTTTGCCTGTATTTTTATTGACTTCATTCGTAGCAACAAACTTCTTGACCTTCAGTGCTCGTTCAAAGCGCGATAAAACGTACCCAAGATTAAGTTATTTCTCTCGATTTATGGGCAGCAAACTGCAGGATTTCACATCTAATCCCTTCTTCTAGCTTTAAACGTATTGATTCAGTCGTGTTGAAGTTGAAACCCTCTCGGGCGTTAGTCGAGGGCAATCGGACCTGTGTCGCCGGGGGGGGGGGGGGGGGGGGCACTCCCATATACGGGCTATATAGGTATGTGCCGCGGGATAGGGTATGGTTTTTGAGGTTCTCGGTCCTTAAATAGGGTATCATTTTTGTTCCTTTTGGCATTGTGTTCCCGGTATTATCCTTAGATAGGGTACCTAAATTCTATCAGCTAAAATAAATGCCCAACTAAACGTAAACATGTCCCGAGGCGACGCCAAGTGTTTATTTTGCCTGTACTTTTATTGACTTCATTCGTAGCAACAAACTTCTTGACCTTCAATGCTTGTTCAAAGCGCGATAAAACGTACCCAAGATTAAGTTATTTCTCTCGATTTATGGGCAACAAACTGCAAAATTAAACGTATTGATTCAGTCGTGTTGAAGTTGAAACCCTCTCGGGCGTTAGTCGAGGGCAATCGGACCTGTGTCGCCGGGGGGGGCACTCCCATATATGGGCTATATAGGTATGTGCCGCGGGATAGGGTATGGTTTTTGAGGTTCTCGGTTCTTAAGGCGGGGGTACACCTGAAGCCCGTTTTTCCACCGCTAAACTTGGTTTAATGCGAATATCTCGTCTGCGTTTCAAGCAATTCAGAAACTCTATGCTCATTTCACAAAGCTATGATAAGCGGTGTTTTGTAAATTTTTTGGTGATTTTTGGGGATGTTTGGAAAGAGATAGTTTTTCTCAAAGGATTAGTAAAATTTGGAGAAATAAGAAATATTAAAGATTTAATATGATTTTAAAATTAGAATTTGAAGTTAAAAATTAGTATATGGACACCCAAACAGTTCCCTGACAACCTGGGGTGCTCTTGCGTGGGGGTCAACTGTCTGTTAGTGTTTCAAAAATAATTTTCTTTCTTCTATCCCTTCCTTAAAACTCTTAAAATTTCACTCAAAATCGGGTGTACCCCCACCTTAAATAGGGTATCATTTTTGTTCCTTTTGGCATTGTGTTCCCGGTGTTATCCTTAGATAGGGTACCTAAATTCTATCAGCTAAAATAAATGCCCAACTAAACGTAACAATCGTCTGTTTAAACTATAAACTATCCGTTCAACTAGTAGCAAAGAGATTTTGTAAAGATTTGTGTTTTCCCGTGTGCGGTTAGCCGTTATTTTGATCGTCACCCAACGCTTCTCCTCTCCTTGAATAGGGTGTCATTTTTCGGGTTTGGGCCTTAAAAAGGGTATCAATTTTCGTTTTCTTTATCCTTAAATAGGGTCAGGGTTTAAGAACCTTCGCGGCACACCCCTATCCGAAATTTATGGGAGTACCCCCCGGGGGGGGACTCCCATATGAAATGGACGGGGATGCTCGTTGTCTCGCTTAGGGGTGTAAATTTCGGATTTTGGTCTCGCTTAGGGTGTTCTGGGCAAAATGTCATTATTTTTAGCCGTCAAGGTCTCGTTTAGGGTTGCACGCGAAGAAATAACAAAAAAAAAAAGAATTTTGATTCGTTATATTTACTCTTTTAGGGGTCTGCATAACGTTCGGCCACACCCAGATTGGTCTCTTTTAGGGGTTAAATTCAAAATTTCCGACGAGCATCCCCGTCCGTTCCATATGGGAGTCCCCCCCCGGGGAGTACCCCCCCCCCCCCCCGGGCTGTGTCGTAATACTTAGAAGTGGCAGCGGTTTGTGCGTGTATTATGTCCCCCCACCACAGTAAAACTGCTCTTACACCGTGGACCTTCAAGAGGCTCCAGTCTATGAATCTGATATAATACCGCTACTCGTTCTTTACACAAGACATTATAAACTTGTCAGTCTTTCCTTGTGTCCTAAGTCATTTAACTCTTGTTGGATCCCAGCAGAAATGTGTGTAAGTGTTCATACTGTCCAGAGTATCCATGTCTTGTTCTGAGAGTTGAAAGTCCAGAAGATTGATGTTGTCTGCGATGTGTTGAGCTCTTACAGATTTTGGAATGACCCCTGGAGAACAAATGAACTAAGTTTTTATAGATGCAACATAAGCCACTTTAAAAATAGAGGGACGGCCAGCTAGCTCAAGCCCGTGGGTTATGAGTGTGAGTGTAGTGTAGCGCAAGGCAAAGTTTAGAAAGCCCCCCTCCCTGGCCCAGGGGCTTTTAGGGGTGGGGCTTACTAGAAAGGGGGGCTTGTCAGAAAGGGACAGAATTCAAACCATCAATCATTTAGGGTACACTGTAGGAAGAGAAATAAGGACTATCTTAAGTGCTGTTCAGAAACAAATTTTCACACAAAACTAACAGAAAAAGTAAATGGCCAAATGGTTAGCATGCTGGACTCCAAATCAAACGGTCTGGGTTCAAGCCCTGTCCGGGGTCAGTGTGTTGTGTTCTTGGGCAAGATACTTTACTCTCATAGTGCCTCTCTCCACCCAGGTGTATACAGAAAAAATAATGCTGGTGGGGAGGGGGGGAGGGTAACCCTGCTATGGACCAGCATCCCATCCAGAGGGGAATAGAAATATTCCCAGTCATTTATTGCTACAAAAACTAGGATAAGCTTTGGCGGTATGGGCCACTTGACTCGATGTAGACTTAACCTTTTTACAATCATTTTAATGCTATCCTTACTCACCGACACCATGCTGAAGAGCCCATTTTAGGAGTACTTGAGCTGTCGACTTATTGTGCTGTGCAGCTACAGAACACACAATTGGTTCACCTAAAAGCTTAGAACAAAGCAAAAAGCCTATTTCAATTTATTATTTAACGACAAATACACCCACGACTTCCACTGACCCACGACAGTTAGTAGTACTCTTTCACAGCAGACCCTACAAAAAGTATACAGAAAAAATCTACAGGAAAACAAAATTTTGGAGATGTAGAGCTCTTTAGGGCATACCTTTCCTTGGCCCAAAGAGGTATACGCCTGCAGCTGAATCCCTTTCCTTTTGCAGTATTCCAGTAACTCTTTCTGATAAAGCCTTGGATGAAATTCAACCTGTGTACCAGTTTAAACATGATGACATATAGGTGAAGATCGCTTTTACCATTTTTCTATTTTATTATATTTTGGGTGTTGTTCTGTTATGTTCTGATTGGTGGGCTTCAACAATATATATTTGCTCACAATATGATACATATCTCGATAAAAGCACCATGATACGACACACGATACATGTACATCATTACATACAATTGACAAGTGTAAAAATTTTACTAAACTGCCATTCCAACTCAGTTTTCTCTGACAACAGTTTGTAAAATGAAGTTGTCACAAGAAGTATCGTGGTTCACCTTACGATGTATATTGTGCTGTCACAAGGATGGGGGGACAAAGGATGAGCCTACGACCATCTACACACCATTACCTAAGATGTTTTAAAGCTCCCTCCCTCTCTTCATCAGTAACATTAATAACCCCCCTCTACCCCACCCACCTCCCCCCCCCCCCCCTCCAAAAAAAAAAGCTTAATAGAGCTTTTATGTTATTTCTCCAATCAGCAGCACAAATTTTAGTACCTGCAATACAGAAGGAATGACTGTGGCATACTGAAGAAGTTCTTCCAGGTGATCTGTAGTGTAGTTTGATACTCCTATTGACTTAATTGAACCTGGGAAAGTGCATTAAAATTGCCCATTATACCGTTCTCAACTGCATGGCTGCCATTTTGCATTTATTAAATGATATTTTTATGAGGCGTCTTCTTAACATTGGCAATTTGCACACTGGTTTCTAAGGAGTGAATTTGTTTTTTATTTTATCAGTATAATGAAAAAGGGCTCTAAAAAAGATGTCAAAAAATTGATTACCTTTCTTGAGTAATTTAACAATTAGAGCTAAACAATAGAGCAATAACAAAAATTCCAAAGATGATAATAGCACTCTTAGCAGAAAAATAAAATTGCTTCGGCCATCCTAAACTAATTCGTTAAAGATAACAGAAACATGTTGTTAAAATACAAAGTTACTAACCAGCTTCATGAAGTTTCTCTAATGCCTTCCAACTTTCCTGTCTAAGTTCCGCATTTCTTGGATCTTCACTCTTAAGCTTTTGAACACCAGGCCAATGAATAAGATACAGGTCGAGATATTCACAATCAAGAGCCTCTAAAGATTTTCTACAAGCCTTTTCTGCATTATCAAACCCATGGTCTCTCGGAGCTAAGAAGATTAATATATAAACTGAGATAAGGCATACATGAACAGTACTATCAGCAAAATATTATTGATCACAAGTTAACCAAACCAGTAATCATTCATTCTAGTTTAACAAAGAAAAATCAAGAAGGATAATACAGAAATATCACAGAAAATGGGTGGGAGTTGAGTGGGTGGAAGGTCTAAGACTTTGCATCAGTCTGCCATGACTGAGGACCCAGAGGGCTCGTTCTCAACCCTTAATCTACAATGCAGGAGTATTTTAGTGAGTGAGCGAATTTTGAGCAGGCGAGTGCGGAGTGCATCAAACTTGGATTCAAACTCGGTGGCAAATTTACTCAATCAAGAACAGATACTGATAGTCTTACACCCGCAGAAAGGTCTGCACTGCAGGCTAAACAAAGTTTTGTATGGGGAGACTCTGCCCGGAGGACCAAACCCTTACAATTTTATATAACATTTTTGACAAAAACAGTACCCCCCCTCGTACCTACAGGAAATGCTACATCCCTTTTCAAAACTTTTCATGAACTCGAGTAATCCATTATCAACCCTCCAAGTTTATTTTTTTCTTTAGTGGCCATTTGGCCACTGACTGCTCAAGTTTGGTCACCAGTGAAAAGTTTTAGTCGCTAAATTAAGCTCACGCTTTCAATTTTTCTTCTCAATTTTAGTCGCCAGGCTGGCGACTTCTGTTCCAATTTAGTCGCCAGCTCCAATATTTTAGTCGCCATGGCGACTAAAATGGTCTTAACTTGGAGGGTTGCTTATAAATACTCAGATGAATCAGACATTCAGTGAATCTATTTTAGAGAGATTTTTAAGGCTCTTTGATACCATAAAGAGAGTTTTCCCTTCCCTTTTCTATACCCGACTCGTAAAATCCCTACCCCTTAATCTACCTCTAACCTGAGCCTCAAAAATAAACCCCTTCTGGGCACAACACCAGATATGTCCAGGATTGAATGTTAATGAGATACATGCATGCTCTTTATAATAAGCATCACAAACTTGTGTCCTCCCCAAATTCTCTCAGCCCCACCTCACTGATTAAAGTTCACCTTATTCTGTCAAATATGAAGTAATATGAAAATGGCCAATAACTTCGTCATATATGAAGCACATGCACCTGTAAAACAATACCAGCATTCAATCTTGGACATAAGTGCAGAACACCCTCCCCCACAGTGGTCAACTATAGGCCGGGAGTATCTCTCGCCCTCCCCCCACCTCATGTGTGGGACCTTTATTTCAGCAATTTACTAAGTTACAGTATCTCACTGACAAGATATTAACTTGAAGATAACAGTGAATATTTCACATCTCTAAGCAATCAGAATGTTAAGTTTTAATTTGTTGTATTAATTAACACTTTCAGGACTCACACAGTTTACTTGTTATGAAAACATCAGCTCTAGAGAGACCATACTTGGGCAAAAGCTGTTTCAGTGAGCGTCCAATGTCCGCTTCATTCCGGTATACAGCAGCGGAATCTTTACAATATCACATATTTAAAGATTAAAAAATGAATCGATAAAATAAATTTTGCTCACAGTGCAGATATAAGGCCAATGTGAAAATATTATTTAAGGCATAGAAAACATGTTCCATGCTTCTATCAAGTTACAGAAAGATGAGTAAAAGTTTGGAAGAAGCAAAATTGCTGTCGGAATGGTCAAGCTGATCAGTAGGCGAGTGTTTCCACAGCTTTTTCTTGTTCTCCCAAACTTTCACAAGTGTTTCTATAACTCAAAAGAAACACAGAAAATATGTTTTCTATTTTTTTAAGAAACCCACCGCAAGGAAAAAATATTAAACCACTTAATATGAATATTAAACTTTTACATAACATTTTGGGGTTCTGGTCAAATAAAAGCCAAGATGGGGAGAAAAACGAGCTGGGTCAATTCCAAGCAACTAGTAATTAATGTATATATAGCAAAAAAAAAGTTTTTTTTAAAGGCCACAAAATGAAGGAAAATAGAGCTCTTCCAAATCATCCACAAAAATGCATTAAATAATTCAAAAGAACCTCCCAAATTCAGCTGAAATAAGAATGAAAACTTGTATTTGAAGCATTTTCCTTCCTGTCCAGGGGATTTGGTGACCCATATGGGAGACCAAGAGATAAGTTCTGTATCTGGGAGACTCCTGGATAATCTGGGAGAGTTAGCATATAAGTTAATGGGATTATATCCAGGTTAAGGCTGTACATTAGGGTTAGGGTTATTTTTCCTGAACCCTTATAATGTATTTACATATAGCTTACCTATGAGTCTGTATCCACATTGAAATGCTGTGTCAATAGTTCTGTGTATCACATCATCACCAGGAACTTGTCTCATTTGAAATGTTCCAACTGAGAAAACAAAAGGATGTGCATGCTCAGATGCAAAACGTATTCTGATAATAAGCTCCCCACCACCACCCTCCCTGTTAAATGAGCCCATGGGTAAATATTTACATTATTGCTCTAAGAATGATCCAACTTCTTCCAGTAACGGTAACTAGTGGAAAATCATCTGTGATCTTACCGGTTCTACCATTGTTTTCTATTTACACCCCCCTCTGGACATTAATATTCTTGTTTAGCCTCATACTTGCCTTTATAAATCTTGGCTATGGAGAACCTACCCTAGCCCCCTCAGGGTTTCCAATGACCTTCTGTAGAGTGGGTCTGGGTATTTTCTGGAGCATGTCTTATACAAATATAACCCAAACATTTTTTAAAATGAAAAATTCCTGAGAAGCCTTTTGAACAAATACCAGTAATTTAGCCCAGGTTTTATATCATTGATTATTTATTATTTATTAAGTATTTACCTTTTAAAGGAGAAGTTCACTCCAGAATGGCCATTTATTTTCTTTACGCCAATTAAAAGTTTCTACAAAAATATGTTATTCACCAAAATTTCAGCTCCCAACGAGCGCTAAATCCCTATGAAATCTTTCTCTAAAGTAGCCCAAAATTTGACAACTGAACGCCGCCATCTTGGAGCTAGTAATGTATGCGTGACGTCAAAGAGTTCAGCCTAAAGTTTAGCGGGAAAATTTAAATATTCGAAACTCCTTGTTTCTTTGTAGTGGCTTTTGTTTGTCAAAATGCCTGTTTGTGCAGCTCCATGTTTCTCAAACAGAGCTTCAAGAGATACAAAAAAACCTTTCACCTTTCTTTCCTTTCAGACAGGCATTTTGACAAACAAAAGCCACTTCAAAGAAACAAGGAATTTGAAGTATTTAAATTTTCCCGCTAAACTTCAGGCTGAACTCTTTGACGTCACGCATACATTACTAGCTCCAAGATGGCGGCGTTCAGTTGTCGAATTTTGGGCTACTTTAGAGAAAGATTTCGTAGGGATTTAGCGCTCGTTGGAAGCTGAAATTTTGGTGAATAACATATTTTTGTATAACCTTTTTATTGGCGTAAAGAAAATAAATGGCCATTCTGGAGTGAACTTCTCCTTTAATCACACTAGTATTAAAACATATAATTGTCAGCAGTTGACAAGGGCAACTAAAATTAGAAAATATTTGGAAAATTTGGAATTGATCTGTAGCGGAAATAATCTCAAGTGTGCATACATTGAAGTCTTTTATTACTCAATGCTAAAAATAAATTATGATATCAAGGGAAATAATTTACTCACGTCCAATGGCTGGAATCCGTTGGCCATTATTCAAAGTTTGAACTGGCAACATTTTTTACTATATTTCAAGATCTGCATTTGAGGAAAAATGGATCGGATCACTTTTAAACACTCAAGCCAAGACAAGCCAACACTTTGGATAAAACTTGTCCTCCGAACAGCCCCTCCGAACTATCTTTGGCGAGTCTTTGGCGTCTTTCAGCTTAATCTTTCAGCGACTTCGCCCGTAAAAGCATGCGCATTGCGGAAGAATTGATTCCATAAATACAGACTGTCCAGCGGCTGACCCCAGTAAGCGGGAAAATCAAGAGGAAATAAACGTGTTGATTGTCACTCTTTGTGCATTTGCATGCGAAACGCATGGAAAGTTTTCGCACCTTTTAACGAGACAAAATACCCGAAGTGTGTACAACAATGTAAGGTAAGTACACCTTAACTGTTATTTTTCTGATTTCGTCGAGAAATCTGCCGGCAAACTCGGCGAACGTCTGTCAGCTTCCTGTCTAACCAAACAACGGACCTCGTGTCGAAACAAAAGTTAACCAAAACATGACTTTATTGTTTAGAAACCGAAGTAATTGTGAGATAAACCGTTTATGTCTCGCCACTTTGGCTTGCTTTGATGTGTTTTGCTTATTTTGAACGTCGCGTCTTGCTAGATAGAAGTTTCGTTTTTCCTTTCCCTTTACATGCTGTGTACATACGCAAGTCGAGAATCCCTTTGTCGTCGCCAAGAGGAACTCAGTTGTTTCCGGCGACGGGAAATGAAAAACATCGATCCCAAAGACAATGTTATTAGACAATGCTTGAATAACTGAAAATTTATGGCAAAGAATGAACAATTTTGCAGGTGTGAAACTCGAAAATAATCACACGACACAAACGTGACTTCAAACACTTCACTTCCGTTGTCAACATGCATGACCTCATTACGTATGAAGTCTATTCATGTCTTTTGCTTACCTGCCGCCCGCTGATTTCTTTCCCGTCAAGTTTATAAACTAGAAGAAAGAAAATTTAAACTTATGTGCTTGAAAAGAGCTTCTCCGATTACTGAACTCGCGGAATAAAAATGGCAAAGTTTTAATGGTAATTATTTTTAGAAATTGATTCAGCGATTTCACGCTGTTCTTAGTAACAGTCATATTCCTAATATTTAAGCTTGTATTTTAAAAATAAAATAAAAAAAGTTAGACCTCCTGAATTTTAGAAAAACCTACAAGGCTTCAATTCTTTTTATTTCTGTACCATTCTTGTCTAAGAACATTTTAGTTGTACAAACTTTGCAGCTGAAATTTCAGTCGAGAAAAATCTTAACATCGCAATATCCATAGCCGGAAATACGTCATCTGCTCTGCGTAAAAAGCAAGAATTCGGTTCAACGAGCAGAGCAGTAGATTTCTGGTGCGGAATAAAAACAAAGGAAATATTGAAGATGGAAAACGTTTCCAACGGATGAGACCTGCAGGCTGCAGTCGCATGCTATGTCTGCGTTGTAACTTTGTTAGCCTTCATGGTAGTATCATTTGCTACTGTCACGATCAGCCGAAATGGACAATTCCGTGGGAAGCTTCCGCCACAGATGACATCGCCTCAAATGTATACGTCGTTCAGCACCCACTCATTTGCGGTTTGGGATAATAATAGGAGTCAATTTTACATGTAAATTTTGCGGTTTCTGGCTGTTCTGAGAATACGGAGTATTTTAAACCCAAATCTCGTGTCTCGTCTTGTGTCAAATCTCGTGTCAGTTCTAACTTTAGCAATTTAAACGAAAGCTACTGAACAGTACTTTCGTGTGGTTCTGTTTACTTGCTGTCTGGCAAATGTTCTGCCTCGTAAGGATTTGACTCTCGGGTATGTAAATATTCAAATGGAACCTACTGGGCTGACCAGTACTTTCGTGTGGTACTATTTGATGTGTTTTCCAAGCTTTTCCAAACTCCCTAAACATTCAACACCTTTATCTTCTCTTTTGTTCAGCCCGTGACAAACGAAAGCCGCCGAGAGTCAAAAGATGATGATGAGACGAGAGCGTGGTCGAGGATAGAATGAAATGCCGGAAAATAACGCTAAATTCTTAACAATAACTGATGAAAAGAAATGTATAAGACAATCAAAAAAGATTTTTCGAGCTTGGGGACCAAAAGAGTTAAAAATAGAAGGTAGCCTAGCCTGACTAAAAATGTTTTACCGGTTAGGAACACAACTTGTTTCAACGCGGAATACGCTTAAAAGTTCCTGTTTGCACAAAACTGAAACTTCCATTTGCGAACTTCCCGCGCTGATTGAGCAATGAAATACACCTTCTGAGTTGTTAAAATTATAACACCCTTTCACTTTTCCACAAACATCTTATAATAAACAAATTCTTGTGCAATGCGAAACTATAGACCAGTCAATATTGCCTTCGCGGTAAATTTGAGGAAGATGCAAAACATGGCGCGAAACGCATGCAGTGCTCGTGTAATAAATTCCTCCGAATTCGATACTTTCCATAAACCTACTGTCGGTGTCCATTTGCTGGAAAGCTTAAAATAGTGTCGATAGAATTACCATCCGCGGAAACGGAACACTTTACGAACTGCCAGCTAATTTCGGGAGGCCGGGCAGAAGCAGGGGATTTGACAGAAATGGGGACTTTTGATTTAGTGGACTTTTTAACAGAACTTTATTGAAGTTAAGTAACTTATTTGACTGTGGTGGGCATTTAATAAGAAAATCTCAGCTAAGTTCAAATGCCCTTCCTATGCCCGGCCTACTCCGACCCAACCCCCGAGCATAACCTATTTATGTCGTCACGTAACGAGGGGGACATTGGGGTTTGCGGTATTGGCCAATTTTTCATGCGGTATTTCGGTAATTGTAATCTTGAATTGCGGTATTGCGGTATTCTCTAAACCTGCGGGACGCGTTTTCTTGGCGTTTTGGTCGACGATAGTTGGTATAAAAAACATATCCTTCACATTTTCCGACCATTTTTAGCCGTTTCTGGTCGTTTCGGAAGCAACCTGAAACAGCCTTATTTTATCGCACATTTTAATGAACAATTTGACTGTTTCAACGACCAGTTTAAAGCCTTGTCATTGTTTCCTCGGTCCCACCGCTCGTTATTGCCTCTAATTTTGCCCTCGCGTCAACGAATTCGCCAGCTATACAGATTTACTATGAAATTGCGGTATTTTCTGGATTTTTTTGCGGTATTGCGGTATTTGCCGATTTTTTTTGCGGCAATGCGGTGTTTAGCAACCCCCAATGTCCCCCTCCGTAACGCTTTGCGTGACGAACCCAAACAAGACTACAGCGAGCATCTTGCGCCGGAACACTTGGAGAACTTAGTGGTTCGCATAATCTGGAAAAGTCCTTGAATCTAGCATGAATCACTAACGATTCCATATATCTAGCATAATTTTTAATTTTTTAAGTCTTGAAAAGTGAAGTCCTCGAAGCAAGCTATTTTGGAGAATTTTCGACACCCGACAAAGGAGGTGTATGCAAAGCAAAGCGTGAAATATCAAAGTTTACTCGCACAAATTATCACATCTCATGTCGCTGGATATTCGGATTTCTTTGACATTTTGAGCACTGAAACTCAGAGCAAGTGCTTGAACCTTGAAGCGTCCTTAAAAAGTCGTTGAACAGTTATTTGGCTAATCCTGCACGAACCATAGAACTTTAGAATCTGACTGGTCCCCAGTTTCATAATACTTATAAGGAAAAAGCAGGCGCGGGAACAGAAGACGACTGGAGACGAGTTAGCTTCGGAATCCGGAATCAGTCTCAAGAATGACTGCTAAGCAAGATGCCGTATTGTAGTGACGTCATGACGACGGAATGTCAAGGAAAAAGTCGAAAAGTTTTCGGGTCAAGTCGCAAATTGTTCGAGTGCTTTCACGAGGAATTGCCGAAAAAGCCTCACTTGTTTCTCGCAAGTGTTCGCTAGTTCGCAGTTTTCTCTGTCATTTTATGGAGTTTGCAAACATGGTTTCCTAAGACCTTCAAAGAGATCTTTGTAAGATCTTCCGAACATCTCGTCGGAAGATCATCCTCTTTATTAGGATCTTTGGCAGATCTTTAAAGCCCTTTCAAAGCTCTTAAAAATCCTGCAAAGTTTATTGCCAGTTTAGGCGCCTATTTCAAAGTCACGAAAAATACATGAACTAATCTGTTCTTTGAATCGTTCTGCAGCACCTTACGTACTTCAAACGCAATGCCGAAACGAAAGCGTGGATTGCTGAAGCACCCGCCATGTAATCCGAGCCAGGTGTCCTCACCCACCGCTCCCCCAAAGCCAAGGGACGAGGAAGAAGCCGTGTCCATATGGGTGCAGTGTGAAAACGAGACCTGCCAAAAATGGCGCCAGATCTCAGCCGAGGAGGCCAAGGGCTTGGAGGACAGCGCGTGGTACTGCTGGCTTAATCGTGACGTTCGCTACAACACGTGTTCCGCTGTGGAACAGAAAGCTAAGAAGCCCAAGCACATGAAGTTTATTTACAGTCTACTTCCCCTGGGGGACGTGGTCATGGCAAAGCTGTCAGGCTATCCGCCGTGAGTGTGCATGTTCAGTTGTTTTGTTGTTTCGCTTGACCGTCCTTTATTAATACCAGCTATAGCAGTTTTTTCCCTGCTCCCTCTTACTTCTAACTTCTTGAGATTTCCGGCCCCCTCCCCCTCCCCCTCCCCCTCCCCCTCCCCCTCCCCCTCCCCCTCCCCCTCCTACCACCCAACCCCCGAAAATAGTAAAGAATAATGAAGACTTTGAGAACTCAACCCAGATAGAATGTACTAAGTCGAAAGGTTCGGTCCTTTCATTTCCTCTTCTTCATCTTGTTTTCGCTATGACACAAAATCGGCGATGTTTGTTGACAATAAAACTGGAACTAAGTTTTTGTTTCAATTATGAAGCTACCCTTATTCTGAAGGTTTTTCATTGCAAGTACCGGAATGTACGTGATTAAATCAGGGAAGCTGTGGAAACTTTCTTAAATTTTGCATATCTTTTTACTAGTTTTCCAATTTTCTTAGCCAATCCAGCTATCAGACTTACATGGATTTTGATTGGCTAAGCGATGGGAAACCAATATAGAGAAAATTTTCCAAGAAATAGTTCGTTCTTTTAGACCCTTTTTAAGTGGGGCTTAAAAAAAAGATTTTCGTAATCATCCATCTAGATCATTTATGGTATAGTTAGGCTCTTTTCTTCTTATTGATTGTAACGCAGTTGGCCAGGTTTACTGACTCGTGATCCAACCTGTGGCGAGTACTACGACGCACCGCTGGACAAAGAGAACGAAATCACGCACTACCACGTGGAGTTCTTCGGTCAGCCTCGTTCTCGAGCGTGGCTAGTGCCAGCTCGCGTGCATCCGCTGCGCTCCATGAACGAGGCTGAGAAAGCGCCTCAGTTCAGAAAGATTCAGGGGCGGCAACTGATTGAACTCAAGAAATCTTACGAGTTCGCGCTCAAAGAAGCGCAGAGCTCGTTAAACAAGACTTCGGACCAGAGGCTGGAGACGTGCCACTTTAAATATGTCGACGGTGAGTTGTTTTCACGATTAATTTCTAATTTCTATCTCTTTACACTGTCTAAACACATGCAAGTCATTTTCAGGCTAGCAGATCACGTGAATATAGGAAATCGTCAATCATGGGATACTGTAACAATGTGGCACCAAAGTCGCACAACTTGCCGCTGTTTTCGTTGCCAGGCAACCGTCAAGTCATAATAACAACGAATGTTCGTCAATCAAAACCTTATATGGAAAAGAGCCATAGTTCCGTATAAGATATGATTGGCGGAAGCCTATTCAAAGCTTCCCAAACAGGTTTTGAGCGCGAAAATCAAATAACAATGAAACAGTAACAAACAAGCTCTATGGCAAGAAATGAAAAAAATAAAAGTTAAGATAAGGTAAGAAAAGTTTTTTTTTTCCGTAGGGAGGCGCAGTGGCCGTGTGGTTAGTACTTTGGTTCAAACCCTGGCCCGGGTCAGTGTGTCGTGTTCTTGGGCAAGATACTTTACTCCCAAAGTGGCCTCTCTCCACCTAGGTGTATAAATTAGTACCGGCGTTTTAAATGCTGGGGGTAACCCTGTGATGGACTAGCACCCCATCTATGGGGGAGTAGAAATACTCCTGGTCGGTTTATGTCACGGAAACCAGAGATAAACACCAGCGCCTCTTATAGGCGACACGGCTCGAATAAAGGCCTTGACTTTACCTAATCCTTTGTGTCATTGAATGATGAATATCTGTCGTTGCGTTTTATCAAGCTAACCTGGGGATGTTTACTATATTTGATCCTAGCCCTATGGACTAGCTCTGACTCAAGCACGAGTTTCCCATAGCTCAGTCCTAGAGCTTACGACTGTAGTGAGAACTCGAAAAACAAACTTTCGTCACGGACCGAAAAATGTCTCTTGTATTTCACAGAAGAAGAGAAACCATCGTCTCCCACGATTTGGACCGAGCGAGCTGCAGTCGAAAGTGTAAAGGGAGCTGCGGCAATTCCAGCACGCCGCAATACGGACACCCCTTTGAACTCACCGACCATTCCAGTTGTGACGAATAAGCACCGTGTTTTCGAGACAGGAAGCGTGACGCAGCTAGACTGGAAGGTATGTAGCGCGAAACAGAGAGAGCATTAGAGGACGAAAAAATGCATCAATTAATAGCTTTGCTGCTTTTCACATAATGAGTCCGTCATGATCTATCTGTTTTCATGTTAGCCCCTAATAGCCATTTAGAATTAATTTAGCGTGCCATATGTGGGCCGATCCATCTTAATAAAATGAAAATGTTTTCAGTATATAGAGAAAGGAAGGAAGAAATCTTGCATCAAAACAGAGAAATACGTTGCATTTGTAGGGCTTAAACCAGTGGCGGATCCAGAAGGCTTGACTATGAATGTTGATTTCTCCGAAGATAATTCCGGCAGTGCACCGAAAATGCGCAATTTCCGAAAAAAATAAGAGGGGAGGGCCTCCCCTGGATCTGCCACAGCAAACAAAGTCCTGTCCGCCCAATAAACCAATAAGTTGAAGTGTATGATATCCTGACTTCAGAGCTCTTGTAAAATAAGCAATCTTCGCTGGCTATATATAATTCACAAACGGAATTTTCAGCCTGTTTTCCCCGTCTACAGGAAAAAGAATTCCTAGAACATCTACAGTCGTTTTCATTGGAGAGAGGCGTCACTGTACCAAAAGAACCTGTCTGGCGCGGCAAACGGATCAACTTCTTCAGATTCTACAACGTAGTGCAGCAACATGGAGGATTTGAAAATGTAAGCTGATGTAGGTCTCTATAGTAGGGGCTACAGAAAATTTAACAAACACTTCATAACTCTGGTCCATCGAGAGTTACTATTGCGAGCAGGTGTGAGAAAACCAGTGGCCTAATGGTTAGCGCGTTGGAGTCGGATCGAGCGACCCTGGGTTCTAGGTTAAACATGCACAGTGCCCCTCTATATATGGGTATAAAGAAACTGTTATAGGGGTCATATGACAAAATAGTTGGTGTACCCTGCAATAGACTAGCATCCCATCCAGGGGAGGGAGGGGGGAGTACAATACTCCAAACAATACTCCTAACATTCTCGTCCCCAGACCCTCCCGTCCATCTTAGCCGACGAAGCCTGGGGCACAAGGACAAGTGGTTCTGGGGACACCTGATTTGATTGGCAAGATCTTCATCAAAGGGAATATGAAATCTAGCCAACCAAATCAACCGTTTTAAAATCCCTTTGTTGTAAGCTTTTTATATATATTAATTTCCACTCGAAGAACGTTTTAACGTCGTTTTTAAAGCTTTCTCTTGGGCTTTGTTTGATTTGACAAATCACACACGACACACGTCTCAACACCGCCCTTTTACTCCTTTATAACTCATTTGATGATTCACTTTTTGCCAAAATGTTTAGGTTTGTCAGAGTAAACTCTGGAATAAAGTTTATAACGAGTTGTTAGAGTCGAGTGTAATATATGGAGGACTGAGTTCACCTGCCCGCGTCTTCTATCAAAAGTAAGTCAAGGAAAAAATGAATGACCGAGCGACCGACAGAACGAACGAAGGAACGAACGAAGGAACGAACGAACGAACGAACGAACGAACGAACGAACGAACGAACGAACGAACGAACGAACGAACAGGCGTATTGACAAACGAGCTTTGAAGCCACTGTTTCGTTACACTGTCTGTATATGATTATCAGTGCTTGATTGATTGTTCCTGGTCTGTAATGATAGACGAAAAACAGACCACGTTAAACGACGTGATCAATTTCTCCGTGATCAACTGAACCGCATACAGGTCAGCAATGGAAATGTTGGAAATGCATGAAGCACGTTTTCCAATCTTCGTGAACAACTCTTTTATTGCGATTCTAACAAGTAACTCGTTTCTTGTAGATATCTGATGCCATTTGAACATTATCTCAGAAGTCAAAAGAAAAATGGTAAATCAATTTTAATATTTTAAACCGTTCTTTCTTGATTTCAGTACTTAATGTACTTCAAGGATGAAAGGGGCCAGTTTAAGAGAGAATATCTCAAACAGATCTGGAAATAAGCTAAATGATTTGGATTATACAGCAGCTGCACGACTTGATTAAGACTGAACATTTGTGAGAACCTCTACGGTAATTTTTTTCCGTGCTTGGCTCCATTTACAAGTTTTCCCGCCCTTGGCTCCAACAGCAGTTTTTCCCGCGCTAAGTGCTGCTTGCAAGTTTTCCCGCGTTTGACACGGTGGCCCAGTTTCATGATGCTCACTACGTATCATCTCGCAGGGTACACTGAGTTTAAACAAAGCAAAAACTCCAAGCAAGAGAAAAACGCACTATTTTTCTCGAAAGAACTAATTCGGAAGTAGTTTTCTTCTTAGTGAATGGTTTAATAGTATTTCTCTTCTTTTTAATCTCAAGACATTCAGTTTGTACTGGAAGATGTTCCTAGGCAACCAGCTACGCGACCAGGCCGTAAGCCAGGTAACAAGCGGAAAAGCACTTCGAGCTCGTCAACCACTGATGAAGGTAAACTGAATCAAATAACAACAGGGTAGTAACAGTTCCTAAACTAACAACATAGCCTTCCTGATTATTTCAAAAGATATCGTGTCTTCACCGTGATAAGGGGAGGTTGGTCCGCTGAGCATTGTTACTTGTTTAAACTAAAACGTGTGTTTTACTTTATCACCGCCATATTGGTGCCCCAAAGAAGGACACCAACATGGCGGCTGCATACTAAACACTGCAGTTTTCACAATAACTCGGTTACAAGAAAACGCTAAAAACTGCTACAATTTGGACAAAATGTTTCTTTCTGCCTGCCCTATAACATTAGTTTTCTGATGCTGTTCAAGCGACCAAACAGTTTTTGAAACTTTGACAAAATACAACAATTGAATTTCCCATAATATCAACGGGACTTCCAGCATAGTGGTGCGTTGTTATAATTACAACAAATAGTAGTTCATTTACCTTGAATACCAGAGGCGTTATCTTGCGCGGCAGTTGACGACGATTAGTTTTCAGTTGCGCGCGAGAAAAACGTGAAAATGCCTGGTACACACTCCCGGGGTATAGTGCATTAGATCCGAATGAAGTTATTCGGGTTTAGTGCCTAGTCGCGACCGCTGTGCTGTGTTCATAGGCAAGGCTCTTTACAATTACAATGCCTCTCTCCACCCAGGGGTCTTAACAAGTGTGATAATGCTGCAGGGTAACAAACAATGAACAAGTATCCCATCCAGGGGAGTAAAAATACTTCTACTCCCAGTTGAGTTATGTTGCATTTACTAGACTAGTCTTCACGTGGCGCGGTTTTCATAGTTGTCTTTGCATTCTCGCTAGGCGAACAGACGGTGCCGGAAACAGCTGATGAAATGTACAAAGAGAGAGTAGATGCAAGAAAAGACATCGACTCGTCACCAAATATACATGACGATGGTAAGTTATCACTAAAACCTCAATATATTTTTCTGATCGAGGTACAAAACTGTCAACTCTGAATATTGAAAGGGCATGGCCCGACTAACTCGTCCTAGAAATTTAAGCTCAATGTATTTTTCTTCGAGGACAGTTCTGACACTGATAGGCCTACCGAATGCATCATTACGATCTGGCCACCATGATGGAACAAGCGATTGCTAGTGATAAACAACACAACCTTCTTCAATATGCAGACTAAAGGCAACCATTTCGTTCAAAATAGATATTTCTAAAGCCAGACTGATGAAGTTACACGACTTTTCTACGACTTCAAGTCTTCGTTGTGAATCTCACAGCGCTATACGTCTTGTTCTCTTTTTAGTATTTCAGACATGCGCATTACAGAGCAGGGAAACGGATCAAGTGCCAAGCTCGAACCCAGATTCGCGTCACCAGTCCTTCGATGGCTGCTCCTTTGATAGCGATGGTAAGTCACTCAATTGTGACCCGAACTCCACCCCTGCAAGGGAAAATCTTGGTACGGACAATTTGTGTGTTGACATCAGGGCTTAAAGGGTTAATACATCATCAAACAACTAGTAATATAAGAAATGTATGGAGGCCAGTAAAGAGAAGCTGTATTTTGGCATCAGGGTTACTCGGCTAACGCCACATCGCGGAACGATGATCAATCGAAGAATAATGCGAGAAAAAAAATGATCGCGCTTAAAATCTGAGAGAAAAAGGCCCTTGAATAAACGCAATTGTTTGTCCCACGTTTCTCGCGTGGCCGTACCGAGTGTAAAAACAGCTAATAAAGAGAAAAGACAAGTGAACTGAAAAATGTAGCGAAGGAGATGGAGCAAACACTTGAAGCCTTAGAAACCTGTTAGCTTGGACTGGGAATGTTGCCTTTATATACCATCTGTGAAATTGCATTCCTGGTCGGTGGCCCTTGAAAATTCCATTTGGTCCTTGAAAAACCCTGGAGAAATGGTTACGAGTTTTTGCACGAACCCTGTTCGATCGATTCGAGCTTTTAGTTAAAAAAGTAACCTTCTTTCCTCAGATGACGAAAGCACGAGTTCCACTTGTGACGAAGCAGAACAAGAGCTTCAACAACTGGAGAGACTGCTCTTATCGTTAGAGCCCTCACTCTACCCCCAGACAGGTCAGTAAACCCACCCCACCCTCTTAACAAAGTACAACCTTCGTTGGAATCGCGTAGTCTCGGGTCGGACTGACACTTTAGGTAGGGGTGTTCCGCTGAAGTTCTCCAACTATTCCCACTGAAAAATTGCCAAACGTTGTGCTGTTGATGTTTTCTCTTCGTTGTTGTTTTTTTCTGAAGAAGCAACTAGTAGATCCTTTTCCAGATGCCCGAGTCAAAACTTTGAGTAAAACATGGCTCCCTATATCATATTGTGCTAAATTGCGTATTAGTGTTCGTTATTTCGCGCACTCTTACAAGCCTAACATATTCTCTGATTCAAAGATTATTTTCATTTACACAGTAAGCATTTAGTAGGTGTTGATCAATCTTGCCTTCTATTTTACTTTCAGAGGGTGATGGAATTGCTAAGAGCAGGTAAACTTATACATTCTATAGCCTCTCCCCCCCCCCCCCACCCACCCCCTCTCTTTTACAAGCGGACACGGCCGGGCGTGTTCTACTGAATACCAGCGGCACTGATTGTTTGTCTGCTCGCTGTAGAATACGATCGCGCGCATTGCTCTTAAAAGGGAAATTAATCTTGATTTTTTTGGCTTTGAAATACAGATAAATGTTGCTTTCGGACTGCAATCTTTTAGAATGTCTACCAAAACAATTAGAGTGCTCGCCCTTGTGTTCTACGACCGATAGTCAACTCGGCTGCACCTCGTTGACTATTGGCTCATAAAAACTCAGCCTTGTTGTCTAATTAGGGTATTGCGCATCCTTACTGCGCAGAATTTTACGCGCAATTAGCGCGCGCACATAAACAAAATGGCGGCTTTTTTCTATACAACTTAGCCCGCGAGAAAAATAAATCGTCGCTTTCTTGTAAACGAGTATGGTGACCTATCAATTTTTTCACGTGTTTTGGGTGTAACTATCAAATTCTTTCTATAAAAATGAATACAGATCAATTTCTATGTTAGAAAAAAAGATTATCACGGAAGCGTGTATTTTACCAGTACTCGCACAGGAATCATTAAGGAATTATGTGGTAAATACAAGGTCTTCCTGCTCCTAATCGAATGTGGTGACTCCCCTTTTTATTTCAAAATTTAAGTTTCCTCAAGGTAATCAACCAGTAGGCAAAGTTTGGTTGAAAATCTGTTCAGTTCTATTTCGGGGTAATGACCTTAATTTACATGCCATTAGAAAACAAATCACGTTCACGTGTGGTGTTTGCATCTCATATGCGTGTCCAACAGTTAAATTTGTCGCTTGTTTTACCCATGCAGAGCACAACAAGAGGCGAAATCGTTCCCTCGCACAGAACGTGTACATATAAACGCTGCGCCAGAAGAAGTTGATGTTTTAAAAACCTTGGACGAAATAGCAAGAATAGAAGGTATGATGTGTAGTTTGTTAATAGTAATGACATGTATACAAGTTGGAGAAGCACAAGTACAAGAAGTACATGCGTACAGTAGTACAGTCGAATCCCGATAAAGCGCTTAAGGGGGTACCAAACCACGAAAATTAACGCTGAAAAAATGGGGTCGCCCACTACCTCTCGGAACGAGTTACTTCATTGGTTCGTAAGACAAAAGATAACAGGTCATGACAATGCCCCTAGCCCTGAATAACAATAGAGGTAGTGTTTACAGCGGGCGAATGAAAATAGAGGTTCGAGGGAGGTAGTGTCTTACTGAAAAAATGCGACGATCTTCTCTGTTCGTCTCATTCCAAGTACAACAATTTGCTAAAATAGATTCTTCTCTTCTCTTTCAGGAGCAATTGCTGACCTAAATGCACTTGTTGCATTAGATATGGAACAGCTGTGATTATCTGTAATATACATATATCAGAATTGTTAAAAAAAATCCGCCTTTTGACAGACTTATCTTACTAAGCTGATAGTGTTAAAATTATGTTTTTTCGAAGGACTTTCTGAAATATCTTTTTGAGTTTTAAAATGTTTGTCCTTGTTAAGCCGATCAGAAATTAATTAAGTAAATTCGTGATAATCTGTATCAAATTAAGCTGTTGAACAGACATCAAATTATTCAACAAATTATTACGACGCCCGGCCACGTATGGATGACAAGGAATATATGTATTTCGCCATATTTGGAAGTGCACTCAAAAAGACTCGCCCGACATTTTGCAAACTGCACAACACCTGACAATTCAAAAATCAAGCTGTAAAAATGCGAGACGTTGACAGTTTCTCGAATAATAAAACAGTTTGATTGCACAAGATATCATGACATGGACTTGCACGCAAATAAACTGTCCAGGTTCAGTGATTTCCTAAGAAGTTAAATATTTATAATTAATTCCTTTACTTATATGTGTGACAAAGCGCCGATGACTTTAAACACCGTCCACATTATGTTCAGAAGGTAAATAAGAAGGCACCAATGATTATCGTTTGAAATAGTCATTATTAAGGTGGCTCGACTGGGTTTTTTAGGGGCAACACCGCTCAAGTTTGAGAACTAACCAGACTGTCATTAACAATGCCATCGAAAAACTATCACCACAGCTGAATTAGGTAAAGATGAAAATTTGTTATGACCAGTGTTATTTTGACATCGGAGTTGTCATAGCAACGTAATGACGTCATCACGTTTATCAATTTCGTTCGTATTGCTCGGCACCAGGAGGTTTTTTCGGAAATCGCTCAAGGGAGCATGTACCTCCTATACCTGCCTCAATGTTGGCAAAGTTTGAACAAATTCTGTGAGAGCGTTATCGAAATTTTTGGGGATGAAGTTTCGAGGGTCATAAATACAGTAAAAAACATACTATTGAGATAATAGGGTAATATCTGAAGAACACGACGCGCTTTGGGAATGCAGTTTCATCTCATAGTAGTTTGATGCCATTTAAAATTGTGTATACAAAATTATGGGGATCGCCACGACTGATTGCGAAAAAAACGGATTTGATGAGCGTGCATTCAGGTGCTCTTGTTGCCACTTTTGTAAATAATTTGGTCTACACCTACAAATGTGATAATTATTTGGAAACCGCTCGATGAATTTTTTTAAAAACTTGTCAATCTCGAGTTTTGTCATCAGTTTATATGGCGTGCAAGTTTCAAGGTCATTGAAAACATGTAAGACAATAAAATCGGGGCTCCAATGTACTACTTTTTTCTCCCAGATTTTGTGTTTACAAGTGAGTGTCCCATTATTCACGGGCATTGTATTCAACTTTCATTTTCACGTGCACAACTCAGCAAAAAATTCATTTGCATTTTATCAGTGAGTTTAGACTTTTTTCCTGATCTGTTGTTCTACACAAAAATAGCTTTTCGTTTCCTGGAGAAAGAGACCCTCGGCACTGCTGTATTACAGTCTAATGGCGTAACAAATATTATTACAGTTTTCAAGTCATATCAACATGTTTCCTGAACATTTTTAGAAAGCAATTGAGCGTTCTCTTTAATGCAAATGAATTTTTTGCTGAGTTATGCACGTGAAAATGAAAGTTGAATACAATGCCCGTGAATAATGAGGACACTCACTTGTAAACACAAAATCTGGGAGAAAAAAGTAGTACAATGGAGCCCCGATTTTATTGTCTTACATGTTTTCAATGACCTTGAAACTTGCACGCCATATAAACTGATGACAAAACTCGAGATTGACAAGTTTTTAAAAAAATTCATCGAGCGGTTTCCAAATAATTATCACATTTGTAGGTGTAGACCAAATTATTTACAAAAGTGGCAACAAGAGCACCTGAATGCACGCTCATCAAATCCGTTTTTTTCGCAATCGGTCGTGGCGATCCCCATAATTTTGTATACACAATTTTAAATGGCATCAAACTACTATGAGATGAAACTGCATTCCCAAAGCGCGTCGTGTTCTTCAGATATTACCCTATTATCTCAATAGTATGTTTTTTACTGTATTTATGACCCTCGAAACTTCATCCCCAAAAATTTCGATAACGCTCTCACAGAATTTGTTCAAACTTTGCCAACATTGAGGCAGGTATAGGAGGTACATGCTCCCTTGAGCGATTTCCGAAAAAACCTCCTGGTGCCGAGCAATACGAACGAAATTGATAAACGTGATGACGTCATTACGTTGCTATGACAACTCCGATGTCAAAATAACACTGGTCATAACAATTTTCATCTTTACCTAATTCAGCTGTGGTGATAGTTTTTCGATGGCATTGTTAATGACAGTCTGGTTAGTTCTCAAACTTGAGCGGTGTTGCCCCTAAAAAACCCAGTCGAGCCACCTTAAAGTCGACCGTTTCCATGATTCAGGCGAACAACAAGTTTCCATTCCCATTTACATAGATTCCCATTTACATTGCCTTCATCAAGGCAATGTCTCTGATCTCGGTCCATTTATCATAACACTCATTCTTTTTTGGGGGGAGGGGGAAGGGGGGGGGTCGTCGCTTTAGAAATGTTTCCCTTACTACATTAAACAATGTTCCGTTTTCTTTGCGAAAATTTCACTTGCAAACAAAAGCAAAGCAACTTTCTTTCTTTATCACCGGCATTCAGTACGCTATTAACATTGCTGATCCTAGCATGACGCGTGTCACATATGAACCTAGTAAATGACCCTACTCACCATGTGTCTCACTGTAGCACAGTGGATAGAATGCCCGCGCGATGTTTCGGAGGTCATGGGTTCGATTCCCGTCGGGGACTCAAATTTTTCCTTTCTGTGCATACCCGGAGCGCGCAGCGTATGCCACCTTTCCACGCTCGAGACATATATGTTATTTGCCGGCTGGGAGGTCCGTATCGTGAAAAACTGTGACCGAGGTCTTGAAAATGCTGCCCGAGGCCGCAGGCCGAGGGTAGCATTTTCAAGACCGAGGTCACAGTTTTTCACGATACGGACCGACCCAAAACCGGTAAATAACTTATTTATTTTTTTCTTACTTGGTTAAAAAAAAATCTAAAAAGATTGTCTTGAAAAATGTAATTGTATTATACGCGCGCATCCAATGTGCATGTTGAATCGATCGGTAAAAGCTGCGGCTAAGGTGAAGAATGATTTGTTTTCCGGCAAACAAAATAAATTCGCTAAACTGAACAGTACTCACGGAAAAGGTCATCAGAAAAAAAGAGAAAAGTAACTTAAATAATAAAAAAGAAGCACAATGTAGCAGCAAAAGAGAGCAAAAAAAAATCTGAGTCACGAAAGTGAAATTGAATGAAGCTTGTTTGTTTAGTTTGGTCGCCGTCTGCACACGGCACAATTTTGCGAGAATTAATTTAACTGTTTTTAATCAAAACATCTCATTTTCTTGAATGGTGATAAGCAGTATTCGGTTTTGGGGAAAAGTAGCAGAAAGGCAAAGCGTTTAAAAGGATAAATCGAGTCTGTAAACCAGCGACTCGCAGTAAACCGCATTACGGCATGAAAATCAGTGCGAATGCATAAACAACGATCGACAAATTTTAACTTGATTTTGTCAATAAATACAAAAAATACCCGCCTATTGGAGAAATTAAAGGCCTTTAACTCCGTTACTAAGTTAGCTTTTGAAAGAATCCATCGGGTATGTAACTAAGCCGGCGACTTGCAGGTAAGCGCAATGGCGTGAAAATCAGTGTAAATAATGCACAAACAACAATCGACAAACTACGGTCATAAAACTTGTACAACTTGATTTTGTCAATAAAGATAATCAATACTCGCCTTTAGGAGAACTTCAAGGCCTTTAATTCCACTGCTTACTTTTCCTTTCACATTTACAACGGTTGGTGAGCGATTACATTAAAGTGACACTGTCACGGATATTTTTTGGCTTTTTTGGTAAAATGGCGCCAAAATTACGACTTAGCAGTTTCAACCATGCAGGAAATGCTCCTAGAACGTAAAGGGAAGGATATCTAGCAAATTGTGTAAAGCAGATGATGACCGTAATAGTTTTCATCAATTTTTCCAAACCACAAGGACAAAACTTGAAAAAGTCAGGCTGACTTTTTCAAGTTGAGATCAAAAGCTCCCGATGATATCTCGGTGATAACACTCTATATTTAGTTTCAATACACTGGTACAGTAATTTTAAGAAAGCTTGACCACTGTTAATAGGTTTCCAGTGGTGTAAACATGTTTTTGGGCTGCTGAATTTTTGAAGTTATGCTCGTGACAGTGCCCCTTTAACTTTGGAGAGCAAAACTTTCGAGGGCTCGTTCGCCTCGCCGCCGAATCAAACTGACGAAAGCGTTACCGTTGCCCGTGGGCAGATATAGGAGAATCTTGCCCGCGCTAAGAACCAATCAGATTGCAGTATTCGTTACCGTGCCCTCTTGGAAAAAAATAAATAATGAATATTACACCTTTCCCCGTTTCAATCTTTTTCATATTTGTGTATCCGCGCACTTTTACAAGCCTTAGCTTTTTTATTCGATAATTCCATAACTCAGTAAGTATAATTCTTACATCGATCAGTATTCGAAGAAATGGGTATTTCTGAAATTTACAACAGGGGTTGAGATTTTTTCAAGGAGGTTAGCTACTGGGGATTTGGTAAACTTTAAAACAGGAAATGACATTCCCTCTCCAACAACCATCACCACCATCATCAGACCCTGTTCAGGACCGTCTTTTGGGTCAGCGCAAACTACAGCACGCTCCTATCATGTGCTTGCAATTTTATTTGTATAGGTAATCACATGATTTCGAGTGCAATTTGGGATAAATCAGCACGAGTAAATTTTTCAAAGGCTAACCAAATTGCATGAGCCCGTAGGGCGAGTGCAATTTGTAGTCTTGTGATTACTAGTCTTGTGATTACTTGTTAATAATACACATACAAAAATTTCTCTGCAATTAAGTGGATAACAAACAAGTTGTGTTCGGTCGCTTACCTTTCCGAATCGTTGTTAAAACATTGCGGAGTTGCCAAGCTTTGTAAATCCAAATACTGCTACGGAATTTTAAAGCTCTCTGTCAAGCATTATCAGGTGCTTTTATCCTCATTCAGTTCAGTTTGAAATGTGCGACTTGCCGTGCGACTTCAATTCAGGCTTGTAATCTTCCTTCTTTACGAGCTGTCGCGAAAGAAAATCCTCGATTGGTAGCCTTCAGTAGTTTCATAGAGCCTCGTTTGTGCTGCACAAAAGTCCAGTTGCTAGTATATTAGTTTATACAGTGATAATTTTCGTTAAATCGGTCTAACTTTGCATTAATTGATGTTTTTGTTCTCTCCAAACCCTCCGACGGCGGCCGCCATTTTGTTTGGCGCGCTTTCGCGGCTTTCCTGTCAATCAATTTAATTTCAACTTTCTGCACTCAATTTCATCTTTTTGCACTCATAAGTTTCTGCACTGTTTGGGATTAATTGACCTGCTCTCAGCCAATGAGCTTGCAGAAATTTTTGCATGTGTATTATTAAACCACAAACGGTGTTACAGGACCTTTAGAATTAGACTTGTGCAGTAAGATATTCAAGGCAATATTTTCATTCACAGTGAATACATGTTTATTCAAATGTACTACAAGTGTCACTAATAAGAAACAAGTAACTAAAACACTACAGCTGTTACTTGTGCTGCTGCTGCTGCCGAGAAGTGGTTCTGCAAGAAAAATACGCCATCACCACTCGTTTCATGAAATGTAGTTTGTTAGGAGCCCCTTGGCTTGTTTTTCCTTTTAAGTTATTTTATCAAAAGATTAAGACTTCAGTTGGAAGTGCGTGTTGCATTTAAAGATGTTAGGCACAAACCACCTTTTGAGCATGGCCATGTGGCGAAAATCAGTTAATAATACTGAAAAGAGTAGCTCAAAACTTGCAAAATAGCCATGTTTGTGAATCGTATCTTGTAAAATTGCACCGTTGTAGCTTCACAAAGTCGGGAATTTCTTAAAATTTTACAGGCGCTTTTGTGCTGGGGCAAGTTTGCGCTCTCCAAACGATACATACTTGCGACAAAACAATAAAACTACTGAAAAAAGAGGCTACTGAAAAAGAAAATTACTGAAATTCTCGTTAACCCCGGGCTTAACGGCTATAGCTACACCACTGGCAACGAAATTTAAAAACACGGTCGATGTTCGGTGAATTCATTTTGCAGATGACTATGCCATAGTTTTTTAAAAAAACATCAAATCGGTTTTGGATTGCTTTCTGAGGTTTTGGTGCAGCCTAGTCCCTAGGCGTTCTCCTCCTCTCTCGGGCGAGCGCGAGGGCCACGTAAGGGTCATTCGGTGACGTCACGAAATTTCGCGCCAAATCGATAAGCGGGAAGGGAACGCCTGGGTACTAGGCTGGTTTTGGTGTATTTGTTTGCTTGTTTGTTTTCCGCTGTTAAATCAAGTAAATGAAACTGTGTCTATCAAGAACTGTGTCTATCAAAGTTTCCGGAGTGTCTGACGTGTAAAGTCACGGTCTTAACACTACTAACCTTCTGAGCTCAGAATCAGCGGCAGCAGTTAGCTACGTACCTCTCTCTGACGTACTCGGACTGCAACAAAAATACATAATGCCTAAATTAGTGTTTAGTTCTAGGTACAAAAAGTTAGTAAAAACACGTTGATGCACGTTAAGGTTGATGACTATTTCGGTTCAGGACACACAAGTACTCCACTAGTAAGTCTACAAGTTGAAAACACGTTCAAGCAGTCAACCCTTTAACCCTTTTTGGAGAGGTGCATATTCAAGAAGTTTTAGTGACACAGGAGACAAGCTGTGTAATGCAAATACTTGGTTGGCTTGTAACAATTACGTTGCCGAGTTGTATACGGCTTAGTTATGTTAATTACATTCCATTTGGCACTGAAGTGCGCGAAGTGGCTGAGTTATTACCAACAAGAAAACTGAAAGTGGAACATATCGAGGGTTACTGTCCTAATTTTTTTCGATAACTTCAGTAACTTAGAGCCTTAGCGCAGATCACTGCAGACTTCGAGCAGTCTCTTACTTTAAATTTCGTGGAGACGAACGTGAAAGCGAGCGAGCGCGATCGCCGTCTAAGATCACTGTCAGGAGAGCCGCTGGATTTTCGAAATTTCGTCCGGTATTGTGTTAGTTTGTTAAGCTTTCACTGATAAAGTAATTTAATCCCTGGTCAGTTGGGTGAATGGTCGTTAAAGGGATGACATAACATGACTATACATGTTGGTACTTACATACGCGTGGTCACTGTAAAACAATTTAAATATGATTTCATCCATTTCTTCCGTATCACATCCTTCTACGCAGCACTCCTCTTTCACGGCGAACTGTGTCAAACTAAGCGGGTTTAACTTATACGGAAACGAGCTGATTCCCGCTTCATTGTGAAACTCCCAAGCGAAGGGGCACATGTTCAGTTCTCCGCCCCTTTTGTGAACTTCAAGGAATCTGTTGGCACGGTTCTCATCCAAAAGGAAGTGATCAGCATCTGCTTCAGAGACACACATATTGATCAATTAACTAATGCAGGATTGCCAGTCAGGCTTTCGCTCGATCGCTCTCTACACAGTACTCTCACGGCCTTGTAATAAATGTTGGGTTGATCAAGAAGTTCTGAGGTCTTACCTAACAAATCGCATGCATCGATGCAACATAAGCAGCCACCTGTCTAGCACAAGCTGCAAACTGTTATTCATTGGGAATGGAAAAGAAAGACTGCGTGAAAAATTCCAGGCTTTTGTGATACAGGCAAGTTGAGAGGTTGTTGGGATGTGAGCTTAGAAAAGCAAAGGCCCGATTTTCTGGGGAGGTCTAGGAACATGCTTACGCGGAAGAAAACTTTGAAATTTTGTTCCCTTAAAACCGAAATTTCCCACATTTTCTGAATTGATTGTAAAAAAATTGAACATGCAAATGACATTTCTGGAATCATGGTTCTTTAGCATCAAGTCAAAACACTAGGGCCTCACAGTAAAACCAATGAACGAGTCTTCATGCAACCAAGGAGGAAGACTGGCGCCGAGGCTCATTTCCGTGGCGAGAGAGGACTGCTAGTATGTTTGAGGTTCCAGGTTCGATTCTGGGTGGTGACGTAAAAAAAATTCGACAGTTGTGAAAAATGGCATGGCAGTTTACAAAACGAGCACGTGCGTCGCCGAGTGAAGACGGACTTGTTGTGATGAAAATAAATAGGTAAGCCAATATAGTTTCATTTGCCTTGTTATGGCCAATAATGGCGGTTTATGATATGTAAATGTTGACACTAACAACTGGCAAAATATCTAACTTCCCAGAGAGAAAATGGTCTAAATCGCGGAAGATTGCCATTTGCTTTCATGACTTCGCTTACCTTCAAGTTTCCTGGCCCAGCCACAGTCAAATACCAGAACAATCACCAGAATGAGTAACACACGCTTCATCTTGTTTTGTTTACCCTATAAAAGAGAAATCGTACTACATCATTTGATCACTCATAAACGGGGATATGGTACGCGATCAGAAGGATAAGCCGAGAAAGCACGCGGACTGAACACGACTATATCCACCCCCACCTCCTTTAATACCTAGATTTCTCCGTTTACTGCACTTGTCAAAAAGCCCAAATTCAGACTATGAGTCGATATCCACATCTTGAAGTAAAGTGTACGCAAAAGCAATCATTATTCTTAGTTTGAAAACTGACAATTGCCCTCACTGATGCTTCCACCTTTCTTCAATTCGACGATGACAAAACGTACAAATGGGCTTAAGACATGACAAATTTCTTCGTTGTATTAGTAAAACAGGCTTTAAAACAGGAGGTTATTTTTGCCTTTCGTGAATTATACTCGTCATTTGTAAGGCTAATAGTACAAACTGTACTCGTGAATCTTTTTGGAAATAAACCAAAAACTCGCGATCGCGCTTTCGAGAGAAATATGCATATGGGCGAGGGCCGCCCAAAAGTTAGAGAATCAATATAGGACAAAATTATGATAACTGCAAGAAATCCATTATTAAATTTTGAGCCTCCTATATGCTTAGCCAGTCGAACGAAACAGAGAGAGAATGGCGAAACGTTATTTAATATGTCCAGTTGAGTAGTTTGTTTGCTAATGGCGATACTCTGAGCCTTACGCTATCTAACAGAATGTTTTTCGAAACGTTTTTCTTTCCATTAGGTTTTGCCAGTAGAGCGAAACGTAATTACGTCAAATTGAGTAGTTTGGCTATACATCACACGATACTCATTTTTGACCCTCGCGCTATCTGACAGAACGTTTGAAACCCCTTTTCTTTATTTTGCAGTTTAAGCTCGGTATGTACTGAGGGCAAGAATTGACTATATTTCGGACTAGTCATTCTAGCAGCCTAAAGTTTACGTGATTCAAGCCCCAACTTCATTTAGCCTCTGGATCCAGGCTCATTCATTGCTACGGTTTAGTGAATTACTTAAATCGAAATCTAGTCCACGAAAAGTGAGTGGCGGCATGCCACATAGTTGTATATTAACAGAAACCTTAACTTATCGCTCGCAATTGGTTTTTCGCTTCTACGGGCTTTGGGCGTTTTTAAGGGTCTCTACACGAGACAAATAATTCTTTTATTACAAGTCTTCCAAATGGTAGATCGATGGTTCACGAAAAGCAAAAAATATCTGTCTGTTTAAAACCAGTTTACAACGAAATGAATGCGTGAATCTTTCTTGTGAGTTTGAAATAACAAGGTTCACACAAACTTGCGCTTTCCTGAGAAACGGCGGGCGAGGGCTACCCCAGCTGTAGAGAGGATACAAGAAAAAAATAATGGCAAAAAAGTGAAACCACCAAGAGTCTCACGGAAGTTTAAACACACTTTTTAGCTGGATTCATTGACTGGGCACCTTATAAACTCTGAAGCAAGGAAAGCGCGAATGAAAGCCACTTACCTCTCGTGAGATATCACCACTGCAAGGTCAAACGAGCAAAACGAGTAACCTCGCTTAATTCGCTTGTTTTATCTCAACTTGAAAGCATTCTTGCTATTGAAAGATTCATTTGACATGCACTAACGAGCAAAAAAACAACTAAATTAGCATTTCTTTATATGTTTCCTCTCAACCATCAAGTTAGTTAACCTCCCTTAGGTTTAGCTTTGTAGAGCAAAACGTAATTTCGTCAAGTCGTCAAGTAGTTTTTTTGTTCATGACGACATTCATTCATTGTAGAGCCCGTCACGATATCTAACAGGACTTCAATGAAGGCAATATTTCTCTTGATTTTGCACCTCCGCAAATAAAGCTCAGCGTATACTTAAGTACAACAAGATGACTTGCCTTGACTCAGGGATTTTAGAGGAAGGGTTGTATTCTAGAGCTGGAAATGGGATCTAGACCGACATGCATCAGTGATCGAAACAAGCTAATGGCACTTCCATTATCTGAGAGTAACGTTTTTTTGAGTCAAACGAGTCAATGAGTCAAATTTTAAATTATGGTTATTAATTTGAAAATAGTGTTCCCCTTGCTAACTAATAAAAGCTAACCGCAAGCAAACCGGAATGGAACTAACCGCCAGCTAACCAGAGTGGAACTAACCGCAAGCAAACCGGAATGGAACTAACCGCAAGCAAACCGGAGTGGAACTAACCGCCAGCAAACCAGAGTGGAACTAACCGCAAGAAAACCAGAGAAGAACTAACCGTACGCAAAGTGGAGTGCTTCTAAGCTAACTTGAATACAGGCAAACGATGGTTCAATCTATAATTACCTACTTTGTTAAAAAATAACCTTGACTCATTGACTCATGACTCATGACTCATAGACTCATTTGACTCATGAAACAGGCGACCTCCCATTATCTACTTTCACTGTCAAATATTCAGCCGCCTTTACTTTCTGCTAGTAGAGCGAAACGTAATTACGTTAAGTTGAACAGTTTGGGTGAACATCACACGATACTCATTGTTTGAGCCTCGCGCTATCTAACAGAACCTTCGAAACCTTTTTTCTTTGTTTTGCATTAAAGTCTTTTAAGTTCGGCATGTACTGAGGGCAACAATTGACTAATATTTCGGACTAGTCATTAAAGCAGCCTAGAGTTTACGTGATTCAAGCCGCCATGCCCAAGGCAGAAAAATGACTTAATACCACCAACCTCATTTAGCCTCTGGATCCAGGCTCATTCATTGTTACGGTTTAGTGAATACTTAAACTTATGTAAAAATCGAAAAGTGAGTGGCGGCATCGCACATAGTTGTATATGAACAGGAACCTTAACGTACCGCTCGCAATTGGTTTATCGCTTTTAAGGGCTTTAGGCATTTTTAAGTTCTATGCACGAGACAAATTCTTTCATTACAAGTCCTCCAAAAGCAGATAATTCACGAAAAGCAAAAAATACCTGTCTGTTTAAAACTGGTTTACAGAGAAATGAATGCGTGCATCTTTCTTGTTAGCTTTAAATAACAAGGGTCACACAAACTTGCACTTTCCTGAGACATGTGAGCAAGGATCGCTCCCAGTTGGAGAGAGGATACAGGACAAAACTAATGACAAGAAAAGTGAAGTCGCCAAGAGTCTCAAGAAGTTTAAACACGCTCGTTTGCTGGAATCATTGATTGGACATCTTGTAAACTCTGAAGTAAGGAAAGCGGAGATATCTCGCGATATATCTCCACTGCAAGGTCAAACGAACAAAAACAAAACCAGTTACTTCGCTTGATTCGCCTGTTTTAACACAAATTGAAAACATTCTTGCTATTGAAAGATTCATTCGACATGTACCAACGAGTAAAGCGCCACTTTCATTTTGTTTTCTCTCGACCATGAAGTGAGTTAACCTCCCTAAGGCAAGTTGTGGGAACAGAGCGAAACATAATCAAGTTGAGTAGTTTGTCTATTTATATATAACGGCATTCATTGTTTGAGCCCGGCCTCACGCTATCTAACAGGAGTTCAATGGAGGAATTTCTCTTAATTTTGAACCTCCTCAAATAAACGTAGAGCAGCGGAGGAGGTGGGGGGGGGGGGCATGAGGGTTGCGAGAGGCAGCAGAAGAGAGGGCAGGAAGCAGGATTTCCTAGGACAAGCGGACATGTTTCTCATTGCCCGAACCAAACTTTATTTTGGTAGCGGAATGATAAATGCCTTATTCGATTTTTTAACATATAATACGAGCGGACATGTTGCTCATTGCTACACCGCAACTTGCTAAAAATATTCGTACATTTTATATGTTAAACCATCGAATAAGCAGAGGTGGATCCAAGGGAGGGGTTGAGGGGGTTGCACCTCCCCCCCCCCCTTTAAGCAGCATTTTTTTGTTATTTTTTTTATTCTTTTTTAAAATAATAGAATAAAATTAATTGTGTTTTACAAAGTTGTTTCACTTCCTCCACTCGACTGAGAAATAAGATAAATTCCAGATTTTATATCATGCCTTCACAACTCTTTTGAAGTCTCGGGAATGCTGCAAAAGAGGGAAAAATCGGAAACAGTTTTTTTTTTTTTGGGGGGGGGGGGCTTGGCTCCACTCCCCCCCCCCCCCCCTTTCAGAAACTCCAGTAACCGCCCCTGATGAGGTGTATTGCAAGTACTTCGCTTTTGTATTATACAAAACAACTACACTTTTTTATTAGGAAACAATATAAGGGAATTCTTATGATTCCAAGGTGTGGTAGTGGGACATAAGGAAAAATCATGATAGAAATTCTGTGTGGTAGATTATATGAATTCAGTCTGATATGAATTGATCTGATTAAGGTCATTCCCTCGAAACAGAGCTGAACATAGATTTGTAGCCAAACTTTATCTACCGGTTGATTACCAGGCGAGTTTTCGCCGCTTCGTGTGTCTCTTTTTTCACTGCTTCGCAATTCACTTTCACTTTTACTGACTGTCAGTTCTCGTACAATCATAATTATCACGAGAACTGACAATAAGTTCGAATGACCTCGGACTATATATAGGATTTTGGTTAAAATCAGTTATTCTTGGCCATGGGGTCTCCAAAAGTCACTTATTAGGGTATTCTTTGCTCGGTTGGCGAAGACATTCAAAGGTTTTGATTTTTGCACAGCGTGTTAAACACAGAAAAGTGGAGCACAACTTTAGAGTGAGCTGTGAGCCTCTCTATGGGTACCCATGATCTTCGTTTTCTTCGCAATTTTTTTGCAAATCTTCGTGTTTTTTTGGCATCATTAATATCATTAATGATGACATTATCAGTGGAGTGTTTTCGTCGTTTCAGCCTTGCAATGGCTCAATGTGGCTTCGTGGTAGTGACAATATTACCTATTCAGAAATTAAAGATATTTTCTGTAGTGTTTACGAATTTTGAGAGTTGTATATCTGAGTGTTTCAATTTGAACACGCGAATTGTGGTCAATGACAGATCTTCGCTTCAATCTTGAGATCTCCGTTTATTCCGCGGTGGTCTTCGCTTCTTCGGAAATACCCATAGAGAGGCTCAAAGATAAGCACGTCAAACATGCGAAAGTGACTCGGTGCTTTGATTTGCCACATGCTCATTATTAGCTCCTTCCCAGTCCCCTGATTTCCCTGCTTCCAAGATTGTATCCGGTGACAGTGAGTCCAGAAAATGATTATCACACAATATAATGGTACAGGCGGCTTTAGTGGTACATGTACAACTTTATTTAGTTCCATTTCTTTCATGACCTATCATCTACAACAATTTCCGAGTTTCCCAAATAAGGATTCTACATTTTTTGGTCATTGTCATGTCTTCTGATTTACCAATATCTCAATCAGGAAAGACCTTAAAACATTTTATTTCAACACACATTCATACAACGTATGCAACTGCAAAACTTGCTAAGTTTATGACTTCTTCAGTTGGTTGCCATATCAGAGTTGAGTCTGGGATGACTTCATGTAACCGCAAGTGAAAAATATTCCTTGATACTCTACACTGTTTATATTTATTTATATTTCTAAATATTTATATTTCATTTATTTATTATTTCTAACAACTAAAGGATTTGATAAACACTTTAAGACAAAGATGAGCAATTAAAAACTACGTAAGATTTTGATGAACGTTAGCCCTACACATTTACATTTGAAAAATCTTCAAATGTAAATGTGTGTGACATGGGTCATAAAAATGCTATGTAATTCCATCACTCATCTTTCTATTAAAGCATTTATTTCTATGAAATCGTATCATTATTTCTGGCTTGGTTTATTTTTTAACATAACTATATATAGTTGTCAAGGTTTACTTTTCATTTATGGTTACACGACATCATCCCAGATTTAAATCAATCATGGCAACCAATTGAAGAGGTCATTGACAAAACTGGTTATGTAGCCGCACATTTTATGTAAATGTGTCTTGAAAGTAAATGCAAAAGAGATTTTTCCAAATCAAGATACAATTTAAACTTTCTCCTTACTAATTCCTATACATTTCTTTTCATGTTTGTTTTGAGAAGCTGGTGCTACATCAAGACTTGACTGATGGACACTGGACTAACAATGTAAGGAGAAACCAGTTGTTGATCACTTGATCTTCTCAGACATGTTTGTCATTAGAGACAGGAATCTCAGCTGGGCTACAGACACAGTATATCCAACAGACTACATGCATGTTTTTTTGAATGTTCAGTCTGATCTCCACTGCTTTCCATTTGTACCAGTGTGAATGTTGTATTTACTGTATACAATTTTGTGGTGTTTATGAGCTAAGAAACAAGTCAATAAAGGCTTGGCCTTCTTCGTTGGAATTGTGTTAGACTTTGATCCAGTGGAATAGTGCCTGCAAAGACGGAAGAAAAACATTAACTATAGATTTGCAAGCAAGAGATAGCTAGAATCTAGAGTCTCACAAACTATAACCACTACACGATTGTCGAACAGTACACTGATTTTTGTTACAATATTCGATTAAAATTACATTGCTCAGTACAAATTATTGTTGTACCTGAATGTGTGTGCCAATAATTCATGTAATCCAGATGATCACCACAACACACATCCGAAAGATGCTACAAAAAATTAACAAAACAGTTAAATTTGTTAGTTGGCAGGGGCAACTGGTAAATTTGGGATTTTCTGTGATGACAAGACTATAATAGTTTTCTACATGCCCTAATTTGGA
Source organism: Meandrina meandrites (assembly GCA_963693305.1). Classification (NCBI taxonomy): domain Eukaryota; kingdom Metazoa; phylum Cnidaria; class Anthozoa; order Scleractinia; family Meandrinidae; genus Meandrina; species Meandrina meandrites. The sequence continues at coordinate 4,301,126 of OY855908.1, read as the reverse complement.
GACCTGTGAGTTGTGGTGGCCTAATGGTTAGTGTGCTGGACTCTGGATAATGTGGTCTGGGAACGTTGAGCCCTGGTCGGTGTCACTAAGTTGTTAATTCATGGGGAACACTTCACTATCACAGTGCCTCTCTCAACTCAGGTGAAAAATGGGTACTGGAAAATTTACTGCTGATGCAGGGAGGAGTATAAATACTCCTGTTCAATTCATCCTACTGGAATAGGAATAAGCCCTGGCCTGATGGGCCACTAGGCTTGTATGCAAACTTTACCTCACTAATGTGGAGACACTCAGAAGCCTAATCATTTTTAATTTTGCATAGGTGACGAAAGGCAAAAATTAATAACAAAAAGCCTGCAGATTGGAATAAATACCATTTTTCCTTGGTCCTCTATCTTCGCCCCATAACATCACCTTGGCTATGTAGCATTAGGAACCTATTGACACAACAGCAGGTCATTCATCCTTGTCTGCACAGACTGGAAGCCAACTAAGAAAAGAAAGGTTAAGATAATTTAATTTGAATGATACATTACATTTATCATTTTCATCAAACATGCACTCGGCAAGGGTGGGTGCTCCCTTTATATATATGGTGCACATAAATTACATTGTTCAGTACAAATTAACCTCATACCTGAAGGTGCGCTTGAAAATAATCAGGTAATCCACATCACCCCAGCACACTTCTCATAGAAACTGTTCGATAATTGCTACAAAAGAAATTAACGTTCGAATTATCAGTTACTTAGCAGTGGCAAATGGCAAATTTGAGACTTTGCACAAAGGCAAGACTGATGTCTTTAGTTTTCTCCAATTCCAAATGTGGAGACACTCACAACCATGTAGCCTAACCATTTTTTTTTATTTTTAATACATACATGTACATTTCAGGAAAGACAAAAATTTAATAACAAGAAGCCTACAGATTGGAATAAATACCATTTTTCTTAGACCTTTGTCCTCTATCTTCACACCATAGCATCATCTCTGCTACTTAACAAGAAACCTATTGACACAACAGCAAGTCATTTGAAAGGTAATGATCAGTAAATTTGACTGATACATTACATTTCTCATCTCATCTCAACATTTTGGGTACTCCCTAAGATGGACTTAAAATTACATTGTTCATACCTGGAGGTGTGTCAATAATCAGATCATCCCAGCACACATCTGATATAAACTGCTTGATCACTGCTACAAAAGAAATTTACATTCAAATTATCAGTTACTTGGCAACAGTGGCAAATGACAAATTTGAGACTTTGTGCAAAGGCAAGACAAATATCCCAAATATATGGAGACACTCAGAACTCAAGAAATGTACAGTAGCCTAAAACTCATCCTCGGCAAGAAAAGATAGAAATTAGTAAAACAAAAAGGCCAACAGAAAATTTGGAATAAATACCATTTTTCTAGGTCCTCTAGCTTCACACCAGGACGTATACAAAACATGGACCCGGGTCCATGGACCACCCCTGTGGACCTGGTCCATGGACCACCCCATGGACCCGGTCCATGGACCACCTCTGTGGACCCGGTCCATGGACCACCCTTAGCTGAGCCTGTTTTTCATCGTATACACGTACATGGAAACAGACATATACAAAACATGGACCCAGGTCCATGGACAACCTTACAGACCACCCTGGTCCATGGACCACCTGATGGACCACGCCTTATTTTCAAAAGCAGATTGTACCTGTCAGTGTAAAGGTTAGACTGGGGACATGGTATAGAACTCAGATTTATGACACTCAATATCCAGTTCCTGCTTTCTAATATGTAATTGAAGCTTTTGCCACTTATGACAGGCCAGTATGGGCATGTGAGGTTTTGGTGTTCTCCTCATGGATTTTGCTCGATATTATTTTTCAAACAATCACTCAATTACAACAGAACATACTAACCTATCATTGTTATGATGGGATGCAAAATATCTTGTGCTTATCTGTTAGATTAGAAGCAAACAAAGTTTAGCTTTAAATAGATATGCTATTAAGAAATACTGAGAAAGTAAAGCTGACCTAGTGGAGTGTCACCATTTTGATCAGACAAAACAAAAGCGAGGTCAGACATCATATTACAGTACTGCTCGATATGTGAGCCTGCTAATCTAATGCGTTGTTAACGCAGAACATTGGTGTTTGCACTCGAAAGCAGAACAAAAATGTTGTCCAGACATTTTGTCCAACCACTGTTGGAATTTCATGGGACAGTGGCAAATTGTGGTCGGCCAATGTCCAAAGTCCGACTGTTATTTTCCACCCTGAATCCACAATACTGTGAAACCCACATATATTGTGCATGAACATGCACGATGAAAATCAGGCCCAGAGGTGGTCCATGGACGAGGTCCACGAGAGTGGTCCATGGACCAGGTCCATGAGGTGGTCCATGGACCAGGTCCACAGGCCCACAGGGTGGTCCATGGACCGGGTCCACGGGGGTGGTCCATGGACCTGGGTCCATGTTTTGTATACGTCCTTCACACCACAGCATCATCTCCGCTACTCAGCAAGGAACCTATTGACACAACAGCAAGTCATTCATCCTTGTCTGTGTAGATTACAACCCAACTGAGAAAAAGAGTAAAATTATAACAATCACTTAAAATGTTACATAATTGTAAGTTGTAAACTCAAGAATATATTAAAGTAAACTTTGTTATTAGTAATATTGAAGCTTGTGTTGTTAAACACATTATTAGGTGAGTTTTCTCAGAGCAGTGAAATCGAACTGTATCATCAAAAACATCAAGGTCATCATGTGCACAGGAGTAGCCCACAACAGGCTTACAATGCATGCAAGAGGAGTTTATTGCCCCTAGTCAATGTCATGCTTACAAACTGGATAAACAGGACATGAGCCAGTTACAATGTAAGATAAAACAAAAAGCAATTACTTAATATTCATCTGCAGCCATCTCCCAGAAAAGGAAAGTGCTTGGAAATTGTTTTCACACCATTATTTAAGCCATTTCAGGAGAAATATTTCAGATATTTGATGCTTTTTTCAACTTTCCGTGGCTGAATTTGAAGGGGTACTTATATACTCAACTCGGTTTTGTGAAAGCAATTGAGATTATGAAGTTAATTTAACACAAAATTGTGGATTTCACAGATTTCAAATAGAATTTGTTAGAGAGTAATTGGCATGTCTGATGATCACTTCACAAGAAGAGATCTATGCTTTTATTTCATGACTTACCGAGAAGATCACCGTGTATTGTCTTTACCCTCCACTTTTATCATTCATCTGAATATGCTTGGCCCAAACATCCAAGATCCCAACCTGGAAGAATAAAGAAAACACATTGATTATGATTATTGATTATTGATTTGCAAATGGCAAATTTGACACTTTGAGTGAGGGCAACACTAATCTTCCTAGTTTCCTATGATTCAAAATGTGGAGATGATCAGAACTACAGTGGCCTAATCATCTTTACTGTGAATAGGAAAGATATCGCAAAAACTAATAACGAAAAGTCTTAACAGATAGTTTGGAACAAATACCGGCCATTTTTCTAGGTCCAGCTCTAGCTTCACACCACGGCATCATCTCTGCTACTTAGCAAGGAACCTATTGACACAACAGCATGTCATTCATCCTTGCATGTCTGTGTAGATTACAACCCAACTGAGAAAAAGATTAAAATTATAACAATCAGTTAAAATGTTATTATATATAATAGTAAGTTGCAAACTCAATTAAGAATGATGATGCTGTAGATCAGCGAAAGCTTGGATTTTACCATTTTACAGTAGTGTAAGGCCTCAGTTGAACATTCATTATTTCAATTAAGAATATAATTATTAAGTAACCTTTGTTATTAACACTATTGAAGCTTGCATTGTAATCACATTATTTGGTGATTTTTCTCGCAGCAGTGAACTGCGATGTCAACAATATCCAAGGTCATCATGGGCAAAGGAGTGGCCCACGATAGGCTAACAATGTGTGCTAGTCAATTTCATGCTAACAAATTGGATAAACAAGAAGTGAGTCAGTTACAATGTAGGCTTGTAGACAGGCTTAGTGGAATGTATCTAATAAAAGTATGATGCAAAGCAAGATGCAATATTGATAATGGCTAATAAGGTCTGTTTTTTTATTTTACAACTCACCCAGAAGAACAGTGTGTACATCTTTTCCCTCTACACCCATTGATCTTGATGACATCAACATCCAGTATTCCAACCTCGGCTGGAAAATCAAACAAAAGGCAATTAGTTTAAAACTAATGGTGGATCTACAGCCAACTCTCCCAGGCACATCTACTGAAACACCTAATAATCTGCAGGTCACTAAAAAGCAGGAAAGTGTTTGGAAATTGTTTTCATGCCATAAAAGCCAGGAAGATTATTTAGATATTTGATGCTTCTTTCAACTTTCTGTGGCTTAATCTGAATGGCATACTTTTTCAACTCTCTTTTATGGGGGCAGTTGAGATTAACAGGATAATTTAACACAGAATTGTTTTTTCTCAGATTTCAACTTTTTAGACAGTAATTGGCATCTCTGATGATCACTTCACAAGAAGTTATCTATGCTTTTATTTATGACTCACCGAGAAGAACACCAGTGTATTGTCTTTTCCCTCCATTTTTATCATTCTTGGAATGCTTGGCCCACACTTCTAGTCAACATCCAAGATTCCAACCTGGAGGTCCCAAGGTAAGGAAACAACAAGCCTGCAAGACTGGAATAAATACCATTTTTCTTGTGTCCTCTATCTTCACACCTCAGCATCATCTCAGCATCACTGACATTGATGCTCATGTTTTCTTACACTCGCCTGCAAACAGACACATTTGACTTGTGCATTTTATTTGCAGGCTTATCAAACATATATCAGGTGAAATGCTCTTATGTGATTTTCCTCTATAATTTTGTGTAGTGTAAACATCCAAGGTCATTTAGATGTCTGTTTTACAAATTTTTTTATCTTTGTGGTTAAATCTGGAGAGATAGCTTTCTACATAATTGGCAATGAACTCTGATGATAAATGGCTTCAAATGAAGATATCTAACCTTTTATTTTATGACTTACCCAGAAGAACACTGGTTGCCTTTTCCCTTCACTTGGCCCTTCGCTTGGCCCAAATAAGTCAACATCCAAGATCCCAACCTGGAAGATTAAAGAAAATGCATTGATTATCAGCCAAATGTAATGTGATGTTCCAGAAAATATTTATACCCCTCCTACAGAAGGCTTTTTGGTTTGAATTCCCCGCCCCCCCCCCCCCCCCCCCCTCACCACCTCTCTGGAAATTCCAGTTAAGCTCCATACTTTTCCTTTAAAAATTTTGGCTTTTGAGACCCCTCATCTCCTTGGAATTTCCACTGACCATCCATATATAGGGTGGGTATGGATATTTTCTGGAAATGTACAATCTAAAATACATTTGTGACGGCTTCAAAAGAAAGCTACATAACACCTAAATCCAATTTAATTTTATGACTCACCCAGAAGAACACTGGTGTACATATGTCATTTCTGCCTCAATCCTCTTTTATCATTCCTGGAATACTAGGCTCACATTATCCCAGCCTGGAAAACAAAGGAACCATTTTAAAATCAACCTGTATACCAGTAATTAGTTTGAGCAAAGTGCAAGCCAGTGAGCCATGCATGCCCATAAGCAACTTTAAATAATGCAACATAATGGAAGCTAACCATTCTCAGGCTAATCCAAGTGCTAATAAGCTAACAGGGGTGCTATTTAGGGTAACATAGGAGCGAGTAAGTAGTTGAGCTGTGGGAGCCAGAAATTCCTATCCCAAAATAAAGGCCAACCGCGAAGCGACCAAGTAAGTAAACTACCTGTAGGGTAATAAGAGTGCTATTTTGGCTAACAAATGTGTTATTTAGGATAAACTGAAAATTGTAGTTTGAATGTCTTGAATGCTGGAACTCACTTCCTCGCATTTTTTCAAGACCAGTTTCTCAGTTGTTTTGCTGTGACAACATATTCTTGAGGAAAAAAGGTCAAGTTTACAACTTTTACTGAAAGCAAATTCCCAAACATCCCTCAATAAGAAAGTACACTATACATGTGTATAAAGGTATTACATGTGCAGAAAACGTTTTGGGGCTTTTGGGGTAATACTTCATTTTAACAAAAAAAATGTGAAAAGGGGCAGGCACTGTTAGGCTTCCCAGGATCCAATACATGTCAAGTTCTACAGGGAAGGCAACCCCTGTGTCAGATAACACATCATGAGAACACTTCCTTACTCCAAAAAATATTTATATGTAAAAACTCCCCCAGGACAGGCCCCCCAAAATGAGAAACGCAGAAAAACTCTAAATTTTCAGTTTACCTTTTTTTCTGTTGTTGTAGAGAGTGTTCATGCAGTCTGTATTGCAGAGTGTGCTCCTACAAACCTGAAAATTAATCAAACATACGCATGTGTTAATAATAGTTTTGTGTTAGCTGGGATCCAGTGCCGTTCCTGCAGCTTGTTGTTGCATGTTTTTGGGCTGCACTCCATTCATTTCTCCATCTACTTTCTCAAGACCTAGATTCCGTAGAGAATTCAACTATAAGATTGTGTTCAGAAAACTAACAATGAAGGCTGGCTAATTCAACCTGGTGTTATTTTCAAGAAAAGCGGGTTAACAGAAACTTCCAAAAGCAATTTCTAGGAGTTTTGCCGGTTTTGCCGTCAGCTCGGCCGCCATCTTGAAAGTGAAGGAACACTGCTGATCATTTATTTATACTGTCGGCTCAAGAGACTTTACCACTTTACCTTGTCCCCAGGATCTGCTCCTTCACCTTCGGGAATGCCGATCTCGATAATCCCGGCAAAAACCTGGAAAAATAATCAGAAAAAAGCAAACTGATCTGCACATCAAGGAGAAGAAATCGAGACAGAGATTAGAAAAGAAAGACAGTCGAATTTTTAAAGGTCAATTTTTTTAATTTTGATTTATGTTGTTTATAATATCTCTTCTTCTTGCAGCAGAGGATCGGATTTCAAACTTGACAACTAATAAAAGAAAGGCTAGCTGACCGTACGGTTGGGATGATAGGATGTAATTCCCAATATTTCGCCAGGCATGGCCTGACTTATTCAGGGATAAACTGAGTGGTTCATTCCCTGAAGAAGTCATGGAACTGCCTAACACAGCCTGACTACTTCATGGAATGAACGGTGCAGTTCATTGACTGAAGAAGTCAGGCGGTGCCGTGAATTCTTGAGGGAATGAACCACACAGTTCCTTCTCTGAAGAAGTCACGCTACTGCCAAACGTCTTTAGGGAATGAACTGTGCAGTTCATTGAATGAACTGTGCAGTTTATTGACTGAAGAAGTCAGGCGGTTCCGTGAATTCTTGAGGGAATGAACCACACAGTTCTTTCTCTGAAGAAGTCACGCTACTGCCAAACTTCTTTAGGGAATGAACTGTGTAGTTCATTGACTAAAGAAGTTGGGCCGTGTCCGGGCTGTGCCGTGAATTCTTGAGGGAATGAACCACACAGTTCTTTCTCTGAAGAAGTCAAGGAACAGCCTGACACGGCTCATTTCTTTAGAGAATCAACAACACAGTTTATTCCCTGAAGAAGCAAGCCGTGCCTAGTGAAATATTGGAAATTACAGTTATCATCCCAACAGCACAGTACGGTCAGGCTTCTTTTATTAGTTGTTTGAATTCTCTTTAATTTGCCGACCAGAGCCTCATGATCAATGGTTTGTCGTTGTGGAGTTGCCTTTATTTTTTTTCCTTTATTAGAGACTTTTTTTGCCTAAAATCATCGAAAATGTCCCAAGATGTTTGACGATTTCCAAAAGTTTCCGATGCTTTGGGAAAATTGCGAAAGACCGGGGCCTTTTTTATATGCGTTTAGACCAGGTTTGGAGGATTCGGTAGTATATATGATTGTATTGTTTCTCGAAATTGAATCAACTATAACAACCGTGCTCAAAAATAGCAGGAAGTGGCCCAGATTTACACTGCCCTCTGTCGCCTTATCTATTGCCGGCAGTGGTATATTTTATAATCTCAAAGCAATTTCGCAAGTGACTGTTTACCAGTGTCGCTATGATTTAAAGCGCGTTTGCCTGCCGACTCCTTCTGAGAATAACTGCGTGAGATTTTCTGAAATATAAATAATAATTCGTTCGTGGCTTTGTGCCGGGCGACTCGACTTAGTTCGGAGGATTCGAACACTTCATATGATTGGGTTTTTTTTCTCAAGATTGAATCGAATAAACCTTCTGTTCGGTCAAGGAGGTAGAAGAACGGTTTTGCGACACAGGGGTTGGAAGTTGACATGTTGTAGGTCGACGTTTTAAATCAGCAGATGTTTTTGCGAGACTCGCGTGTGCATGTGAACGATTTCTTCGAATAGGTATGGTCAGTTATCGTAGAATATCTGTGACAACGTTAAAGGTAGGAAGCGAACTCGGTGATGATGATGATGATGATGATGATGATAATGATGATGATGATGATGATGACCACGACCACGACCACGACCACGACCACGACCACGACCACGACCACGACCACGACCACGACCACGACCACGACCACGACCACGACAATGATGATGATGATGATTTGGTTAGTTGTTACAATCCAAGATAATGAAAACAACAACAGTGGCAGCATTAAATTATAATAAACAACAAACAAAAGTGAGAAAAGGAATAATGAAACAAATGAAAGGATACCAGTTTCCTGATCCAGATCTGAAAGAGATTTTAAAGAAAACAAGAAAGAAACAAAGGAAAAAAATTCATGTACGCCTCAAACCCTAATTGACAAACTATCACAGCCACTGTACCATACATACCTACATAATCATACATAGTGATACATGACCTTACAGAACCTTACATGACCAATATTTTACACTAGTTACATAGCCAAACATTGTAATACATAGCTTTACATAATCTTACAGAGTGATATCGTGACATGAACATGCATACCGTAATACATATAATATAATTGCCCTTACATAGCCATACATATATTAGATTGTCATACATGGACCTACATAACTTATAGACTTATACATGACCATTATTCAGATACAGTTTATCATGTTCCCCTATTTCCGCTTTACATGGTCTCACATATAGCCATATCATATAGGTTTTCAGTCATATAAGGTCCTCACCGTCCGCTACGTAGCCATTCATAATCATACTTTACTCTATATAACAGTCTGGCGGGCACCTGTTGTCTTCTTCCTGTCTAGCGTGAATAAAAACTAAAAAGCTAGTAAACTTACAAATTATTCCAGAGAGGTGGACCTGTAACCCGAAGGTCGTGGGTTTGAATCCCACCTGAGCCAATGGTTGTTTTTCGAGTGGTCAGGATTTACAGTGTATTTTAGTTTAGAATCGTCCTCAGGTACAAAACTGAGTGAATCAACTGGAAATCACTCACGCGCTGTTCCCATCTTGGCTCTGTAGCTCAGATGGTAGAGCAGTGGACCTGTAACCGGAAGGTCGTGGGTATGAATCCCATCTGGCAATGGCAATTACTGACGCACTGTTCCCATCATGGCTCTGTAGCTCAAAATCAATCTGTACTCATCAAAAAATACATATGTTATTAGCCATATGTAGCAGTTTGTATTCTAATGTTGATATTTCATTCAAACTGACATAAATGACAGTCTGTTCTCTGACCAAATGGACACAGGCACACACTCAGGTTCGTGCACTAGCACTGGCATGGAAGCGTCAAATCTGGCATTGGCAGTCATTCTGGTACTGGCCTGTGCCAAGAGGTCAGACGTAAGAAAATAATAAATTTCTTTTGGTTTCAGTGAGAAAATTTCCGGCTTAAGTCGAAATTCAAGTAACTTGCTGCAAAGCTGAAAATGTTCGTGAAAACAATTTTGTGAATGAATCTGACGAGGAGGCCATCCAAGAGTCAGTGGAGAGGTCCGTCGCGAGTCAGTGGAGAGGGCCGTCCGCGAGTCAGTGGAGGGGCCGGGCCGTCCACGAGTCAATGGAGCTGGCCGTCCACGAGTCAATGGAGGGAGCCGTCCACGAGTCAGAGGAGGGCCGTGGCCCCACCAAGAGTCAATGGAGCGGGCTATCCACGAGTCAGTAGAGGTGGCCGTCCAAGAGTCAATGGAGGGGGCCGTCCAAGAGTCAGCGGAGCGGGTCATCCACGAGTCAGCGGAGGGGGCAGTCCATGAGTCAGTGGAGGGGGCCATCCAAGAGTCAGTGGAACAATTGTTTCAATAAAGCAAACACAAAACATCGGTAAATGGCAAATTAAATGAGTCAATAACTTGAATTATAAGCCTCCAGGCTCTGACATCAGCATAGCTTTTTTCAGTTAGTTTCATATGCAATTTCTCTTGTTTATGTTGTTAATGTTTTAATCAATCAGATCAATCAGATAAATATCCTTATATGGTCTTACATACATAGCCATATTTGGTATTATTACATAGGTGTACACAGATATTCATGGCCATACTCTACCCTACAAATTGCAGCAGTCCAGCGGTCAGCAAGTCACATGATCCTCATCCTGTCTTATATAATTCACAACTGACAAGTTAGTACACTTAACAATTATTCCCCAAGCAGGCGTTGGATGTCAGAGAACGGTCATAATTTATCGCCAGGGGAGGGTGCGCAGAATCTTTGCTGGTTGAAGCTTTCATGATCCCCTCCCCCCCCCCCCCCCCCCTCGTTCTCTTCTCCCAGCCAACACGAATGCCCGTGAAAACACTATCTGTCGCGCTCGTCGTTATATCGCCTCCAATTCCACGTCATCTTCAAAAAGAACAAAAAGAAGGTGAGAATTAATAAGAAAAAATATTACAGCAGAGGGCGTTTTAATGTGTTTCTAGAAAACGTATGTCGAGAGAGGTAGCTGAAGAAGTCTTTGATTCAATCAAAAGAAGTAACAATCAATGCTGAGTTTACCGGAAAATTAATCAGGCGTCTTTATCTTGCACCCGTAATATGAGGGTAGTAGTGTCCAGTTGAGGCGAAAAATGTCGAAAGCCCATGCTCAGGAGAAGAATTTTGTTGATGAATCTGACGAGGAGGCCATCCAAGAGTCAGTGGAGAGGTCCGTCGCGAGTCAGTGGAGAGGGCCGTCCGCGAGTCAGTGGAGAGGGCCGTCCGCGAGTCAGTGGAGAGGGCCGGGCCGTCCACGAGTCAATGGAGCTGGCCGTCCACGAGTCAATGGAGGGAGCCGTCCACGAGTCAGAGGAGGGCCGTGGCCCCACCAAGAGTCAATGGAGCGGGCTATCCACGAGTCAGTAGAGGTGGCCGTCCAAGAGTCAATGGAGGGGGCCGTCCAAGAGTCAGCGGAGCGGGTCATCCACGAGTCAGCGGAGGGGGCCATCCACGAGTCAGTGGAGAGGGCCATCCAAGAGTCAGTGGAACAATTGTTTCAATAAAGCAAACACAAAACATCGGTAAATGGCAAATTAAATGAGTTAATAACTTGAATTATAAGCCTCCAGGCTCTGACATCAGCATAGCTTTTTTCAGTTAGTTTCATATGTAATTTCTCTTGTTTTTATTGTGTTTGTTGATAAAGTTTGAACTTAATTTGATGGTCACTATCGTTATCTTGTCTAAAGGCATGCCTATTTTGCACACTGAGAAGTACAACCCGTTCTCGAAAACCCTAGATCAGTTATTTAATTTGTTAAAGATATTTGTATGTAGAAAACAGGAATACCTTATTCGAAATATGTAATCCCCGCTTGAATACAGGCAGTCCTCTGGGGGTTAGAGTCGGTCAGAGTCGGAAGGCGTTCTGAGGGAAGTACCGCAACCTTTCAGAAGAAGAACCACCAAATCTGACTCTCATGATCACATGTTATCTGAGTTGACTCGTATGGTACTAATGATACCTACGTGCAATGACAAATAGGATGGGTTTCTGATACGAAGCGCATAGTCCCTAGCCCCAACCGTCCCCCAGCCGTACTGCAACCGGTCCTCGGGAGCGTGCAAGTCAGACAAGCACCAAGTGGGACGCGCGAAACCCTCCACCCAGCTTGGGATTACGTACATGTCGCCAGTTCCGATCTGTTTTGGTATTGATCTAAGAATTTTACGTAAAACGAGTTGTTACCTGAGCAGCAGGAATTATCCACGCAGTAGAACTGATGTCAGGATAAATCAGTTCTGCATCTGACACAGGAAAAACTTGACTCTTTCAGAATGCCACGCCACTTGCTTGAAGGATTTTTGTTTCAGGCTTTCTGTTCCTCCAGCTGCATGATTCATGGATGATGCAGTACCAAGATACATGTAATAAACTGTACTACAACCATTGTTTTTCTTTCAAGCTTTGGTGTAAAGAAAATAATCGGTATTTAAATTATTAAATCGCAAAGGAAAACGTACTAAACCTGCGGTATTAACGTTTATCGATAGTTTTTGGTATGGCTTGTCGCAAAAATTCTTTCAAGTTCGTAAAAATACAACACGATTAGGAAAAATGCGAGGGCAAGTGCGCGAAACTTATCTCCCTAGTGTCTTCAATCGATTTCAAGATGATTTCGACAACAAATTAAAAAGTATCAAATCATTGCCGTTTGAGTATTAGTCTCTGAACTAAAGAAAGGTGAATTTTTTGCTGTTAAGCCTTAGTTACTATTCTGTGGTTGACTGCACCGAGCTGCTGTTTAGTCACGTAAAAATGTTCAGCGATAGTCCTGTTCTAAAGTCTCACTATAAAATTTAATCTATTATATAAGACACAAAAGTCTCAGTAAGTTACCTCAAGAGAGAGTGAAGGATGGAGATGGTTCCTCTTAGTTGATCCTCTCTTGGTTTCCTCTATAAGGAGGCATATTTTATTGCCCTTCTTGTCAAATATCTGTGCACATGCTTCAATTTAGTGACCGTATTCAAGGCTCTTCTAAAAAATTAAGACGATGTCTATTGTTAACCAAAGTTTGCCAGCTATATATGATACTTAAGATTGGCACAGTTCACAGCACAGTTTAGTTAGAATGCTAACAATTCTGAGAACTACATGCGTACATAACGCCGTTTAAGGAACGTTCCCTCACCTGCCGAGCAACGTTCCAGTTTCGTGGTAAAGTGAAGAACTTTTAAGTGCTAGCGGTGTGATCACGAAAGCGGAGTCCTTGCTCAACGCCCAAGCAAAACTGGCTGTACTCTTGTGCTTGTGGAAGATCGGTGAACGTAGTGCAAAGTGGATCTTACTTTACTCAAACAATTCAGCCTGGAGCAAACTAGAAGACGGTTGCGAAATTTGAAAATGCAAGTGGGCTAAGGTGCGCATGGATGAATAAAATTGCGTCATTAATTTTAAATTATAATGAAATGTGCGAAATTCCCGCACGCAGCAAAACATTAACAATCGCTATTGCAAGTTCTCCGCATTGGGGCATGTTTTGGTTCTATTTTTTTTATTCACATAACAGGTAAAGGGTTACTTCTGGTGCATGTACGGAACGAATTTTCATTCACCAGGCGTTGGTTTCTTTGTCTCTGTTGAATGAGGTCATGCAGTAAATGCTTAATAGGTGAAGCTATCTTTTTCAGTTCTGCCCTCTTCAACCGAGGTTGTAACCTACTGCTGAAAATATGATCTTTTGCGAGAAAATCCGTAGAGTAATATTTTTTTGAAATGTGAAATACTTGACAGACTGAAAAAAAAGTAGAGTAAAGAAAGTATCTAATGATTGTGTGTCCACTGCAGCCATGCTAAGGTTTAGGTTATCTGTCCGCCATCACGAGAGGGGTCGAAATTAGATTGCACGACGAGCTCATCAAAGTATAAGAGTGTGTATATATCTTATTGTACATTTTAGTGCGTAGCCAGTGGGGTCCGGGGGTGCCCGTGATCCCCACTTTGGTGAGATAACTTTTTAAGTAAACAAAATACAAACCTTGTAATTCAGGTGGCAAAGGAGCGCGAATCCGAAGAATAGACATGTCATAAATCTTTTTTGTGCTAGGTAGTTACATACTCCATTTTCAGGACCGAACATCTGCCGTGGAGTATTTAAGCCCACCCTGGGTGTGACAAAGTGTGACCCCCCCCCCCCCCCCCCCCCCCCCCCCCGCCGCCCTCTCCCCTTTGGAAAATCCAAGGTACACTCCTGTTAAGTATCACTGTTTATTCAACTCCGCTTCGTGGTGCACGAAATAAAGCGTGAAACAAGTACATGATCGGTTTCGTAGGCTGTGTATTTCTCTTGACCGCGCGGATGATTGCAGAACGTTTGATAAGTCAGCAATTTGTGAAAAGAAAACGCTGGTTTATAAATCTCTTATTTTCGACAATGTTTCGTACTAGTCTCGCACAGTCCACCATAGCGAAAGAGATGATGGTGGATTGTGTGTACGAGAGCAAAACAACAGCATTCTTTATTTAAACACGATATCTTTTCACTGCGCAAAGGAAAACAATCATTGCGGAGAGAGTAGCACAGCCATTGTGTATAAAGGAGAACTCAATTCAATTCTAGTTTTGTGCAATGCTTGCTAAAATTAATCACTCAAGTCTGCCAAATGTATCCGTTTTGAATAAGCCTGTTCCAGGCGTTTGGTAAGTTGGGGAGCAGCGCGAAAAACGAGATAAGCGCGACGAACGGCGAGTGGAAAAAATGCGAGGGGACTAAGGCGAGCAAGCCTTCTCCCCACTCTCCTCCCCTCATTTTTCACTCGCCATTTTTCGCGCTGTTCCTCAAATAACCGAACGCCTGGAATTGGTGGTTTTAACTGTCACGCAATAAAAAAATTAAATCGAAACCGTTCAACGACAGAAGCTATGAATTTCAGATATTATAGAAGATAAATAGATAAACGATTTGTCCAAATCTCAGGTCTGTGCGGTGCACCGTTTGCGAGTTATTTGCCGAAACTTTCCACGCAAATTTTTAAAGCTCAGTATGGAGACGCCATATTTGTGTCCTTCCGAGGGGCACAAACATGGCCGCCGTGAGTCAGAGAAACCATCTGGAACTTAATTTTCCTATTAATAGCGACTACTTTTGGCTCATGATCTATTACACTTCCACATAAACAGCACTTAGTACATTGGGAATGTTCGATCTGCAAAAATGGAAAGGAAAGGCCTTTTTTGAATCAAAACAACTTTGTCACGGCACTCAGCTTGATATCACATACGGCGGAGAACTCGAATATTCAAAATTTTTAAATTTTTTAAAACGAAGGGCACAACCAAGCTGGAAATTTGCAAAAAGATATATTTTTAGTTTATCTTACACCTAGTGATATCAAAAGTTTAGCAGGCCTATTAAATTTTGATTTCAGAATTTTATGACGTAACATGAAAACCAAGAATACTAGCTTTCAATGAAAACAATAAGAGTTACTATTAGTTTTGGTGAACGCGATAAACGAAAACGCATCAGAAGTGTGCGTTTTCTACGGGAGCATGATGGCTTGGAAGAGATTGTGGCTGTGTAATGAATACATGCAAAACGTTTGAAATATTAACGAGCCGGATAAAGTTGTTGACTGAAGGAAAGCTATAAATTTACAAAAATAACAACAAAAACTCTCATGACTGACACATTTTATTAAACGTTGTCCCCATAATTTCTACGTGAGAATCTATGACAAGTGGAGCTTGTGCTGCTCTGCTAAACTGTGAAGGGAATTGCTTGTCTACTCGATAGTGGTTTTAAGAAGTTACGTCGGAATATTTACCGGTAAGTCATATTTTTTTGATGCAGAAGTTTATAAGAAAACTTACAAAGGAAACTATCAAATGATAGTTACCAAGGAATAAAATCTTTCAAGAGGTGATAGTGAAGCAAAAAAGAATCAAGGATGGTTAACACTGGGGAACAGACAGATTCGGCTGATGTGTTTACATCCTTGTCGCCACCCAATTTGTATCATGCGAGGTTACAATCTTTCTGTTCTTTCATACACCCATGCACTCAGTTGGTTGCATTTGACAAATCGTCCCAGCTCAATCATCATCTGAATTGGGTGGATGGATGTAACGCGTTTGTCGAATCCGTCTATTACGGCAGAAGAAGGTGAAAAATAAAGGCCAAATATTTGAGCCTCTCTATCGGTACCCATGATTCTTCGCAATTTTTTTTGCAAATCTTCGTTTATTGACATCATAAAGTGGCGCTTATTTGTCGTTTTCAGCCTTGTAATGGCTTCATGTGGTTTCGTGGCAGTGACAGTAACCTACTGTTGTCAAAATCGCAGTGAAATGTGGTCCAATGCCAACATTCAGAAATTACAGATATTTTCTGTAGTGATTACGAGTTTTGACAGTTTTATATCGGAGTATTAAATTTGATCTCGCGAATTGTAGTCAATTACAGATCTTCGCTTCAATCTTGAGATCTTCGTTTTCTCCGCGGTGATCTTCGCGTCTTCGATTTCTTCGGAAATACCCATAGAGAGGCTCAGCTGTAAACATGGTAAATAGACTATTCATCCAAGGGAATAATACCGTTGGCTTATCAAGCATAGGTTAAAAGAATAACTGATTTTAACCATAATAAATCAAGTCGATTTACAGCTCACATTTAAGTTGTGCTCCACGTTTCTGTGTTTAATGAATAAGTATGGGTTGTTTTCTTTTTCATACAATAAATAATTTAGGCCGCCAAGCGTTCTTTTACTTGACCATCCTTTTTTGTTCGTTGTTTTCTATCGAAACACATTTTCAAGCCTTTTCAAGCATTTTTTTGCACAATATTCAAAACCATTTTGTATGCGACAGAATCAACTCCGACCATGATCTAGTCCGCCTTCCGTAATTCAGAAGTTTTAATTCTTACATCGATCAGTATTCGAGAAGTTGGATATTTTTCAAATTTACACACGGGGCTGGGATTATTTTTAAAATGTAGGTATTGGGACTTTGGTAAAGAATGAAGTGGGTAACGGGATTGTACTCTCCACCCTTTTCAGGACCCTCTTTTGGGTCAGCGCTACAAAGCACGCCTTTTCTGCGGACAATGTGCTTGCCATGCTGTTGATATGTGGTGTATAGGTCACAAACCGTGTGGCAGGACCTTTAAAAATAATTTTGTGCCGTCAAATATTTAACTCAATCAGTTCATTTCACCACTGAGTACGTGTTTATTCCAAATGTGCAACAGATATTACTAACAGAGAAGCAAATAACTAAAATAACTAGAGCTGTTGCTCTCTTTCCCCTTCTTCTGCGAAGTTTTCCTGCAAGAAAAGAAAATACTGTCACTAACATTGTTGTTGCACCGTGTTGATGATCATGATCATGATGATGCAATAAAAACAGTCAACGTACTGTAAAATTTCAGATGATTATTTGTAAGTAGCGACCCTGTAGGTGACAACCATTGGCTCTCGGAAATTTCGTTACCCTTTGCATGGTTTCCTAGGTGCAGTCTCCCATCAACGGAAAACAATAACACCAAACCGGAATACAAATCACCACAAATGGTGAACAAATGGTGGTTTGTTTTCGAAATCCCTTACCATTATTCATTAAACATCGTCACCAGTTCCTTCCGACAAATGCTCCGCGGTAAGAACGAACAAGGATCTTTCCAAGGAAAGGTCCTCATTGACTGGTCGGACTCAGTTGTGCATTGATGGCACAAGGTAAACAATTCAACTTAGCTTTTGACTGCTTTGGGCAAACTTTTGTATGTTTTTTTTTTTCTCCTGATTAATCTAGAAAATGAAATTTTAACAGGACACTTAAAATATCTATCTATTTAAGTTCTGATTGACGTGCAAGGTACAAGCGGTAACAGCACTCACCTTCCGAGCTCAGAATCAGCAGCATTCTTCTTGGAACCATTCTTTAGTGTAAGTCCGCAATAATCAGCATCATGCAGATACATTATGCATAATTTCCACTAAGTTCTAAGGTGCAAGACTGCGGATTATCAGAATATCTTGCATTAGAAAATCATTTAGTTTGATAATTGAAATTTTGATATTTTATTGATATTTTGATGACAATTAATCAAATAATAACAGGATATCATTTTCGTTACATTTATATGTGCATGTCAAATATGGAATGGCAGAATGACGAAATGGCACTGATTTTCACCCCGATTTGCTTGCGGTTAGCTTTTATTTGTTGTTTAGAGGAGCTAATACCTTTTAGTATATACCACACAAGTGAATAGTGCTTTCCGCGCGCGCTGATTGGTTAACTCGGAGGTGATTAAGCAAAGCACTATTCACCTCCGAGCAGCCGAAGAGAAACAAAATGGCTTCGCGCGTCGCTTTGGGTACCGAAAGTAATGTTTTGGTCCGCTAGTTATTCAACTTGTGTGGTGTATACTAAAACAATTATTCACCTCAGCGTCGGTGAAAGTGGTGGATATAATATCCACCACTATTCACCTCCACTTCGGTGAACAATTGTTAAATATAACTCTGACCTACAATTAACTTGTCATTGTCTCTTGCAATGTTTTCAATATGAATAGCTTAGTTCTACTAAAACTATTGAAACCGTAATTCCCATGCTGGTCTATTGGTTAATTTAATTTATGCAAAGACACGAGAAACCACAAAATCTGGGTTTACCTCGGTGTAAGACCCTGTGATATTTTCCTTTGTTTTAGAGTTATTCAGTTTTCCCGCTCAATATTGTTTGACGTTCTTTGTTGTCTTGGTCGTTGTTTTGTTTTACGTCACTGGTGAGTTTCACAGGTTCTTACACCGAGGATGAGCCCAAAATCTGGCGGTGCTGAAACTGATTATTTTGCGTTGTTTTTGAACGAAAAAATTAGCAACTAAATATTTCCACCTGAAATTGTAATTCTAATTTTGACAATCTTACTCGTTAATGTACATGTTCTGCTGTTTAAAAACGGGGGAAAGGTTAGTAAAATGCCTCAGCAATGTCTGTATTGTCTGATGCGTTAATATTCATTCCATTCGTGCTCGATTAACCAGTTTCGGTACCGCCAGACATTTTCGGGGCGTTACTAAACACCGAAACGGAAAGAAATGGACCGGAATGGAGCGAAATGAACCGGAATGGACCGGAATGAGATCGGAATGGACCGGAATGAGACCGGAATGAGACCGGAATGAGATTTATTTTATAAAACTCATTGATGTCAGCGACTGGTTTTCAAAAACATCTCTTTTTATAAAAATTCGAGTTTCTGAAAGCTGACTTTCAGTCATTGACCGTTCAAATAATTCTATTAGTAAGAGTAATTTGATATTTTTTTACGTTTATTTTTTTTTTCAAAATAAAACGTTGAGGTAAAGAAACTTAGTTCGTCACAGGAAAAAAGTGATAAAAAATTTGGAGACCTAATCTAATATAACTTCTTTTAATTTCATTTTTGTTTTTATCGGAACACTGAGTTATGTGTGCGTAATGACCGAGATTTCTGGCCATGGTTTTCAGTTATAATACAACAATATTGTCGAGTTTTTGTCCAAGTACTGCAAGTAGTCAGTAGTAGTAAAGGGTCACATTTTATCAAGGAGCGTGCACTGATTAGCGGTCGTCTAGCTAATGTGCACGTTCGGCAGTTGTTTAATCAAAGGCATTCTAGGTGTTGGTCTTTTCTGCTTTCCAGTAATCGTCTTGTTGTACACTCCAGAAGGTAACGTACGTATGCATAAGAGACCAAATTTACTAGTTATAACCATGATTACCATAAACTTGTTGCCAGGAATAATAAGATAACGAATTAATCCTTTTGTTATTACTATAAACTATTGAACTTACTTGACAAGGAAAATACGCGCTGATAGTACAACTTAGGAGTTGGAATTACATTTTGGATCACAAATGTCTCTACCTAGCCTCGAAGCTCGAACATGTGAAAATGATAAACTATTACCACGAATAAATCACTTGTCTGTTCTCAAACACAATACACGTATGTTGTCAAGGAAACTCATCGATAGCATTTTCGAAACTGAAGGTGTTAAGTTGTGCAACAACATTTCGATCGTATCTCGTAGTGTAAAAAAGGCAAACTGATCCATCCAAACACAAGTTGAAATGTTGGAAATGTAATGAATTATATTCATGTCATGTGCGACTCGAATTATTTAGTTTTTTTAGTTCAGCTAAAGAATAAGCAATTATATAGAATCAATTTATATTATGCGTCACACTTTCAACATATCCATACCCACCCCGAACACTTCTCTTACTGAAGTGGCTGCTTTCCAATAGAACGGGTACTCAAAATAATCAGGAATATCATCCCTCCCAACCCACAACAAAGGAACTTTAAAACAAGCACACGGAGAAATGGTTTTTGAAAACCAGTCGCTCACACGAGTGTGTTTTCTAAAATGAATCTCATTCCGGTCCATTCTGGTCTCATTCCGGTCTCATTCCGGTCCATTCCGGTATTATTCCGATCCATTTCGGTATCATTCCGGTCCATTCCGGTCCATTCCGGCTCATTCCGGTTTATTTCGGTTCATTCCGTTCCGTTCCGGTCCATTCCGGTCCATTCCGGTCTCATTCCGGTCTCATTCCATCTATTCCGGTATCATTCCGGTCCATTCCGGCTCATTCCGGTTCATTCCGGTTCATTCCGTTCCGTTCCGGTGTTTAGTAACGCCCGACATTTTCGTGGTTTCGGGTGTCTTTGCATAAATTAACAATAGACAAGCACGGGAATAGCAGAAAAATAGCGCAATTGTGGGCTCCCAATTCAACTAGAATGTGTGACTGAAAATGATCGCATATCATGCAAGTTTCGGTGAATAAAATAGCTCAAGAATGAAAGTTGAAGCTAATGCCGCGGTTGATAAAACGGCCTTGATAAAATTTGGCGCATGCAAATTTGTCTGTTTTGCACATCAAAAATATCTTACGCTTATGGCATTTCGATTGACCGCTCTATGAAATACGAAACAATATTTTTTTTCCTTCAAGTTTCCATTTTTGCAGTCTGCAGTCTGCAGTCTGCGTTTTTACCCGACCGGATATAACATAAGGCACCTACATTTGCCATGGTTTCATGATATTCCTCATTGCTGCATCCTTCACTACAGCATTCCTCAATTATGCTAGTGCTCCATGTGTATCCCTTTCCTTCAAATGTGAGCTCGACCAAATCGCAATCTATCCGCATATTGGGCAGCCTTTTTTGATAGAAGCTGGTGGCACGATTTCTTTCCAAAAGGAAGCGGTCTGCATCTGTTAAGACAGGCATGTTGATCAATGAACTAAGTAAAAAGATTAATGCAAGCAGGGCTAAGAAAGAAACAAATACGTGGCAAGTTCGGGGTTAAGTAGCAGCTAGAAGTCTAGATTGAGTATTGGGACGGATGTACACGTCGTGTCTTTCTCGCACGAGTAGGCTACTTTTAGAACAAACCTTGCGCGCGAGAAAATGACGTTTATTGTGAAGAAATGATGGCGTGCACGTTTTGCAAATTACGAACGGCAAATGCTTTAACACGATTGGCTACTGTTTCGAAAACTAGTAGTTCTAAAAATAGACTACTCGTGAAAGCATTTTTCAAGGCCCATTACTAGAGATGTAGACTTCAAGTTTGCGAACATCTGGTAAGAGAGTAGTTCGAGGTTGTAGCATTCTGTTGAATTCCCTGAAGAGACATATCCCACCTTTAAAGGGGTTTGTTTGAAAAACATCAAACGGCGAATGAGCAACCGAGAATTATGCAAGGAAGTTTACTCTTCGCATAAATATCATAGCCATGCCAATAAAGTTCCACTTGCCTTCTTATGGCCAATAAAGGTCAATTTATTCAGTAGACTGAATAAATGACCTCGCCACAGCAACTGGCAAAGTACTTTGTTCCCATAGAAGATACATTTTCTCTTTTCATTATTTCGCCTCCATGAATGTTCGTCCTCTTACCTTTAGGTTTCTTGGCCCAGCAACAATCGAGTACCAGAAAAATCACCAGAATGAGTAGCACATCCTTCATCTTGTATTTTTGCCTTGTGAAAGAGAAATAGAACGTACTTTGGTAAATACAGTGGAACCCCGTTAATTCGGCCATTATTCTCATTCATTACTAGGACGCGATATTCCGCAGTGCGTGGATTACATAACCCTGTTTGTTGATGATAGTTGTGTGATGTAATGCTTAATTACCACGTGCAATATCTCCTTATTTAAATATCCCTTTGCTTTGATTCGGCACATTTCGAAAGGGATACGCAAACCGGGAAGTCTGGAGACATTTTCGACCCTCCCACCTCCCCTTCGGCGACGTGTTCACAGCCACAGTGCTTTCGCATCCAGCTGCTCATTGCCTCGGCCACAATCTTTTCCCATAACCTATCCACGCAATACAATTAGCGGCATATTAATGAGTGAGAATGGAATACCAACGGGCCATGGAAATTTGGCCGTATTAACGGCGTGGCCGTATTAACAGGGTAGGGTCAAATTTCATGACTGGTCTACTTCGAGTGCAGTGACGCCTTGACAGATAAATATCACAATTGCACTTCTAAACAGAGCCACATCAAAATACTAACCAGCGCTAACGAATCTATTGGACCTTGAGAACAATCTTTCTGTAAGGGATGTTCAAAAAGAGGAGAAAAGCTCAAAGAGATCCACAGAGCAAGTAGGAAGCCGCAAGAAAAAAAGCATGCCGTGGTAAAAAGTTTGGTATTTATTCTCTTTTTACTACAGGCTTTGTAATTTCGCTAAGCAATCGTTTTGAATAAAATAGTATCATTCAATATTGTTTCTCAAATACTGTATTTGTTTTGTTTGGTCAATTATTAATGGGTATTTGGTTCGAGTGACCGATGATTAGCGGGGTAAAATTGTAAAAGACCGTATAGTTTGGGATTTCACAATGTGGCCGTTGGCCGTATTAACGGGGTGGCTGCATTTACGGGGTTTTATTATAAGGAAATATATGGGCGTTTCGCCCGGACAAAAAAGAGTGGTCGTAATGCCGAGGTGGCCGTTTTAACGAGGTGGCCTTAAGGCGGGGTTCCACTGAAAATCGTTTTATCAGTCATGCATGACCAGGGATATGGTGCTACGTAGGGCAACACGACTACGTTATACGGTGTTTCACTAATTTTTTCCGATATCATGCAATCAGCTCGGAAACTGTTTCTTTAAAATACGCCATACGAGCAACATTTTTGTTAAACTTGTCTCGCAACATTGTTGCACTGCAAGTTGAACGAGTTGTTCCCGTATTGCTACAGTGTGCTCAACTTGTCTTGAAACAAATTTCTGTGTTACAAGTTGAATAAAATTGTTGCACAAAGTAGAACTCGGTTCTACTTTGTGCAACATGTTGCTGCAGCAACTTGCAAAGCTGAAATTTGGCCGTCGTGTATTGTGATCGCAGGAAACATCTCTACCCTCCTTCGCAGACGTTCTTTTGGGGAGGAATGCGTGACGAGCCAAAAGAACGTCTGCGAAGGAGGGTAAGATCGCTAACGAGATCAGCTGAGTCTTCCACAGGGATAACTAACAAAACAAATGTGATTTAAAATTAGTTTAGCAAGAAAGTCGCCTCTAACACTTGCCTGAGTTCAGAAAAAAAGAAACATTTTAAGTCCTGTTGGTATGGCGACAAATTTACACGACTGGTACATGTGAGGGTGGTTCCCAGCTACCACGAGAAAATACAGCGCAACCATGACCTAGCCATCGCCGGACAATAAAATAAACTTCAAACGAAAAAAAAAACAGACAAAAGAGCAAATATACATAGCGATTTTCGATTCGTTCATTCCACAATATGTAAAATTGACTGAAGTGACGTGAGAATAACACAGAGGTCGAACTCACCTTCTGGAGATGTTGCCACTTGAAGATCAAGCAAATAAAAAACCACCAATTATGCGGCACGAATAATTAGGTTTATGCGAGACGAGAAAGGGTCATTGTCAAAGATGTCTGGTCTGGCTGAAGGGGAACAATAGCGCTTTATGGGGTGTATCAAATCCCTATATCAAGGTGCGTCACAAATTAGAGGTCCTCTCTTAGCTCCTAGCCGCCTTGATGTAAACGTCGCTGCTCTAAGCTGCCCAAAAGATTTAACTCTACGGCTAGCACGCAATGAACGGGGAGATATGAACGTGAGAATTCTGCCTGGATTTGTTAAGACATGGAAAAACTTCCCTTAATTGAAAATAAATGCAAAATTGTGGTGTTGCGTCTGGTGAGGAATTCAGAGAGGGTGGCTCCCTGCAGCTATCAATTCAGATTAGAATAACACCTCTTTAAACAACGACTGAACTAAATACATGTTGTCACTAGGAGCTAAATCAAGCGAATTAAATAGCTTGTTATGCTTGAAAACGACGTTCCGACATGCACCAGCAGCGACAATCTGTGTGATTGGACCATCATGTTGGACAAGTTTAGGTCTCTCCAGCAGAGCGAAGTAACTTTATATAATAATTAAGACTTTGCTGTGCCGAGTAATAACAACATGTGCATTTACTGGATGATATCGACTTTAAGAATTCTGGACAAATTTGGGCTTCTCCAAAATTACAAATAAACACACCAGTATTTCCATTATTGCGGACTTCTGAACAAAACGTTGCTAATTTGAGGGAGATATGAGCGTACGAAAACATAACATATTGGATGCAAATTTAATTAAGGCCGCGCTGGACCCTTGCTCATTAATAAATTCATTAGCAATTTATTTTGACGTGGTGTCATGTTGTAAATGTTTAATTCTTCGAATTTTGAACACCGATTCCTTCAAAACTTCTCAAGGATAATAGGGGTTGATGGAATTTTATCATGATTGTCGTTTGACTGAGAGATGACCGTTTACTTTGATGTTGCAAGTTCTTAAGTGTTAATCTGCAGATAATGCGATTTTGTGTCCAAGTTTCCAGCTAGAATAGCGCACCGAATTAAACGACTATATAACCTAGTGGTAAATCACAACCTCTTTTGTGTTCTGGTCGGAACGAAATTCTCGAATTCAATAATTAATAGGAGTTATTGGCTCCTAAGAGGGTAAAAATGTGAAATCTAAACTTTGAAACGTGCTATCTTCTTTTTGAGAAGGGATTTTAAAAATCCGTTTTGACCAGAACACAATAGAGAACACCAAGTTTATGTTCCCTGCAAATCAAGTCATGAAATTCTGTATCAGTGGAGAAAACTTGGACACAAATTTGCAGGTTTTGCCGCTTCCGAATCAGTGTTTACAACAACGTGCACTTTATTCGAAGCTTCGAATCTAATTATGCTGAATTATGATAATTCCTCATGTTCCAGCGCACAGGACACAAAGCGGAGAACAATAACATGTAATTACGTATACAAAGAACTTTAAGAAATATATTCTCATGAATATTTCGATTGTTGTCGGCTTCAGTCGTCGCAGTTCGTGCATACTCTTAAAATAAGTGCATACATAATTATAGCAAGGGTCCAGCGCGACCTTAAGTTGCTCAGGTGCAGTACGTGTAGGATTTCAATGCTTAGAAATATTCTTTGCGGGTGACAAGTGCACAAGTCTATAGGAATTCAAAACATTGTTCTCTTTGACGACAGCAGACCTATTGAGAATATCTTAATCTCTGTTAGAAATTTCATAAAGTGAACAGAACGACGGACAAACTAGCAAACATTTTATAAATATAAAGAAAACAATGAGAAAAATGCAAATGAAACAGCGAGTGGTGAATTTCGGAATAGTAGGCTGCAAAAGACCTGAGTCATTTCGTGCCTCCTCTTCAACAGACTGTTTCAAAGTTTCAGACTCTGCGGCTACCAAGTATCAAGTCAAGCTAAAAGAACCCATATAGATTTTAAAAATTGGCTAAGCTCGACCTGACTCAACAGGTCAAGCACAATCCTTTGACGTTTTCCTTGACCTTATGCGAGCATCCTGTAGTTCCGTTAGAACTTCAAATTAAATGTATCGTAATGTTGTGTTATGTTATATAACATATGCATTGTAGCTGGATGCTACTAAAACTGGAAATGAAGAACAGGGAACGGGGAACGGGAAACGAGGAACGGGGAACGGGGAACGGGGAACGGGGAACTGGGAACAGGACTCTGGGAACAAATGTACAGCGGTCCACGGTGATCGATTTAAAAAGCTCATCGTTTTCATCGAAAATGCTGTTCAGAGTGGAGACATTTGAAAATGGAGCCCAATCTTCTCAGAATGGACAGCAAAAACGGCGGCTTTTTAATAGATCGTACCAATGCCCATGGACGATGAGCGAAAAGCGTCGGCAATAAACGCATAAGTGGAGACGGGACCTGAAGCCCTTTTGCTGATTAGACGAAGGCCTATCACGTGACACTCCTCAAAGTTATAGCTCCCTTCGAGGAAATAACCTGCATTGCACTCAGGGAATCTATGGCAATCATCTTGAAATTTGGACTTGCAGTGCCCAGTTACGTGCGCGTAAGCCCTGTGACGTCATCAAATCAAAAGATCCGCGCAACAAATGTCTCCCATGATCGCGTGTCTTCGCGAAAGTAGAATGGAAAGATTTGCGTTCAGTGTTTTATCAGTGACACCAGACAGTACGAGTTATTTTAACACTGCACAGACACTTTAAAACACATTCAAGACAGCTTTCATACACACTTTAAGTACGTGTTTATTGCAATGCAAAAGTGCAAGAGCTGTTACTAATGAGAAACATGTAACTAAAACAACTAGTTAAGAGCTGTTGTTTTCTTTCTTCTTCTTCTTCTGTGAAGTTTTCCTGCAAGAAAGATAATGCCATCAATTCCCCTTCTAAGACCATGAACGCGGCTTATTCGGAGCCAGTTAGCTTGATTTTCTAAAATTATTTTACAAGAGAAGCTCTAGACTTAGTACAAAGTGCACAGTGCGTTTAGAGAAATTAAAGTAAAATTGCGGGTGATTACTGATTTGTAAGCTGTGACCTTGTAGGGGACGCGCAATGGTCTCTCGATCAATGGCTTAGAAGGAAAGGAAAGGAACAGCGTAAGGAAGTAAAGGAAAACCTGAATTGAAAAAAGTCTCCCACATCCACGAGGTTTTGTGCGCCCGGTAAGTACAAACAAATTTCCTAGGATCTTTCACTGACCGAACTCCAAATTTTTTCCCATTCAGGTTATCCAGTTGTGTAGGTAGAAGAAAAAGATAAAGAATTCAACTTAGTTTTGGATTGCTTCGTGTAAATATTTGTGTGTTTTTGTCTGTTGTGCAGTAAAAGAAATCGAAGCATGACTTTAACATATGCATCTTTTTAAGCCGTTCTGATTGTGAGTCGTAAAAGGTACAAGCATTGACAGAACTTACCTTTTGAGCTAAGGATCAGCAACAGTTCGATACGTAATATTCTCTCTTTGATTCGGACTGGAATAAACAAAAGTAATGAATAATTTCAATATATATTTCCATATACGACAATTAAATATCGTTTGTGCAATTTACATTTGCATTGGCAAAAAAACCCAGAAAGACCTTCGAAGTTTGTGATTCAACCCAGTCAACGTATCAGTTATTCATCACCTGTCGATTCGCATACGATCAAGAGGAAAAAAGTCTTCTAATTCTTTCTAAAACTTCTATAGATCTTTAAAAGTATGCGCAAATCTTATTCCACATGAACGAAAGAAGAATTTCATGAATAAAGACTTTTTATTTATTTTATTTATTTATTTATTTATTTATTTATTTATTTTATTTATTTATTTACAATAGATTGACGATTTTTCAATTTCCCATTTAATTTCCCATTGCCCGTTTTAGTAACATCCTCCCCAGTTAGTTTTTAATGGCCTTTATTTAATTCTAAATACTTGATGATGGTATTTAATTTAATTTTTTCTTAATGAACTGAAGAGATATCCATTAATGCGACGATGTCGTGTCCATTTCAAATCTGTTTATTGATTAAGAATTTGTGCTCTCCGTTGATCCCTTGCATCTAAGTGTGAACACGTCATAAAAAAAACAAATTTTAATTTCGTATTAATTTAACGTTGCGTAAATTGTCTGACTCATGAAGGGTTTTCAGACAACGTTTCGCACAAGTGATTAGAGAGCTTAGGCACAGACGGTTTTAAGCCACCGACGGCGACCAAAACGCTAATGCAACTACTTTTAGTGTTCTTTAACCCTCACCAATCGATTGGAAAGCCCTTATTTCGTAGCATGGTTAACGGTGACGTAGAAACTTGTCATACAGAACTCCCTTATACCGGTAAGTAAGATCCCTGAAGACGTGAAGGTCATTTGGCTCTATTACTTCGCTGAAGTGATGGCAGATGCATATTAGCATTGCTAGTTTCATGCACATTGTCGCAATGAAATTATTTACTAAAGTATAACAAGAAGTGTCGGTATATAAAGCTTACGGGACGTTCGCGCTAATTGTTTATGCGCATCCTTACTGCGCACGTAATTCCTGTCGCAACGCTAGGCCACGTCATGCATCGAGCGCGCGCGCTGAGGAAACTTTCCAACCACATATAGGGTGAGTAGCCGTTGCGATAACTTCACTTGCAGTTTGCCAGCTTAAATGGTCGGTGACCCCTACTTTTTTCTTAACAGATCACTTTTGTTAACGATTATCTACGTTTTGTGAGAAAATTAAAAAAATCTATCGAATAAAAGGTTGATTTTTTTTGCCCCACGCACGTTCGAATTCCGCTTTTGATCTTTTCGTTTTGCCGTACGACGGGTTCAAATGCCTCTTCCAGGGCTAAGTTTTGCATAAAAGATGGCAACGCTTAAAATTATTTACGCAACAGACGCACTTCTTCAAAATATCACCAAGATCGTTTGCCTCCGTTTTCTCATCATCGATAATTTAAACTACAAACCTTGAAAGCCGTGCGAAATTACGTGCGCCAATTTTTCAAAATCAGGGTAGTTTTCTACAGACTTTATCTCTGAAACGAAGTCGGTGACCCCCACTTTTTTTTTGTATTTCTGACACAAGTAACTCATTATCCGTCCTCAGTAAATATTTTAGAAAAATCTATCGACTAGAAGGTAAGGTACGGTAAATGTAGGTAAATACATTCTCATAGTTGCTGTAGTGCCATTGATTGATGTTTTCATCCACTTCTTCCGTATTGCAAGATTCTTCACAGCATTCCTCGTGAAAGTCGAAATGCCAGATCGTCCCACTCTCCTCCACGCCTTCATCCACATTTGAAAAGTAGGCGCAAGTGAGGCCCCTTTTTTGAGATAGGAAACTTTTAGCACGATTCCTTTCCAAAAGGAAGCGATCTGCATCTGTGAAGACACGCATATTGATCAATGAGCTAAAAAATATTAGCAGGACTAAGTAAGAAACAGAGACTTGTCAGATCCAGGGCATTTCTAAGAATATAGTTCGAGGTTGTTGTATTTTAGTAAATTCTCTAAGGTGACATGCCCCACTTTTTCAGGGCTGGTTGATCAACATCGAACGGCGAAGGGTATCATAAAACCGAACGAACCTCCATCTTTGTCGAGGAGGAAGAGGGACTGGGAGAGAGAGAGAGAGAACTGTTGTGAACTTGCTTTATTTAAGTAGGGTTGTCAACATTTCGCCAATAATAAAAGTTCCATTCGCCTAGATATAGCCAAGAAACGTTTATTCTAATGAATATGACTGACCGCGGCATAAACAACTGGCAAACTATTTAGTTCCCTTACATCTGCTCTACATTACTTTAATTAGCTTAACAAATCCTTCGCTTACCTTCAATTTTCCTGGCCCAGCAGCAGCCGAAGACCAACAAAATCACCAGAATGGCCAACACACACTTCATCCTGCATATTTTTGCCTTTTTAAAGAGAAATAGAACGTAGTTTTGTAAATAAATGATTTGATCAGTTGGAACTCGATTGAGTTATATGGTGTTCACTTTCAGCACGCAACAGTCCGTAAACTATTTCTTTGAAAAAGAAAAAACAAAACTAGAACTCATTTCGATAGCTTGCACACTGTACTTTGTCTCCTAAATTTGGGTAAACATATAATTTAACTATATTGGGGCCGCCGTAAAAGTAACAATCCTAGCATGTAATCGTCCAGACCTTTAAGGAACTGTGTCACGGATTTTTGCCAAATTTAGACAGAAGAAAATGACCACCAAATTGAGTGAATTATAAGAATAACAAATTAAATAAGGAAGGAACATTTCAATAACACTGGCAAATACATAAAACATACGGATGGCTAAAAATTGAAGAAGGTTGAAATGGATTGCGATATCGTCAAATTCAGGTTATAATTCCTGGGCTTATACAACTTCGTAAGGTGTTTTGGGTGGGCTTATATCCGGGGGACTTATTTGCGGAATAAAAAAAACCTTTCGAATTGAGCCACGGAAGTGTTGATCGAAATACGTTTTTAAGTTTAACATTCATAATAAATCAACATTTAGCCCTGTTCAGTACTGTCATCCAGCAGAGGGGGGCTTATAACAAAATATATTATTCCACCATTGCGCCATTTTACCGTATTAGGTCAAAATATGACACGTTATTATTCCACTATTGCGCCATTTTACCATATTAGGGCAAAAGAACGCGCAAAATATGCCACGTTATTACATTGTAGAACAGGGCAAGAATACGGACTGAAAGCGGAGCGACAAAATGGCCCAACTAAACTTTATTTTTTAGTGGAATAATAAATCCCTT
This sequence comes from Meandrina meandrites, assembly GCA_963693305.1. Taxonomy (NCBI): domain Eukaryota; kingdom Metazoa; phylum Cnidaria; class Anthozoa; order Scleractinia; family Meandrinidae; genus Meandrina; species Meandrina meandrites. The sequence goes on along the minus strand of OY855908.1, from coordinate 4,270,587 downwards.
ATTCGATGGTTTAACATATAACACGTGCGGATATTTTCTTCATTGCTCGTAAAATAAGGTGTATGTATTGTTTTGTTTCCAGGTAGATGGGCCTATAACAGTTCGGCTGGGCGGTTTTCCAAGTTAATCTCATTTATTTGTATTTTCTTGGAATAATATGTTTACAACGTAATTTCATGAAGCTGTCAGCTCCTAACTCTTTAATTACTCGCCGTTTTAGAGGATCTCCACATCATCCGTTTAATCACAGTAGCGCCATGATGATAAATTCGAGACTTAGCAGCGGCGAGACTAATATATATTCGCTTCCCGCTCGGAATAAGGTGCACAGCTTTAAAAGTACTGTGCGCCGTTCGGAAAACACGCAAAGGGAATGATGTAGTTTCAAGGTACCAAAGTTTTGGTTTGTTCCACTTTTTTGCAATTTTAAATTAATGAGGCACTAACTAACTATCAAATGTTTGCTGTTAATTCGAGTGATCCAAACTGGCTTTAAGAGAATGCTAAAGTGTAACATTTATTCGTCAGAAAAAAATTTGTAACTAAAACTTGTCTTCCAATTAGTTTAGTCAGATAATGAAGGGGAGGAAAAAGTGCATGATTCACCTATAATTCCTCGAGTGAGAAGCGTGGACCCTTGACCAATTAAAGCACAAACAGATCCGAGATTCTGAGACCTTGCGGCAAAAAGTTCAAACTCCGAGACGGATAAACACACACAAAAACGAGACCTCGTGACTGATCGCAAAGGCTTCCACGATTATGAGATCAACTTAAAAGCTTCGGACACCCATGATTTTCCATGGCCACCATGCCACTCTATAACAGCACGCCGAGGAACTATAAAATTATGTTCGTCAATCAATTTTTCGAAACTTACTGTAAGGTGAAAGGTCGTAACAAACCAAACAGGCTTTAGCAATTTTCATGTAAACACCGTCTTGGAGCAAATCCCTCGAAATAGTTCTCTAAATTCCGCACTGATAGCTTCGGTTCCACAAATAGTGAAGAAGCAGCTAAGCAAGGTGGAATCTCTCAAGAACAATGTCCATCTTGATCTGTCAATTTTATAGTAATTATGCCGGACTTCGCCGGCTGATTCTTAAACTGCTTTATACCAAACTTGTTTGGGTTAAAATCGACGTTCATCATATGCAATCTTGCAGTGGGCCGGCGGTATCTCTTAGTAAGCTAGCGCAAGGGAAGATGCACAACCTGCCATAGCTAGGCTCGACCACAAAATGGAATTCTTAATAAAGCCAAAAAACAAAGGTGGAAAATTCCAACTCGAATAAAATCGTAGATAACACTGCACAGTGATTTTCATGATTCTTTTCGACTGAAATGAGAATGACACATTTTTAGCAGAGTTGACTTACTTGTTGTCGTCACTTGAATCACTTCCCGAGAATTCACCTGTTGTGATTGAAAAATGGTTTTATTAAGAGACTCATTCGACATGCACTAGCGACAAAATTAGCAAATAAATTGCATTTATCTTATGTTTTAATGTCGAACTTCATATGAGCGCCTTTTAGGTTTACCCAGCAAAGCGTAACAACTTGACTTGGTCGTGCCGGGTAATAACATCGTAGCTTCATCAAATTAAAGCCGCCCCGGGGCGCCAGACTGTATATAGGAAACCGAAAAATAGTTATTTCCCCATGAGCATTGCTACTGACTGGAAGGATTTCAGACGCGTTAGGGCTTCTCCAAACTACCAAATAACCACACCAACTTCCCATTATCAGGGACGTTTGCACGAAATGTTGCTTATTTGGAGAACGTGCGAAAACATTTCATCTTGGATGCAAATTTCATTAAGTTGCTCCGGTTCAGTGCTTATATAGAAATGTTTACGGGAGACAAGTGCACAATTCTTCAGAGTAGCAATTGAAAGCCGACTTTCTAAGAAAACATTGTTTTCTTTTAACAAAGCAGACACGCTGGACATATCTTTATCTCTGTAAGAAAACTCAACAAGTAAACAAAACGACAAAGATTCTGACAAACATTTGAAACATGAAAAGTATCACCTTGACAAGAAAACGAAAAAATAAACAATACCAAGAATATTTGCAATAAAAAAGTGAATGGTGGATTTCGGAATGATAAGCTACTTTAAACACTTGTTAGTTACTAGCCACAGACTCGAAGTTACACCCAAGCGAAATTGTAAAATCGAATTCTTCCTTGCTTATTAGGAGAAGCTCCGCTAGATATGAACGAAAGAAAAACTTCTTGGATACAAATTTAGTTACGATGTTTGGGTTCGGTGATTTGCTAATAAGTGATTTCTTCTTCAAATACATCGTACCTTTGACAACAGCAGTCCAAATTGAATATATAGTTACCTCTAATAATTAAGTGTGATCTTTTGTCTCACGATGTAGTCACTTGTGATGTGAATCGCGACGTTTTAACTGCATACTGCAAGTCTTCATCTGGCGATAAGGTCGACTGGATCATCACCTGATGAAGACTAGCAGTATAAAGTCGAAATGTCGCGATTCACATCCCATGTGACTACATCGTGAGACAAACGATAATACTTCATTGTTATTGCACGTTGCCACGATGAACAACCACAACCTTTTTTACAACATTATTCGTATTTCAAATAGCGACAAATTTACCCGACTTCACATATGAGGGCGGTTCCCAGGTGCCACAAGAAAAGACATCACAACTATGTCTTAGTCTCGACAATCAAATAAACTCCAAGCCGCAAAACAGACAAAAAGGCAAATACACATAGCGATTTTCGATTCGTTCATTCCACAATGTGTAAAACTGACTGAAGTGACGTGAGAATAAGACAGATTGAACTCACCTTCTGGAGATGTTGCCACTTGATGATCAAGCAAATAAAATGAATTGCTTTACTTCACACGGATGTTTATCATTGATAGACCCACCCGATATGCACCATCGACATTCCTCTGTACTAATTTTGGACCATCACGAGGGCGTCTTTTACGTTTCTCCAGCAGAGCGAAATAATTTGAAGACTTTGCTGTACCAAGTAACAATGACATAAAAGTGGAGCGGCCCCAGAGGCGGCCGGCTGTGGCACGCCAAGGAATAAATACCTCTTGATGCACACTGATACTAACTGGAAGTTAAGAATTGTGGACAAATTTGGGCTTCTCCAAACAAACACTGGATAAACACATCAACATTTCCATTATCAAGGAGTTTTGCACGAAACGTTGCTTAAATGAAGGGGAAATGAACGTACAAAAACATGTCATCTTGGATGAAAAATTAATTAAGTTGCTCGGGTTCAGTGATTTCACTGCTTAGAATTGTTCGTTACGGGAGACAAGAGCACAAATCTTCAGAGTAGCAACAAAGCAGACTTTGTACGAAAACGTTGTTCTTTTTAAGGACAGCAAACCAATTAATTGAAAATATATTTATGTCTGTCAGAAAACTCAAAAAGTAAACAAAACGTACTGTAACTGAACATTTGAAACATTGAAAGTATCACCTTGACAAAAACTAAAACATGATGAAAAAACTCGATGAAAAAACAGTGAGTGGTGTATTTCAGTTTGGTAAGCTATTTATGACAGTGTTGAGACTTGTTTCCCTTTGGGCCCGAGGCGGGCGACAGAGAAAGAGTCGTAAGATTGCTAATGCAACCTCGGAGTGAGAATTGAAAATCGAAGTCGTGTTGACCTGCCCATTTGGATGAGATATGAACGTGAGAAAATTTATTGTTGAGAAATGGAACAACTTGCATGAGTTGAAAATAAATACCAGGGTTTAGTTCGGCTGCAACGCAGGCTATGGTGTTGTGTCTGGTGAGGAATTCTGAGAGGACGGTTCCTAGCTATCAAATGATGGAAGTGAGAATAAGACTCCTTTAAACGAATATTGAACTTAAAAGACGTTACCACTAGAAGACCAAGCAAATTAAATAACTTGTTATGCTTGAAATATATGTTTTCAACATGCACCAGTGACAACAACATTATCAAGTTAATTAAATTCCTCATTCAATAATTTGGACCATCATGTGGGAATATTTTAGGTTTCTCTCTTGCTGTGCCGAGTAATAACAGCATGTTTATATAAAATTGGAACCGCCAGTAGATAGGCAGTACATGATATTGACTGGAAGAATTCTGGACAAATTTGGGCTTCTCCAAAATTATAAATATGGAGTTATCGATGCACGTTTGGAGTAATCGATGCACATTCCTTATAAGGAGGATTGAGATATGAACGTACGAAAACAGTTCGTCTTGGATGCAAATTTAATTAAGTTGCTCGGGTTCAGTGATTTCTATGCTTAGAAATATTCGTTACGGGAGACAAGTGCACAACTCTTCAGAGTAGCAATTAGACGAAAGTCGGCTTTTTGCGACGGACGTACTGTGCACTTCTCAAATGTATTAAAAGTAAGTCAAAGTCACATTTCACGGTATGTTTGTCACACCTTTGATAAATGTTTGCCCAAATTCAAATTCAAATGTACCTCAAAGGTTGGGCAAAGGTCTTCTTTGCCACCTTCACTCCGAGTCTAAGATTTGGGTCAAAGCCAACTTTTCATGCAGTATTATATTCTAGAGCTATAAATGTGACTTAGGCCGACATGCATCAGTGATAAAAACAAGCTAATGGTACTTCCATTATTTACTTCCACGGCCTCCTTTAGCTTTTGCTAGTAGAGCGAAACGTAATTACATCAAGTTGAGTAGTTTGGCTATACATCACACGATGCTCATTTTTTGACCCTCGCGCTATCTAGCAGAACGTTTGAGACCTTTTTTCTTTATTTTGCATTTTAAGCTCGGTATGTACTGAGGGCAACAATTGACTATATTTCGGACTGGTCATTATAACAGCCTACAGTTTACGTGATTCAAGCCGACATGCCCCAAGGGAGAAAACCCCCAACAACTTCATTTAGCCCTGGATCCAGGCTCATTCATTGCTACGGCTTAGTGAATTACTTAAATTTATGTAAAAATCGAAATCTAGTTCACGAAAAGTGAGTGGCGGCATGCCACATAGTTGTATATGAACAGAAACCTTAACTTATCGCTCGCAATTGGTTTATCGCTTTTAAGGGCTTTGGGCATTTTTAAGGGGCTCTACACGAGACAAATTCTCTCCGATTTTTAGTCTTCCAAATGGCAGATAATTCACGAAAAGCAAACCCACCTGCCTGTTTAAAGCTGGTTTACAACGAAATGAATGCGCGAATCTTTCTTGTTAGCTTGAAATAACAAGGGTCACACAAACTTGCGCTTTCCTTAGAAATGTGGGCGAAAAAACCCCCAGTTGGAGAGCGAATACAGGGCAAAAATAATGGCAAGAAAAGTGAAGCCGTAAAGAGTCTCACGAATATTTAAACACGCTTTTTTGCTGTGTTTATTGATTGGGTACCTTGTAAACTCGAAAGCGGAGAATGAAAGCCCCTTAAATTAACTCTCGAGATATCACGCCTGCAAGGTCAAACGAGCAAAACCACTTCGCTTGATTCGCTTGTTTTATCTCAACTTGAAAACATTCTTGCTATTGAAAGATTGCGGCCATTTCATTGAATAGGCGGACGAGACGTACTTGGAGCTTTTAATTCTTAAAAGGCCGCTCATCCGCTCGTGGGAGATTCGAAAACAAGCCTTGTTCACCTCTAGCTCTTCTTTCCAGAAGAATAGAATTCCGCAAAAATCCAAGATGCTCATTGCAATAGCAGCGATCCTCGCTTGCAACTCTCCTATTGAGCGACGATTTTGGACGTTGACATGCAGAGATCACTGGTTTGAAATAGTAGAAACAGTCTTCTCCGACATGGAGTGGTATGATAATTCCCATATTTCCATAGAAACATTGACTCAGTCGAACCGTCCACCATGTTTGTATCGAGTGGAATATCTGCGCCTGTTCCAACAAATGTTGCTGACCAAAGAGGTGAAGGCTCGACAGGAAAAAGTTTGGTTCAGCACGGCTAAACATATACACTACTCACGTTATCCGAGCTGGGTTAGGTCTTCAGGAACGCGTACCAATTTTACCTGTACTCGGACTATACTTATTCAGTAGGTTCAAGCACGGATAAAATTTTGGTTCGGAACGGATGAGGAAAAATCGTTTACACTACAAAATTTATCCGTACCGAACCATTTTTTTTTGGTACGCGTACCTTTTTTATCCGAGCCGTGCCAAAAATTCTCTGTCGTGTAACTGGGCCTTCATTGTTTGAGCCCCTCACGCCATCTAACAGGAGTTCATTGGAGGAATTTCTCTTGCTTTTTCACCTTCTCAAATAAACATAGACCAGCGGATACTTCCAACAACAAGATGACTTGCATAAATGCGCAGAGGGAACTATCTAACATGACTTGATAAGAGTAATTTGCCTTACTTTTCATTTCCTTAAACATGAGTGTGTACCAGCCAACATTTCCAACACGCTAAGTTGGTGCTGGAAGGGAAAGCAGAAACTGTTTTGATTGCATGAGAAATAATGGACTTGGCGAAGCGGCGAGTTTTCACAGCTTCGTGCGTGTCTAACTTTTCACCGCTTCGCAATTCACTTTCACTTTTATTGAATATCAATCTCATGCAATCATAATTCTCAATAGACAATTTTGTAAAAAAAAATTTCCATTGACCTCGGATTATTTATCTTTTTTTTAATAGAAAAGATGGGTTAAAATCAGTTATTCTTGGCCATGTGGTCTCCAAAAGTCACCCATTGGGGTATTCTTTGCTCGGTTGGCGAAGACATTCCAATTTTTTTTTTATTTTTGCACAGCGTGTTAAACACAGAAACGTGGAGCACAACTTTAAGGTGAGCTGTAAATCGACTATTTATCCCAGGGAATAATACTACTGGCTTACCAACATAGGTAAATTGAATAAATGATTTTTAACTATAATAAATAGTCGATTATACAGCTCACCTTAAAGTTGTGCTCTACGTTTCTGCGTTTAATTTAATAAATAAAATACGGGTTGCTTTCTCTTTCATACAATGAATAATTTAGGCGGCCAAGCGTCCTTTTTCTTGACTATCCGTTTCTTGTTCATAGTTTTCTACGACGCACATGTTCAAGCCGTCGGATACCATGATCTAGTCCGCCTTCCGCGTAATTCAGAAGTTTTAATTTTACATCGATTAGTATCCAAGAGGTTGCATATTTCTCAAATTTGCAATTGGGGCTGGGAATATTTTTCAGAATTTAGGTACTGCATGGGACTTTGGTTACGTTTGGAGTGGGAAACGGGATTGTCCCCTCCCCACCACACCACCCTCTTCAGGAACCTATTTTGGGTCAGCGCAACCAGGCACGTCTTTTCTGCGGACCATGTGCATGCAATGCTGTTATATAAGGTGTATTAATCACAAACCGTGTTGCAGGACCTTTAAAAACAATTTTGTGCTGTCAAATATTGAACTCAATCAGATTTTCAGCACTGAATGCGTTTTTATTCAAAATGTGCAACAGATATTAGACCATATTACTAACTAAGATACATATAACTAAAACAACTAGAGCTGTTGCTTTCTTTCCTCTTCTTCTGCGAAGTTTTCCTGCAACAAAAGAAAATACCATCACTAATGGCGTCGTTACATCGTGTTGATGATGATGATGATGCAATAAAAAACAGTCAATGAACTGCAAAATTTCAGATGATTATTTGTAAGTAGTGACCCTGTAGATGACAAGCATTGGCTCGCGGTCAATGAAAAGGAAAGGAAAAGAAAACCGGAACCATGATCCAACAAGAACACTTTATCGATCCGACAAAAACACAGGCATGCTACGTGGAAGATGCCATTGAAATACATGTATATTACTCGTTCTAAACACGCGAAAAGTAGTGTGGAAGACTGATGGCATAAATACGATGATATTCGTTCTAAAAACACCAAAGGTAGTATGAATATAAACGAGTCCGACAAGAACATGCAGTTTATAGATCCGACAATGACAAAATTGTTATGTGAAATATTTAATGCTTCGTATACAGGGGGTGCCCAAATTAAGCCAAAAAGTTCCAGAAATTTCGGTTGCAATTCAAATGAAACAGTAATTTTCCGGAAAATCCGTTTAGAAATTGTGGACTACCCCCAGAGGTACGCCTCTTATTCCGATCGGAACGGAGCGTCGGAAATTTCGTTACCATTTGCGTGGTTTCCCAGGTGCAGTCTCCCATCAACGGAAAACAATAACACCAAACCGAAATACAAAATGAAATCACCACAAATGGTGAACAAATGGTGGTTGGTTTTTGAAAACCATTACCATTATTCATTAAACATCAAAGCTGCCATTCTTGTGAAATGCTGAACCTTTTATTAGTGACATTTTCCTCTTAGTTTATATTTCTTTGCTATTAACACTTTTAGCATTTTTCTCTTTCTATTGCAAGACAATAAAGCGCAATCATAACAACCTACAGGCAAATCTTATAAAAATATGATTTTTCAGGCATGACAGTGTCCCTTTAATATTTCTATCTATATAAGTTCTGATTGACGTGTAAGGTACAAGCGGTAACAGCACTCACCTTCCGAGCTCACTATCAGCAGCACCATCTCATGAAAGTTTCTCTCTCGTGACCCTGCAATAATCAGCATCAAATACATTATGCATAATTTCCACTAAGTCTGAGGTGCAAGTTTGCGGATTATCAGAATATCTTGCATTAGGATATCATTAGTTTGATAATTCAAATTTTGATATTTTATTGATATTTTGATGAAAATAAATATATAGAGGATAATACATGGTTTCGCGGAGATATGAAATTTATCTTCGAGTGTTCAAATCGATAGCTCACGAGTGAGCGCAGCGAACGAGTGAGATATCGGATTTGAACACGAGAAGATAAATTTCATATCTCCAAGAAATCATGTATTATTCTTTTTATTATATAAACCTACTAATTACGATGTTTTTGACGATTTTCCGAAGATTTCCGACCATTTCCGAAGATTTCCGAAAATTTTCAAAATGTTGTCCGAAGGTTGTACGAATGTTTCCGAACATTTTCCGAGAATTTCCGAAGTTTTCCGAAGATTGCCGAGGAAGATACGAAGATTTTTCGACTTAATATCGATTTACTTTGGCTCATTCAGCATCGGAACATGGCAAACTCTGCAAGCTGATTGGTCAAAAATGATATCACACATGTGTGGATATCATTTTTATCCACACATGTGGGATACCATTTTTCTCGATTTGCCACCACTCGCTAAAGCACTGCAGTTTATAAAATAAAAAACAATAATATCATGATATCATGTGCATATCAAATATGGAATGGCAGAATGACGGAATGGCACTGATTTCCACCCCTGTTTGCTTGCGATTAATTTTTATTTGTTGGTTAAAGGAACATATAGTATAACCCTGACCGACAATAAACTTGTCATACACTCGTGGAATATCTTTGTTCAATATGAATACCTTCGGTCTACTAAAATTATTGACATCGTAATAACATTTGGACAACATCAGAATTTATTGGTCTATTTTAGAACAACTGACGTCATGAAGGAATTCTAACATAATTCAATATTCTGATAATATGATGATTTATCAATCTGTCACAGGGAGAAGACTTGAGTCTTGCAAAACCCATAGCAAGTCTAAAACTTTTGATACTAGCAGTAGTGAATTATAAAATATCAAACTCAATTAAATGAAACAGCTTTCATTTTGATCGTTCTTCGCTGTAATGTAGTGGATGTAGTGTAAGTATTCTTAGCCAAAGTAGTATTATTTTGTAAGGTAGCTTATGTAGTGGATTAACTGTATTGTAATTGTATTGTACGAATCCCAAGCAGTTATCAATTTGTATAGGTAATCACATGATTTCGAGCGCAATTTGGGATAAATCAGCACGGGTAAATTTTTCAAAGCTAACCACATTGCACGAGCCCTTAGGGCGAGTGCAATTTGTAGTCTTTGAAAAATTTACGAGTGCTGATTTATCCCAAATTGCACGAGAAAAATCATGTGATTACTTGTTAATAATACACATACAAAAATTTCTCTGCAAGTGGATGACAAACAAAATGTGTTCGGTCGCTTACCTTTCCGAATCGTTGTTAAAACATTACGGAGTTGCCAAGCTTTGTAAATCCAAATACTGCTACGGAATTTTAAAGCTCTCTGTCATGCATTATCAGGTGCTTTAATCCTCATTCAGTTACATGGGAATGAGCTGAAATGTGCGACTTCAATTCAGGCTTGTAATCTCCTTCTTTACGAGCTGTCGCGAAAGAAAATCCTCGATTGGTAGCCTTCAGTAGTTTCGTAGAGCCTCTTTTGTGCTGCACAAACGTCCAGTTGCTAGTATATTAGTTTATACACTGATAATTTTCGTTAAATCGGTCTAACTTTGCATTAATTGATGTTTTTGTTCTCTCCAAACCCTCCGACAGCGGCCGCCATTTTGTTTGGCGCGCTTTCGCGGCTTTCCTGTCAATCAACTCAATTTCATCTTTTTGCACTCAATTTCAACTTTCTGCACTGTTTGGCATTAATTGACGTGCTCTCAGCCAATGAGCTTGCTGTTATGTGTATAATAATATACATGAAAAAATTACTCGAATCTGATTGGCTGAGAGCAGTGCAGTTCAGAGGTAACACCAGTGCAAAAAGTGTAACACCAGTGCAAATTACAAATAGACGCGGACGAAAACAACGACCGGGGTTTTCGCTAGGTAAACAGTAAAACACCTAAAAGATAGTTCTAAGAAACCAAATACAATTATTAGCACCTCATTCTGGCTAAATGTACGGAAAACGTCAAGCGAAGAGAAAAAAATATCGCCAACAAAATAGAGGAAAACGAGCCGGCCAGCCGAACTAAAAGTTCTGCCCTAAAGTAAAAGGACAAAATAGTGACGACTTGTCTTGGAACCAGACAGCTTACAGAATGATAATAGCTACACTCGACAGGCATATAAATAAACAAGGATACAAGTTTTTCAATCCGGCAAGTAAGTTCTTCGCCAAGTTCTTCGCCGGTCTGTCATGGGAAGACGTCCAAATATAAAAGCGTGAAGTTCAACCGAAGAAGAAGTGGACATGCTATGACAGTAGGAATTTTTTGGTGCCAAAACGCCAGAAGCACTTACATATCTGTAGTTTGTGGTGGCTTTAATTTTTGCATTTATCAACTGCCAGGTTTCTTTCATCTTTGGCCGCTCGAAGCTTACATCTCGGTTTCCAAAACGGCCGCCGTCCAATTCTTCAGTTTACGCCGAGCTTTCACAGTCTAATATGTACATTGTCTTTAGTCGGTTCAGTCGGTTACTGTTAACCGAGTTGTGCTTCAGAAACGTTTGAAAAACCACAAATTCCCAAGTTTACAGTACAACTGAATGAATCTGAATATTTCGCTCTTGTGAAAGTTTGAACTTGACATGTGCTGTGCTTCAACCAATCAATTGAATGAAAAATCAGAAAAGGCGCGCGGTGTCAAAATTCAACTGGTTTTCTTTTTCTCTCTGTCCCTTTTTTCATGTATATTATAATAAGTAATCACATGATTTTTCTCGTGCAATTAGGAATAAATAAGCACTTGTAAATTTTTCAAAGACTACAAATTGCACTCGCCCTACGGGCTCGTGCAATTTTGTTAGCCTTTGAAAAATTTACTCGTGCTTATTTATTCCTAATTGCACTCGAAATCATGTGATTACCTATACTTATTACAACCTTGATTGTGCAATTAATGAACTCCACTGACTATTATATTAAATAAATATGCAATTAGTGCAGTTTATATCGTCCTGTTTTGAAATGAGAGACAAATTATTATCAAATTCTTGATCACTGATTATTTGATTAGTTTTGTTTCATGACTTTTTATTGTAATTATTGTTATTATATATTACCTTATGCTTTTGCAATACTGTAATGTTTTATGGTCATGCAAATAAAGTGCAAGTGTTGTTGTTGTTGTTGTTGTTGTATTCAGGAATAGTAATCAAGAGCAAAAGACAATGATTTGAAATGTTTATTAATCACTAAGATTTTTTTTTAAACAACTTTTCACTTGGCAGTCGTTGTGACTATTTTGAGTTGGTATATCGCCATCGCGTTATTTTCATACTAGGCTTTCATGGATCCATATAATCGATATTTTTATCTCAAGCTTAACCCATGTTAACCCATAAATATTAAGTAAATTGGCTAAAGGTAAGATACAGCATAAGGTACGTACAAGTCCAGTGGCCGTTTCTTCATATTCCTCCGTGTCGCATCCTTCAATACAGCATTCCTCCGTTATGCTGCCAGTATTAACCGGATCAAAACCAATCCCTTCCCTGTTAACTTCATATTGGTACCTGACATATTCGCAACCCAGCCACCTTTTGTGCGGATTTTGGAAGCTAGTGGCACGATTCCTTTCCAAAAGGAAGCGACCTGCATCTGTTAAGACAGGAATATTGATCAATGAACTAAGCAGAAAGATTAATCCCGGCATAGTCAATCGAACCCAATCGAACTAAATTTCAATCGAACTCAATCGAACTCAATCGAACTCAATTCATGGATTGAGTTCGATTGAGTTCGACAATCGAACGAAATCGAACTCGCCGAAAAGAAAAAAAATCAATCGAACCCAATCGAACGTTCGATTTTCAAACTCGTGATTTGTGTAAAACAGGCGTTGAAAATCCATAACCAGATCTTGGAAGCTCGAGTTACTTCAACCCGGAGTGTAGCGCACGTGTTTTTCGTAAACGAAGAAATTCCGCAGAAATGGCTTCAGATGCGCTGTGGATTGTAAGCTTCAAATGTGTAGTAAAAGGCTACCAGAAATGCCGGTTTGACCACAGGCAGCCCAAGCTCACGTTTCGAGCGGTTGGTAGGTATAAATTGGTGTTGCGTAACACTAGACCGTTGAGAATATTGTAAGGCTTTGTATCGGATTTGGGTCGATTTTGGCCGTATTTATGCTTAAAATACAGTAAATATACAAAATAAACTTACTTTTGTCATTTGCTGTGTCCTTTTGCCTGTTTTGCGTCTTGAAGTGGTGTTTTAGTCGATTTTTCTCTTCCCTGTTCCTTCCTTCCTAAGACGGAGTCAAGGCGAAACACTGCCATGGCGATCGATCCGCGATCGAGCGGCGATTTTTAGCCCGAAAATCGGTCCCAACGGCGTCTTTTCCTTTCTCACGTAAAAGTCGTTAGCTCTCCTCCTCCCACGAATCCACAGCTTTGGAAAATCTCAATGCATACCCTTCGAAATAAACCGATTTCCACGACTAATCCATAGGTTTCGGAGGTCTGCAATTCCTGTGTAATTCGAAGTTGACACGACCGTTTCAAACTAGGCTTAGCGGCCTGGCCTGGTGTCAAATCCACATACGTCCATAGTAGGGAAGGTAAAAATTACTTAGAAAGTTTCGGATAGTAATTTTTACCTTCCCTCCCGTGGACGTATGTGGATTTGACACCAGGCCAGGCCGCTAAGCCTAGTTTGAAACGGTCGTGTCAACTTCGAATTACACAGGAATTGCAGACCTCCGAAACCTATGGATTAGTCGTGGAAAGCGGTTTATTTCAAAGGGTATGCATTGAGATTTTCCAAAGCTGTGGATTCGTGGGAGGAGGAGAGCTAACGACTTTTACGTGAGAAAGGAAAAGACGCCGTTGGGACCGATTTTCGGGCTAAAAATCGCCGCTCGATCGCGGATCGATCGCCATGGCAGTGTTTCGCCTTGACTCCGTCTTAGGAAGGAAAGAACAGGGAAGAGAAAAATCGACTAAAACACCACTTTAAGACGCAAAACAGGCAAAAGGACACAGCAAATGGCAAAAGTAAGTTTATTTTGTATATTTACTGTATTTTAAGCATAAATACGGCCAAAATCGACCCAAATCCGATACAAAGCCTTATAATATTCTCAACGGTCTAGTGTTACGCAACACCAATTTATACCTACCAACCGCTCGAAACGTGAGCTTGGGCTGCCTGTGGTCAAACCGGCATTTCTGGTAGCCTTTTACTACACATTTGAAGCTTACAATCCACAGCGCATCTGAAGCCATTTCTGCGGAATTTCTTCGTTTACGAAAAACACGTGCGCTACACTCCGGGTTGAAGTAATAAATTGAAGTAATAAAGTGGATTTGACACCAGGCCAGGCCGCTAAGCCTAGTTTGAAACGGTCGTGTCAACTTCGAATTACACAGGAATTGCAGACCTCCGAAACCTATGGATTTTCGGTATTTTAAGCATAAATACGGCCAAAATCGACCCAAATCCGATACAAAGCCTTATAATATTCTCAACGGTCTAGTGTTACGCAACACCAATTTATACCTACCAACCGCTCGAAACGTGAGCTTGGGCTGCCTGTGGTTTGACGTCAAGGATGGCGAAGTTTTCAAGGTTTTAAAGAAAATAGGCGAGACAGGCCGTGCATTCCGAATTGCAAACGAGCACGGACAATTAGGTCACCTTCAAAGTGTTCTGTTCTGTTCTCTTACAGTCAAAATACTCAGCGCGTGCCGCTTAGAATTCCGGAACGGTTTTGATTAACGGCGAACGGATTGCATTATTCGTTTCAAACATTCAAATTTAATTTGAATATTGTAGATCATCCAACAGTGAACACGTGAGCACGTGAACCTGTAAAAAATAAACCAATCAAATTGCTTCATTTCTGACAGGCTCACGTGTTCACGTGTTCACGGTTAGATGATCTACAATATTCAAATTAAATTTGAATGTTTGAAACCAATAATGCAATCCGTTCGCCGTTAATCAAAACTTTTCCGGAATTCTAAGCGGCACGCGCTGAGTATTTTGACTGTAAATGCCGTGGACAGTTTATAAATGGGGTTTCTCTTATAAGAATAAATTGTAAAAAGGCAGAAGAAAAACCTGTTTTGATGGGCTTGCTTTGGGGTTGCTTTGGGCTTGCTTTGTATAGGTTTACCAGAGCTAATCGAACGCAATCCATTTAATTGTGTTCGATTGAGTTCGGTTTCCGAACCCAATCGAAAACAATCAGATGGATTGAGTTCGATTGAGTTCGATTTTTTCGATTGAATTCGATTTGTTCGGAAATCGAACTCACTGAAAGTCTGGTGTTCGATTTCGTTCGATTGCCGAACCCAATCGAACTCAATCTACAGATTGAGTTCGATTGGGTTCGATTGAGTTCGATTTTCGAACGTTCGATTGACTATGCCGGGATTAATGGAAGCAGGGCTAAAAAAAAGAAACAAATACGTGACACGTTCGGGGTTAAATAAGAGCAGAAGTTCATAGGCTAGAAGTCTACACTGAGTATTTGGACGGATGTACATGTTGTGTCTTTTGTGAGTAGCTATTTGTAGAACGAACCTTAATTGAGTGCGAGAAAATGATGTTGATTATCTGCACGGGATTTATTAGTCGTAGTATTTTTTTGGCGGTAACCAGACCCAAGCCTCCAGTCGGCCAAATCGTGATCGGGAGTTTGAATCACGCAATAACCTATGATGTTTATTCACCAAAAGCTGTTGAAACATTAATGTACGGAAAATGTTACGGATATTGTTTTATTTATTGTGTATAAAATATTTTATCCTTTGGTTTTATTGAAAAAAAGCCTTTCTAAAATTAGACTGCTCGCGAAAGCAATTTTAAGGCCAATTACTAGAGAGTCTGGTAAGGGAGTAGTTTGAGGTTGTAACATTCGGTTGAATTCCCTGAACAGACATATCCCACCTTTAAAGGGGTTTGTTTGAAAAACATCAAACGGCGAATGAGCAACCGAGAATTACGCAGGGAAGTTAACTCTTCGCATTAAAATCATAGCCATGCCAATAAAGCAGGGGCACCCAACGACCGAATCTTTCCAAAGACGTCAGAAGTGTCGTAAATGGATTTCTCTATGTTCTAGAAGGCTTTTTAGTTAATTTGGAGATGCCCTAAAAAATATTTATCTGTTCGGATATTTAAGGGGAACTTTCGTCGTTTCGAAAATTCTAGGGTCCTTTTTTGAGTCATCCGAAAGAATTTAGCTATCCTGATGGATCTTGTCGAAAGTTCGAGGACACTGAGAGACCATATTTTCACTAGAAAATATTAGGGGAAGTTTTTCGTTATACGTGTGCCTATCGAAATTTCGCGAAAATACTAGGCAATATAAATGTTTATCCGAATATTATAGGCGAATAATTTGATCGTTCTAGATGCTCTGACCACAAAAATAACTTCTCCAATAATCTGATAAGTAGGCTAATGCCGAGCTCAATCACCTCAATTGCCTTTATCTTTCATTAGGTTCACGTACATTCCTGATTACCTCTAATGCTCACCGAAACTTTTAGCAGCTTTTGGAATAATTAAGCCAAACGAAAATTTTAGAGAACAAACAAAACCGTCCGAAAATTATGGGACATGATAAAAGTGAGTACATCAATTCCGAAAATTCTAGGGAAACTTTATGGTTTTCCGAAAAAATTTGAGAAGTCTAGAGCGTCGCTGGGAAAAAATTTCGAAATTCTTAGGCGACCTTCCATCCGAACAGATATTTTACCGAAATATTCCGTTGGGTGCCCCTGATAAAGTTCCACTTGCCTGCTTATGGCCAATAAAGGTCAATTTATTATGCTGAATAAATGACCTCGCTAACAACTCGTAAAATATTTAGTTCCCATAGAAGATAAATTCTCTCGTTTCATTATTTCGCCTCCATGAATGTTCGTTCTCTTACCTTCAGGTTTCTTGGCCCAGCAACAATCGAGTGCCAGAAAAATCATCAGAATGAGTAACACACGCTTCATCTTGTATTTTTGCCTTGTGAAAGAGAAATAGAACGTAGTTTGTTGAATAAATCAGGGGTTCGAGAAAGGACGTAAGAAATTTGGATAAGACGCGAACATGAGTTAAAAGTTTTCCCATTTTTTGTAATGTTTTGTCAGCTTATTATGTTTTGCTGTTATTTGTCGCTCTATGTCATAGACTATTTTAACCCTGGCTAGGAAACTTTTAATGACGGTTTCGTATTGCTTAATCTGCATTTTTAGGTAAAAATAAACTCAGCCATGAGTAGCAGGTAATTCAAGATAATACTGTCTTCACTTCTCTAAACTCGCCGAATAAAATGGTTATAAGTGATACAGTCTCTATACAAATGTTTCGTTTTCTTAGCCAAGAAAAAAGAGCTTGCCCAAAGACCTCAGTACACCTATAGTAGAAAAACAGATGGTCGAGCGATTCAACTTCCTTTTAAAAAAAAAATACATAAAGGTGACTCGATCATTTTAGATCTGAAAAGCTTTTCATTTGTAAAAATAATATCGTTCAAGAACTTGCATTGAAATTCACGTAGCTTTGTTTCTATTGTTACAATAAATGGTAGCGAATAGATCTTTGTCCATTCTACTGCTAGCTCGAATTATTTATGTTGCACCTTCTTTGGGGCAGTTGGTTTGCTTTTGATGTAGTTTTTAAGGTATCAACGTCTTTTCCATCTTTAACAAAAATAGTATCATTGAATATTTGTGGGTGATAATGTTGTCAACTTTGTTTATGTTAGGACTCCAATACTCAACTTAAAACGCTGGATTGGGGATAGATTTGCTTGCAAAACCCTTGAGCTTTGAAAAAAAATGCCTGTGTCAGATAACAGATGTCCGATTTTAATTATACCTGCATGGCGTAAATAAATGTTCATCAAAAATTAATTTCCTTTTAACGATTATATTCTTATAAATACAAATGGCGGTCTTTATATAAGAATTTGTATGGGTTTATAAACGGGGAACTTTTGAGCAAGAAATAAAAGCGAAATTGCTAAATAAACAATGACCGCGGAGCATTTTTCTTATGGGGGGGGGGGGGGGGGGGCTGACTAGTGACTTAAAGTGGGGGGCTTTAGAGACTGTTCTCTTAGAAAGTCTTTATTTTTTCGGAAATATTGGAGGGGCTAGGCCCCCCCAGCCCCCCCTGCTCCGCGGTCCCTGATAAAGTCGACGAAACATAGCATGGTGTTATTGCTAACGTAACAATGTGTTTTCAAGCAATTTGGAGCTATTTTACGTCTAACTACTTTTACCGTGTATAATAATATGACAAGGTAGAAGACTTCAGTCAATTCTTGATAAAGCGTCTAGCTTTATCCTTCTTTTCCAAAAGAATTATCAATGCTTGTTTTTGAGAAGCGGACAATCGTCCATTGTTTCTCCAGAAGATGCCAAAAAGCTAGGTAAAATTCGCTAGTAAGTCCATCATTGCATGGCGTTTTGTTATTCTTAAAAGATCCTAACGCTCAGAACAAGTAAGATTTTTGTCTAAAGTTTATTTCTGCTCAAGGGAGGGGGGGTGCGATGGGTGCGTCCGCAACCCCCCCCCCCCCCCTTCCCGTCCTCCCCCACGAGCCTTGGAAGTCCGCTAATTGTGAAAAAAATATATCAAAATAAATAAATAAATAAATAAAGGGAAATGGTATTTCCGTCCTTCGACTATATTTGCATTCAATATGGTCGTTTGGGTTGAAGGTCCACCACTTGTAGATTCATGCTATTTTGGACCAAATTATGTGATTGTAGGTTAATTTCATTCAATGGTACATTTTTCCTAATGTCCTTCACTTTTACCTGCCTTGTTTCCTAACAAACCGTCTTCAAAACGCTCGAAATGCTGTCTAACACTAAACATTGATTTTTAATCTATTTATGCTTTTAAGTAATAACAGTTTTATATAATAACAATACAATACACCCGGCGATAAGGTCGACTGGATCATCGCCTGATGAAGACTAGCAGTATGCACTCGAAACTTCGCGATTCACATCATAAGTGACTACATCGTGAGACAAACGACAATACTTCGTTGTTGTTGTACGTCACCACGATGAAAAACCACAGCCTTTTTACGACATTATTTGTATTCCAAATACCCAATGACATATTTCACTTTCATAAAAGTGAGAAGATGAAGAAAATCATGCCGTCTTGATTAAAATTCATTTTGCCAGTTAGCCCCTCAGTTGTGGAATTATCATTAAAGAGTGGTTAAAGAATAAAACTTATACCTGATTCACACCAACAAAACATGTTTAGTTAAACCAGGTTTAAGAAAATGAAAATCCGCAACAGAAATTTGACAGAATGAGGGTTCAAGTGTGTTCTAACTTGTGCTTTCATTGTGCCAAATTTGAAGTCGATAAACAACAGTCAGCAACTTCCATGAAGAAAACAATTTTAAACCGTGTTTAACTAAACAACATTTAAACATGTTTAAGCTTTGGTGTGAATGGGGTATTAGCCAAGGCAGTTATAGCGGTAACATATCAGATCACTGAAATGCTTGAATGGGTTATTCAAGACGTCTAAGGGATAACTAACAAAAGACTGAAAATATCCATACGATTTAAAACTGGGTTAGTAAGAAATTCGCCTCTAACACTTTCCTGAGTTCAGAAAGTAAATGCAAAATCGTGCTGGTATCATGGCGACGAATTTATACGACCGTACACGTAAGGGCGGTTCCCAGGTACCAAGAGGGAAGACATCACAACTATGTCTAAGTCTCGACAATCAAATAAACCCCAAACCAAAAAAAAAACCGGACAAAAGAGCAAATATACATAGCGATTTTCGATTCGTTCATTCCACAATATGTAGCATTGACTGAAGTGACGTGAGAATAACACAGAGATTGAACTCACCTTCAGAAGATGTTACCACATGAAGATCAAGCAAATATTATGATGAATTGTTATGCTTCACAAAAATGTTTATCATTTACTGTGCCAAGTAACAACAGCATGTCTTTATAAAATTGGAGGGGCGCCGGGGGCGGTCGACTGTGGGACGCCAAGGAATAAATACCTCTTGATGGACACTGATACAAACTGGAAGCTAAGAATTGTGGACAAACTTGGGCTTCTCCAAACAAACAATTGATAAGCACACCAACATTTCCATTATCAGGAAATTTTGCACGAATCGTTGCTTATATGGAGGAGATTGGAAGAGAAAATGAACATACGAAAACATGTCATCTTGGATGAAAAATTAATTAAGTTGCTCGGGTTCAGTGATTTCAATGCTTAGAAATGTTTGTTACGGGTGACAGGTGCACAAATTTTCAGAGTAGCAACAAAGCAGACTTTCTACGAAAACGTTGTTCTCTTTGAAGAGAGCAGACCAATTAATCGAAAATATATTTATTTCTGTCAGAAAATTCAAAAAGTAAACAAAACGACGGACGTACTGTAACTGAACACTTGAAACATTGAAAGTATCACCTTGGCAATGGAATATTTTGGGTTTCTCCAGCAGAGCGAAATAACTTAACACTTTCCTGTGCCGAGTAATAACTGAGCATGTTTATATAAAATTGGAGCCGCCCCGGGGAAGGCTCAAATTTTATCCCTCTTGATGGACACTGCATGTTATTGACTGGAAGAATTCTGGACAAATTTGGGCTTCTCCAAACTGACAAACAAACACACCAACATTTCATTATCAGGAAATTTTGCACGAAACGTTCCTAATATGGAGGATCGAGGAACGTGCGAAAACATTTCGTCTTGGATGTAAATTTAATTAAGTTGCTCGGGTTCAGTGATTTCAGTGCTAAGAAATAAGAAATATCCGCTACGGGAGACAAGTGCACAACTCTTCAGAATAGCAATTAGACGAAAGTCGACTTTCTACGAAAACATTGTTCTCTTTGACAATAGCAGACTAATTAAAAATTTCATTATTTCTGTCAGAAAACTTAAAAAGTAAACAGAACGACGGACGTACTGCAACTGAACATTTGAAACATTGAAAGTATTACCTTGACAAAAACTAGAACTTGATGAAAAAACTCGATCAGTATCAAGAAAATTTGAAATAAAACAGTGAGTGGTGTATTTCAGTTTGGTAAGTTATTTAAGACTTGTTTTCCTTAGCGAGGGGTTCAAGCGACGGGGAGATATGAACGTGAGAAAACTTCTTGGATTTGTTAAGACATGGAACAACTTCCCTTACTTGGCAATAAATGCAAAATCGTGGTGTTGCGTCTGGTGAGGAATTCAGACAGTGCGGTTCCTAGCTATCAAATGATTAAAGTGAGAATAACACTTCTTTAAACAGAGATTGAACTAAATAGCTATTACCACTAGAAGATGTTATGCTTGAAAAAGATCTTTCGACATGCACCAGCGACAACATTATCAAGTTAATCACATTCCTCTGTGAATAATTTGGACCATCATGTGGGGCAATGTAAGCTTCAGGCTCCAAAAATAACTTGTAACAGTTTTCTGCGCCGAGTAATAACAACATGTCCATTTACTGGATGATATTGACTTTAAGAATTTTGGACAAATTCGGGCTTCTCCAAACTAACAAATAATCACACCAATATTTCATTTTCGCGGACCTTTCCACAAAGTGTTGCTTATTTGGAGGAGATACGAGCGTACGAAAAAAAAAAAGTCATCTAGGATGTAAATTCAATTAAGTTGCTCATTTCAATGCTTACAAATGTTCGTTGCGGGTGACAAGTCCACAAGTTTATAGAAAACATTGTTCTCTTTTACGACAGCAGACCAATTGAGAATATCTTAATCTCTGTTAGAAATTTCATAAAGTGAACAGGACGACGGACAAACTGGCAAATATTTTATAAATATCACCTGACAAAAACGAGAACTGGTTACAAAGAAAACAATAAGGAAAATGAAAATGGAACAGCGAGTGGTGGATTTTGGAATAGTAGGCTGCAAAAGACCTGAGTCTTGTCGCGCCTCCTCTTCAACAGACTGTTTCAAAGTTTTAGCTATCAAGTATCAAGTTAAGACGGAATCCGCCAGGACTTCGAGTAGTTGTTGGACAAAATTATGTACCAAAATTATTTACACCTTATTGCAAGCTTTTGTGTTACTGCTTCAAATATCTTATCAAAAGAAATCTTTTCTAACAACACCAAACATCGAAAACCAATCTCGAAGTTCCGCTGAATTCCACTAAATCGCTTAAAAGCCGCGAGCTTTTGCCTATAGCTTGTGAACATTAAATTTCATTTTCTCAGGCTCTGATAAAAAATTGTTGTACCAAAATTATTTACACCTTATTGCAAACTTTTTGTGTTACTGCTTCAAATATCTTATCAAAAGAAATCTTTTCTAACAACACCAAACACCGAAAACAAATTTTGAAATTTCACTGAATCGAATCGCTTAAAGACGATTGTACAAAATGGCTGCACGTGAGAATTTCCCTATAGCTTGTGGACTTTGAAATTCATTTTCTAAGACTCTGATAAGAAATTGTTGTTGGTGTTATCAGTGATAATTACTTAAATCTTTACCTTTTATTTAGGGTAGAAAATAACGCAATAGGATTTAAATTATTCTGGTACTCGATTTTTGTCCAACTTAAATAAATATTACTCGACTTCCTGGTGGATTCCGTCTTAAGCTTTATAAAGAATCCATATACATGAAATGGGCAAAGGGGGGGAGGGGGGTACTCGGTATTTCAAGTGACGGGGATGATAGAAGGTTTGAAATTTTTGATTCCAGGATTTTTTTGAAATTCGACATGGGATTTTCTTGGGGTTAATTTCTTTTCCAGGGATTTTTTTGGGTTTTGTTGGAAGCCCAAGGGATTTTTTGGGGTCTTGATTTTTGCTCCCATTCGATCATCCCTGTCACTTAAAATCCTATGGGCCCTGATCACATGCAGTGTTAGCATTCTGTAGTTCCGTGAGAACTTTAAATTAAATGTATCGTAATGTTGAGTAATGTAATCATTGAACATATGCATTGTAGCTGGATGTTATTAAAATTTATACAACAACCGAGTTAATGCGCGCGTTGTGATTGGCTGATGCCTGTCATCTATTAGAGTACAGATGTACAGATGACGTCACTGCGTGGTGGGACACGCGCGTGTGATCAGAGTTCATAGTCCAAGTCAGTCTTCTCGGCAAAGTTTTTCAAAACTTGCAGCGAAAACAACAAGAGAAAATTCAGCTTAATTATAAATCTACAGCGAGGAACAATCCGCAAAATACTCTACACCTTTCGAGACATTTAACTGGGCTAAACAAGCTTAAAGTAGACAGTGACGGACTTGAAAAATATTTATCAAATGCTGCGAGTGTTTGTCCGATGCTCGAGCAGTTTGAAGACGCTACGGGAAATCCATGAATGGCAGTTTAACGCCGTTGAACGCTTACCTTTAGTTAAAGCTTGCAGAGTACAAATGGAATAAAGGTCAGTTTCTTTTGTTGACATTTCATTTTTCCTTCGTATTGCGTATTTTAAAAACGGTTTAACAGTGCTTCGTGATTACGGAAAAGTATCTCGAAATGAAAACAATCGCAACAGAGGCTCACCGGTGACGGCGCTTTTAATACTGAAGTGTACAGAAGTCTTGTTATTGTATAAAACAAATAGATTCCATTTTGCC
Organism: Meandrina meandrites; assembly: GCA_963693305.1. Taxonomy (NCBI): domain Eukaryota; kingdom Metazoa; phylum Cnidaria; class Anthozoa; order Scleractinia; family Meandrinidae; genus Meandrina; species Meandrina meandrites. The sequence continues at coordinate 4,247,182 of OY855908.1, read as the reverse complement.
TAGTGCGTCTGTTCAGTTATAGATCACAGAAGACGTCAAAATGTGGTAAGAACATCAGTGACCCACTCGTGGGCCACTTTTTTGTTCTTACCACATTTTGACGTCATCTGTGATCTATAACTGAACAGACGCACGGCAAAATGGAATCTATTTGTTAATTAGAACGGGGAACGAGGAACGGGAAACGTGGAACCGGAAACGGGACTCTGGGAACAAATGCACAGCGGTAATCCACATGACAATTCAAAATGGCGGACAAATAGACAGAAACAAAGTACACACAGAGAAGAATATGCGGATTGACCACATCATGAATAGATTCTTAAAGCAAACTATTGGTAGGGGTGTTACTTTGAAAAACTTTATATCATACCAAAGAACAATTCATTTTTAAACGTTGTTTAACGCCCCAACTGATGGCGTTCTCGTTAATGCGTTTGAATTTAATACCTATCGTCCACGGTGATTGATTGAAAAAGCTCATCGTTTTCATCGAAAACGTTGTTCATGGTGGAGTGGAGACATGTAAAAACGGAGCCCAATGTTATCAGAATGGACAGCAAAAATGGCAGCTTTCCACCATGCCAGTGCCCTTGGACGATTGCTTGCTTGCAGCTGACGTCACGGCAGCCATGCTGGGGACAAGAACAAAGCGTTTTCCTCCACTGGGAACTAAACTTTTTTATCATGCAAATTCTTCGAAAAAGGTTTTTTATTGTTTTGACCACCAACATGGCCGCCTTGTCACGTGGTTGCAAGCGATCAATAGGGCAAAAAAGCATGGGCAATAAACGGGACGGGAAGGGACCTGAAGCCCCTTAACTGATTAAAAGACAGGGACGTATCACGTGACACTTCTCAAAGTTATAACTCCCCGCGAGGAAATAATCTGCATTCCACTCAGGGAATCTATGTGCAATATCCCAAATATGGGCCCTAAGGAAGAGAGGACGGATGACATTTCAGACTAGCCCTAGTACCACCACAGACATCCCCCACTAAAGTTTGAAGTTTCATGCATATCTCGCAGTAAAGCATTAATGTCAAAAACGCCAGTGGCCCCGATAATATATCCTGTTGTGTTCTAAAAGAAACTGCGCTAGTCATTGCCCCATTTCTTCAGTATATTTTCACACTATCAATGCAAACAGGCCACGTCCCAAAAGACTGGGTCACCGCAAATGTTAATCTATCATTACTCCAGTATTTAAATCAAAGGTCAAAGGTCTCGTCGAGACTACGACTATTTTGTATGAAGTGTGAGCAGCAGTTTCGAAACAGTATCAAAAAGCAGAAACGATGAGACACTTGGACAAGAATGCGTGTCAATTTAAGAGCATATGTTTGTCACTACAAGGGTGGACAAAATAGCATTATTTTCATCAGGTGTCTGTTCACCAATTTGAATCTTGTTCACCAAAAAAGGCTTTTGTAATTAATTGAGTGCCTGAAATAATCATAATTACTCCGTTGTATTGTAAACCCTTTGCAACTTGAGAAACCCTCAGCGACTCGAGTCCGCTAACGCTCATTTAAGATTTATTGACTACCTTTTGAGGAGTGAATCTGCCTTTAGCTATTGCTGGTTTTCACTGTCACGCCACAAAAAAGTAAATCCAAAACTATTGAATGAAAAAAATCAAGAATATTATAGGTTGTAGAAAATTACCAGATATTCTGTTTGTCCAAGTCTCGGGTTTGTACGGTATTCCGTACTCGAGTTATCCGTCAAAATGTTCCACACAAATTTACAGAGCTCTGTATGGAAACGCCATGTTGGTGCCCATGCAGTTGGGCACCAACATGGCGGCCGGAAATCAATGAAAACATCTGGAATTCACTTCTGCTATAAAAGGCAGTTATATCACTCTCATGAACAAGTAAGCATTCACATAAACACTTCTCACAAAACCTCAACTGTTCAGATTGTTAAAAATCGTAGGATAACGCATTATTTTGAAGCATACGTGACAGCCTTCTGGCGGCCATCTTGATGTCGTGTGGCGTGAAATTCCGAAATTCAAAATGGTCTATCTTAAAGACGGCGGCTGCTATCGAGCTAAAAACCTTCAAAACTCAGGGGTTTTGCGATTCTGGATTTTAGAATTTTGACGACGTCACGTGAAAACCAAGAATACAATACTCGTATTTTGCATTTTTCAAAATCGCCGTAAAAAGGAAACAGCTTGTTTCTTTATATTTTCCCTTGAAGTTGATGCAGTACATCAATTGCTATATTTCACCTTTATGCTTTCTTCCTATTTTCTCTGATCTTACCAAAGGGAGGGTGAACGATTCAAACAAAATTAACGTTTTTAATTTCGGGAAGCTGGCACTGTAATGATTTATTGTATTGCGGTATAAACAGGGTTCTCCTGCTCCTAAGCAAATAGTAGGACCCGGCCCCTTTACCCCAAAGTTTGAATGAATATCTATGGCAGTTCTATTTCAATGGACTCCCTATGGTATAACTTGTGCTTCTTTTTAAATGAGTCCCACAGTTCAGGGTGATGGATTTAGGGGGAACACTCAACCAGTTTATATGGAGAGGCTCTGCCCCAAGGTCAACACCCTCGCCCTTTTATATGCCACTTGTGGCAGGAAAAGTAACCCTCTCGTAGACTTTCCATAGAAAATGGCTCATGCATGTTTAGTAGAATTCCAAACTTTTCACTCAACTCACTTTAAATACTTTCTAGATGAAGCAGTCATAGGTATGTCTGTAAGAAATATTTTTAAAGACTGTATGACAGTTTTCCCTATCCTTTTGTGTATCTGGGCCATGAAATCCCTAACATTTGTTATACTTCCAGCATGAATAAGGAATCCTTTTTGGGTGGAACCTCCGCTTACTGTCTACTAAAGAAAGAACCTAACCCCTGCTCCCCACCCAAGAGGTTCAAATCTTCATCCTGTCAAAAGCTATATATTTTGTTCTTGGTACTCCCAAGTTCAATTCCTTGACCACAACAAATTCAGGCAAGAAATGCAATTTGATATTAATACCAAGTTTACATAACTTCTGTACAGAAAGTCAGACCACTAGAACCCATTACATAAACATAATTTCATGGAATGGTTCGATCACTATGTAACAAGAAGAAACAACACTTGTCGGCATTTGACATTGTAATGTTACATTTTTATTATTATCACTAGGGTATCACCCTAGCATGATATGCTTCTGCAGTATTATTATTATTAATAATAATATTACATTTAAACTGGTTCAATTTATTGAACTAAATAATATAATATATAAAAAAAATTGAGCTTCATTGGGCCTGTCATGCAGGTATGCTTTCAAGACATGTTGCTCAATCTTAATGTCATAACCAAGATTTTAATGTGATGTCTTTGGAAGACTGGGTATGACTAGGCAAACCTTGGTACTAGTCTAGGAGAGACTGGGCACCAACTTAGTGAGCTAAATTATCTGAAGAAGACGGGGGTATGTTATTAGTGCCCTAGGATGCCTGGGGGAGACTAGACACCTTCTCAGTGTGCTAAAATGTCAGGGAGAGACTGGACACCATCTTAGTGTGCTAAAATGTCTGGAAAAGACAGGAGTATCTTCTCAGTGCCATAAGATGCCTGGGGGAGACTAGACACCTTCTCAGGGTGCTAAAATGTCAGGAGACTAGGCACCATCTTAGTGTGCTAGAATGCCTGGGGGGACTGGGCACAATCGCAAAGTTTGCCCAAGAGATGAACTGTGCACTAGAATGTCCAGGGGGGGGAGGGGGGGGGGGAGAGACTGGGCATCATCTTAGTGTGCTCAAAAGATGAACAGTGTGTTAGAATGTTTGAGGGAGACTGGGCACCATCTGAGTGCGCTAGACAGTCTAGCAAGACTGGACACCATCTTAGTATGCCAGAATGTCTGGGGGATACCAGTGTACTGCTATTCAATTTGGATACCTTCTGGAGACTGGGCACCATATTAGTGTACTAGAAAGGGGGAACTGGGCACCCATTCTCGTCCCCATAGCCCTTTTCGCTTCTCTTAGCCAGTGGGGTCTTGGCACAAGAAATGAAGGGCTCTGGTGACAAAGAATTTCCAGTCCTAGATGCCTAGATTGAGTTGTGTTGTTTCTATATACTCTAGGGAGAGCCGTGGCATATTTTACTTCCGCCCAGTATTTCTTTGTTTCCACAGCCAACTGAATTCAAAAATCTTTTGTCCCAAGAGCCCTTTGTTTCTTGTGTCAAGGCCCCGCCAGCTAAGAGAAGTGAAAAGGGCTATGGCGAGAAGAATGACTGGGCACCATCTTAAGTGTACTCAAGAGATGAAAAGTGCACAAGAATGTCTTGGTGAGACACAATTTTAGCGTGCTCAAGAGATGAGCAACGTGTTAGAATGTTCAGGGGGAGACTGGGCACCATCTGAGTGCTCTAGACAGTCTAACAAGACTGGACACCATCTTAGTATGCCAGAATGTCTGGGGGATACCAGTGTACCTGGTGGATGCCTTCTGGAGACTGGGCACCATCTTAATGCGACTGGAAACCTTTTTTGTGTACAAGGAACTCTGGGGAAGACGTTCACCTGGATACAATCTTAGTGTGCTAGCAAATGTGAGAGGCTGGGCACATTCCTAGTGCTCTAGGAACTGTGGGGAAACTAGACACCACCTGAGCATTCTAGGAACTCTGGGGGAGACTGGGTACAATCTTAGTATGCTAGGAACTCGTGGATGTCTGAGGTAGACTGGGCAGCTTAGTCCACTTTGATGTCTGGAGGAGACTGGGCACCCTGTCAGTGTGTAAGCTAAGGACGTCTTGAGGAGAACAGAGACTGTATAGGTGAACAAATGTAGAAGGTCTTCTGGAGACTGAGTTCCATTTCAAAAGTCTTGGGCAGCCTCGGATATTTTGAATTATTTGGGTAGACAACAGTGCATGTTGTAGTTTGGAGTTAGCTCACACTTTGAACCCTGGGAATGTTGTTCTAGAATAAAAAGAAACAGGGAGGTGCAAAGGAAGCTGCAGCAATTTTACATTGTATATCAAAAAGTAACCAATGTGATAAATCACCAACCCTTGGGGAAAAAGCCTCACATGAAGCACCAAAAAACTTTGGGTCAATTTTTAACTTAAACCACAGGCTTCCCAAGCTCAAAAGTCGTCTTTTTGATGTGTTTTTGAGAGCCCTTCGGCAGCCGACTCTACATACGTGGTGTATGCGACAGCTTGTGTATATAGAGAAATGTATGGGAAAATCACGGATTCTCTACAATCAGGTAAATAACTATCTATTTTGAAATAAAGTTTACCTACCTCAAATGTGTCGCTTACTTGTGTCTTGTGCCGAATTTGAAGCCATTCCGACGCCATTTAGCGAAGTTATTCGAAGTCGTTGTCTCCCCTTCTAAAAAGAAGGAAAGGCAGACCACTCCATCGATCGCTGGCCAGAGCTCACTCCACAAATCGCTCTCTCCTCAAAAGGAAAAGTCCCGGATCGCAATAAAACCAACAGTTCCATAAAGCCCAATAAATTTCACTCCACATATGTGTACTTCGGCGGTCGAAAGTCTTGTAAAGAACGAGAAATTTTGCTTTAAATTAGCCTATTCGGCTTTCCAGATGTGCTTGTGACCGACCCCGTGCCAACGGCCGTTACTCATCCTCAACTCTGATTGGTCCATTTGAACCAAGTCACACGCTGACAATAAGGATTAAAACCAGATACTTGTTGTTGAGTAACAACCGTTGGCACGGGGTCGGTAACAAGCACATCCGGAAAGCCGAATAGGCAAATTTAAAGCAAAATTTCTTGTTCTTTACAAGACTTTCGACCGCTGAAGTACACGTATGTGGAATGAAATTTATTGGGCTTTATGGAACTGTTGGTTTTATTGCGATTCGGGACTTTTCCTTTTGACGAGAGAGCGATTTGTGGAGTGAGCTCTGGCCAGGGATTGATGGAGTGGTCTGCCTTTCCTTCTTTTTAGAAGGGGAGACAACGACTTCGAATAACTTCGCTAAATGGCGTCGGAATGGCTTCAACTTCGGCACAAGACACAAGTAAGCAACACATTTGAGATAGGTAAACTTTATTTTAAAACAGATAGTTATTTACCCGATTTTAGAGAATCCATGATTTTCCCATACATTTCTCTACATACACAAGCTGTCGCATACACCACGTATGTAAGAGTTGGCCGCCGAAGGGCTCTCAAAAACAACCACAAAAACACATCAAGTAGACGACTTTTGAGCTTGGGAAGCCTGTGCTTAAACCAGCAAAAAATATCTTCAGTGAGAACAACTTCCTCATTATACACTCCCTAAAAAGTACCAGTACGTAAAAACTTTGTGATTCCTCAAATTTGTCCCCAAAAAATCCTTTGCACCTCCTTAGTACTTGTTATCTTCAGTAATCCCCTTTGCTTGTTGGCTCAAGTAATTTTCCAAAACAAAATTGTATATCCAGTTTAAGCTGCTTACAGCAACTAAACTCATTGAATACCTGGTTCATAGGACTTTAGAGATAACACTGAGACAGTATTTTTGGACTCTGAAGATGCAGAGCTTAAAAAAGTCTATAGGAAATAATTATAGATACATGTACTTAATATACCAGGGTGTAAAAAAAGTCTGGTGGATTTTCCTGCCAGGCTAGTGGATTTATCAATCACATGCTCCCTGGACAAGTAGCATTTTTGGACTTTTTAGTTCTAATGCAGATAGTAAGGCCGCTGAGAAAGGCACGCAAACAATGGTTCCAAATAGCCCAAAAGGCAAGCTGCAAGGAAAACCCATTTTCTTTGCACCCTGTATTTATGTACACACTACCAGATACCTAATTCTGCTTGTTTTAAATTGATCTCTCTGTTTCTACCCAAACAACCATTATCTCAGAGGCACTCCCTGGATTTCTTGATGCTTTGGCAACATGCAGTTGCTTTATGCTAAATAATTTAATATTCATTCTTTATCATTTATCAAGGAAACATGCTCCTCCTCTGTACCGATTCTTCTGAATGCTGCATTTGTCACCACAAACATAACAGTGCCAGCTAGAAGGACAAGTGTCATGCCCAAAACATTCCCCAGTTGTGCTTGAGCTGGTAACCCTGAATAAACCCTGTAAATTAAAGTACATGAGTTTTCATTTTTTCACATTATGTGGACTTCCATACAAATGTAAAAGGGTACAATTTTGCCAGGTCAAAGTGGCCCACACTGAATGAAAACAAATGAAATAAAATCAATCTTACGACAATCCAGCTGATCAGTGTATTAAACTAACATTTTAAAAAGTATCAGTGTAAAACATGTTCTCAATGTAACATGGTAGATAGGGAGCTACCAAGAGTTTTTTATATCACTCTCCTAAACATTTTTGCCTCCCAATGGCCCCCATGTTGCCATCCAGCAGGGTATAAACATCGTTCATGGACATTACAGGAAAATCTGGCCCCAACTGTTAGCTTGCATGCAAACTAACAGCACACATTACATCTTAACAAGGTAAGGTAAAGTCTGCGTCACGTCAAGTGGCCCATCAGGCCAGAGCTTTTCCCAGTTTCTGTAGTATGAAGTGACTAGGAGTATTTCTACTCCCCCCCCTGGATGGGATGCTAGTCCATCGCAGGGTTACCCCCCAGCATTATTTCACCAGTACCCATTTTATACACCTGGGTGGAGAAAGGAACTTCAGGCGATGAAGGTGTCTTGCACAAGCACACAACACCAAGACCCCAATGCCAGTGCTCAAACCTGGACTGCTTGATCCAGAGTCCAGCGCGGTAACCATTAGGCCACTGCGTCTTGCATAGTCATATATTAGATGTACTTACTTCGGAGAAAGGAAGAATAGTTTTTCGTTGATCCCAATGAGACTGGTGCCAATAGCCATCATGAAAATAAACACTCCAAAGAAAACATGTACTTTCAGATACGAAGCACGAAGACCATCAGGCAGCTTGGGAAACAGAAAGCTCACAAAACCAAACAAAAGCTGGAAGGAAAAGAAAACCAAACTCAGTTGAGTGGATAAGGTTGGGGGACGGGAGTGCAGGAGAATGTGACAGACAGGGAGTGCGGGAAATAGGTTACAGGAGGGGGATGGGAAGTGGGAGGGCAGAAAGCAGGATTCACAAGGTGGTTTGAACGAGGAGAAATTGAAAAAAAAAAACAGTTGCAACATTATGTAATATTACTAGTGGTACCTATCGGTAGAAGTGCCAACGAGTACAACAAGAGAGAAGGGTTGTGAGGATAATAAATTTATTGTAAATGTTTGACTAAAAGTACACTTTATGATGTGGGTGTGATCAATGTACATTGCATGTATTCGTTGCGGAATGTTTGTGGAATAAACTGATGCGATTTGGTGAAGGCCTAATGAAGGAGTTCTAAAATCATACTAAAGTAGTGAGAAACCTTGTGAAATCCATGTAATTTGAGGGTTGCAAGCCATTGCAGTTCTATGCCGCTATTTTGGAAAGGTGTCAGCTGTTTTCAAGTCCAATAGACCTTAAATCAAAGTGGCTGTGAGCCACTGAAACTCGGAAAATATATAACCTTTGTTTACTTCATATATAGTAACACAAATAAAGGCTGCATTTTACCCAACCCCCTACCCGCTTCACAAGACTAATTGATTACTAAATTTAATATTAAAGACTCTCTGTCGACTGCGAGTGTTTGTTATTGTTTTGATTCTGGCAATGAAGAAAATCGTTCGAAAATCAAAAAGATTTAGGGCATTCGCGGCCTAAAATAAAATATACCGGTAGAAACAGGTATAAAATGTTTACTTTCGAGGTCATCCAGCTAAGAAATACTTTATTTTGAAATTATGACCTCGCGTCGTGGGGCGCGAGCTACAATTGCAATTAGAAGCTCCTGTCGCCATACGCGTCATTGGTCGTCATTTGAAACAACTCCATAAAATAAATTTCCTTTTTATTTGCTTTTAGAAGCACATATACAGAGTATATATATACAGTACTTAGTGCTCTTAAAATACAAGATGTAGAACTAGAGCAATGAACATTTCGTGGCGATTTCCATACCGCGGTTTGGAATTCCTGCGGAGATTGTTTCGATAAGCGGTCACGTACAGATTCTAAATGCTTTCAGTTCGATCTTTTTTCAGTCCGAAAGAACGCACTTTTCATCGAAATAAAAATTTCAAATAATCTTAATAAAGCTTACTTGGTAGTGGAAGAATCTACTGGCAATGCGAAGGGAAATAATTCTGCAGCGATTCAGTGTCACTCAGCTCAATACTGCAACAAACGTGAGCAGTTTTCACTTTGCCTGTATCCGAGGTCATCTTCTTTGTTTCTCCATTGATTCTGGGCAGATTTTCTTGAATAAATCTTTTCGGAAGAGCCTCTCGTTACAGTCTAGGCCTTACGCAGGCGATTCTTGGCAACCGCCATGCATGGCTAAAAGCAGATCGCGTACCGGCCGTTGTTTAGCTTCTCACACATGTGAGTTTGCGGATCACGTATCGACGCCATGAATCATGCATCGTGCACGTGCTGAACAAATAAGTAGCGCGCTGATTGGCCACAACTATGACAAATTGTGCACGTGCTGAACAGTTTCTGCTCAACAGATTGGCTAAAAACATCAGACATTGTGTCGTCACGATCTACCTTACATTACATTACATTACCTTACATTACATTACTTACATTTCTACATTTTGGAGCGTTTGTGAGATTTTTTCCGCACATACAAATCTTCTCACGGCTCTATAATCTGCCGCCTCGTCAGGCCTTCTGGTCTTCCAGAAGGCCTGACTCGTTGGCAATCACAAAGAGGCAGGGATCATTTAGGAAAGGGCGGGAACCAGGAGTAAATGGTACACAGAGGGTTCAGACTCTCCTGTCTCTCACCCACCCCACCCACCCACCATAAACATAGATGGGCCATACCTATTTCAGTCTAAAAGGGCTGTACAGGTCAGGGACTCTTCTATTCAGTGCTGCCATTACTCTGACAAATAAACTAAGGCACTATGTTGTTGTAGGAAATATCTATATTCCTCCCACAGAAGTTTTTTGGTTTGAATCCCCCCGGGGGGGGGACACTTCCTATAAATGGGCTAATGGGGATGTGCCGCTGGATGGGGTCGCATTTTCACGACAGGACTGACTATAATGGGGTCGCTTTTTTCAAGCATTTTTTATAGGGTGACTAGAATGGGGTCACACTTTTGCAGGATTTTGAGAGTAAGAAAAATCTGGAAAGTTGTGATTTATAAACGGAAAGATTCGCTGAAAAAAATGTTACCGTATTCATTGCTGTTATTTGACAAACGGCTCCCATTAAGTGACTAAGTTGGGGTCGTGAAAATTACATTTACCCAAAAGTGACTAAGATGGGGTATATAATTGGCCATAGAATATGACTATAATGGGGCAGGGGTTCTGAGAGACCAGAGGCACATACTCAACAAAGATTGGTCCAAGTACCCCCTCCCGGGTGAATTCCCCAGCCCCACTGGAAATTCCAGTTATAAGCCCTATACATTCGCTTTAATGTTTTAGCTTTCAAGACCCCCCACCCCCTCAGAATTTCCATTAACCTTCCATGCGATGGTCATGGATATTTTCTGGAACTGCATATTGACTAATGGCCGACTTAGCTTGTGCATATTGTGTGACTGTATCTGCTGCATGGAGGTTGGTGCCATTTTCGGATAATACCCAACAACATACTATGAGATTTCCTTCTTAATCTAGGTATTAATCCTTCCAATAATTTTTCCAAGCTAAAATGATTGATTATAAAAAAAATACCGTAAAATTCCGGTTATAAGCCCTGGGCGTATACAACTTTGTGGTTTTGGGTGGGCTTACAAGCGGAGGGGCTTATACCCAGGAGGACTTACAAGCGGAATAAAAAAACAATGTTTCGAAACGAGCCACGGAAGTGTTGATCAAAATACGTTTTTCAGTTAAAAGTCAAAATAAAGCAAAATTTTAAGGCCTCTTCAGTACTGTCATCCAGCAGAGGGGGCCTTATATCCCGGGGGCTTGTAACCAGATGTATTTTTTTGCTTCCAGTTAGCTGGGCCTATAACCGGGGGGCTTATAAGCGGGGGGTGGGGGGGCTTGTAACCGGAATTTTACGGTATATATACATGTGTGTATATCTTGCTCAGATTTAGATACTGATTAGCTACAGAATGTGTCTCAGTGTTTCCCACATCTCCACAGGTTTCTAAGATGAGAAGATAAGAGTGCATCTCTGGTTTGATTCACTGTGAGTAAAACTGCTTCGGCCTGGCTTTAACTATGCTTGAATCGTTTATTAAATAATATTAAATTATGATAGCCAGCATTAGGCTCAGCAAAAATGGTATTTGGTCATGATGAACAAAGTGAGTGCAGTACGGGAGGTCAATGCAAAATGACCAAGAAGCCAAATGTTTTCTTGTCTGGCCTGACATAAAACTCAGTTAAAAAGTATTTTATTATTAAACAAAATTTTTACTGACTTGGCAACCAAAGAGAATGACTGTAGCCAGGCCACACCAGCTGTGCAGGCTGTACAGGTTAGGATAGTTCTTGTTGTTGTGGAAATCAAACACTGCCTTTAAACCCCAAACTGCAATCCCAAAGGCAACCAGCTGGAGACCAAAGTGAACCAACTTGACAAAGAACTTGTTCTCGTGTCGGAACACTCTGTACACAATCATGGCTGCAAATAGGGTAACAGGTTATTGGCACTTTATATATATAAACTATAACCTTTCAATTTCTCTTGTTATCATTGGGTGGGAGCTTGTATGATAACAATTGTAACATATATTGTAAAATTCGTTAACTATTCATGAGGGCCCAGCACAGTATTCAGATCACATGTACACAATTGTAAACCCCAATACAAATCAAACAATAAAATTAACTTTTGATACAAACTCCTGCTTAGCTGATTAGTACTCATTAACTTTTGATACAGATCTCTACCGAATCGTATAACAATGCTTTGCACTCAATTTATTGTTTTTATTTCACAAGTAGAATAAAATATTCGAGGCCGATCTGTATGGTTGTTTACAATGGTTCGCCATTGTAAACGCCCGTACAGATCTCCTGCTCATATCTACTAGTGGTACCTATCGGTAGAAGTGCCAACGAGTACAACAAGAGAGAAGGGTTGTGAGGATAATAAATTTATTGTAAATGTTTGACTAAAAGTACACTTTATGATGTGGGTGTGATCAATGTACATTGCATGTATTCGTTGCGGAATGTTTGTGGAATAAACTGATGCGATTTGGTGAAGGCCTAATGAAGGAGTTCTAAAATCATACTAAAGTAGTGAGAAACCTTGTGAAATCCATGTAATTTGAGGGTTGCAAGCCATTGCAGTTCTATGCCGCTATTTTGGAAAGGTGTCAGCTGTTTTTAAGTCCAATAGACCTTAAATCAAAGTGGCTGTGAGCCACTGAAACTCGGAAAATATATAGCCTTTGTTTACTTCATATATAGTAACACAAATAAAGGCTGCATTTTACCCAACCCCCTACCCGCTTCACAAGACTAATTGATTACTAAATTTAATATTAAAGACTCTCTGTCGACTGCGAGTGTTTGTTATTGTTTTGATTCTGGCGCTTAAGAAAATCGTTCGAAAATCAAAAAGATTTAGGGCATTCGCGGCCTAAAATAAAATATACCGGTAGAAACAGGTATAAAATGTTTACTTTCGAGGTCATCCAGCTAAGAAATACTTTATTTTGAAATTATGACCTCACGTCGTGGGGGCGCAAGCTACAATTACAATTACAAGCTCCTGTCGCCATACGCGTCATTGGTCGTCATTTGAAACAACTCCATAAAATAAATTTCCTTTTTATTTGCTTTTAGAAGCACATATACAGAGTATATATATACAGTACTTAGTGCTCTTAAAATACAAGATGTAGAGCTAGAGCAATGAACATTTCGTGGCGATTTCCATACCGGGGGTTTGGAATTCCTGCGGAGATTGTTTCGATAAGCGGTCACGTACAGATTCTAAATGCTTTCAGTTCGATCTTTTTTCAGTCCGAAAGATTGCCATTACTAGCGAGTAGGGGAAAAATGAAGCAAAGAACGCACTTTTCATCGAAATAAAAATTTCAAATAATCTCAATAAAGCTTACTTGGTACTGGAAGAAACTACTGGCAATGCGAAGGGAAATAATTCTGCAGCGATTCAGTGTCACTCAGCTCAACAAACGTGAGCAGTTTTCACTTTGCCTGTATCCGAGGTCATCTTCTTTGTTTCTCCATTGATTCTGGGCAGATTTTCTTGAATAAATCTTTTCGGAAGAGCCTCTCGTTACAGTCTAGGCCTTACGCAGGCGATTCCTGGCACCCGCCATGCATGGCTAAAAGCATATCGCGTACCGGCCGTTGTTTAGCTTCTCACACATGTGAGTTTGCAGATCACGTATCGACGCCATGCATCGTGCACGTGCTGAACAAATAAGTAGCGCGCTGATTGGCCAAAACTATGACAAATTGTGCACGTGCTGAACAGTTTCTGCTCAACAGATTGGCTAAAAACATCAGACATTGTGTCGTCACGATCTACCTTACATTACATTACATTACTTACATTTCTACATTTTGGAGCGTTTGTGAGATTTTTTCCGCACATACAAATCTTCTCACGGCTCTATAATCTGCCGCCTCGTCAGGCCTTCTGGTCTTCCAGAAGGCCTGACTCGTTGGCAATTAAAAATTGAAGCGCAGCCAGGGTGAGACATGATAAAAAATTACAATAAAAACGTTCACTGGCTGAAAATGTTTTTAAAAAAGAATATGAGCTTTCGGCTGTCGCTCTACAGCCTTTGACAGATAAAAATGGAATACAAGATGAATATACAAAAAAGGTGAGATAAAAAGAAAAATATGAATAAAAGCAAAGTGAAAATGTGCTAATTAGGTGACTATCTCTTAAAAAGAATACACTACTGGTTTGGAATCGGCTTGGAGTTATTGTCAGCATGCTCAGTAGCAGAGGTGTGCCAAGCTTCCAAAGTTTTTCTAATCCGAAAAGAGCCTTTGTCAATGACACTAGAATTGTCAAAGTCTATGTGATGGTTGAATAACCACGCATGTTTCGCAATGTTTGAGCCATTAGCACAGGTTGTGACATTCCTGATATGTTCTTTCTTGCGAGTTTCAAAGCAACGGCCAGTTTCACCTATATAGCACCAACCACAATCGGCACAGGGTATTTTGTAAACCACGTTCGGTTGATGGTCTGAATTTGGGAGAAGGAAACTCCTGTTGTAAAGTTTTCAAGGGCTTATTAATGACTTGAATTTCGTGTCTTCGAAGAATTCTTGTTAGTGGTTGCAAGACACCATTGATGAAAGGAAGGACAGCGTAACTGTTAGAATTCTCTAGAGGCGCAGCCCATTTAAAAAACATGCAAACAAGTTCTTCTGGTGAAGGGATGGCATGTGTGGGTGGTTTGGAAAATTTCTTCTTGAAAATTTTTTACCACACGCTGGGGGCTAAAGTTCCTTCCCCTGCCTGCTTGATAAATCAAAAAAACACAAGAAATTTTGATTGAAAAATGTGTCTAACAACATAACAGCTTTCAGAAGTGTTTTCAACATTGACTCATCGCGATATGTGAGCTGCTACTAAGTGTACTTGAAAATGGACCGAAACCACAGCAGGCTGTGAACAGGCTCTCCAGTTGAGGATGGGGCGAAAAGTAAGGGGGAAGAAAATGGAAGGGGTGGGGATTTTAATTCTCCCTCAGGTCCTTCACGGCTCGCTTCGCTCGCTGATTTCTTTGGGAGCCTGCTTGCAGGCTACACAGCGGCGTACACGTAAACATAGATGTATACCACGCGCGTGATATGGGTGCTTTCTTGGTGTTGCGGATCACCAAATGACGTCATCTTTATCATCCCACAGTCTCTTATAGTTATCACTAATCGTTCATGTTATATCGGCGAATTTGTCGGTACCGACAAACCGACATTTTGTGACTTTATTATTCGAGTCTTCATATGGGCGAACCGACGGACCGACAGACCGACAAAATCTGTCGGTCAATTTGTTGGTACCGACAAACCGACATTTTTTGACTTAATTATTCGAGTCTTCATATAGGCGAACCGACAGACCGACAGACCGAGTAAATCTGTCGGTCAATTTGTCGGTACCGACAAACCGACATTTTTTGATTTAATTATTAGAGTCTTCATATAGGCGAACCGACAGACCGACAGACCGACAAACCGACAAAATCTGTCGGTCAATTTGTCGGTACCGACAAACCGACATTTTTTGATTTAATTATTAGAGTCTTCATATGGGCGAACCGACGGACCGACAGACCGACAAAATCTGTCGGTCAATTTGTCGGTACCGACAAACCGACACTTTCTGACTTAATTATTAGAGTCTTCATATAGGCGAACCGACAGACCGACGGACCGACAAAATTTGTCGGTCAATTTGTCGGTACCGACAAACCGACAGTTTTTGAATTCATTATTAGAGTCTTCATATAGGTGAACCGACAGACCGACAGACCGACAAAATCTGTCGGTCAATTTGTCGGTACCGACAAACCGACAGTTTTTGAATTCATTATTAGAGTCTTCATATAGGCGAACCGACAGACCGACAGACCGACAAAATTTGTCGGTCAATTTGTCGGTACCGACACTTTTTGAATTCATTATCAGAGTCTTCATATAGGCGAACCGACAGACCGACAGACCGACAAAGCGACAAAATCTGTCGGTCAATTTGTCGGTACCGACAAACCGACACTTTTTGACTTAATTATTAGAGTCTTCACATAGGCGAACCGACAGACTGACGGACCGACAAAATTTGTCGGTCAATTTGTCGGTACCGACAAACCGACACTTTTTGACTTAATTGAAGGGCTCGGTATAAAAAGGGCCCTACCGTTTTTTGGCAAAAATGAAAATCGTCAAAATAACTCCAAATTTCGCATGCCAGTTTGTTTAAGTGTGTTAAACAGTGTCCTGTATTTTTTCCCGCTGTTGTCTGCCTTGTTTCCCACAAATTACGCATGCAAAAACTGAACTTTGACGAAAGAAACCTTTTGTTCCGCGAAACAATGAAATCAGCGAAGTTGAACCGATTACTGTTTTAACTCTACAAACATTAGGGTTAGGGTTAGGTTAGGGTTAGGGTTAGCATAGGGTTATCCTAGCAAAAATAAAGAAATCTCTTCTTTTGAATTGCACGGCATGAGTCGGTATCTAAATAAAGTCAAGGATTAGTGTCTAGAGAGTGAACGTTTTGCAATCCGTGAAAAAAGAAAACGCTATTATATAAAAAGAAACTTTCTCGTGCGCTGTTTTATGGAAAAGTAGAAAAAGAGCAAGATGTTTGACATTTCGTAGATGCTACTGTGATGCTCCAAAAGCCTTTGAAATTTAGTGATGCTATCAGCAAAGCGCTTGCCATTTATGCTTTGTCTGCGCGACGAATTACAAAATTATTGCGGAAGAAAACGTATTCGAAATTTCTCAGCGGTAAATTTCGCTAAGGGAAATGATTATTTTTTGTGAATAACACTGCCGTAAGCAAAGCAAATTCAGTCCGTTTCACTAAAAAAGATACTTCCATTTTCGAACTACCGTGAACGGCGAACTTTTTTCCACGAATTTTCACGCGTAAAGCATTCAAGTTTGCCTAGACAAACCGTCGCGTTTGGAGCGTAAACATGTCAAGTTTTGGCAACTCGGCCTGTGTGTTTCTGGTCATGAAACACAGGTTTCGAAAACTTCTGAGTCGACGTTTTATGTTTCTTCAATGAATGTCGACAGCAAATGGCGGCTTTATATTTCTGGTAAATGCTGAGACAGCGATCTTCGTTGACCGATCTTTGGCTCACTTGTAAAACGCGACAGTTTGTCTAGATAAACTTGAATCGTTTGGTCGATCGTGAGAAAACGCGTTAAAAAGTTAGCCGTTCCCCGTACCTCGAAAATGGCAGTAAAAGTCTGGTTTCATAAAACGGTTTTTTCAGACAACACAAAAGAAGTTAGTTTTAAGCTGAATAGGCTGTTTCTCCTACAGGCATGTTATGAATACACTGAATCGAATTTAAGCCGGCTGGAAAACCGATGGCAAAGAACAAGTAAGCTTGAACAAACAAAAAACTTACATGCGAGCCCGGGTTCAGCCTTGTCCTTTCATTCCTCTCGACAGACAGCGATGAAACAATCAATGGAATTCCATGATGCGCACTCACAAAATCTAAACGGTTGATTTTCATTCCGCTTGACTTGCAGTAAGCTCCTTTGCCGCCGCGCCTTTCGGCCGACTGTCAAGTCACGCTCAAAAATAACGCAATAATCACGATCAATGCATTAAAGATTATTATGGGATATCCCTGAGTTTCTTCGGCACGGGAAGTCCTACGCTCAAAATTCAACAGAAAATAATAGAGTCTAAAAGCCAGTCTTCATTCCCAAACATTCAACACACCAAATGATGGCAAATGAGCCCAAACAAACGAAGGTGAACTTGGTTTGGAAGAGAAGTGCGTTTAAACTCTTTCCGTCTGGAATCAGAGCTCCGACCGCTAAGTTTACCGTCAATTTAGCGATCATGGAACAAACACGCCTTGTTTCTTTAAGGCATGCTGGTGAGCTTGCGGGTGTACAGACTTAATGATGTCCTTCCACCACCAGACGGACGCAAATATATGTCAAATAAGAGAAAATCAGTGGAGAGAAGTGCACTTCATGCGCGGCGGAGGTGAGCATTCAACTTGTCCGATTAAAATCTGAAGAGGCTTTGCGCGCGAAAAGCTTACGTCACAATGTTTGGTGTACCGACCATTTTCAGATGTCTTGTTTGAGCAAGCGAGCGAGCAAGTAAATTCTAAGTGAATTACAAAAACCTTTTGTTATTCCGAACAATGAAACCAGCATAAACATTTAGATTCGTTCTGGAACAATGATTTGCTAAGAGTATATTCTCTTCTTTATTTCTCCAAAAACAAGCGAACACTAGCGAAAATAAATGCAGGACAATGTTTAACACACATAAACAAACTGGCATGCGAAATTTGGAGTTATTTTGACGATTTTCATTTTTGCCAAAAAACGGTAGGGCCCTTTTTATACCGAGCCCTTCAATTATTAGAGTCTTCATATAGGCGAACCGACAGACCGACGGACCGACAAAGCGACAAAATTTGTCGGTCAATTTGTCGGTACCGACAAACCGACAGTTTTTGACTTAATTATTTGAGTCTTCATATAGACGAAGCGACAGACCGACGGACCGACAAAATTTGTCGGTCAATTTGTCGGTACCGACAAACCGACAGTTTTTGAATTCATTATTTGAGTCATCGTATACAGGGATGGTCATAGTACACACAAACCGACGGACTACTACTTTTCGCAGACGTACTGTTACTAAAGAGAAATTGTTTGTGTTTGAGCAAACATTTTCGGCTTCAATTCATTAACGAAAAGCCACACAGCATTTCTTAGGATTATTGCAAAGATTAAAATATAATTTACAGTCAAAACAGCTCAAGCGTTCCTATCAATGGTGAATTAATGGATTCATTAACAGAAAATTGATTTCATTCTTTGCTTCAGTATACCATTCTTGAAGGGAATATTTCAATGTTCAAACGGCGACTCGATTCAAATGTCGAGTTTTGATTTGATTGTTGGCTAGCTTTACGCGACGACAGACCGACGGTTAAATAAAGTTAATTTAAGTTTCTGTTTTGTTGTTGCTCAGCACTTTGGAAAACCTCACTTGGGTACACTGTATGAATTTCTTTTCGTTACTGTGAGAACATTTATGGCTAAAGTCGAAACTCAAGTAACCAAAAATGTTATTGCGTGTTCGGTAATGCTGCTCAACTCTTCCCAAGAAATAAGAATTGGAATCTTAATCAACAACAATATTATGTTTATTATCCGCTTAGGCTTAGTTTTCTCAAAATCAATAGTTGAATCGCGATACAAAACTTATTTCGATTTTGAGACGGCAATACCACATTATATTGCGGGCGTAATGGGCTCCGTCGCTTCGCGACTCCGCCCAATACGGAATATATTTTCTCCCAACTAGCAACAAAACTGTTAATTTCATAATGCTGGCTTCGTGCGACAAAATATGCCTAATTTGCATAAAAACAAAAACTGGGTCAACAGCACTTTCCCAGTATTTTTGAGCCTTTTTAGTGTACTAAAATCTCTCTCGTATTATGAGAGGGTTGAAAAAAGTGAGTGACGAACAAAATGACGAGAAAAGACTGTGTGTTGCCAGAAACTCATAAGTGTTTCTGGTGTGGCATTTGACAGTAGACCAGTTCCAGTCAAAATTATGCAGATTTTGGTCAAATTCCAACGTGCTCATCGCCTGAAGCTAGCCAACAATCAAATCAAAACTCGACATGACCGACAAATTTTGTCGGTTTGTCGGTCCGTCGGTTCGCCTATATGAAGACTCAAATAATTAAGTCAAAAACTGTCGGTTTGTCGGTACCGACAAATTGACCGACAAATTTTGTCGGTTGTCGGTCCGTCGGTTCGCCCATATGAAGACTCAAATAATTAAATCAAAAAATGTCGGTTTGTCGGTACCGACAAATTGACCGACAGATTTTGTCGGTTTGTCGGTCCGTCGGTTCGCCCATATGAAGACTCAAATAATTAAATCAAAAAATGTCGGTTTGTCGGTACCGACAAATTGACCGACAGATTTTGTCGGTTTGTCGGTCTGTCGGTCTGTCGGTTCGCCTATATGAAGACTCTAATAATTAAGTCAAAAAGTGTCGGTTTGTCGGTACCGACAAATTGACCGACAGATTTTGTCGGTCTGTCGGTCCGTCGGTTCGCCCATATGAAGACTCTAATAATTAAATCAAAAAGTGTCGGTTTGTCGGTACCGACAAATTGACCGACAGATTTTGCTGGTTTTTCGGTCTGTCGGTCGGGTCGGTTCGCCCATACGAAGACTCGAATAATTAAGTCACAAAATGTCGGTTTGTCGGTACCGACAAATTCGCCGATATAACATGAACGATTGGTGATAACTATAATAGACTGTGGGATGATAAAGATGACGTCATTTGGTGATCCGCAACACCAAGAAAGCGCCGTGATATGTGACGTACGCAAACATGTCATGTCAGCTCGTAACATGTCCGCCTACACATCCAGTCTGCGTGATTTCCTTATCATGCAAGAGTATGCAGGGTTTTCAATAAGAATTGAAGTAGGCGGCAGAATTCTAGAAGTAGGCGGCGAAGGGGTTACTCGCGCCGCAGGCGAGCCTGTAGGGGGGTCCGGGGACATGCTCCCCTGGGAAACTTTTAAAATCTGAGCCTCTAAGAGTGCATTTCCTGCATTCTGGGGCAAGAATTAGGTCACTTTTGACAGAACCATACATGCTCTATTTTCCAGCTTTTTATTTAACGGTTCTAATTATCTTGCAGACAAAATAGTCACCAAACACAATTTTTAGTCACCAGATTGCAAAATCAAATAGGGCCTTGTTCAAAAGTGTTTAAAATCATTTCTAGGACTGAATACATAAAATATTGAAAAGGAAAAACAAAACAATCTTATCACTAGGTTTAGAGACACAACCCATAGGCATACATGACGTGCTCAGGGGCTTGCAAAGCATTATAGGGCGATTTCAAACACGGTCAGCTTTTTGCGAGTTCTCCGATGTGATAGAATCTTTTACAGCAAAGGAAGAGGATAGATTGACTTCTTTTCTTATTTTGGATGTCTTAGAAGCAAAGATTTTGGAAGGGCACTATGTCTGAGGAAATGTCCGTTATTTATCGTCAACACACAGAAATGTAGTCGCCATTTTGGCGACGAAAGCAGAATTTTTATGAAATGTTAGTCGCATTGGCGGCCGTATTGGTCTACATTTCAAGCCCTGAGTCGATATATTTTAACCAAGAATTATGGCAAGTTTCTTTTACGTTAAACGAATTAAATGTTGGCCGATCCGCGGTTCATGTTGTGGCAAATTATTTATCATGCTAATAGACCCTTCCACGGTTTCTGACGCCATCTTGGTTGGGGGGCAAACACGGCAAAATTTACAGTGAATGTATGGGAAAAATCGGGAGTTTGATGCTCGACAATTCGAGGACCGTTGACATTCTGAAACTTTTGTGAATTGCAAACTAAAGATACTAGCTAAAAGAGTTAACCGATTAAATTTGAAGGGGATCGGTTTACTTTGAAAAGAGAAATCTTACTTTTAGTTTTTCGTACAAATGCTTCTAAATTTTCCCGCGAACGGCGGCTTCATTTTACAGACAAATATATGAAAAATGAAAATTTTAATTTGCGGCTTTCTTAGTGAGGGTAAAATTCTCAAATTTGATCGGTTAACTCTTTTAGCTAGTATTTTAAGTTTGTAATTCATAGAAATTACAGAATGTCAACCTTTCTCGAATTATCGAGCGCCAAACTCCCGATTTTTCCCATACATTTACTGTAAATTTTGCCGCGTTTGCCCCCCAACCAAGATGGCGTCCGAAGTTGTTAATCAAAGTAGGCGGCGAAAACGTGTGGAGTAGCAGGCGAGTTTCGCCGGCTGCCGGCCCTTATTGAAAACCCCGAGTATGAGTTATGAAAAAAGTCCGTCATCAGTGTCAGCATTCTGTTATCCTCCATATTTTACTATCTCAAACAGGACTACGCTAAGTTTCAATCCTTTAAGTTGATCTCTTCTGTTGCTATGTTAGTGTCTAGAAAGCTAGAATGGAAGTCCAGTGAAGACTGTTCTCATTCCGTAATTTGTACCAGATCGCAAATGGAGGATCTTTATTTATTAAACTTTTTAATATTTTTTTGTTTTTGTTTTCAGCTCGCAGCTCGCAGTTTTCAGCTCTCTCTTGTGTACGTCACATATCGCTCGCGTGGTATACATGTACATTTACTTTTTAGTGAATGAATGGAATTCTAAAGGGGCACAATACATTTGAGGTGAACAGTCTAAATGTTTCAAAAAAAATGTACGCTTTTCAATTTTCGATAACCTGACACCGAGTATAATGCAGCCAGCAAGGTCACAGAAAGCTTTAAAGTTTTAAGAAACACGAGACATGGAGCACGACGTGCTTTTGATTCATCAAGAATATAATTTAACAATGTCAGGAAAGAAGACCAAGGTTTACATAATGGGGATGTCGCATGAGGGTACGATCTGCAAACAGATACTATCGCATGACGGAGCTGGGTCACGTACGCTTACAAGATCGCTTCCAACGTCGTAGATGTTTTGAATTGTGGACAAACTTGACTCCTCTGTGCCCTGTCACTTTTGTGATGAATCAAAATCTCCAAAGCCGGGTTAATTAGCGAAAAGTGGCGGGAAGATACCGGTAAGCGTACGGCGCCCATATTGTCGAACCATAAAGAATTATTCAAAAACGTACCTTCGCTGTATAGAAAGATCATACTTATCACCATGCACAGAGGATGATAGTTAAATTCGCGTCCTGAGCCGTCCCAAGCGAAACCTCCTTGATATTTCCCCATCCATATACCAGTCAAGACCATCGCCAAAATGCCGAGAATTTGAATGGCGCCGACACAGGAAATGAAAACAACGGGTGAACCCATCTCTCGATCCAAATTGGGTCCCATGGTCGAAAATGTTGCGGTGTATAACTGGTTTACAACACTTGCGTTCGCCTGGATATCAAATTCAACTGTGTCACGGCAAAAATACCGCCTTCTGTCGCGACGGGAGTTGCCGACCCGTGCTCTTGTCGATCGATCGTTCACCTGACGAGCACCTGATCTGCTGGCTTCGAGTCAAACATGCCCTTTAGGGGGAGGCCCAGGTAACTGTTTATTTTTATGGATCCTTGTCATTTTTATCTCAATGAAATTTAGAATTTTACCTTCTTGGAATGGAGTAGATTTTAAATTTTAGTTTTTTTGATCTTGTTTTGGACATGGACACAATGTTTTCAAATAAATGTTTTACTTGTAGTAGAAAAACACTTACCCACTCCCACTAAGTAGTTCTTTGGCATACATTTTGATCATTGCCGGCTCAGCTGATCATATCATATATCATGCATTTCGCGGGGCAAATCCTCGGGGAATTACCCGAAGAGTTTCCGATTTTCACTTGACCAGTCAAAAACAACACGAGCACCCGAAAAGGGTGTCGGCTTGTTGTCGGGTCGTCGGGTATGTGGTCGGTCGGCCAGTACGTTTTCGACATTTTCCACTGGGACGACATTTTGCAGTCAATTTGCAAATATAATATGTAACGTTTTTAACTTCCTTTGTTCCGATCCGTTCAAGAGGCAAATTTATTCCTCAAGCTGATCGACATGACTCCAGTTCTCATAATTTCGATCAGCCTGTTGGGAACAATACTCATGGCGTCGCTTCTGGCCTTATTGCTGCTCATTTGTACCAAGCGGAGATGCAGAAAAGCGGAACTTGCTCAGGCACCGTACCAGTAAGTTAAATATTGAATGTTTACGTTAATGGTCGAATCGAGTCGGAAGTTTAACAACATCGAGTACTGTTTTGAATAACACATGCATGTTTAATTATATGTACCGTAATGATTCGATTAATTAAAGAGTGCTTATTTCTTTTTTAGGCAAGATTTCCGCACAGCCCCATACATTTATTATGCATACAGTTCTTTGTTTATTGAAAACAATGAACAGAACAATAGAGCGCCTTTGGGACTAAAGCGCTTTGTTTCAGTCATTTCTTTGTTTTAGTAAACTTTCCATTTTTTTTCTAAGTCCAAAATAGTTTTAGACTTAGAAATAATTGACGATTTTTTCTTAATTTGGCGTCGAAAATAGGTAAAATAATTAAAGACTTAGAAAAAGTTTGTGATTTCGCGTTCAAAATACGGAAATCGAAACAAATCTGGAATTTTTGGCGCTTTCACCGTGTTATAGAATTAACCACAATCCTACAAATAGCGATTTAGAGCTTGGGGTTAGCTTGAATTAATGTTGTTTGGGTCAGCGAGTATCGTAATTCTGCAAAACACAAATAAAGTTTACTAAATTATTGGCTTTATTTTACCTTTCGTGTTGTTTTGTCTCGAAGTTTTCCCTTGATTTCTTCCTTGAAATGCAGTCGACAAGGATCGCTTCCATTTGTTGTCGTGTATTTTGTCCCTCTAGTCCGAGAAATTGCAGTGGAATTACGAATAATGCCCATCACGGGATGAAGTTCTTCTTAATTGTCCTGGTCATTATTTACTCCATACATCTTCCGGTGTATATGTGTATTTCATGAACGACGTGAGCAGATTGTTTCCCTGCAACACTGTATGCAACGGGCGCTCATGAACAGCAATAATCTTGCACAGCGTGTGTCAGGTTGAGAAAGACATCGAAGTATTATCTCTGGCGCAGGACAAAGAGAAACAGTCGAGGATTTCGTGGAGGACTTGGAAGATTTCGACTACTTTTTGGAGACGGAGGCTTCTAAGCAAAGAGAAAACACGAAACTTCAACCTTCCCTGTTATACACCAGGGAGCCAATAATTAACATATGTGATGCATGCTTTCGTGGAATCAGAAATATGCTTCAAAAAGGTGAATAAATAAATTGTAATGTAAATTTTTCTTTGTTTTCATGACTGACGAACAAATAAAGTTAATTTATCAACTGGCAATTTTCAACTGAACCTCGTAGCGTAGTGGTATAGATGTTGGACTTGTAATCCAGGGGTAATCGAAGGGTAAAGGTTCGAGGCCTGTCTTGGAAAAAAAAAAAGAAAAAGGAAAAAAAAAGGTCAAGGGAAGGCTGGGTACAGAAAAGTGGCGTAGAAGGGAAGGAAGAACGGAGCAGGGAAAGGGAGAAAAAGAGAAAAAAATCGCGCGCAACGAAATCCTCTTTTATTTGGACAGTAAGTAATAATTTTCAATGTATATATTCAGTACCTCAAGGTATTGGCCATTGTCTCATAAGACAATGAAGGGCATGCATAATTAATTAATCTGCATGCATAATAAATGTATGGGGCTGTGCGGAAATTTTTCCCTTTTTTAAAATATTGAAGCATCAGAGTTTGATCATCGTAGCACGAGTCAAGTTCGAGCCCCGAGTCATGTTCGAGTCACGAGTCAAGTCAATATTTTTTGTTTGATGTTTTTGGTAGTTTTGTTTTTAATTGCGGCTTAACTGCAGAATACCCCGCCACTTGAACGAACTTCCACATAGCTGGCTACGCGGTACGCAGAAACTAATCCGGTGTCCTGTGTATCAAATGAGCAACTTGGAAAGTCTATGCGCTTCCCAATTTATAGTTGTTTGTTCTAATGCGTGATGCATCCCTGTTACACTTGGCACCTGAACAGTACTTTATGTACTGATCAAATCAAAACTTCAACAGCCCCGGGCATTTGAAATCTTAAATGTTTGAGGGTGGATGTTGATATTTCAATTTGATAACCAATCAATTCATAACAGTGAAAGAATCCTTACCAGTGAGCACTGAGGTAAAAGAAAATGGACATAAATTATACCAAAATAGGTAATTTTTCCAGCTGCCATTATCAGGCCTGTTCCTCTCTTGCCGCCTGTAGCCTTCTTGTTGTTTTGTTTGCAGGAAACAGGATTCTGAGTTTGTCAGAGCAACATGGAATAAATCCCGTGGTGAATTAGGGCTTGGTGGATATTCTCCTGAAGATGACTTGGTAAACAACACCAAAAGCACCTTTAAGACTATAATAATTATTTATAAATGTTGCACATGTAAATTTGTCACCACACATAGGTTTGATTTCTGTTGCACCCCTGTCCAGTCCCGGCTTCTCCACAAGATGAGCAGTTTGCTCCTTTTGTTAATAGCGCCTGTGGCCACAGGTAGCCAAGTCTAATTTGTCGTGAATCATCAGAATTGCATAATTTGCACGCGTTCTGTGTACATGTATAAGGAGGTTATAGGCTGCACAGTTTGTCAAACAATAATATTAAAGCCTTGGCATGTCTGTTAATTTTACCGCTAGCCTGTCAGGGATGGACTGGTCATTATATAAATTATATTGTAAAGGGAGGGGAAGGGGAGTTGTTTGGACAATTACTTAACAGTTTTATTGCAGATAGATTTTTGTTAATCACTTTTTGCCTTATTTCATTAGCCAGAAATGTTTCTTGATCCTGACTGGAGTGGTGATGCAGAGTAAGTTATGCTTCATGTATTTTTAAAAGAAACCATTTTTGCTACCTCTTGATTGCTGCTTACCGACTGCGCGAAGCAATAAGCACTGATGTGCCCATGCGTGATGCAATCATGAGATCCCTGTGGCAGTGGTGACGAAATAGAATTCATGGTTTAAATGTTGTCAGTGCAAAAAAAAATTGTTTCCTTTAGTCAATGGTAATAGAACCCAGGAGTAGTAGTTCACAGTGGAATTTCTAAGTGGGTGAGTCAGTAACCATTGTGGTGACAGGCATTTCAATAACCTGAGTAGAATTCAATCATCTTCAAATTGAGTCAGATGAAAAGTTGTTTTTATCATCAATTGGCAGACAACTTTTCACTTGACTAACGGGTGATTTCATTTTAATTGTTGAAATGTCAATCACCAACAACAGTCCTTTGTTAGCACTATACCCTCATTGGACAATAAAACTAGGTAAACTTCCAAAAAGTGCTCATTGTGAGCTGAGTTTACCTCAAATTTCCTGATCGAGACTGAAAGCATATAATTTGTGAATCTAAAGTGATTCTAAAATTATGACACATGGTAATTACATTTGGTGAAATCTCTTTCACAATATGTTATTGTTACAGAAACCTGATATCACACTGTATTGACTTATTGAAGTCATGTCATGCACTTACGGAGCAACTTGTTACCTACACAATGGAGAGCAGTGGTATCATCAAATCGCAGACGGAAATGGATAACATTGTGGCTGCTGCCAAGAACATTAGGCCAAGGTATTATCTATAAAACATTCTATTCAGCAGACTTGCTCTAAGTGGGCGTGAGTGACAAAATACTAGTTAGTAGCAGAGACTTTTAATTAGTAACATTTAAGCTTGTAAAATGTGTCATCTTTGGATTGTTCCAGTGAAAATTGTTAGAAATAATGTTTCAACATAATCAGAAATCGCTGATGTCTCTATCACCCTAGGCTTCAATTAAATCTCACGTGTTTTGAATTAGAAGAAGCCCTGAAAAGTTGGCAGGTATGTTTATCTATGTTGTAGGTTAAATAATTTGGTTGTCAGGTTAAATCTGTTTCCAACCTATATTAATCTACTTCAACCTGAAGATAATACTTTTACAATTATGACATAAAATAACTTGAATTCATTAAAATTAAAGGAAGTCGACGAATATTATTATCAATATATTATTGTTAGCTTCAGGTTGAAATAGATTACTTAATGTAGGTTGGAAACAGATTTAACCTGAAAACCTATTTAACTTACAACATGTTTATTTAAAATTATAGGTATTAATGTGTTAATTTATTGTATTTTCCTTCAGAGTTGATGAACTTGTCAAAGCAATGTACACACCTTCAGATTCCAAGCAAATTGAGGCAAAGTAAGTGAATAACGTCACTGTCTAAAATGAATGAATAGACATTTTTGCCACAAAATAATTAACAGTATTGCAGGTTTTCCCACACAGTCATGTAATTAAACCATCACTCAGGGCACTGCTCAAAGGTTGTCTAACGCTATATATCCACTGGATAAATACTATCCAGTCGCTAAGTGTTAACAAAACAAACTACATTACTCCACGGTACTATCCCAAACCCTTCAGCGGTTTGAATCCAAGTCAGAGGAACAGATGAGCCGTGATGACGCGCCCAGCACACTGAAGCTATCCACTGGATAGTGATCTATCAGGTGGATAGTGTTATCCACCCTCTGATCAACTGGGGCTAGATCTCATCTACATCTATAGACAAAGACTTTTAGTCAGTTGAAGCTCATTAGTATTTGTTTGTCACATTTATAATAAGCAATCATGGATCTATCTGACATAGTATTATTGATATATTAATAAAAATACATTAATAAATTCATATTGAATTCATATTTAATTTGTGTTCCAACAGGTCAACAGCACTATACAAGTCAGTCTGCAAGTTACTGCAGGTAAATTGAA
This sequence comes from Meandrina meandrites, assembly GCA_963693305.1. NCBI lineage: Eukaryota > Metazoa > Cnidaria > Anthozoa > Scleractinia > Meandrinidae > Meandrina > Meandrina meandrites. The sequence continues at coordinate 4,219,075 of OY855908.1, read as the reverse complement.
CTCTGAACATGTTTTTAATTTACCTTTTTTACTTTATTTGTTATTATTCTAATGTACAGTGCGATGCACCATACCATATATACTTATGAAGTTACTGCTGATTTTCTTAATGTCAACATTGTTTTTTCCACTTCACAGGTTGTTCAAGGTTCCTCTAACAGACCAGGCACTCTTGACTGGGCGGATGAAATCATTCTTACGATTGAAAAACATATGGAGGCCATGCAGTCAGGATGCCAGTCGATGTGTTCCTCATGCTCATCCATACAGAGTTCCACCAGTTCAGTGTCTTGCCTTTGCCGGCAGCCAATGGTAGTTGTTACAAACCAGGCATACTGCTACTCACTCAACACTCCTGTGTTCTGATCACTCGGCTTTCGTTCAGGTTGCAATGAAAATGTTGAAAATGCTGGCTAACAAGCAAAATGGTGTTTTTGAATCACCACAAAATGCACGGTATGCCTGGGACAAATTCAGTTTGCCCTGAAACTCTCTCACATCCTCGCACATGTAGAGTTACCTCATTATAGACTAGGAGAATTTTTGTGGCTGAAATTACAACTTAGCAGTTCTGTGAGAGCTTCAGTGTCAATTTATAGCTCTCTAATCTGAGGTGTTATGGTCATGCTATCAGGGTTCAGAAAAAAACCTTGAACAACCCTCCAAGTTAAGACCATTTTAGTTGCCATGGCGACTAAAATTTTGGAGCTGGCGACTAAATTGGAACAGCAAAAATTGAGAAGGATTGAAAGCGTGAGCTTAATTAAGCGATAAATAAAATTTTTCACTGGCAACCCAGGGTTTTCAATAAGAATCAAAGTAGGCAGCAGAAATCAGTGTAGAAGTAGGCAGCGAAGGGGTTACTCGTGCCACAGGTGCGACCTTCTAGGGGGGGGGCTGGGGGCATGCTCCCCCGGGAAACTTTTAAAATCAGAGCCTCTAAGAGTGCATTTCCTGCATTCTGGGGCAAGAATTAGGTCATTTTTGACAGAACCATACATGCTCTATTTTCCAGCTTTTTATTCAACAGTTTTAATTATCTTGCGGACAAAATAGTCGTCAAAGGCAAATTTTTAGTCGCCAGATTACAAAATCAAACAGGGCCTTAGTTCAAAAGTGTTTAAAATCTTTTCAAAGAATTTAGTCCAAAAAAGGACTGAATACATAAATATTCAAAAAGAAAAACAAAACAATCTTATCACTAGCTTAACACAAACACAATATATAAGATTTTGTGGCCACAGTCGAAGGAATCAACAAGAGACACAATCCATAGGCATACATGACGTGCTCCAGGGCTTGCACAGCATTATAGGGCGATTTCAGACACGGTGAGCTTTTTACGAGTTTTCCGATGTGATAGAATCTTTTACAGCAAAGGAAGAGGATGGATTGACTTCTTTCTTATTTTGGATTTTTTAGAAGCAAAGATCTTCTGATATAACTTTCTGTAAGGGCACAATGTCTGAGGAAATGTCCGTTATTCATTGTCAACACACAGAAACGTAGTCCCAATTTTGGCGACTAAAGCAGAATTTTTATGGAATGTTAGCCGCATTGGCGACCGTATCGGTCGCAATTACGAGCCCTGCCGAGTCAAAATATTTTAACCAAGAATTATGGCAAGTTTCTTTTGTGTTAAACGAATTAAATGTTGGCTGATCCGCGGTTCATTGTGGCAAATTATTTATCATGCTCATTCGTACAATTCGAGTAAGTTGTTAATCAAAGTAGGCGGCGAAAATGTGTGGAGTACCCGGTGAGTTTCGCCGGCTACCGGCCCTTATTGAAAACCCTGGCAACCAAACTTGAGCAGTCGGTGGCCAAATGGCCACTAAGGAAGGGTTGTTGAATCCCAGCTTGTCCTTTCGGACAAACAGTGCTTCCAAGTTTGCACCTGAGTATGTACCACGCTATTGGAATTGTGGTGCGACCCAAAACATAAGTTATTGCAGCTGCATTGTACCGCATAGAGGTTTAAGATTCCCTGCTAGCAGAGTCCTCTTTTCCTTTTGTATTTCCTGTTCTGTCAGCGAATACAAAGGTAAAGAGGCCTCTGCTAGCAGGGAAGGTTTAAGAAAGTATACACTAAATTTAAAAATATTTTATTTTTCTCTGAAATAATATTAAATGATTATTATAAAAAGATAAAGAAGTAAATAAATAAATAGATAAATACATACATAGATAGATACACAAAGAGCATATTCATAGTTTTGATATTGGACTGGAACTACACTTGCAGAGGAGCCTAATGTGGGAAAACTTATAAGTGCAAATGTCATAAATATCATAAAGCTTTTTATGATATTTCTGTGCATTTAAGTTAGCCTCCATTGCAAACTAGTTCCAGTCCAATACCAAGAATACAAATTATGGTCCATTACGATAGTGTACAGAAAATTAAAACTAACATTTCTATTGGTTTTGTATCAAAATTAAATTTAGATTTGAAAGATTTGTGGCTTTTGTTTTTAAAAAAGTGTTACATTAAAAGTAATGTTTACTGATTTCAGATTCAAATTTTGGCAAACTCAAAAAAATATTTGTTAACAAATAAAGTGATAATTTGTTTATTTAAACCAGTCTGATGAAATTTATTTTCTGTTACAGAAACTATACAGGAACAATGCAAAAATGACATGTTGCCCAGCATGTCATTGGTGGGTGGGTGACAGGCTTTGAGATATTAAACTCCTGTGGGAGTAGTATCATGTGATTTTTTGAGTGGAGATCTGCTGTTGAGTCTCTGACACTCTTGCCCTTTTGCAGACATTTGTGTAATGGTTCTTTGAATTCCAAGTATCAATTCCGAGTCTTAGACAAGTTTTTCATAGCAACTCTTATGATTTGTTTAGAGCGTTCTCACTCACGTGACCACCGGCCATATTGGTTTACCAAAACAAAAGACGATTTTTGCATAAATATAGAGTTTAATTTCCGAAGGTATGGCTTGGTACACCAATATGGCTGCCGTTTCTGTGTTTTGGAACACCAGCTGCCGTGACGTGACATGAAAACGCTCCATACCCTTACCAGACCATTCTTGTCTCCAGAGGCCGCGATCCTTCTGGTCTGCGCCAGGAATCGAGACCTCTGGCCGCCTCCAAAACCGGAAGTCCGCGATTCATGGACTCTTTGTCAAAAATGACAAATCTGATTGGCTGAAAAACACAGAACAAGTACTTTGCGCATGCTCAGAAATTGGGAGCGGCCAGAGGTTTAGCCAGAGGTCTCGATTCCTGGCGCAGACCAGAAGGATCGCGGCCTCTGGGGACGAGAATGTTACCAGACTAAACTGCTTGAAAACCACATTTGTTATATAGCTGGAATTCCTCCCCAACAGCGCGCGCTCTCATTGGTTACTTCGAGGTCACATGACATCTAACAATGAAACTGTTTCCCGCCAAAAATCTCTGAGCGGGCAACTTCGTCTACGTTGTCTATATGTCGTCGTTGGCTATATAACAAATCACTTAATGACTGGTCCTGAGGGAAATTGTTAATTTTGTTTCCCGAGAATCTCAATGTTTCCCTCGGCTCCGCCTCGGGAAACATTGAGATTCTCGGGAAACAAAATTAACTGTTTCCTTCGGGACCAGTCATTAAGTGTTAAATGACGTACGCTCTACCCGCTGTTAATCTTTTCTTTTCCAGTGCATCCGTGGCTCTTCTTTTTGCTACATTGAAAATCAGTTTTCTGTTTGGGTCGTTATTGCGATAATTCAAAGTATCACATGGAACTTTCTCACCTTCTACTTTTCAAGATTGTGAGACGAGGACGTGAGTGCGATTTAGAGCAAATTAACTTTCAGGCAAATTCGAAATTCTGAAGATAAATGATCACATGAATGGAAGAGCATGCGTACATTATTGCTAGAGCCCGCACTAAGCTTAAGGCCCGCCCACTAATCAGGATAAGTTTGAAAACGGAGTTTTGGCCCCGAAAACTGTGCTGAGTTTATCAACACGTTCTATTCGGGAACTAGAGGTTAATGTTTTCGTCGTTAGTTTATAGACGGATAGTGTCTTGAAGTTGTTCCCCTGTTTCTGATTGGTACATAGTCATGTAGTTGAATTCGTCAACTCAGCGCGCGCGTTTCCAAAGGTACTGTCATATGGTTTAGGTTTTCCCCCGCTTTGAGGCAAAAATAAAGGGCCCACTGATGTATATTTTTCGACCGGTTTCTAAGGACATTCATGTTTATGTAATTTTAGCAATTTTTCTCCTTTAGGTATTGTTGAATGTTTTACTCAGTCACTTCATTGAGCGACGCCCATGATCACATGAATGATAAAGGACAAGTCTAAAAGATTAAAAATAGATAAGTAACCAGGATAAGACATTTGGTAAAAAATAGAAAAGCGATCTCTGGTCAAAAATTTTGTTTAAAACGAGCTTTCGACTACTAGTCTGTAGTCTTTCACAAGTAATAAATAAAAAGCGCTAACGTTAAAATATATACTATAAAAAGTGTGAAAAAACGAAATTATAATAAAAACAATAGAAATGCTTGTGTGCGAGTAAAAATGCTGATGTGAGGTTCAAAATAAAATTGAATATTGTCTTGGTAATTGTTTCGCATTATTGTCAGCATGGTTCGTAATTGTTGTGTGCCAGGATTCCAAAGTTTTTCTAACGAGGAAATTTCCCTTGTCAATCACGCGTGCACTGTCAAACCATTCCATCGACTTCGATGTAGACAAAACTGAGGAATATCATGAATATCAGATGTCGTTAAAAACTAGCAATGGTATATTGCAATTCCCGAGTTTTGATTGGTTTTAAGGCCATGGGTATCTGACCTCATATACCATTGACCACAAATATCGTAGCCGATACGCGTCAACTAATCGAAAACAGCTGATTTAACAAATATTGCAATTCTTTTGAGAGTTTTAAATAAAACAATAAATCCACTTGTTGGATATGAGATCAGATTGAATCGTTACAGTCAACTCGGCGCTACGCGCCTCGTTGGCTATCTACAATCTAATATCCAACGCGCGCTCGTGGAATAATTGTTAAATACCCCCCAAGTGATCATAGTTAATAGAGTGATATTCCGCAGTTTTCAGACTTCAGACTGCTATTTACGTTGCCACGTTAAGTTTTCGTCCCACGGAAATTGTTAAATTGAATAAACCTGAACATTTTCAGCATTTTTACACGCCGACGGAATTACTTTGACGTTTAAAACAGAAAAGGTCTCCCAAAATGAGCGGCCTTGCGTAAAATATTTGATGGAAAATGAGCACAATAGCCTCCATTTGGTTTAAAAAAAAGCATTGATATTTGTTCTTGGTCATTATTTCGTTCCTCGAAGCTCAAGTTTTCCTTGAGCTTCGCTCTCGGAAAACTGTTCACTTCTCGGAACAAATAACGTCCGCGGACAAATATCCGTGCACATTTTCGCGCCAAATGGCGGTTATTGTTTACATATTCCCAACATCGAAAGAAAGTAAATCACTAGAGACCGCGCCTTTCCCCAACTAACCGAACGTCTGGGAACGCCATTGATCAACTAGAGCATCTGCCTTCGAACACGGATTTGGTCCAATGCATGCATCAACAATACTCAGTTGCCAGTTTTGCTGCTCCCAGCCACGAGGGCGGTAATTAAGGTAGAAAACTTGTAGGCGGTCTTTCCTCTAAGGGTCGGAGGCGGGAACTGGGTGAACCACCAGGCGGTATGCTTTAATGCTTTAATAAGATACTCCTAAAACAGTAAAAACTATACTAGGAGGGCTAAATTTACATCAGTGAAATATAATTCATAAAAGCTAATTCTTAAATAAAAATAAAATCTAATTAATATCCTAATTAAATTAGTGGCATCATACCATAGATTTAATGGTTGGCATAATTGTTGATTGGAAATTTGACAAAGGTAGATTACGTATAGGTAGTTGATTCTACATCACGATCGATCTTGGATAGAATGAATATTTATATATATCACAATTAGATTGGATATGACGATAGGGGGAAACATTTGGAAGGCGAGAGGTCCTATCCAGAGGACACACCTCAGGAGGGAGTGAGATACCTACTAAGCCCTGTTGGATCTTGTAGAACAAGTTTAGTTGCGACAATAATCTACGTTGTTCGAGAGTGACCCAGCCAAGTTGTTTAATCATGGGGGAGACATGGCTAAATCTAGAATAATCGCGTAAGACAAATCTAGCTGCTCTGTGCTGGACCATTTCAATTTGATTGATGTTAAGTTTAGTGCGTGGATTCCACGCAGAACTAGCATATTCTAACTTGGGACGTACAATGGTGGTATATGCTCTTGATTTCACGTCCCTGTTACAGTCGCACAGGACTCTTCTTAATAGGCCAAGTGTTCCATTAGCCTTGCTGCAAATGTAATCACAATGCTGATTCCCGAATTAAGTTTCTGGTTTATAATAATACCTAAATATTTTGTGGAGGTTGTTTCAGAAATGGCACGATTATTCAATAAATAATTATAAGAATGTGGAACAGACTTATTGGTGATTCCTAAGTGGTAACATTTAGTAATATTAAAATTCAGTTGCCAAAGGTCTGCCCAAATACTCAAGTTGTTTAAATCCCGCTGGAGTATCAAGTGGTCTTGTTGATCGTTGATCTCTCTATATATAACACTATCGTCTGCAAAAAGGCGTATCTGGGATTTAATGTTATCCGTAATATCATTAATATAAAGCAGAAAAAGGACTGGACCCAGGACTGAGCCTTGGGGGACACCAGAAGTAACAGGTTGAGGATTAGAGTGTGATCCATTGACAGATACTACTTGAGTACGATTGTTAAGAAAGGCCTTGATCCAGGCTGCAGGTCTGCCTCGAATTCCATAGAATTCCAGTTTAGATAATAAACGGTGGTGTGGGACAGAGTCAAAAGCCTTGCTAAAGTCAAGAAGAATCACATCTGTTTGGGTGCGCTGATTAATACTTTTAGCCCAGTCATTAATGGTTGAGACAAGTTGAGTTTCACAAGAAAAATTTTGTCTAAAGCCATGTTGCTGATTAATGAGAATGTCGTTGGTAGACAAGTGCTTGGTAATGTGACTTAGCATTATATGTTCAAAAATCTTGCAACATATGCACGTAAGAGAAATGGGACGGTAGTTGGCAGGATTCGATCTTGCATCCTTTTTGTGAATAGCAGACACTAGTGCCTTGGACCAATCGGACGGAACAGTACTTGTGTCGTATGACTGTTGAAATATGAAACATAGCCAGGGTGCAACGAATACCGTATGAACGGGAGCTGCTTGGGGCGAGACGAGAAAGAACCGACTGTTTTTCTGTTTTTCCTCGCGCGCTCTTGTCTTGCCACAATCCTCCCCTCCCCCCTCACCTCACGCGTCTTTTTATTAAACCCTAGTTTACAGCATCCCCTTTCTGAATTCCGAGAGAAAAACAGACTGCAAGAACTGAAGCAGTCTGTACGGGAACCGAGCATAACATTCGGGTCTTTCCGTAGATCGTTCATTCTCGAATTTCGACACCACGTTTCTTTCAACGATCGAACTCGCACTACTGTTTTGCAGTCGAACGAAATTATCCATATTAACGTTGTAGTTTTACTATTCACTGATCGCAATCCACCTTTGAGACCATCTGAATGCAGATTTGAATGGATCTTGATTTTGATTTCGCGCGCAGCGGCTGAACGTTGCGTGACCAAAACTCATTCCCAGGGTTCCTCGAGCAGCCGCCATCTTTGAATCAATATTTGTATTTTGGCATATAATTTTGTTGAGAATCAAGTTAGAAGTGGGACGTAAAATGTTTCCCTCGCACTTTTCTGTCGCCGACTTCGGTGTGTTTGCCGTTGCAATGGTTTTTGGATTGATAGTTGTCCTTATATTCATGTTTGACTTCGTGAGTACATTTTCAATAACGTTTTTTTCCATCAAAACTAACGTAAAACTAATAAGCTTACGTACCGAAGCTGAAACAGAGGCTTTTTACGTTTCGAGAAAATGTGCAAGCAGCTAAATGAATGAGATAGTTCTGTTATATGAATTAATAGCGAGATAATGGCTAGGCATTGCTTTACCCTGATAGGAGGTTTTGCAATTCTTGATCTCTCCAAATGCAGTGGTCAGTCTGCACCAATCATGTAGACCAATAAAGGGGGTGGATTTTTAAAGAACAAGAGATTTGCTGTTGTTATTTTACCAGTTTTTGTAAGACATTTACTTATAGTACTGATCTTTATTTTATCTATAATCCTCCTGTGACCAGACGTCTATACATGAACCCTGTTATGCAGGGCACGGTTATGAAGTTGTATAAAAATTATTTACTAAATGTTGCATTTGTTTACCTAACAGAGGAGCTCATCTAATGGTCCACAGATACCTGGAGTGACACCTTCAGATCCAGTGTAGGTGCATAGGAGTGTATATTTTTATTTTTTTTTTGGCCTTAGCTCCAAAATAATTTTTGTTTTTAATATCAGTTGACTTATAAAACTTGCAAATCACAAAGACTCTTTTTGTTTGAATGTATAGGTTGGCTGAGTCAAATTTGAGCCCAAGTCAAATCTGTGCCTTAGTCCAAGTCAAATTATGCCGAGTTATCAACTCAGTGCTATTTAGGCTAATTGGAGTTTAATGTGCAGCTCGTCTCCTTGACCAATTCTCTGCCTTGTTCAAAATCTTGAGGATTTGTGATATGCTGCAGTCCAATGAACGTTGTTGACTCAGGTTTTTAATTCAGACAGGCCTTGTTTCAGGCTCGGAATTGACTCAGCTCAAAACAGATTTACTCCATTTTATGACTATGATTTGCAAGTCCTTCAATCTAACTCGTTGATAACCTTTAACCAAAATGCAAGGGCTAGTAAGTAAGGAATAGAAATAATAATTATTTTCAAGGCTAAAAATAATTAAAACTTAAAAAGGAAAGAACAAAGTACTTTGGCTTACATTAAGTCATCATCAGCCAAACCTGCAAATTATAAGGTGTTAATTTTTTCTCTTTCTTCCTGCCGCTAAAAAAAGAGAACGCCTGATTGCAGGTTATCATCTGCCAAGAGGGTAAGTTGAATTTTTTGTATTTTTTTTTTCAGGAGTGGGAACTTAGGTGACATGGCCAGGGCTGGTAGTGTTCACGAGTACTTGATAGAGTTGCATGAGAAGTACGGCGAGATAGTTGGATTCTGGTGGGGAAAAGAATATGCCGTCAGTCTGTCGTCAATTGAGTACTGGAAAGAAATACAGCCAATTTTTGACAAACCATGTAAGATGCAATCATACACCAATAGTAATACACAATATATGTGTACACAATACAGTCATGTGCTAATTTGGCATGCATGACGGACTACCCTGAAGGAGACCATTTGCAATCTTGGTGTGGCTCAAGCTTTTTTGACCCCCAAAAGATTCCAAAATGTTAGAAATAGAATTTATATTTCTATATATCTTCACATGCAACCCTAAACAAGACCTTGGTGGCTAAAATTATTGGTGTTCTGCCCTGAGCACTCTAAGTGAGAACAATTTCCAACATTTACACCCCTAGTTGAGATGGTGAGCATCCCTGTATCTTTCAAACAATGTTCAAATCAAAGAATGGATCTCTTATGGCATTTACAACAAGAGGGGACTAATGTCCTGTGCGGCATGATTAGAATGATAGTCCGATAGATTAGTGTTTTGCTTTGCCTTAGAGAGGTGTTGCTGTTTTACAATAATTTGTGCCATTTGCCTTTAGATGAACAATTTAAGTTCTTTGAGCCCCTGTTTGGGAAAAAGAGTCTGACATATAAAAATGGACCAGAGGCACGCAAGAAAAGGCAACTGGTTGACAGGAGTTTTAGTCATCAGGCAGTGACACACTATTATGAGCACTTTACTAAGGTATTTTTAACTCTTAATTCTTTCTTCATTCGGCATGCATTCAGTTTGATTAGTTTTCTTTCAGTAGGGGAAATTAGGCGGTAGTTTCTCAGTCTCTAGTCGTGGTCTTATTTCTCAAACGATATGGTTTTGATATCTCTTTATATCGAGAGCCATAGCAAAGGTGGGGCGTTTATTTATAAATACCCAAATAAGTGCTGCGACGCTTATTCAAGAGCGGCACTTTTAAAATTATTTTCGGCAAAAGTGTGTTGCTTATTCGATAGCGGCGCTTATTAGAGTTGCGGTGCTAATCAATCATTTACGGTAAGTTGCAATCAAATATGAAATATAACTTATTTTTAGGTTGCCAAAGAAACAGTGGAGGCGTTTGTCACATGCTCTAAGACCCAGGAGCATATTCCTTTGGGGAGATCCATGATAGCCATGGCAATCAAAGCCATATGTGTGGCTGGAATGGGCCGCTTCTTCATGGACAAAAAGGAAGTTAGCAAAATGGCCACAGCATATGAAGATGTGAGTCAGAGTGATTTTCAGAAAATATCTGTACCTCCCCCACGTACGGAAGGATTTTTGGTTTGAACCAGAAATTGTAGTTTAGCTTCACACTTTCCTTTAAAACTTTTGTTTTTGAGGCCTTCCACCCTTGTGGAATTTTCAATTACCTTCAGCAGGGTGGGTATGGATAATTTTTGGAACCACACATTCAGCATTTAATCCACAAATTGTCCATTTAATTTTGTAGCCAAATTGTCCCTTTTTTCGTATAGTTTTTAATTAGCTTCTAAACTGCCAGTTTTATAAACTGTTTAACTGTCCCAAATAAATTATATTCAATAATTACTGGCAAGTATTGTAAACCCACAACAGGTGTAAGTGGTATAGTTACATTTAAGAAATAGAAAACATGTACCGTGTTTCTATCGAGTTATAGAAACACGAGTGGAAGTTTGGGAGAACAAGAAATGCTGTGGGAACATGAGCTGATAGGCGAGTGTTTCCACAGCTTTTTCGAGTTCTCCCAAACTTTCACGAGTGTTTCTAATTAACTTGACAGAAACACAAAAAACATGTTTTCTATTTCTTTTAGAAAACACCGCGTCGAAAAAAACGAAAACAACTTGTTAACTTTGACTATCAAAATGTAAATTCTCTTTGCTCACGCCATCATCACGTCAACAGCTTGTGCTAGTTCTGTGTTTCTATCGAGTTATAGAAACACGATTTTTAACCAATCAGCGCACGTATTTTCTGAGGACTATTTTCTAAAGCCCAAATGTTGCTCAGCTATTTAACACTTGAAGCATGCATTGCATACCAATAAATGTTATTGCCTGCAGTAAGTGCAAAGCACTACAGCCAGAAGGCCCTCTGCATGCATTATTTAGGGCTTGGGAGAGTTGGCGAATATTTCTGTATAAAAATGTTTTCTGTTTTTAATAAGTTAAGTGCAAGATTTTTTTCAGTCTCAGTCTTTATGAGCAGGATTTTTTTGGCAATTTTCCACCCCTCTCTTAAAAATACAGTCAACTCTCTCATAACGGACACCTTATAAGACGGACACCTCTTTAAAACGGACACCTGGTGTTGGTACCGTCCTGCCGTTTTTCAGTCACTTTACTGTAACTAAACTCCCTATTAGACGGACACCTCTCTAAGGCGGACAGTTGGAGCCGGTCCTGATTGTGTCCATCTTAGAGTGAGTTGTGTATATATATGTTCATCCCTTATATCATTTAGCATAAAATAATCTAATTCTACTATTAAGAAACCACTTGAAAAATGTAGCCAAACTCTCACCCCAGACTTGTTCGTAGAGAGGATGCTAAAGGAGGGATATAAATCCCATTTGCCAGCCCAAATTTTGCCCAAATCCCATTTCTCAGCCTATTTTCTGCCCAAATCCCAGCTCCATTTCCATTTTTAGGGGTGGCGAATGGTAAAATCCGAGCCTTGCCGAGACGCCGAGACCCTAGTTTAAAAATCCGAGCCCGAGACTTGAATTTGTTTGTAAAATCCGAGCCCAAGACTTAGCGCTACAAAAATCCAAGCCCGAGACGCACTTGATCAAGAAAATACGAGAAACAGTTCAATTCTCAAACGATTGTCGTTGGGTAGCCATGTACTATTATCATGACATGATTTCCTCTATAAAGTGGAAGTTACGGTTTCCTATATATATTTTACATAACAATTGTAAATGCAGATTCCGGCAGGGGTAAATTTCTTAATTTCTCGTTTCGGATAAGCTTGCGGATAAAAAATTGAAGTCCCATTGGCGAGATTTTGAGATCCAAATTTTCAAAATCCGAGACTCCGAGATCCAAATTTTCAAAATCCGAGACTCCGAGACCGTCATATTTCCAGAAATCCGAGATTCCGAGACGCTATTTTTAAGCGCCGAGATTCCGAGACTCGGCGTAAATTTGCCGAGACTCAACATTTTTGAAAGGCCATTCACCACCCCTATTTTTTTGTTCACGATATCGCATTCCTTGTGACAAAAATCCCATTTTCCCAGCAAAAACAATAGGCAAATCCCAGTTCCCATTTTTATGTTTTTGTTTGGGTCGTTTCTAAACTCTGCAATGAAAATTCCATCATTCCCAGTGTTGGCATGAGATGGAAGCTCGGCTTGCTGGTCCTTGCCCAGCACCTGACAGTGAGAGGGAGAAAAAATTTCAGGAAGGTAAATAAATATTCATTCAGTAATTCATGCATCTGCTGCCAGTGTTAAAAAGAGCTTGGTTGGGCTAGAGTACAAACTTAAAACAGCTCTTACTAAGGGATGTGGCACAGATGTTTACATGGTTTGGCAACCAAGTGTCTGGCGTTGTCTTTGGGATCCTATGTCCATACAGTTATAGAACAAGACACTGTAAAAGCATAAAATCCCTATTTTGCCACACGTCTTCAGGTAAAATGGCAGGCAGGCAACGTCTGCATTCAAGCCTAGTGGCCCGTCAGTACCGAAATTATCCCAGTTTCGGTAGCATGAAGCAACTAGGAGTTTTTCTACTCCCCCCTCCCCCCTGGATGGGATACTAGTCCATCTCAGGGCTATCCCAGCATTATTTTGCCGGTGCCCATTTATACACCTGGGTGAACTGAGGCACTGTGAAAGTAAAAGTGCCCCGGCCAGGACTCGAACCCAGTCCGCGTGATCCAGAGTCCGGCGCACTAAACCATTAGGCATGAACCATGCCTCCCTCAAAAGCATAAAAGGACACTGGAGACATTTAGCAATAACGCTGATGGGTAATCCACGAGTTCTATTTGATAGTTTTAACAAAGATCTGCAGGCCGAAAGTTACAAATAACTGAACTTCAACCTTCCTTCTTTTACCCACCAGCGAGAGGTTATATGAAGGATACGGTCAAAAACCTGTTGAATAAGAGAAAGCAAGAAAAGAATAAGGAAGAAATGCTGTTTATTGATTCCATTTTGGACTGCGATGACATGGATGAAGAAGAGGTAACTTTAAGTCGTTAATTTTACTGTTTTAACTGGTGCGCTTTTTTTTTGTATATAGACCACTTTCGCCTATTTTTTTTAGCAGAGTTTTAGCTAAACAATACATCCTTTTTTACCTATTTGTAGATGAGTGATAATGTGATCATGTTCTTAGTTGGAGGCTTTCACACAACGGGATTTAGTAAGTATATAACGCTGTCTCCAGTAAATGCGACAGGTGCTTTGGAAAATTGCGCTGTATATTCGCTGCATTGCAGTTCGCTACTCTTACCTCATGTCGAACTAGAGCTTTTCTCAGTTCAAAATTGAACGTTGTATCCAGCATCTTAAGAGACAATGATGCTAGAGCCAAGAGCCAAAAACTGTTGGGCGAGTGCAGATCACCAATCACTCGTGCGGTTAGGCGAGTACGATTTTCAGCTCCAGAATATATTATTCAAAATAGGCGTAACTTTCTACTTTCCACTTTGAAATAATTTACACTGTCCACAGCTAATAGCTTACAAAGTTTACCATTTTGAAATCTCCCCCAAACCTGGCGCTTTGTCGCAAATTAATTTCTGGTTCGCAAACATACAAAAATAGCTTCGCTTGGTAATTGTTAAATGATGAAGAGACACGGCATATTTGAACTCACTTAGCGTCTGTTAAAATGTGGAGATTTCTTCCTGGGGTGTCTAAAGTATCCGCCAGCAAGAAAATACCACTCCTGATAACAGCGCGTCAACAACGGTCCGTGAATCTCGCGAATACCAAAAGACAAGGACACAGAAATTTTCATCGAAGTGGCAATTGATCGCATATCGTTGCAAAATGAAGAAAAAGCTAGACACTGATGATGAGGGGATGATATCGGATTATGAGTCAGCCTGACATATCCGAAAAATATGTGCTGAAATACCTTGAAAATGAACTGAGAAACTCAACGGAAACCTTGTAAACTTCCTTAAACTGGCGAAAACTAAGGAACAGTGTCAAACGTGATTAAAAATTAAAGTTGGATATTTGATGTTCGTGGGTGGAGAGGCGGGGGGGGGGGGGGGGGGTTAATGTTTTTGTGTTTGTGTGGAGCTAGGCGACTAGGCGAGTGAAAAATTATTTGGGCGAGTGCAGCTCCAAGGTCACTCGCCCAAATGGCGAGCGCTCCGAAATTTTAATTTCCAACCCTGAAAAATGAAAACATTGCGCCTAGTGAACTAGCCCCTTTAATGATCTTTTTACATTATTTGTTTAACCTTATCAGTGATGACTTGGTGTTTGTATTATCTGACAAAACATCCCGAGATTCAGGAGAAAGTTTTTGCAGAACTGGATGAAGTCCTGGGAGATGAAGACATCAAACCACAAGTAGCCTCGGAACTCAAGTAAGTAGACCTTTACAATCTAACTTTGAAAAGCATTTGTTGGTACACAATCCCTGCACTGAATTGTCTTCACATGGTTTGTTTTGTCTTAGCTTTCCCATGTAGCTCTTGAAAGATCACGTAGCTCTTGTGGGATTTACCGCCGAGCGGTTAGCTCAGTTGGTAGAGCGCCGGCCCACCGTGCGTGAGGTCTTGGGTTCGAGCCCCAGACCGGACCAACACTCAGGTTCTTGAAATAACAGAGGAGAATATGCTGCCTTTACAATGACATCTGCGAATGGTTAGATGTTCTAGTCTTATTGGATAAGGACGATAAACTGTAGGCCCCGTCTCCGGCATCTTCACTGTTATGACCAGCAGGGGTTAAAGAACCCACACACTCATCGTAAAGAGTAGGGCACGAAGTTCCCGGTGTTGTGGTCTGGTCTTTGCCCGTTGTATCGTTGTACTGTTGAAATGCGCGGAGATATTAGCTATGTTAAAAGTTAAATTAATTATTCACTTCACTTTGCATCTAGGTACACGCGTCAAGTGCTAGATGAGACCCTCCGTGCCTCGGTGCTGGGTCCTTGGGGCGCACGAATCCATGAGTTTGATCTCCAAGTTGGAGAATTTGTCATTCCTAAAGAGGTAACCTAAATAGAGACAGACGTTTCTCCTCGGGTGCAGAACTCACGTCCTGTGGGCGCCCGAGACGACACAAAAAATTCCATTCTGATGACGTAGTTCTCCAGCGATGCTTGTGGCGTCTGTGATTGGTTGTTGCTAGGCGACACTTTTCCGCTCATGAGCCTGAACAACCAATCAGCGCATCTAACTGGAAGCTCTCTAGAGTTACGGTCGGTCTTTTGAGCAGGGGAAGAATTGAACACTTCCATGACATCCTTTGAATTTCTGTCCGTACTTAATGGAATGAAATGAGCATCGATTTTCTTACTTGCGTGTGTGGACTTATTTGTCTGAATTTAGTACGCATGTGGTTTATTTTTTCCACTCGCACGTTTGTGTTAAATGCCGTAAAAGAGCCGGGACTTTTTGGGGGTGGGTGCGCGCTAATAAAAGCCTTCGGGACTGGGAGTCAAATCGCTTTCAATATTATCATTTCCCCTACACGTACTCCATCTTCTGATGCAAAATAGTCGATATCTCGAAGAGATCTTTGATTTGATGTTGGCATCTTTCGTCTTATAGCTGTCTCAGTTTTTCTCTTGTTCTCTCTCGATGTATTTTTTTGACAAATTTTTTTATTTGCTTGATCGAATCTACGTTGGATGTTAATTTGAACATCGAAAAAAAATCAAAAAATTTTTTTCACCGCGTTTTAGCCGTCAGAAAACGTGAAATTTCACTTCCGCTTGGGTCAAAAACCGCGCTAGGAAAGGACTTGGGGCTAGACGAGCCGTGACGTCAAAGCTAGGACGTGCTCACAAGAAACAAACAAACTGAACAGGAAATTCACAGAGATGTGTTGCCAGAAAACCAGAAAAAAACAGCAGCAACATTCCTTAGTAAATTCCTTGTTCGGTTTGTTTCTTGTAAGCACGTTCTGGTTTTGACGTCACGGCTCGTCTAGTCCCAGGTCCTTTCCTCGCGCGGTTTTTGACCTAACCGGAAGTCAAAACGCGGTGAAAACAAATATTTCGAATTTTTCTTTTTGATGTTCAGATCAGCATCTCAGTGATCTCTCGAAGATTCAATCAAGCAAATAAAAAATCTGATAAATGACAAAGATGATATGTTCATTTGTCTCGCGCGTGGGACAAAGAAAAAATTCTTAAAATTCACCATCTTCATTATTTATTAGAAAAAAAGTCCGTCATATACACTTTAAAAATTATTATATAATAATAATAATAATAATAATAATAATAATAATAATAATAATAATAATAATAATAATAATAATAATAATAATAAAACAATCTTTAAAGGGGAAGCGCCCGTCACGTAAATACGTGGTTTTCAGGGAGGTCCTCCATAGAAATAAAAAAGTATTAAAAACTAAAAATAGGAAGTACAAATGTCACAGATCTAAAAGTATAAAATATACAATAATTGAAACTACGAAAACTATCAATTATCAATTTTTTCAGACACCGATTCTTCTACCGTTTGGAATAGTCCTTCAGGATCCAAATTTGTGGCCAGAGCCGAAGAGGTAAGTTCCCATTCTATATGATTCTTTGTTTAGGAACAAGAGTGTCAATCACAAAGGGTAAGTTTTATCCTTGAATAAATTGGGCCCTCGAGTAGCCAACTACGCAGGCGCTCTTTGGGTATGAGAAGAGAAAGGTGAAGTGAGTTCGGGCCTAGCCTAATTTCAGTTGTATGAAGCGACTGGATGGGCCTGTGCCCATTTATATGCCTGAGTAGAGAGAGGCACTATGAGAGTAAAGTGTCTTGCCAAAGAACACAACGCAGTGCCCCGGTCAAGGCTTGAACCTGGACCACTTGATCAGGAGTCCAGCGCACTAACCATTAGGCCACCGTGCCTCCATGTATGTAGTGTGGCCTTAACCTCTTTGTCTGTTCTCATTGTTCAATAATTTCCTGTTTCAATTCAGATTTGATCCGGATCGCTTCAGCCCTGAGAACATCAAACAGCTTCCAAGTCTTGCTTACCAGCCATTTGGCTTTGCAGGGAAGCGGAAATGTCCCGGATGGCGATTCTCAATCGCCGAGGGACTGGTGTTCCTGTCCGTTCTCATTAAGCGATTCAAGTTTCACCTTGTGGAAGGACAGGACGTGACACCTGTTCACGGCCTGGTGACGTCACCAGCGGAGGAGATCTGGGTCACTGTGACCGAGAGATAAGAACGAGAAAAAGTGGTCGATCAGTTCAGCCTTTTCTGACAGTGACCGGCATTTATTTCATTTTTCTAAGTGACTGTTTATATGGAGAAACGTTTTCCGGGTTGGGCTATTACCCTCTATGCTTAGCCCCTTGGCGGAATAGCCGGAAAAGCCAGAATAGCCGGAATAGCCGTTTGCATGAAAAATCACACAGTTGGGGTGTGGGCTAATTTTTTTTCCATGTAGACAACTTCGCAATGTCTGACTCGCCAACCGCGATGGTACACGTGAAGCCATATAGAGCATGTACGAAACTGGAAAGGCCAAGATTTGAATCGGTAAAAAGGTGGTTTTGGGGAGGGGTGGGTGAAGAGTAAGCCCCCCTCTCCCCCCCCCCCCCCCCCCCCAACCAGGGGAATCTTGTCTCCATATAAACAGCCCTGACAGCAACATTATTAGGCTATTTTAGCTTTGCGTGAATGACATTCATATAGAGCTAATAACGTACGTAATATTAAATAAATAACCAACGAATCAATCTTAAAACGTGAATATTTAAACAACTTATTTACACTGAATAACTAAAGCAAGTAATATAATGCATAAATTAGGAAAATATTTGCAAAAGGCGTTTTTAAGAATAGGTTAAATATGATATAAAAAGAAACTTAAATAAAGGAGTTGAACTCAAACTTTACTATTCAGTTGTGCCTTGAGTATCTTGATGATTAAAAATTTCACTCTGTTGTTTTTACTGGCGTGTATTAATTTCAAGAAGTTGAAAGAATACACATATTCGGCTAACGCGCTGAATCAGTTAGGAGGTTGCAGTTGTGCAATTTGTCACACGCAGCTGAGTGCATGGGAGTATGTACCAACCATGGTACAAACAGAACAATTGTCCCCTCCCCCAAAAGGAATCACCACTGAACTGGGTGGCAATGAGCATGTAAACACGGCAGTCGAATCCGTCTATTTCGCTTGCTGCCGTGACAATAATGATGACGCCGGCTCCACGATTTTCAGACGTGAAATAAGAATATAGCTCCTGGGAGGGTGATAACGTAACGTGACATGTGATACTTATCGATCAGAGACCTCGAACTACTTTTGATTGGACATTAAGAACAGCAGTGTTGTTTGTTACGACTTAGCCTGCCTCTCAGACGGTTAGTTACAGCTGGACTTGCCACAAGTCGACTCTTGTACCGGACTTTGAGAAAGTCTATCAGTTACCTGGGGAAACTGTTGAGAGGGATTATTATTTCGAAGACCGTTTTAGAGAATGGACAATTTCCTTTCTCGGTATATTGTCTAGCGTGAAGATAGCGCAATTTTAGTATCACCAGCTTGCGCGCGATCAAAATTTTGTGGTACACTTTTTACGGCTTTGCGACTTATGAAAAGACTATTGCCGGTTTTGATGAGGTAATTGGTATGACATATATTCGTGCTTCTTTCAACAGTAAATGGGAATTTTACAATTTAAATTTGTGGATTTGCGCGGAACATGTCGAGAAAGGATGGTGATATTTGTGTCGCTTGACCCGAAAGGTGACGGCGCGCGCCATTTTTTCATTCAGCACAGTTTTGATTTTATGGGTGCGTTTGTCAAAGATTGGATTTTTAATCTCTTTACAGAAGCGTCGCATCGTACATGCGTAATCCAGTTACAATTTTGACTAGCTTACTTTGAATCCTAGCCTGCGAATACAGCCGCCTCTCATTCGCTTCCGCTACTCGCGTTTCGCACGTAGTAGCGGGAGCGAATGAGAGGCGGCTGTATTGTCTGTATTCGCAGGCTATTTGAATCCTCGTGTTCCGTTCTTGTCCCTCTCTCTCCTTTCTGGGGATGTCACGCCAAGCGTTGCGTGGCAATTACCGCGACAAGCTTCCAGCATTCTTTAACAACTTTTTTATTACTAATAATACCTTACACTCTCATAATACACGATCAGTGTCCCAAATACATATTGAATTTAATAGAACAAATTATGGTAAATATTCTATAAGATATAGGGGAGCTATTGTATGGAACAGTCTACCGAGTGAGATTAGAAACATAAATTTCTACAATCTTTTCAAAAAATCGTTAAAATTATATGTTCAAAAAAATGATACCTAATAAGATAATTTTATACTTGAGTATTCATATATATATAGAGAGAGAATGAACAATATGTAGATGCAAATCCCTGATCCATTCATGAGAAAGACATTTATATCCGTCTTCTTTAATTAGTAATTTTTTAGAATAATACTGTAATTTAGTGGGGATCTTTAAAAAAGCTCAGTAGAGCTTGCTAGATCTCTTGCCGTATCTTTTATACCATGTAGAATGTATTGTGATGTAATGAACGATTGAAGGCGAATAAAGGATTGATTGATTGATTGATTGAATTATCAAGGCTCCCGGCCACCATCGGACTTACGCATTCCTCCGCATTCCCAGATTCCGCGGTCGACTCCACGCGAATCGACAATCGAGCGCTCGAAAAGCCTGGGATCTAGAGGAAAAGCCCTTGCTGTTCGACTTTTTCGAGAAGGTGAACCTATTGGGAGCTTTGTTGATCATCAAAAAGCAGAAAAGATGTTTCCCTCTCATCTGTCTGTCAATGATCTCGGTGTTTTTGCAGTGGTGATGGTGTTTGGGTTGATAGTTGTGCTGTTGTTCATGTTTGACTGGGTAAGTTTGTCTACAGAGTGCACCATGAGGTCGCGTACGTAAAAATTTACTTTACTAAATTAGACCTTCAATCTTGGAATGTTTCCGCTGATTTCCTTAAATACCTGGAAACGACTACCTTCTTCAGTTAAATTCCTCATTTCAACTTGTCGAATTATTTTCTGGCGAGCTTTGTGTTTATCACTCGCGCCACATTGAATAATATGAATTTTGTGAAATCTCCCTGGCAGGGTGCAGCCCATAGCGGATGTCTCGTGACGTGTCGATGCACAACCTGAAGGGGAAGGGAGGGTCAATCCTAACTCACATGGGTAAGATTTCCGCACAGCCCCATACATTAATTATGCAGCTATTTCATACTATCACTATACATAAACAGCAATCATGAAAAGAACGAGTCAGTCAGAAAATTGTATGCATAATTAATGTATGGGGCTGTGCGGAAATCTTGCCCTCACATGTCCCATACTTTACTGTATGGGAGGATGATCTGTCCGATGAAATTAAAATAAAATGGGTTTAAAATGGAGGGATTTTACTTTTGGTATGAATAAAATTACCAATCTTGCTGACCTCATAAGCGTTGTTTATAACCCTGATTATTCAAACTATCATGTTTCATTCTTCAACTTTATTTAATTAATACTTTAAGCAACAATTTTTAAGAAATTGTGTTGACCATGATATCTTATTAGTCACTCTTCCAATTCGCCCTTTGATTCACAAAATTACTTAGTTTCAAAATCAAGGACTTCGCCTCAGAATAATAGTTTTCACAGGAAGAAAAACAACAAAGAATTTTAAATAATTGACTGAAGATAAACAAGAATGGTTATGTCTGAGCAAGATTCAGATTAATTGGGTAAGCCTGCACCATCCGTGATGTGGCACCTCTAAATTATGTGTCCCATGGTTCAATAAAGACTGATATTAATTATAACAAGTTTTCAGGAGAGCTCTAGTATAGCTTCTTGTCTGACCTGAGATCATGCCCTTCCTTCCTACTTATCACTCGATCTGGGAACTGCTTAGTGTACAAGTTGATTTTCCTCACAGATCTTGCAGCTGATCATTTCAATTCAGATCTAATCAGGTTGTTCTAACCTTTTCTAGAGGGGGACATCAAAAGGCCCATCTATCCCAGGAGAAGAACCGTCAGATCCAGAGTAAGTGATAAATAATTAAGGTTAATCAATTAATTAATTAATTAATTAATTAAGTCACTCCCAGTCCATTTAATCAGATCAAGGGGCCATGGCCAGTCCCAACCCTCATTCAATTTTTTCAGGGAGAACTCCCCTCCCCTTTCCTGGGCTCGATTGAATGTCGTTCGTGTGCTTCTATTTCCCTGGAGTATAATTAAAATGCTACTCCCCTTTTGGGTGAAGCTAGTCAAATGCAGGATATTCCTTCCTCCAATAATTACAATCAGCTGTAATACCCATCAGTAGTACCCTGAAACACTTCACAAGGAACAGTTCATCTGCCAGAACTGCAGCCGTATAGCAAATCTCAAATTGGACTGTTTAGCCACAGCAAACACTGCACCCAACCTACAGTGCACTGAACATGGACCTTGTCCGACAGATGCCTACTACCACTAGTACCCATTTTATCCATTTTACCCCAGAGCAATCAATAGGAATACTGATTTAATTAGTTTTTGGACGAATGCATTAACCGTCAAGCCACTATGCCTTCCACATATGTAATTTAATTAATGAACGCAATCTAACAGTGAAGCAGTGTCGCAGATATGAGAGGGCCAGTCTCAGGTAAAAACCTGAGAAGATACAGCCGTGTGAGCTACATGTAACAAAGTATTAAAAAGGCTCTTGATGATTTGATGAAGCTCATCATTATATTGAAATATTAGAACTTCTTAATGATTGTCATTGAAGTTATGCACTGTTCTTGAGAAATACTGCTTTATTTTTTATGAGAAATGTGAGTTCAACTTAAATAATAAGGGATTGTATTTCAGGATGGGAAATCTGGGTGATATGGGTAAAGCTGGAAGTCTCCATGAGTACTTGATGTTACTTCATGAGAAGTATGGTGCCATAGTAGGATTCTGGTGGGGCAAACAATATGTTGTCAGTTTGGCATCACCAGAATATTGGAAAGAAGTACAACCGCTGTTTGATAGACCTCGTAAGTGAAGAACTAAGAGTGAATTGCTAGACTAAAAGGGACTGTGTCATTGCTGAATTAAGTCTACTAAATTTGACTGTGAGCCAACACAAAAAAAAGAGTCTGGGATTTTGAATGGGCTGTATATGTCATGTCAGGAAACGCGAGGTCGTCCGCCAGTATTGAGTATTCCATGCTGCCCAATCATCTAAACGTGATAAATTCTTAGTGAAACAAACCCAATTACAGAGTACAATGGTCATCAAGCAAATAAACAAATGCAAAAGCTTTGAGATGTTCCTGAAATGATGTCACTCATCACCAATCTTTGATTACGTGGTCAAGTTCTTGGGCGTGGCCGAAGCGGGAACTTTAAAGCTCGATTTTGTGGCATTGAAGTGGCGGAATCCAAAAATTTCTTTTTGAACACCGATTGACGCATCATAGAGATACTAAAAACACAAAAATCTTTTAGGCTGTATAGACACTTTAAATAAAACCAGATGTCCCTGTAGGTAATTTTGCCAGCCCGATTTAAGCTCTTCACTGGCGGCTGGATTATCATCCCCATCTTATATGGGCACCACTCACTTGCCTGTTCATGCACTCATTTCTGGTCAATTATGTTTCAGCGGATCTGTTCAAACTATTTGAGCCTCTCATTGGTAGGAAGAGTATCCAGTACATCAATGGCTCTGAGGGGAGAAAGAGACGTCAGCTGATGGATAGAAGTTTCAGTCATGAAGCTGTGCAAGACTACTATGAACACTTTGTTGTGGTGAATAACAGTCACATATGGTTTTACTGCTAAATAAAATAAATGACTGTAGACACTTGCAGATAAGCCGCACCTTTTTACCAAAAGTTGTCATTCAAAATTGAGGGTTCACCTTACCTGCAAAAACGTTTGGATCCACAAGTCAGAGTGTGGTTTATCTGTGAGTGTTTGTGGTACCTTTATTTATATGACTGTGGTTGTGTTTAAAGCTAGAAGCTTCAGTGTGGGACATTTTTCTGTTCAAATGGAAATTTAGAATCATTGTTGATTTTTGGGGGGTGAGGAGGACAGTCAAGCAGCAAGAATGCACATGAAATGGCTTAACCTCAAAATGTGAGCTGTAAAACCACAAAGGCCATCTGTACAACCCCCCATCCACCCCACTTGCCCACCATGTGGGAAACCGCTAGCCAGCATTGTTTCATGTTTAACGCCCAAAATACATTAACTAGCCACAATAGTTAACTTTGACCACATTTGGCGTAAAATTTATTTATCACCAGTTCAATTTCATTTTTTCATGATTGTTCATGAATGTGAAATGATGTCTGACACGGGCTCCTACCGACATGAAATATAGAAAAACCCAAAAAGAACATCCCGTCACATGTTCACAAGTATACCATGTTGAGGGTATTTAAGGGACACTGTCACAAGCATAACTTCAAAAATTCAACAGCCCAAAAACATGGTTACACCATTGGAAACCTATTAACAGTGGTGAAGTTTTCTTAAAATTACTATACCAGTGTACTGAAGCTAAATATAGAGTGATATCACTGTGATACCATCGGGAGCTTTTGATCTCAACTTGAAAAAGTCAGCCTGACTTTTTCAAGTTCTGTCCTTGTGGTTTGGGAAATTGATGAAATTTTACGGTCACACTCATCTTTAAACAATTTTCTTGATATCCTTCTCTTTACGTTCTAGGAGCACTAGCATTTCCTGCATTGTTGAAAGTACTTGTAATTTTGGTGCCGTTTTAGTAAAAAAGCCAAAAAATGTCTGTGACAGTGTCCTTTTAAGTGGCAGTAATAGCTTTTAATAAACTAATAATAGAATTGTTCTTAAATGTATAATAATAAAAACAGATTGCCAAAGAAACAGCGGACAAGCTTGCCAAGTGTGGTTCTGAAGAACATATTCCTCTAGCAAAACGCATGATAGCCATGGCTGTTAAAGCCATATCAGTTGCAGGAATGGGGCGCATCTTTATGGACGAGAAAGAAATTGACAAATTAACTGTGATGTATGATGTGGTAAGATTTCCAATGTATTGGCTTAAATTAAGGTGTCTTGCAATGGTTTAGACATTCCCATCTTACACATTCTATTGCAGCTACACCGATAACGGTGAAGAATAACTTTTAGTACACATTTGTATAGGTTTTACCAATGAACAAATTTAGGCCATTGTGACATCAAAATACATTGCCATGGCAACATCAAAAAGAGGTCAATGATTTGACCTTACAGGCTAATAACGTAAAAACTACTTAGTGAAAGTTTTTGTTTTTGATTATATTTAATTTGTTTAATCAACAAAAGAAACATTTCTGCAAATAAAAAGTTCTTTCTATAGCATTAATTCAGAGCTACTATATTTTTTCATGAATTTAGTGGGTCTGAACCCTATTGACAGCATTTGTTTTTAAAAAACAAAATTAGAAATTGGATAATGCATCAAATTATTGATATAACATTGTAATGTAACAATTTTAATATTGTATTGGAAAATACAGAAAAGATTAAGTTACAGTTAACCTCTAGTATATAAGACACCTTCAGGACCACAATTTGGTGTCTGTGTTAGAGGAAGTCCATGAGATCAGAATGTGAGTTATTTTTAGTACTTCAGGGCTTCAATTCTTGCCCATGTAACTGGAGTATCATTTTGCAAGGCAGGAGTTGACTCGACTATGTACATGTAAAATACTGACTCGGAGGCAGTTATTCAATACTGACAACCTTACTGAATGAGAATTTTTTAAAGTATTTTAAAAGTGATTTATCCACACTCAGCTCAGCATTGTGCAGAAGTATTGCTTTCAGTGAAATTTAAAGAATTTAAACACAAAGAAATTATTTGTTTTCACAAATGATCAATATTTTGAAAGAAACCAAGTTTCTGTAAACTCTTGACAACAGTTTTTAAACTGCTCAATTTACTGAATATCTCAGTGGCCAGGGAAGTGTTTGCAGGTTTCCTTGAAATTATTCTATTCATTGGGTTGCATGAGTTAATTTTGTTAAATCTGATTTTTTTCTCAGTGTTGGGAAGAGATGGAAGCCAGACTTACTGCTCCTCCACCTGATAAAGATAGTGAAAGAGAAAAAAAATTTCAAAAAGGTAACTATGCTTTTTACTTGGATCAGCAATTAAAACACGAATGAGACAAACTGGACGTCATTACACTTCAGCAGCTCTAATCAGTTTGTTTACAATGCTCCATAAAACATGAGCATTAATCTTGTGGCTAAAGGAGGGGCCGGGGGCATTGGGACCTTTTAGAAACTGCAAAACCACAGTCAAAAATCATTCAAAAATAGAAAACCACAATAAATGTTGATCAAACCCCGAAAACAGCATCCAAAACCATCAAAACCAAACCTTTTCACACCCAAATTTCCAAAATTGTAATCAAACTGATCTATGACTAGTGGAGCATACGGGCCACACATTTCAAATGATATCTGTATATGAGACTGTTTAAGAAGCCCCTTGGCAGCAGCGTCTTTGTATGTGGTTGGGCACATAATATTGAGGTCATAAAGAGAAACTTGAAACTGGAAACCAAATGAGAACGCCAAAAACCAAACACCAAAATGCTAAAAAGCGGAAAAACTGCAACCCGCTTAAGACACCAAAACCGAATAATCACGACAGTTTTTCAGTGCAAAAACTGGTCTAAGAAATGGCCAAATCCGCAAATGGAAAATCCCAACTCCTCCCTCTGAAAGATACAGCATTGTAGACAGCTGTTGAGATCTACGAGATTTTAAGGATGATCCAAACACTAGGTGATAAAAATTTCCTCAAATGTTTTTATGACCATCTTTTCAATTTGACATTTTTAACACCACATGCAAAACCGCAATCTTGCTGCAATTTAAAGAGAGATTGTTAACTTGCCTCATCAGCAAGAACAGACTTTCATAACCTTGTCAAAGAAATAATCAAGCGGAGACGACAGGACGACGATAAAGCTGAAAAGCTCTTCATTGATTCCATGTTAGATTGTGATTTCATGGACGAAGAGGAGGTTTGATTGCACTGTTGTTGTAGTAATTCCCTAACATTTAAAAATAACCTTATACACTGAAGTCTCCATCCCTATTCTGTGAGTGGCAGATAATTCGAGATATTTTGCCCAGGTGGGGGTGGGTGGGGGGGTGGGGTACTCAGGATTTCAAGTGACGGGGATGATTGAATGGGGGCAAAAATCAAGACCCAAAAAACACTAGAGATACCCATGAACACTTTCTTTGTTAATTTGTGCTTCACAGAACAATGCAACCAAGGCACTGCCATAAATGTTTAGAATCTTTATAATACCCCCAAAAATCCCTACTCAAATCAAACCACCCCAGAAAGTACTTGCCAAATTTTCCCACCCGAAAAATTCCCAGAATCAAAATTTCAAACCCCAAAAAATTCCTTGATCATCCCTGTTACTTTAAATCTCAAGTACCCCTGGGATATTTTGTCATGTTTAGAGCACAGTTGCATTGTTTCAGGAGTAACTTGTCTTGTGGAGAGTGCGGTAGGGCAACCGACTGACTGAAAACAGTGCCTTGATTTGCTCTTTATCAGTGGGAAATTGAAAAAAATTATAGAAGATAAGGATGTCGAGAACATAAAAGGGTTCAATGCATTAATAAAAACAGTAATTATATATTTCTGGGGGGTCAATTCAGTTGTTAGCCAACCATTAAGTCAACACATGGATAACTGGCCCAGTATTGGCAATTCATTATAATTTATTGTTTTTGTTATCTTTGTGTAGACTTGTGCTCAGGTTATAAGCTTCCTCGTCGGAGGGTTCCATACAACAGGAAACAGTGAGTAAATAATTGCATGAGGTGGAGGTCACAACATTATATTCCACTGATGAGGTCGAACTTAAGCTTTCCACCTAAACATACATAGTGTGCTAAGTTATTCACCTGAACAGTAAATTAAATAATTGTTGCTGTAAAGTTATTAAAGTAACTACCCCTCGAAAGTAGGGATCCCCGAAAGTAACAAAATTGATATGCACCTGAAATCTTACTTGACTTGGTATTCATGCTGAGATAAGGCATGACGACTGAAATTACATTTGCAACAAGCTGCACCAAACTGATCCAAACATGTAGATCATCATTTCAAAGGCAATATATAACTCCATTCTGATTTTATTTAACTCATGAAACAACATTTACAGTGAAACAAACTCAACCGGGGCCACCCAACGCTTTTTAGCCAATCACAAGACAAGCTCAGTTCAAAAGAATTGGAGTTCGTGAACAGCAGTTAAATTTGAACCTTACTGTGATTGGTCTGCTGACGAAGGAAGTCCAATTCTTTTGTTCTGAACTTGTCTTGTGACTGGCTAAAAAACTTTGGGTGGCCCCGGTAAAGTTCGTTTCACTGTAACAATTAGTGTGAAATAGTGAAAACTATACAAAAGAAAGCAATGGAATTTAGTGTGTAATATACTAAAAGTTTAGTTACTATTTCACAGGTTAAGTAAAACCACTCTAACATAAATCGTTTCAACTAGATTTCTCTTTCTTTAGCTATCTCTTAACATCCATATGTTAAGATAATTTTAAACATGAACAACATTTTCCTAACTGGATCGACATTTTAGCAGTGATAGGAAAAGGCCACTAAACCTGAAAGAACTGAGCGTCATTACAGTAATTTTTTTTTTCAGTGATGACATGGTGTTTGTACTATCTGACAAAACATCCCGAGATTCAGGAGAAAGTTTTTGCAGAACTGGACGAAGTCCTGGGGGATGAAGACATCAAACCACAAATCGCCTCCCAACTTAAGTGAGTCAACCCTCTTTCTTTTTTTGGAAAGAAATATTTTTTATTAACAAGTAACCTGCAGTAAAAAAATAATCCTATGATCGATGTTGTCAAGCTTGCTAGAAATTGGCCTTTGAGAATTAATTTTGCTTCTGGGAGATTAGTTGCCTTTTTAAAAGTTCTTTCATGTGATCATAACAGTTGTTTATATAATCAGTATTGTGCAAGTAAATATTTGGTTCACCTTTTAAAAGTTCAATTTTAAACCTTGGCACACCCAGGAGTGATGGAGATAAATGGGATATACTAGCATTGACTGTTGAACTGTCTCATTACACACAATAAATTAAATAAATTAACTAGGGTTAAAGTCTTTCAACTGACAATCCTGTGATCCTTGAATTCCTGATTGAATTGGAAGTTTAAAAACGCTGTTTTTGTGGAGAGAGGAAAACTGAAGAACCTAGAAAAAACCCTTAGAGCAAGGACAAGAACCAACAACAAACTCAACCCATAGATGATGCATGGTCTTAGATTCAAACCCGGGCCACATTTGTTGGGAAGCAAGCACTTTCGCAATTCGCTTCTGCCCATCCCTCCATCCTGGAATGACACGCAGGAGTGAAGAGATTGTTAATGTTATTCAAAGGGTGATCTCAGTGTGTGTTATTTCCTTTTAGATACACCCGTCAAGTGTTAGATGAGACCATGCGCGCTTCAGTGTTGGCTCCGTGGGGCGCACGAGTCCATGAGTATGACCTCCAGGTTGATGAATTTGTAATTCCTAAAGAGGTATGTTCATGTGCATTGTTCTATTCAAGTAAACTATACAAACTGCCCATTGTTTTGTAGATCACTGATTAAGAATAGGGAGAGTTTTCTGCAGAAGGTAGAAATGTTTGCCTGCCGAGTAATCAATTTTAGGGAAACAGTGCCTTCATTTGTGGGGCCTTACAGGTAACATTTCCTGGGCAAAGAGGTACTTGTCTGTGAGAAATATTTCTTTCAGTCTCAATCTCCAACTGTTTATTTATTCTCCTTAATGGTCAATTGAATTGTTCTGGTGCAAGACTTTTAATTTTACTTCTGAGAATTTGGCCTTACATCAAGACGTTCACACTTGTACCAGTTGATGATTTTTGCAATTCTCATTACTGGCTGTGTAATCAGCTTCATATCTCTTCAAGATAACTAGTTTACAGGCATGCCACTGAAACAGAGGAAACAAATATTTTAAATGAACATAACATGGTTAAAAATCCCAACTGGCAGGAGGCAGACCAGCTGGCTATATACCAAGCGTGGCCGAGGATTTGAACTCGGGACGACCGAGAACAAATCCTGCTAGTGGCAGGGCAACAGCGACCAGCGCCCTAAACCACTAGACCATGCTGCCTCCATGTAACTTCGTATTGATATTAAAAGAATCTAAATTTTGATTATTCAAGATTGTGTAGTTTTGAGCGCAGGATTTTTTCTTTGTTTTAGACTCCAATCCTTATGCCATTTGGAGTTGTTCTTCAGGACCCTAATTTGTGGCCAGAACCCAAGAGGTAAAAGTATCATGCATTATTGTATTGATTTGCAGTCCTGGTGAGAGTCTTCTGTGAGTGGCAGTCGTACTGTCATGTGATACGCTCCTTCTGCCTTTCTAAAACCAATTGAAACCTACTCATTCAGCTCAATGAATTTCACTACTTCCCTTGTAAAATAAAAGTAACATCACAATTATGTGGGGTAACAGCCAGTATAGATGCGTGACTCGTGAAACTCTCAGGGAAAACGTAATCGTGCCAATCATTTTTGCATTAAAAGAAATTTCCATTGAACTTGATTGCTGTAATGGATGGACCATTTAATTTTTGGCGGGGACTGGGCAGTAACCTCGAAAACTTCAGCATAGGCAAGTGTGGAGAAAAAAGAAACTTGTAAGGAACCAAAGCGAAAATACCAGTCGAGCTTTGCTTAAAAAAATTGCGCAACTGTCTCGAGCTAGAGTTAGGGGGCAGGGTTACTGTTTTGCGTAAATACCCCATGGTAGGGTTAAAGGTTACACACTTTTTCATAGCCTATTTTGCCAATGCTTTATAACTAACTCAAATTCCCTGTTTCAGGTTTGATCCGGATCGCTTCAGCCCTGAGAACATCAAACAGCTTCCAAGTCTTGCTTACCAGCCATTTGGCTTTGCAGGGAAGCGGAAATGTCCCGGATGGCGATTCTCGATCGCCGAGGGACTGGTGTTCCTGTCCGTTCTAATTAAACGATTCAAGTTTCAACTCGTGGAAGGACAGGACGTGAAACCTGTCCATCGTCTGGTGACGTCACCGGCGGAGGAGATCTGGGTCACTGTGACTGAGAGATGAATATTTAGAGAAGTTAGAGGAAAAGCAGGCAGTTTCAATGAGTAGAACGGACGTTAACCTTTGCCTCTCGTTAAAAGTTTTAATGAAATTTTCCATCTTTAATTTGGTCTTTGCAGTGCTTGTCGAATCAATGACCAAGTTTCCAAGTTTGCTGTTCAGCTGTTTACGAATTTGGCTGCTTGCGTGTTTTTGCACGTGCGCCTCCTTTCGTGTCAGTCTTGATGAAATTAAAACCTTAGCGAGTTGTGAGGGTTAGTGTGCGTTTCACATTGTACCTTGTTCATCCGTTGCTGGATGTTAAAACCAAGCTTAGTAATGTAATGCATCACTAATGTATTGATTTTGTTTAACTTAGATAGCGGGCTTCTTGTGATATAAAATAACACAAGCCTAAAATGTACTATCCTAAAATGATCATTATAAAATTCTTAATACCGCCCCCTTCCCCCCACACCCCCCCCCCCCCCCCCCCAAAAAAAAAACTAAAAAAACACCAGCAGTACTTCCATGAGAGGCGTGGTGGCCTAATGGTTAGTGCGCTGGACTCCGGATCGAATGGTCTGGGTTCGAGCCATGGCCGGGGCACTGCGTTGTGTTCTTGGACAAGACACTTTACTCTCATAGTGCCTCTCTCTCCACCCAGGTGTATAAATGGGTACCGTCGAAATAACTGCTCGAGGTAACCCTGCAATGGGGAGTAAAAATACTCCTAGTCGCTTCATGCTTCGGAAACCGGGATAAGCTCTGGCCTGATGGGCCCCTAGGCTCAAAATGCAGACTTTACCTTTTTAGTACTTCCACACCGAGTAAATTAAAGAACTCAAGAGGATTCAGTGGAGGACAGTTTCAAAATTTGGAGACAAACCAGTAGGACTTTCATTATGTGGGCGTTTGAAAATCGATTGACTCCATTGATTGGCTGGTTAAAATTTTCCATGATTTTTTTTGGTAGTGACCACGTGATTAGTTTTTAACAGACCATGCCACAGGAAACTATTTGGCGGATTCTAACAAGTCAGTTTGGCGAACAACGAGCAGTTGATGGCGAGACACCAAACTGAGCCCGCGGTTTTCGTTGCTAAGCAACTGACGGAGCACTTGTGGCTGCTCATGCTACTCTTTGATTGGATTAAAAAAACGGAAACTTTATTAGTACTTATACGAAGATTTACGTACCAAAAACGGAACTTTTTCCTCCGACTGAAGTAACTTCAATAATTTTGAGTGGTTGCTATATTCCTCTCCAAATATGAAACCTGTTTAATTTTGAAACCATCCAAGCCCAGAAGCTCTGCACAGGATTAACAGGAGCCTTTGCTCGTTATTTGGTAAAATTAAAATTGATGTGACAATGCTCAATGGGAGACTTGCAGGTTTTTTATTCGTCGAAATCTCGTACACAACGTTTATAACTAGGATTAGGCCAGGATATTTCATTGTATTAGTTGTAATTAGGTGCCTGCCAGTTAGTGTAGGGTTTCCCATTCGCTAGATGATTTGACACATAAATGAAGTCAATCATTCATTCTAATTGGTTTATAAAATCAACGTTTAAATAGTGATTTTTTAACAGTAATGATGATTATCAAAGTTTGTATAGTGCAAAGGACGTTTAAAAACTGACAAAGATTGGATGCGTTATATTCACCTGGGCAAACTGTTCCAGAGCTTCGGTGCGGCTGACATTTAACTAAGCTCTGGCTCCCAGAGTTGATAACTACTTACCGCGTGGAATAGCGAACATACGGCCTTGATCAGATCTTAGCTTATTCTTAGTCGCTGTTTTACGACTTGAAAAGTTTATAGATATAGTCGAGTTCTATCCCATGTATTGCTTTGAAAGTAATACGCAAAATTCTAAATTCTATTCTTCATTTAAACTACAACCTCCGTCAAAAATGTTGGGAAGGTTTCTTATTTCTCTCAACCCCCTCCCTTATTCAAAGTTGAAGTCTACCGAGGGACTTACATCACACGATATTGTCTATCATAGTGTTCAGTAATACTTCAACATTGATGTGGGGGGGAGGGGGCCCCATAAATACATAGCATATACCCATAGATGCGTTCTTTCGAAATGTAGTCAAAATCAAGGCGTTGATTTTTGACCTTCCCAACTATTTTTGTCCGAGGTTGTAGCTCTGCTAAATTGGATGCCCTTGGATAAATATTGATTTAAATAAATATATGAATAAATGTAATAAATAACCAGAGCAAAAATTATGCAATTGAAAAGTATCTTAGCAAAACTGTAGTCTGTAAACAGTAGCCTTATTTTTCGTATATTGCAGCAGATAGGGTAGTTCAATGAAAATTCACCAACCATCAGTTTATTTCAATTTTTTCCATTGCCTCGCATGTGACAGTTAAAAACATATGCAATGTAGCAAAGTAGGAACTGTTATAATTAAGATTTTTAACTAATCATTAAAGGGGCAGTATCACCAGCGGTCTGCTAAGTGTTCCGTAAACTACACTAGAATTATAAAGGTGCATTCACAGACTAGCACGATAACCTTTAAACGCCAAAAAGGCATATGATAAATTGATTCTATAATATGCGCATAAACCATAATCAATGGTGTATTTTAATGATTTTCCTCCAAGTAACATTGTCAAACTTGAAAACGTCGGCCCGACGTTTTCAAATTTAAGACCACTTCTTTTCTACCCGTCCGCAAACACACCAGTTGTAAACAGCTTTCGCGACCAGTTCAGAGCATTTTAGTAAGGTTAGGCAAGTGTTAGTGGATTTGCAACTAATACCAACAAGATTTTCAAGTAGGCTAAATGTTCGTGAGACTGCCACTTTAAGGGAAAGGGTGCAGAATTCTACTATTCACTGTTAGTAGAATTCTACTAGTATACTAATGCAATTGCTGCAATCTGATTGGCTGAGCTATTGAACACTATCAGCCATTAGTGTGTAGTGGCTGAAGGTCGTCTACAGAATGGCGACATTTTCTCGTTTCTCCGAAGTTTCGGAGGAAGTTTAGAAACATTATTGGATAATGCAATTCCCGCGAATACTAAAACGTTAAAATTACTGAATAAACTGATGAGCGTGAGTTCACAACTGAAAGTTTCAAATGAAAATTCAGTCCGCGCGCGCGATTTTGCAAAAGCGTGAAGTTTAGTTCATATTGTAGAAAAATAATGAGAAATCATTATTTGAAGGTAAATGAGTTAGAATTCTTCTAAAACGATTAGATTATTCGCTCTCAATTTATATGAGGTGATAATTGACTCGGCTTCGGCCTTATCGACAATCACCTCATAGAAATCTCGAGCTCATAATCTAATTGTTAAAAAGAAACCAGTGGGAGAACCAATCAAATTTGCGGATTTCCAAAAGAACATAATTGAGTTTTTACTAAACAGACAGCATTATCCTTCAATACTTTATAATTAGATTGGGCAACAGAGGATGTGTCTTAGCTTTTCTACTTATGTACTGCACACAAAAAGTCAGTAAAAGATAAAGGTCTTATAAGATTAAGGGCGCGTTCGTTTGGGAATATTCTGGAATATATTCCGGCTATTCTGCTCCAGGGAGCAGAATAGCCGGAATCGGAATGGAAATCCAAGTATTCCGGAATAGGAAGAGCAGCCAAACGAACGCGAACTCTCATTATTCCAATTATTCTTATTCCGGATTGATCCCAAACGAACGCGCCCTAAATTTGGAAATACAGTTAACAATACAGATTAACGAAAATACTGAGCAACGACGTTTCGGTGTCATCCTGGCACCATTTTCAAGTTAAAAAATATGTGCGAAAAGTAAACTAATTTATACTATATATAATAATGGTGGAGTTGCGAAATTGAATAAATTAAGATTAAAATAGCTGTTCAGTGTTCATGTTCATTCCAGTGAGGTGTGAAACACTGGTAATGAGTGCAATGTCTGTTCAAAGCCTAAACAAATACTTTTGCGCGAATGGAATCTGACTGAGTGTTAAGGCTCGAAGAATTTTGAAACGCGAAAACCAGCTGCAGTTATTCAAGCGACTTGAAGGCTGCAACAAGAAACAAATCCAATGCGATGGAGCCATCGAGTTTCTTCAGCTTTGCCAGTATTTCGAACTAACTCCTACCTTCGCCAAAGTTGATCAAACAAAGCATATGAAATGGTCAAAGTCTTCGAGCAATTTTCAACTAATGTCATTGCAGAAGAACTAAGAGCAAAAGTAAAGCAAAATGCGGCAATGAAGAAAGAACTTAACGGAATCTACGATGAAATACGCCAGAATTGTTCATCGCTCCAATACATGTGCGTCCTGAGAACGATGGTTAACCTCCGCAAAAAGCACTACGAGAAAATGATGAGTGGTCATATCAACAAAATCATGAAACTGCTAAACAAAGATCACGATGTGGACAAACACATCCAGAAAATTTCCCCCTACAAGCTTTCATTCTTCCAGAAGCTTGTTCTGTGTCGAGATTTGAAGTTTTCCTTGCCGCAACGCATCTCTCCAATGGACATTCAAGCTAGCTTCGAGAAAGCCTTCTGGCAACTGGAGCCTTCATTATCCGATGATAAGAAGGAATTAGTTGCGGCGACCCTTCGATCGATCGCGCTCAACTACATCGAGTGTAAAGCCCCCAAGCCACCGAAATCGCTACAAAGAGCTATTGAGCAACTAAAACGAAGAGATGGCATCGTAATCACGAAACCAGATAAAGGTACAGGAGTAGTTGTTATGGATAAGGCAGAATATGTTCGCCTTTTGAGTGAATCTTCCATCAACGATACAGCTAAATTTACCGCCGTAAGTTCGGAGAGACCCAAGACGCGTGGACGACCGCCCAAAAAACTACCACCCTTTACTGCAGAAAGAGAAACACCTTGAATCTGTCGTGCGCAAAATTCTTCCAAAACAGATTGCCAACTCAGTTTGCCCGAAAGGATCACGACTCGCCCATCTTTATGGTCCGCCAAAGACTCAAAGAAAAACTAGCGATGAGGCCCATTCTATCCGCCACAAGTACTTACAACTTCGCCCTCGCGAGATGGCTCGACGATAAACTCAAGCCCCTGTCGATCAACAGCTACACAATATCTGACACATTTTCCTTCGCTGACGAGATTCGCAATCTGAGCCTCAATGAAACTGACATCCTAGTATCTTATGATGTCTCTTCGCTATTTACGAACGTCCCACTACAAGAAACCATCGAGATCCTTGCTGACAGAACTTTTGTTGACAACTGGTTCAACAAAACACACCATCTAAACATCATTAAGCTGAATGAAAGAGGCGAACAAAGCTGCTGGAAAACATAGATCTTCGTGAATATTTTTCGCTTTATTTACTCATCTACAGCGTGGAAACTTATGCCAAATGATTTAGGGATAGCCTCTTAGCGTGAGCATCCGAAATGTTTGCCGACCTGAATATGATATATCGGACTACAAGTCAAAAACAGCGAGAGTTGAAGAACTGTATGTCTACCGTACGGTTCCTGCAGCTGATTAATTCAGCTGACATTAAGCCGAACTAAAAGTGAGCTCAGAGCCGGTCAATTTCACGAAGTGATGGATAAAGACTCTTAACAGCTACACCGAAAGAAAGGAAGAGATTGATCTTTGCTGGTTATTCATATAATGTGTACATGTCGGTCGAGTTGGAGTTGGAGTAAGCTCACATGGAAACTGGCGTGTTCGTTTCCGATATTATGGCGCTGGTTTGAAAGCTTTGCCCTGCAGAATTTACAAGCCTTTTCCAAATATAAGGTAACAAATGTAATGTTTACCCTAAGCTGACGACTGTTATTATTGTGAGAACTCTGTTTGAACTTCATTTATAACCGAATCCGAAGTTGTATCGTTTTTCAGCTTAAGCTTACATTATTTATAAATTCCATTATTTCTTAATGCTGCTTTCAAACCTCTTAGCTTTAATTACTTTTGTACATTTTATACAGACATTGTCTATTAAACGTTTGGTTTCAAATGTTGTGTTTTGGTTAGTGGAGTAAACTGCAAAGTTCATTTTTGAATTTTCATTTGAAAGAATATTAAATTATTGAGCTACATGTAGTCGGATCAAAAACACGTTTCGCGGAAAATCCCGCAAACAAGTCCAAACCAAAACTAGTAAAACTACTCAACGATACTGCGCACTAAAATGAATTTAAGTGATTTATTATCCAACTGCTATATTTTATTCGCTCGCATTGTTTATTTCAGTGAGTGTATGTTAAATATCGTACGCATGATTTAAGATTCGTAAACAATTCTTTACGCCGGTTTCGTTGCGTGTTACCTGCACCTGGGTGAGTGAGTTCAGACTTTTTCTACCGCACATTTGCTTACCAGAAACGAAGAAAATTCATTTAGTTCTCTACATAAAATTCTGTAATGTATTAAGCACCGTATGCAATAAAACAGAATTGTTAATCATGCAACCAATTAAAGACGGCTCAAACTACATTGTTCGCTTGTAAGATAGCGAGCACCACTTCTAAATCACAAACTGCCACAACTCTCTCTCACAAAAAACTGCTTTAAAATAACTTGCATAACCGGCTCCCAATGAATTTGCCAGGTTTGCTTTGCAGCCGTGATTTTCTTCGTTCTTTGTTGACTTTGTATCGCGCTGTATTTTTTTTTGCCTTGAGTTGCTTTGACTGTTTTGAAGTAGATCAAAAAAATTTCCTTGCCTTCATCGAGGTCCTTTTTTCACTGATTTACTCTAGGAGGTTTATTCGTGTACAGTAAAAGTTGTAAAAAGTTTTTATACTAAAATTTGATATGTGCGCCTCTGTACATACGTGGGGAACCCAATAAAGTGCAGGGACATCAAAACACTGTAAATTCAAGCAAAAAAAAAAAATAAATGGGAGCTCCGCTTTTAGGCCTGCCTAAATCTATATATTATATGATATGATCAGCTGAGCCGGCAATGATCAAAATGTATGCCAAAGAACTACTTAGTGGGAGTGGGTAAATGTTTTTCTACTACAAGTAAAACATTTATTTGAAAACATTGTGTCCATGTCCAAAACAAGATCAAAAAAACTAAAATTTAAAATCTACTCCATTCCAAGAAGGTAAAATTCTAAATTTCATTGAGATAAAAATGACAAGGATCCATAAAAATAAACAGTTACCTGGGCCTCCCCCTAAAGGGCATGTTTGACTCGAAGCCAGCAGATCAGGTGCTTGTCAGGTGAACGATCGATCGACAAGAGCACGGGTCGGCAACTCCCGTCGCGACAGAAGGCGGTATTTTTGATATCCAGGCGAACGCAAGTGTTGTAAACCAGTTATACACCGCAACATTTTCGACCATGGGACCCAATTTGGATCGAGAGATGGGTTCACCCGTTGTTTTCATTTCCTGTGTCGGCGCCATTCAAATTCTCGGCATTTTGGCGATGGTCTTGACTGGTATATGGATGGGGAAATATCAAGGAGGTTTCGCTTGGGACGGCTCAGGACGCGAATTTAACTATCATCCTCTGTGCATGGTGATAAGTATGATCTTTCTATACAGCGAAGGTACGTTTTTGAATAATTCTTTATGGTTCGACAATATGGGCGCCGTACGCTTACCGGTATCTTCCCGCCACTTTTCGCTAATTAACCCGGCTTTGGAGATTTTGATTCATCACAAAAGTGACAGGGCACAGAGGAGTCAAGTTTGTCCACAATTCAAAACATCTACGACGTTGGAAGCGATCTTGTAAGCGTACGTGACCCAGCTCCGTCATGCGATAGTATCTGTTTGCAGATCGTACCCTCATGCGACCCTCAAACTTTAAAGCTTTCTGTGACCTTGCTGGCTGCATTATACTCGGTGTCAGGTTATCGAAAATTGAAAAGCGTACATTTTTTTTGAAACATTTAGACTGTTCACCTCAAATGTATTGTGCCCCTTTAGAATTCCATTCATTCACTAAAAAGTAAATGTACATGTATACCACGCGAGCGATATGTGACGTACGCAAGAGAGAGCTGAAAACTGCGAGCTGCGAGCTGAAAACAAAAAAAAATATATTAAAAAGTTTAATAAATAAAGATCCTCCATTTGCGATCTGGTACAAATTACGGAATGAGAACAGTCTTCACTGGACTTCCATTCTAGCTTTCTAGACACTAACACAGCAACAGAAGAGATCAACTTAAAGGATTGAAACTTAGCGTAGTCCTGTTTGAGATAGTAAAATATGGAGGATAACAGAATGCTGACACTGATGACGGACTTTTTTCATAACTCATACTCGGGGTTTTCAATAAGGGCCGGCAGCCGGCGAAACTCGCCTGCTACTCCACACGTTTTCGCCGCCTACTTTGATTAACAACTTATTCGAATTTTAAGAATTAGCATGATAAATAATTTGCCACAACATGAACCGCGGATCGGCCAACATTTAATTCGTTTAACGTAAAAGAAACTTGCCATAATTCTTGGTTAAAATATATCGACTCAGGGCTTGAAATTTAGACCAATACGGCCGCCAATGCGACTAACATTTCATAAAAATTCTGCTTTCGTCGCCAAAATGGCGACTACATTTCTGTGTGTTGACGATGAATAACAGACATTTCCTCAGACATAGTGCCCTTCCAGAAAGTTATATCGAAAGATCTTTGCTTCTAAGACATCCAAAATAAGAAAACAAGTCAATCCATCCTCTTCCTTTGCTGTAAAAGATTCTATCACATCGGAAAACTCGCAAAAAGCTGACCGTGTTTGAAATCGCCCTATAATGCTTTGCAAGCCCCTGAGCACGTCATGTATGCCTATGGGTTGTGTCTCTAAACCTAGTGATAAGATTGTTTTGTTTTTCCTTTTCAATATTTTATGTATTCAGTCCTAGAAATGATTTTAAACACTTTTGAACAAGGCCCTATTTGATTTTGCAATCTGGCGACTAAAAATTGTGTTTGGTGACTATTTTGTCTGCAAGATAATTAGAACCGTTAAATAAAAAGCTGGAAAATAGAGCATGTATGGTTCTGTCAAAAGTGACCTAATTCTTGCCCCAGAATGCAGGAAATGCACTCTTAGAGGCTCAGATTTTAAAAGTTTCCCAGGGGAGCATGTCCCCGGACCCCCCTACAGGCTCGCCTGCGGCGCGAGTAACCCCTTTGCCGCCTACTTCTAGAATTCTGCCGCCTACTTCAATTCTTATTGAAAACCCTGCATACTCTTACATGATAAGGAAATCACGCAGACTGGATGTGTAGGCGGACACGTTACGAGCTGACATGACATGTTTGCGTACGTCACATATCACGCGCGTGGTATACATCTATGTTTACGTGTACACCGCTGTGTAGCCTGCAAGCAGGCTCCCAAAGAAATCAGCGAGCGAAGCGAGCCGTGAAGGACCTGAGGGAGAATTAAAATCCCCACCCCTTCCATTTTCTTCCCCCTTTCTTTTCGCCCCATCCTCAACTGGAGAGCCTGTTCACAGCCTGCTGTGGTTTCGGTCCATTTTCAAGTACACTTAGTAGCAGCTCACATATCGCGATGAGTCAATGTTGAAAACACCTCTGAAAGCTGTTATGTTGTTAGACACATTTTTCAATCAAAATTTCTTGTGTTTTTTTAATTTATCAAGCAGGCAGGGGAAGGAACTTTAGCCCCCAGCGTGTGGTAAAAAATTTTCAAGAAGAAATTTTCCAAACCACCCACACATGCCATCCCTTCACCAGAAGAACTTGTTTGCATGTTTTTTAAATGGGCTGCGCCTCTAGAGAATTCTAACAGTTACGCTGTCCTTCCTTTCATCAATGGTGTCATGCAACCACTAACAAGAATTCTTCGAAGACACGAAATTCAAGTCATTAATAAGCCCTTGAAAACTTTACAGCAGGAGTTTCCTTCTCCCAAATTCAGACCATCTACTAAACATCAACCGAACAAAATACCCTGTGCCGATTGTGGTTGGTGCTATATAGGTGAAACTGGCCGTTGCTTTGAAACTCGCAAGAAAGAACATATCAGGAATGTCACAACCTGTGCTAATGGCTCAAACATTGCGAAACATGCGTGGTTATTCAACCATCACAATAGACTTTGACAATTCTAGTGTCATTGACAAAGGCTCTTTTCGGATTAGAAAAACTTTGGAAGCTTGGCACACCTCTGCTACTGAGCATGCTGACAATAACTCCAAGCCGATTCCAAACCAGTAGTGTATTCTTTTTAAGAGATAGTCACCTAATTAGCACATTTTCACTTTGCTTTTATTCATATTTTTCTTTTTATCTCACCTTTTTTGTATATTCATCTTGTATTCCATTTTTATCCGTCAAAGGCTGTAGAGCGACAGCCGAAAGCTCATATTCTTTTTTTAAAACATTTTAAGCCAGTGAACGTTTTTATTGTAATTTTTTATCATGTCTCACCCTGGCTGCGCATCAATTTTTAATAGATAAAATATGAGCAGGAGATCTGTACGGGCGTTTACAATGGCGAACCATTGTAAACAACCATACAGATCGGCCTCGAATATTTTATTCTACTTGTGAAATAAAAACAATAAATTGAATGCAAAGTATTGTTATGCGATTCGGTAGAGATCTGTATCAAAAGTTAATGAGTACTAATCAGCTAAGCAGGAGTTTGTATCAAAAGTTAATTTTATTGTTTGATTTGTATTGGGGTTTACAATTGTGTACATGTGATCTGAATACTGTGCTGGGCCCTCATGAATAGTTAATGGATTTTACAATATATGTTACAATTGTTATCATACAAGCTCCCACCCAATGATAACAAGAGAAATTGAGAGGTTATAGTTTATATATATTAAGTGCTAGTAACCTGTTACCCTATTTGCAGCCATGATTGTGTACAGAGTGTTCCGACACGAGAACAAGTTCTTTGTCAAGTTGGTTCACTTTGGTCTCCAGCTGGTTGCCTTTGGGATTGCAGTTTGGGGTTTAAAGGCAGTGTTTGATTTCCACAACAACAATGACATTCCTAACCTGTACAGCCTGCACAGCTGGTGTGGCCTGGCTACAGTCATTCTCTTTGGTTGCCAAGTCAGTAAAAATTTTGTTTAATAATAAAATACTTTTTAACTGAGTTTTACGTCAGGCCAGACAAGAAAACATTTGGCTTCTTGGTCATTTTGTATTGACCTCCCGTACTGCACTCACTTTGTTCATCATGACCAAATACCATTTTTGCTGAGCCTAATGCTGGCTATCATAATTTAATATTATTTAATAAACGATTCAAGCATAGTTAAAGCCAGGCCGAAGCAGTTTTACTCACAGTGAATCAAACCAGAGATGCACTCTTACCTTCTCATCTTAGAAACCTGTGGAGATGTGGGAAACACTGAGACACATTCTGTAGCTAATCAGTATCTAAATCTGAGCAAGATATACACACATGTATATATACCGTAAAATTCCGGTTACAAGCCCCCCACCCCCGCTTATAAGCCCCCCGGTTATAGGCCCAGCTAACTGGAAGCAAAAAAATACATCTGGTTACAAGCCCCCAGGATATAAGGCCCCCTCTGCTGGATGACAGTACTGAAGAGGCCTTAAAATTTTGCTTTATTTTGACTTTTAACTGAAAAACGTATTTTGATCAACACTTCCGTGGCTCGTTTCGAAACATTGTTTTTTTATTCCGCTTGTAAGTCCTCCTGGGTATAAACCCCTTCGCTTGTAAGCCCACCCAAAACCACAAAGTTGTATAAGCCCAGGGCTTATAACCGGAATTTTACGGTATTTTTTTTATAATCAATCATTTTAGCTTGGAAAAATTATTGGAAGGATTAATACCTAGATTAAGAAGGAAATCTCATAGTATGTTGTTGGGTATTATCCGAAAATGGCACCAACCTCCATGCAGCAGATACAGTCACACAATATGCACAAGCTAAGTCGGCCATTAGTCAATATGCAGTTCCAGAAAATATCCATGCCCATCGCATGGAAGGTTAATGGAAATTCTGAGGGGGTGGGGGGTCTTGAAAGCTAAAACATTAAAGCGAATGTATGGGGCTTATAACTGGAATTTCCAGTGGGGCTGGGGGATTCACCCGGGAGGGGGGTACTTGGACCAATCTTTGTTGAGTATGTGCCGCTGGTCTCTCAGAACCCCTGCCCCATTATAGTCATATTCTATGGCCAATTATATACCCCATCTTAGTCACTTTTGGGTAAATGTAATTTTCACGACCCCAACTTAGTCACTTAATGGGAGCCGTTTGTCAAATAACAGCAATGAATACGGTAACATTTTTTTTAGCGAATCTTTCCGTTTATAAATCACAACTTTCCAGATTTTTCTTACTCTCAAAATCCTGCAAAAGTGTGACCCCATTCTAGTCACCCTATAAAAAATGCTTGAAAAAGCGACCCCATTATAGTCAGTCCTGTCGTGAAAATGCGACCCCATCCAGCGGCACATCCCCATTAGCCCATTTATAGGAAGTGTCCCCCCCCCCCCCGGGGGATTCAAACCAAAAAACTTCTGTGGGAGGAATATAGATATTTCCTACAACAACATAGTGCCTTAGTTTATTTGTCAGAGTAATGGCAGCACTGAATAGAAGAGTCCCTGACCTGTACAGCCCTTTTAGACTGAAATAGGTATGGCCCATCTATGTTTATGGTGGGTGGGTGGGGTGGGTGAGAGACAGGAGAGTCTGAACCTTCTGTGTACCATTTACTCCTGGTTCCCGCCCTTTCCTAAATGGTCCCTGCCTCTTTGTGATAATATTACATAATGTTGCAACTGTTTTTTTTTCAATTTCTCCTCTTTCGAACCACCTTGTGAATCCTGCTTTCTGCCCTCCCACTTCCCATCCCCCTCCTGTAACCTATTTCCTGCACTCCCTGTCTGTCACATTCTCCTGCACTCCCGTCCCCCAACCTTATCCACTCTACTGAGTTTGGTTTTCTTTTCCTTCCAGCTTTTGTTTGGTTTTGTGAGCTTTCTGTTTCCCAAGCTGCCTGAAGGTCTTCGTGCTTCGTATCTGAAAGTACATGTTTTCTTTGGAGTGTTTATTTTCATGATGGCTATTGGCACCAGTCTCATTGGGATCAACGAAAAACTATTCTTCCTTCCTCAGACGTAAGTACATCTAATATATGAGTATGCAAGACGTAGTGGCCTAATGGTTACTGCGCTGGACACTGGATCAAGCGGTCCAGGTTCAAGCACTGGCATTGCGGTCTTGGTGTTGTGTGCTTGTGCAAGACACCTTCATCGCCTGAAGTTCCTTTCTCCACCCGGGTGTATAAAATGGGTACTGGTGAAATAATGCTGGGGGGTAACCCTGCGATGGACTTGCATCCCATCCAGGGGGGAGTAGAAATACTCCTAGTCACTT
The DNA here is from genome assembly GCA_963693305.1 of Meandrina meandrites. Lineage (NCBI taxonomy): Eukaryota > Metazoa > Cnidaria > Anthozoa > Scleractinia > Meandrinidae > Meandrina > Meandrina meandrites. Next base: position 4,175,271 of record OY855908.1, on the reverse strand, counting down.
CATACTACAGAAACTGGGATAAGCTCTGGCCTGATGGGCCACTTGACTTGACGCAGACTTTACCTTACCTTGTTAAGATGTAACGTGTGCTGTTAGTTTGCATGCAAGCTAACAGTTGGGGCCAGATTTTCCTGTAATGTCCATGAATGATGTTTATACCCTGCTGGATGGCAACATGGGGACCATTGGGAGGCAAAAATGTTAAGGAGAGTGGTATAAAAAACTCTTGGTATCTCCCTATCTCTACCATGTTGCATTGAGAACATGTTTTACACTGATACTTTTTAAAATGTTAGTTTAATACACTGATCAGCTGGATTGTCGTAAGATTGATTTTATTTCATTTGTTTTCATTCAGTGTGGGCCACTTTGACCTGGCAAAATTGTACCCTTTTACATTTGTATGGATGTCCACATAATGTGAGAAAATGAAAACTCATGTACTTTAATTTACAGGAATCCTTATTCAGGGTTACCAGCTCAAGCACAACTGGGGAATGTTTTGGGCGTCACACTTGTCCTTCTAGCTGGCACTGTTATGTTTGTGGTGACAAATGCAGCATTCAGAAGAATCGGTACAGAGGAGGAGCATGTTTCCTTGATAAATGAGAAAGAATGAATATTAAATTATTTAGCATAAAGCAACTGCATGTTGCCAAAGCATCAAGAAATCCAGGGAGTGCCTCTGAGATAATGGTTGTTTGGGTAGAAACAGAGAGATCAATTTAAAACAAGCAGAATTAGGTATCTGGTAGTGTGTACATCAATACAGGGTGCAAAGAAAATGGGTTTTCCTTGCAGCTTGCCTTTTGGGCTATTTGGAACCATTGTTTGTGTGCCTTTCTCAGTGGCCTTACTATCTGCATTAGAACTAAAAAGTCCAAAAATGCTACTTGTCCAGGGAGCATGTGATTGATAAATCCACTAGCCTGGCAGGAAAATCCACCAGACTTTTTTTACACCCTGGTATATTAAGTACATGTATCTATAATTATTTTCTATAGACTTTTTTAAGCTCTGCATCTTCAGAGTCCAAAAAATACTGTCTCAGTGTTATCTCTAAAGTCCTATGAACCAGGTATTCAATGAGTTTAGTTGCTGTAAGCAGCTTAAACTGGATATACAATTTTGTTTTGGAAAATTACTTGAGCCAACAAGCAAAGAGGATTACTGAAGATAACAAGTACTAAGGAGGTGCAAAGGATTTTGTGGGGGCAAATTTGAGGAATCACAAAGTTTTTACGTACTGGTACATTTTAGGGAGTGTATAATGAGGAAGTTGTTCTCACTGAAGATATTTTTTGCTGGTTTAAGCACAGGCTTCCCAAGGTCAAAAGTCGTCTATTTGATGTGTTTTTGAGGTTGTTTTTGAGAGCCCTTCGGCGGCCGACTCTACATACGTGGTGTATGCGACAGCTTGTGTATGTAGAGAAATGTATGGGAAAATCACGGATTCTCTAAAATCGGGTAAATAACTATCTATTTTAAAATAAAGTTTGCCTATCTCAAATGTGTCGCTTACTTGTGTCTTGTGCCGAAGTTGAAGCCATTCCGACACCATTTAGCGAAGTTATTGGAAGTCGTTGTCTCCCCTTCTAAAAAGAAGGAAAGGCAGACCACTCCATCGATCCCTGGCCAGAGCTCACTCCACAAATCGCTCTCTCATCAAAAGGAAAAGTCCCGAATCACAATAAAACCAACAGTTCCATAAAGCCCAATAAATTTCACTCCACATACGTGTACTTCAGCGGTCAAAAGTCTTGTAAAGAACAAGAAATTTTGCTTTAAATTTGCCTATTCGGCTTTCCGGATGTGCTTGTTACCGACCCCGTGCCAACGGTCGTTACTCAACGACAAGTATCTGGTTTGTATCCTCATTGTCAGCGTGTGACTTGGTTCAAATAGACCAATCAGAGTTGAGGATGAGTAACGGCTGTTGGCACGGGGTCGGTCACAAGCACATCTGGAAAGCCGAATAGGCGAATTTAAAGCAAAATTTCTCGTTCTTTACAAGACTTTCGACCGCCGAAGTACACATGTGGATTGAAATTTATTGGGCTTTATGGAACTGTTGGTTTTATTGCGATCCGGGACTTTTCCTTTTGAGGAGAGAGCGATTTGTGGAGTGAGCTCTGGCCAGCGATCGATGGAGTGGTCTGCCTTTCCTTCTTTTTAGAAGGGGAGACAACGACTTCGAATAACTTCGCTAAATGGCGTCGGAATGGCTTCAAATTCGGCACAAGACACAAGTAAGCAACACATTTGAGGTAGGTAAACTTTATTTCAAAATAGATAGTTATTTACCTGATTGTAGAGAATCCGTGATTTTCCCATACATTTCTCTATATACACAAGCTGTGGCATACACCACGTATGTAGAGTCGGCCGCCGAAGGGCTCTCAAAAACACATCAAAAAGACGACTTTTGAGCTTGGGAAGCCTGTGGTTTAAGTTAAAAATTTACCCAAAGTTTTTTGGTGCTTCATGTGAGGCTTTTTCCCCAAGGGTTGGTGATTTATCACATTGGTTACTTTTTGATATAGAATGTAAAATTGCTGCAGCTTCCTTTGCACCTCCCTGTTTCTTTTTATTCTAGAACAGCATTCCCAGGGTTCAAAGTGTGAGCTAACTCCAAACTACAACATGCACTGTTGTCTACCCAAATAATTCAAAATATCCGAGGCTGCCCAAGACTTTTGAAATGGAACTCAGTCTCCAGAAGACCTTCTACATTTGTTCACCTATACAGTCTCTGTTCTCCTCAAGACATCCTTAGCTTACACACTGACAGGGTGCCCAGTCTCCTCCAGACATCAAAGTGGACTAAGCTGCCCAGTCTACCTCAGACATCCACGAGTTCCTAGCATACTAAGATTGTACCCAGTCTCCCCCAGAGTTCCTAGAATGCTCAGGTGGTGTCTAGTTTCCCCACAGTTCCTAGAGCACTAGGAATGTGCCCAGCCTCTCACATTTGCTAGCACACTAAGATTGTATCCAGGTGAACGTCTTCCCCAGAGTTCCTTGTACACAAAAAAGGTTTCCAGTCGCATTAAGATGGTGCCCAGTCTCCAGAAGGCATCCACCAGGTACACTGGTATCCCCCAGACATTCTGGCATACTAAGATGGTGTCCAGTCTTGTTAGACTGTCTAGAGCACTCAGATGGTGCCCAGTCTCCCCCTGAACATTCTAACACGTTGCTCATCTCTTGAGCACGCTAAAATTGTGTCTCACCAAGACATTCTTGTGCACTTTTCATCTCTTGAGTACACTTAAGATGGTGCCCAGTCATTCTTCTCGCCATAGCCCTTTTCACTTCTCTTAGCTGGCGGGGCCTTGACACAAGAAACAAAGGGCTCTTGGGACAAAAGATTTTTGAATTCAGTTTTTTTTGGATTGGCTGTGGAAACAAAGAAATATTGGGCGGAAGTAAAATATGCCACGGCTCTCCCTAGAGTATATAGAAACAACACGACTCAATCTAGGCATCTAGGACTGGAAATTCTTTGTCACTAGAGCCCTTCATTTCTTGTGCCAAGACCCCACTGGCTAAGAGAAGCGAAAAGGGCTATGGGGACGAGAATGGGTGCCCAGTCCCCCCTTTCTAGTACACTAAGATGGTGCCCAGTCTCCAGAAGGTATCCAAATTGAATAGCAGTACACTGGTATCCCCCAGACATTCTGGCATACTAAGATGGTGTCCAGTCTTGCTAGACTGTCTAGCGCACTCAGATGGTGCCCAGTCTCCCTCAAACATTCAAACATTCTAACACACTGTTCATCTTTTGAGCACACTGAGATGATGCCCAGTCTCCCCCCCCCCCCCCCCCCCTGGACATTCTAGTGCACAGTTCATCTCTTGAGCAAACTTTACGATTGTGCCCAGGCATTCTAGCACACTAAGATGGTGCCTAGTCTCCTAACATTTTAGCACCCTGAGAAGGTGTCTAGTCTCCCCCAGGCATCTTATGGCACTGAGAAGATACTCCTGTCTTTTCCAGACATTTTAGCACACTAATATGGTGTCCAGTCTCTCCCTGACATTTTAGCACACTGAGAAGGTGTCTAGTCTTCCCCAGGCATCCTGGGGCACTAATAACATACCCCTGTCTTCAGACAATTTAGCTCACTAAGTTGGTGCCCAGTCTCTCCTAGACTAGTACCAAGGTTTGCCTAGTCATACCCAGTCTTCCAAAGACATCACATTAAAATCTTGGTTATGACATTAAGATTGTGCAACATGTCTTGAAAGCATGCCTGCATGACAGGCCCAATGAAACTCAAATTTTTTTGTTTATATTATATTATTTAGTTCAATAAATTGAACCAGTTTAAATGTAATATTATTAATAATAATAATACTGCAGAAGCATATCATGCTAGGGTGATACCCTAGTGATGATAATAAAAATGTAACATTACAATGTCAAATGCCGACAAGTGTTGTTTCTTCTTGTTACATAGTGATCGAACCATTCCATGAAATTATGTTTATGCAATGGGTTCTAGTGGTCTGACTTTCTGTACAGAAGTTATGTAAACTTGGTATTAATATCAAATTGCATTTCTTGCCTGAATTTGTTGTGGCCAAGGAATTGAACTTGGGAGTACCAAGAACAAAATATCTAGCTTTTGACAGGATGAAGATTTGAACCCCTTGGGTGGGGGGCAGGGGTTAGGTTCTTTCTTTAGTAGACAGTAAGGGATTTCATGGCCCAGATATACAAAAGGGTAGGGAAAGCTGTCATACAGTCTTTAAAAATATTTCTTACAGACGTACCTATGACTGCTTCATCTAGAAAGTATTTAAAGTGAGTTGAGTGAAAAGTTTGGAATTCTACTAAACATGCATGAGCCATTTTCTATGGAAAGTCTACGAGAGGGTTACTTTTCCTGCCACAAGTGGCATATAAAAGGGTGAGGGTGTCGACCTTGGGGCAGAGCCTCTCCATATAAAACTTTGTTGAGTGTTCCTCCTATCCCGGATTTCAAATCCATCACCCTGAACTGTGGGACTCATTTAAAAAGAAGCACAAGTTATACCATAGGGAGTCCATTGAAATAGAACTGCCATAGATTTTCATTCAAACTTTGGGGTAAAGGGGCAGGGTCCTACTATTTGCTTAGGAGCAGGAGAACCCTGTTTATACCCCAATACAATAAATCATTACAGTGCCAGCTTCCCGAAATTAAAAACGTTAATTTTGTTTGAATCGTTCACCCTCCCTTTGGTAAGATCAGAGAAAATAGGAAGAAAGCATAAAGTTGAAATATAGCAATTGATGTACTGCATCAACTTCAAGGGAAAATATAAAGAAACAAGCCGTTTCCTTTTTACGGCGATTTTGAAAAATGCAAAATACGAGTATTGTGTTCTTGGTTTTCACGTGACGTCGTCAAAATTCTAAAATCCAGAATTGCAAGACCCCTGAGTTTTGAAGGTTTTTAGCTCGATAGCAGCCGCCGTCTTTAAGATAGACCATTTTGAATTTCGGAATTTCACGCCACACGACATCAAGATGGCCGCCAGAAGGCTGTCACGTATGCTTCAAAATAATGCGTTATCCTACGATTTTTAACAATCTGAACAGTTGAGGTTTTGTGAGAAGTGTTTATGTGAATGCTTACTTGTTCATGAGAGTGATATAACTGCCTTTTATAGCAGAAGTGAATTCCAGATGTTTTCATTGATTTCCGGCCGCCATGTTGGTGCCCAACTGTATGGGCACCAACTTGGCGTTTCCATACAGAGCTCTGTAAATTTGTGTGGAACATTTTGACGGATAACTCGAGTACGGAATACCGTACAAACCCGAGACTTGGACAAACAGAATATCTGGTAATTTTCTACAACCTATAATATTCTTGATTTTTTTCATTCAATAGTTTTGGATTTACTTTTTTGTGGCGTGACAGTGAAAACCAGCAATAGCTAAAGGCAGATTCACTCCTCAAAAGGTAGTCAATAAATCTTAAATGAGCGTTAGCGGACTCGAGTCGCTGAGGGTTTCTCAAGTTTCAAAGGGTTTACAATACAACGGAGTAATTATGATTATTTCAGGCATTCAATTAATTACAAAAGCCTTTTTTGGTGAACAAGATTCAAGTTGGTGAACAGACACCTGATGAAAATAATGTTATTTCGTCCACCCTTGTAGTGACAAACATATGCTCTTAAATTGACACGCATTCTTGTCCAAGTGTCTCATCGTTTCTTCTTTTTGATACTGCTTCGAAACTGCTGCTCACACTTCATACAAAATAGTCGTAGTCTCGACGAGACCTTTGACCTTTGATTTAAATACTGGAGTAATGATAGACTAGTAGTAATCAGCGATTAGGAGAGTGCGTTCGAACAAAGATGGAGAGTCAGGTAGTAGCAAAGGAGCAAGGTTGTTGGCAAACTATGCCATTTAATATGCCTCAAATGGAGCGATGAGGATGAGTGAGAGAGGAATCTCATCACACAACATTTTGGAGGAAAGATTGCGTGACGAGCCAAAAGAACATCTCTCTACAATTAACGCAAAATAAACTGGAATTTGTCGCATCAAATGGGTTGTGTTGTTTTCCAAGGGGTTCAATAAACTGTGAAAAAATTGTGACACTGTAGCAGTTCTTGATATGTTAAAGCAGAATTTTTCTTTGCTTGCAGCTATGTTATCGTAAATTGGGTGTTACAGAAGAAGCCATTCACATGATCTGTCATCATAGCAGTGATTGTTTGCCAAAGGTCAAAAAGAACCTCAAATAATAAATGGAACGGCAAATTCTCATTGATGTCAGAATATTGTAAAACAACGTGAATAGAAGTGGCTCCTAGCACTTCATGTGACATTCACAAAGCAGAAACGTACAAAGTCATAAATGATTGGGCATGCAATTTGCATTCATTTCTTTTACACTAAAATTCATATGGAATATAAATGAATTATCATGTACACGACAAATAATTATTTATTTCACTTTAGTTGTTTAATATCTTTTGGCACTACACAACTTCTAAAACTCCACAGACTTCTACAAATACTTTCACTTCAATTTGAAAATAGATCGAGGCACAGCACATCAACTTTTCGTTCATAGTCAATACACTCATAATATTCAATAATGATTTCCTCATCAAAATGCCTAAACATTCTGCGAATAACTATAGAATACAAATTCAAAGAAGCGATAAAACAATTTTGATCCTTATTCTACTCACTCGTTTTACATGAAATGCTAACGATTTGCAATTTTAGCTAGTTTTGTGAATCGTTTTGCATGCAAACACGCTGGTTTACCTTGCCTACAAAACGACGAATCGAGTTACTGCACCGACAGTTTTTTTGGCGACGTTCCCACCGTACCTACTGTACTGCCAAAAAACACTTTAAAAGGGTATATTTTGAGGCCCTTGATCTTATCGTCAGTGTTATCGACAAGCGCTTTAACCAGGAAAGATACGCCTAGATAGAGACTCTCTTGATTAAAACTGCTAATGGTGACGACTATGAGTCAGATCGAGTTCAAGTTTCTTGAAGTATCCCGCCTTCTCAAGACCACCCTTATTTTTTTTTCGCTCGCTTCGCTCGCCCTTGCCCACTTTTCGCCCTACTGATCGAGAGCCTGCGACAGGTTATAGCAGCCTAGCCGTGTTGAATGGGCACAAACAGAGAACACAGTAAGACACTACCTCTCTGGAACCTCTATTTTCATTCGCCCGCTGTAAACACTACCTCTATTGTTATTCAGGGATAGGGGCATTGTTATAGCCTGTTATATATTGTTTTAGGAACCAATGAAATAACTCGTTCCGAGAGGTAGTGGGCGACCCAGAGAACAGAGACCAATGGGGCCTTAACAGACAGTGTCTGTATAGCTGACATTGCATAAGAGTTTGTTTCTCGCAACGAGAATCTCAAGAGAAATTTTTGCAACTTCAAAAAGTAGAGAGCTTAGGTAGATTTATTTTACATACAGTAAAAACCCGCGTGTAAGAGTTTCATTTAACAATTCAATTGTCTAAACTCTCGATCACCTTTTTGGTTTTTGGTAAAAAACATATAAATTAAACAGTTAAACCCCACACATAAGAACCTGTTGGAATTTGTTTGGCTAAACAGGTTCTTATTTTTGGGGGTATTAAAAAAGCAAATTTCTGCCAGAAGGTTCTTAAATCCCTAGGCTGGACTAGGTTTTACAGGCGGGGTTTTTACTGTATTTACTCTATTGGATGGTATACCAAGTGAGGACGGCTATGTAATATATATTGGGGTTGTATACATGATGGCGTGCAAATGTATAATAAATGGCGGAACAGTAGCCCCTAATGCTTGTTTGTCTTGGTCAAAAATGGTTAAAAATTGTTTGTCTTGGCCAGATGTTTTAGTCCTACCACTTTTAAATGGTCTCCGCGGTCCCTGTGCTTGTTGTTCGGTGTTATGATGCTCTTCACCGTTCGAAGTTTTTGAAAAACAAAAAAACAGAAAAGGTGGATAGTCTCACGTCAGGTAATCCACCGAGAATACAACAGTCTCAAACCCTTCTATTACAAAAACCTGGATCTGCCACGTCTTAGTTTCTTTTCTATCGGTCCGCTAATGTTTAAATCTTAAGTTTCTGCTTAGTTCGTTAATCAACATGCATGTCTTACTGAACAGATGTAGATGACTTTGTTTTGGAAAAGAATCATGCCAGAAGTTTTCTACATCAGCAAGCAATGAATCTTGTGGCGGAATGCACAAAGTTGGACAACGCTGCCGACGAAAACAATAAGGAGATGATATTTCCTGCCTGGGAATATACCCTGATCGAAGAATGCTGTGACGAAGGATGCAGTACGGAAGAAATGGAGGAAAGCACAGGATATGTACGTACCTACATGTATATATGTTATTTGCCGGCTGGGAGGTCCGTATCGTGAAAAACTGTGACCTCGGTCACAGTTTTTCACGATACGGACCGACCCAAAGCCGGTAAATAACTTATTTATTTTTTTCTTACTTGGTTAAAAAAAAATCTTAAAAGATTGTCTTGCAAAATGTAATTGTATTATACGCGCGCATCCAATGTGCATGTTGAATCGATCCCTAAAAGCGGCGCCTAAAGTGAGGAATGATTTGTTTTCCGCCAAACAAAACAAATTCGCTAAACTGAACAGTACTGACGGAAAAGGTCATCAGAAAAAAAGAGAAAGTAAGGCCCGGTTCAGACGCCGTACTTTTCATGAGCCGAACTCAATTCGAATTTGGACCGACCCAAATTGACAAAAGTACACCTCTTAATTCAGACGTCGTACTCTTTGGCCGTTCCTAATACAGTTCCAATAAAACCAGGCAAAATACATTATAATAATTTATGAATTAGGATCGGCACATGAAAAATACGCCGTCTGAATCAAAGCCGTTCGAAAGGCGTTCCACAGGCGAAATTCTCGGCCAAGCCAGGTGGGAAGAACGGGTGAGCCGTTCCAAATTGAAATAGCCGTTCTAATTTGATTCAGACGCCGATCTTTTCTTGTACTTAATTCAAGGAATTAGGTTCGGCTCATGAAAAGATCGGCGTCTGAACCGGGCCTAACTTTAATAATAAAAAAGAAGCACAATGTAGCAGTAAAAAGGAGGGAAAAAAAAAATCTCGAGTCACGAAAGTGAAACTCGATGAAGTTTGTTTGTGTAGTTTGGTCGTCTGCACACGGTACAATTTTGCGAGAATTAATTTAACTGTTTTTAATCAAAATATCTCATTTTCTTGAATGGTGATAAGCAGTATTCGGTTTTGGGGAAAAGTAGCAGACAGGCAAAGCGTTTAAAAGGATAAATCGAGTCTGTAAACCAGCGACTTGCAGTAAACCGCATTACGGCGTGAAAATCAGTGCGAATGCATAAACAACGATCGACAAACTATAACTTGATTTTGTCAATAAATACAAAAAATACCCGCCTATTGGAGAACTTGAAGGCCTTTAATTCCGTTACTAAGTTAGCTTTTGAAAGAATCAATCGGGTATATATGTAACTAAGCCGGCGACTTGCAGGTAAGCGCAATGGCATAAAACGATCAGTGTAAATATAAATGCACAAACAACGATCGACAAACTACGGCCATAAAACTTGTACAACTTGATTTTGTCAATAAAGAGAATCAATACTCGCCTTTTGGAGAACTTCAAGGCCTTTAATTCCACTGCTTACTTTTCCTTTCACATTTACAACGGTTGGTGAGCAATTACATTAACTTTGGAGAGCAAAACTTTCGAGGGCTCGCTCGCCTTGCCGTCAAATCAAACTGACGAAAGCGTACCGTTGCCCGTGGGCAGATATAGGAGAATCTTGCCCGCGCTAAGAACCAAGAGTTATAAGAAAGACTAAAGGAAATAACATAATTATCTAACCGAAGTTGTGAAATTAAGTGCAACTGATAAGTCGTATAACCATGAGCTAATACCGACCTCATAAATCCAGACGCACAAATGCACTACTCTTCTCGATCTGGTCATGCATGTCTTGCTAACTACTATTAAACAAACTTCACAAGGATGGCTAAAACTCGATGAAAACCGAAAACGATTCTCCCGACGAAATCAAAATAGTTTGCCTAACACTTTCAAGAGATCTTGCTCCGTAAAATAACTTCAATTTTGGCGAAAAAATAATGCATTTGAGTCGATTTCATCAGTACAATGTTTGAAAGTCATTAGAACATCTTCGGTGCTCTTCGGCAATGCTCTGAAGTCATCGTTACATATTCGGAAATCTCCGGAAATGTTCAGAATATCTTCGAAAATGTTGAGATGGATGGTAATCTCACGCCTTTGACTTTTTTTTGGCAGGTATAGAAATGTGCTTTGCCATGTCAAACGGTACGCGACCTCTGTGACGTTTGAATGCCGATCCTTTGTGATCATCTCGATAGAAGCTCAGAATAACTTGGACCACGCCTCTCGACGCCATCACGGGGATCAAGGTGAACGAACGTTCTTCTCGTGCCTGGTACGACCCTTGGTACCTTTCGCATATAATATCAGTAAACATGGTTAATATGTCACCTGGTCACACAGCGGGACAGGTGAATGTCACGAAATAGCTTTGCTGTTAGGAAAAATCTTTGTTGCTATTATTAACAACAACAATCGTATTTAGTATAATTACTAGAATGACACTTAACTGTTAACTTTTTATTTATCAGTTAACTACTAATTTTTTGGTCAAATATCAGTTAACTACTATTTTTTTGGCCAATTGTCAGTTAACTGTTAACCCCATTAGCACCATCTGGTATCTTCACTGGTTTTACCAGCTGTTATATCCATGCCGGCAGACTGAACGCACTGTCGTGACCTATGATTGCTTCGGATTGCTGCTACTAATTTGTACACTGTAAAAACCCGCCATAAATTATTACTGTGGAAATTTACACAAAATTATGCATTATGTATCGGATCCTGATTATTGCAGGGTGAAACTAGGAGAGAATTTTACACAGAGAGATGCTGCGGAGTTTGAGCTCAAAAGTTGAGTGCTGTGAACGCCACTTGTTCCTTGCACAACAATCAGAACTTAAATCGATACATATTTAAAATTTACCCCAAAGCTGTCTAAAATTAAGTGGAATTCTTTACCTTTTGAAATCAATACGCAATTTGATAAACCGTATGGGAATCAAAGATCTCTTCGAGATTCGCCTATTTTGCATAGAGTATGCGTTGGGGAAATGTTACTATTGAAAGCGATTTGCGATGCATTAACCCATTGACTCCCAGTCTAGAAGGCTTTTATTAGCGCGCACCCACCCCCTCAAGCATTCCTGGCTCTTTAACGGCATTTAACATAAACGTGCGAGTGGAAAAAAATATACCATATGCATACTAAATTCAGACAAATAATTCCTTTCTGAAGTAAACTTTTATTACAACTAGACACGCTGAAAGACCAATTCATGATTTGAAATGTTAATTATCAACCTTGATAAATTGATCCCAGACCAAACTTGAAGACGGTGAAAAAAATTTCTTCACCTCCGCGCGTCATTTTAACAACTCGCAAAAACACGAACTCTTTCTACAAAATAAAACGCTAGTTCGAAACACTCTGGTGAAAGGTAGGCTTTCATTCTGTACAACTGTCACTGACATTTATTTATCCACCAGTGGTATTATCTTGGTACAGAAAAGCGGTAACTGGGGATAATAATTTGCGAATCATGGTGCCGTGAGATAGCGGACAACTACTGAATTTCTTCCACAAAATAAACACTCACATTGCTTTTTATGCTATCCATCACTATAACTAATAACAAAAAAAATACTTGTTTGCATTTTCCGAAGTACTGTAGTAAATCTTTGCATGTAAAAGGTCGTAAACTGAACACAAATTATTAAATAAACAACAACGCGATGGTAAGTCGGCCGCACGCTGCATATCAGATGTCACCATGTGCTTTTCAAATCAATACGCTTCAGAAGCCTAAAATTCCAAACGTTAACTGGGCAAATGAAAGAAACTTGAAGGAAGTTTTGTTTTAGATTAATTCTCATTTCAAGATGTAGCTACTAATGTATCAAAGCTTCAAAATTCTGCATATTTTTGAAGCCGTGAGATGCTTCATTATTCACGCTAAAGCGTAAGTTTAATTTTAGCCCGACGGCTTTTTGCAGTCAATTTTTCACTAAGTGGCTTTACCGATCCTTCTAAAAATTCCAGTTAAGTTCCATTTAAGTTCGAAGCGATATTGTACATTACCATTTTCCTGTCTGAAGTCTTGAGAAGCTGCATTAAGTCGTGATCAAGTCCGTGAATTGTGGTCAAAACAAAAGATTGCGTGACGAGCTAAAAATACTTCTTTCAATGAAGACGACAAACAATAGACTTGTGATCTATTAAAGCAAACTTATGTTGAGCAATACCTCTGTTGCCTCAACGCGTAACAAACGTATCCTTGTACTCATAATATTCGTACGAATAGATAAAAGCCACTGTGCACATTCTGTCGTTCCAGATATAAAATCGATCTGGCTTGCGTAAGCAAAAATTACACTAACACTTAATCCACGTGATTCGTCAGGTGACTATCAAATCGTATCCAAGGCAACAAACTTCGGCACATTTTGAACCGGTGAGATCCTACATTATTTACTTAGACTCTCTACCGATCCTTCCATACATTCCATTAAAGTTCGGACCATCATTGTACACTCACTCAATGGCTTCACCGATGGTCTAAATAGAAAATCATGGGGTAGAGTGTGCTAAAACAGTTCCGGTGAAAACGTATCCGATCGTTTCGACAATCGATTCGCCTACACAAATACTTGCAATTCATCGCCCAGACTATCTCTCATGTTTAGCCTACCCTAAAATTTAAAGATAATGTATATTCTTCGTTCTTGAAACGTCAGAGCCCAAACACGCTTAACACAATGTTATTCCTCGTTCTAAAAGAGTAAAAATGTAGACGAATCGACTTGCACGAAAATCATCTTATAGGCAAAAAAAATCAAGCTAACTGAGCTGGCTCCGAAAAAAGCGCGTTCCCCTTGAAACTAATAGTGATGGCATTTTCTCGTCTTGCAGGAAAACTTCGCAGAAGGAGAAGAAAGAAGGCAACAGCTCTAGTTATTTTAGTTACATATTTCTCAGTATTTGTTGCATGTTTTGAATAAACACGTATTCAGTGTAAATGAACTGATTGATTTATAAATATCTGATAGCACAAAATTTCTTTTTAAAGGTCAAAGGAACCAAAATTTCGACATTACTTCCCTACCTATTTTAAAGCAACCAAACGCTAAAAGAATCCAATAATATGTAGAATTAGGCAGGCCTTAAAGCGGAGCTCCCATTTATTAATTTCTTACTCGAGTTTACAGTGTTTCTAAATACGTATAGCCACAATAGGCCTATACCGTGGCCCACATAGGTACAAGATAAAATGTAAATTTGCTCACAATGGAAATGAAAATCTCGAGGCGCAACAAAATAAACTCGCGGCAGTATAAAATGACATCATTAACCTCTCATGGTTTTGTTCACGAACAAATAGTAGAGGCAAATAGTAATCGCTAAGTTAACTAATCCGCAGAGCGCGTGCTCAACTTAGGTTGTGCTACAAAAAACATATGCAACGTCTACTCCAAATAGTTTTCCTAGATCACCTTGCACCTGTTCATTACCCCCTTTGCTACACCGTTGAAGCTTGACATTTTGACCCTTCCTTCACACCTCTATCTGAACCTCTAGTCTATGCCAACTAAATCCTAATTAATACGCTACAGAGACCGTACAATAGAATCACGCATAAAGCACAATTACCCAGCACTAGACACATGTACGGCTTGAGGACCTATTTTTCTTTGCGATTGACAGAAGAGACGATCGAAGAGACGGTCGTTATTTCAAGAGCGAATACTGCAAAGTTTGAGAATTTCAGTTAGGCTGAGTAATTCACGTAATTTTGAAAGGACCTAGTAAGTTTTTTTTAAAAAATGGTAGTTATATTTTTTTACTGCATTGGAATCCAGTTTAAAAGATTAATAATTATTGCAGCACTGAGCGAAATTATAAGCATTGTGCGATATAGGAGGTTTTCAAACACTGGATGGCGTATAAAAATCATCAGTCCCCTCAGCTTGGTACGGAACAAAGAGTTTTGTCATACACCCCAACTGAAATGTAGTTTTTAAGGATCTTCAGAAAACTTTTAGAAAGCACTTACTCTAGACTTTGTATTATTTGTGCAGTTTTCTGCTCCACAAAACACCATGATTTTCCACTTAAAAAGTCACCGACTCGGGTAAACTTCACCAACAGTGCGTCTAAATTGGTGTTTCCGACAATTTCCCGACAATTTTCCCGACCGCTCCACGATTACGAAGGCCAAAAATAAGCATTTTTCAAATTGGATTATCTCTGCGATGCAAAGTCCAATTACTTTTGAATAGACAAACTACTCAACTTGATTATGTTTAGCTGTGTACCCAAAATTTGCCTTAGGGAGGCTAACTCACTTCGTGGTTGGGTGAAAACAAATAATAAAAGTGGTTTTCTTACTCGTTGGTGCATGTCGAATGAATCTTTCAAAAGCAAGAATGTTTTCAAGTTGAGATAAAACAAGCGAATCAAGCGAAGTGCTAGTAATTGGTTTTGCTCGTTTGACCTTGCAGGGGTGATATCTCGCGAGAGGTAAGTGGCTTTCATTCTCCGCTTTCTTTGCTTCAGTTTTTACAAGGTGCCCAATCAATGAATCCAGCAAAAAAGCGTGTTAAAATTTTCGTGAGACACTTGGCGGCTTCACTTTTCATGTCATTATTTTTGTCCTTTATCCGCTCTCCAACTGGAAGCGGCCCTTGCTCACATTTCTCAGGAAAGCGCAAGTTTGTGTGACCCTTGTTATTTCAAGCTTAAAAGAAAGATTCACCAGTTTTAAACAGACAGGTATTTTTGCTTTTCGTGATTTATTTGCCCGATTTAGAAGACTTGTAATAAAAGAATTTGTCTCGTGTAGAGACCCTTAAAAACGCCCAAAGCCCTTAAGGTTAAGGTTTCTGTTATGATATATAGCTGGTGATGATGATGCCACTCACTACATTTTGATTTTTACATAAATTTAAGCAAGTCACTAAACCGTGGTAATGAATGAGCCTGAAGTTGTTGGTATTAAGTCGTTTTTCTCCCTGGGGGCATGGCGGCTTGAATCACGTAAACTGTAGGCTGTTATAATGACTAGTCCGAAATATAGTCAAAAGTAAAAATATAATTCTTGCCCTCAGTACATACCGAACTTAAAATGCAAAATAAAGAAAAAAGGTCTCTAACGTTCTGTCAGATAGCGCGAGGCTCAAACAATGAGTATCGTGTGATGTATAGCCAATTACAGGGGTGGTGAATGGTCCTTCAAAAAATGCGCGTCTCGCAAAAATTAAGCCAAATTCCAGGGGTCTCGTCGTCTCGTATTTTTATGGAGGGCCTTCTCGGAGTCTCGATTTCTTTTCCAATGCTAAGGAAGTCTCGGGCTCGCAGGAAATGTATCAGTCTCGCCGTCTCGCAAAGTCTCGCATTTACCATTCGACACCCCTAATTACGTCTCGCTCTACTGGCAAAAGCTAAAGGAGGCCGAATATTTGATAGTGAAAGTAGATAATGGAAGTACCATTAGCTTGTTTCTATCACTGATGCATGTCGGCCTTAGTCACATTTATAGCTCTAGAATATAATACTGCACGAAAAGTTGGCTTTGACCCAATTGACCCAAATCTTACACTCGGAGTGAAGGTGACAAAGGACTTCTTTGCCAAACCTTTGAGGTACCTTTGATTACAACGAAGGCCGTCTTTGAATTTAATGAAACATTTATCAAAGGTGTGACAAACACACCGTGAAATGTGACTTTGACTTACATTTAATACATTTGAGAAGTGCACAGTACGTCCGTCGTTCTGTTTACTTTTTGAGTTTTCTGACAGAAATTTCAATTAATCTGCTATTGTTAACGGGAACAATGTCTTCGCAGAAAGTCCACTTTCGTCTAATTGCTACTCTGAAGATTTGTGCACTTGTCTCCCGTAACGAATATTTCTAAGCATAGAAATCACTGAACCCGAGCAACTTAATTAAATTTGCATCCAAGACGAAATGTTTTCGTACGTTCATATCTCAATCCTCCATATAAGAAATGTGCATCGATTACTGCATACGTGCATTGATAACGCCATATTTGTAATTTTGGAGAAGCCCAAATTTGTCCAGAATTTTTCCAGTCAATATCATGCACTGCCTATCCACTGGCGGTTCCAATTTTATATAAACATGCTGTTATTACTCGGCGCAGCAAGAGAGAAACCTAAAATATTCGCACATGATGGTCCAAATTATTGAATGAGGAAGTAGTATAGCTGGGACTAAACAAATACCACTTTGGGTGCACCTAAATTTTTCACCTCTTTACGGGACTAGTAGTCAGGGGACCAAAGCCAAACCACGCTCGCAAAACTCGCGTGTTTCGTCTTTGCTCCCTGACTATTGTCCCGTAAAGGTGAAAAATTTAGGCTTACCAAAGATAGTATTTGTTTAGTCCCAGCTATACTACTTAGCAAGACAGCATAAACAGAGGGCGGCGGACCAACACAATCATTCTGTCACGTGTATATGTAATTGATATTTTTTTGCCACCTTTTGGAGAAAAGCAGCAGGAAGTTATCAACAACATGGCATACCAAAAGCTAAAAGAGGCGTTGGAAAAGATCGCAGAAGAAGAGCAAAAAAGGGTGTACATCATCTTCCCAGATGGAAAGAAAATCAAGAAGACGCTAAACCAATGTATCCCATACACGGAGGAAGCATGGGCGAAAGAAATGGAAAAACAAAAGTTCTACAAAAACAAACAGCTAATAAGCTTTATAGATAAAGTTTTCTTCGAAGATGGAGCAGTGCAATTTAAAGAAACACGTCATAAGAGTATAAACAAGGATTAATCACAATTAATAACAGGTTAACAAGAGATGGATACATTAGAACTGATACAAGCACTTCCGGCAGAACTTCGAGAACAAATCTTAAAGGAGTATGTAAAAATCAAACTCTGGCAACGTAAAATGCAGGGCTGGGATGAAGTGAATGAAGCGATTTTGTTGGCCCCCTACTGTCTGAAAAACGAGCAGATCACGTGGATTCTGCACTGTTACAAATGCAACCTAGAATGCGGGCGTAACTACCTCTGCAGCCTCTGTTACACAAGAAAAAGGCAGAGAGAGTATTTAGGGCCGGACATATTTGATCCAAAAAAGTATGACCCATGCTTCGAAAAGGCGATAACAATCAACAGCAAAGTGTGGAGCCACAGGTATTAGCGTTCTTTACTCAAAATAAGTCCCAGCCGCTTTTTCAAGAAAACTGATTTTGTGGAATTCTTTTTCATAAAGATCATAAAAGTTATTAGAAAATCCTATTCTTTGCACTTTATATGGTAAATGGACGACAATACGATTTGCTTGGAATCTTTCAGGTACAATTGTTTCATTTATATGACCACCTTGGCATAAGATTGCTTTATAAAATTTACCCCGCATACAAAACCACAAGAAAAGATGTTTATTTTGATAGTCCGAAAGGATGGATTCTTCATAATCTAAACCATATTTTGGGGTTCTTATCATGAATTTGTCATTTCTCATTATGACAAACGGTTTAAAATGCACTATAATGTTTTGATTTACATTATTTCCTAGACCTATAAAGTAGTCTTGTCCAGTCAAACTATCATCATGTAAAAAACTCACGAATAATGTAAATTCATTATTTTGATCTATTATTTCATCAAGTTGAATATGAGATCCATTAATACTGAAACCGTCTTTTATGTCAAAGTCAGACAAAGAAACTGTATTTTTTAGCATTAATTTACCGCCGACTGACTCAATATTTGAACCATAACTGTTTTTCACATCAAACGAATCAGGATCTTGTAAATCAAAAAAGTACTCAAATATTGTTTCGTAATAGCTTTTATTTTGCTATAAAAAAAATCTGTTTTTGAAGTATGGAAGATTCGCCATTCAAAAGATTGGTTGCCTGTTTGAGATTGACAGCTGCTGTGTCTCTGTCAGCATTTTTTACACCAATAATCAGATTGTCATTCATGTCAATACTTTTTTTAAAATTTATTTCATCGTTTTCTATTTTGTACCCTCGATCATAATTTTTTAACGAAAAGCCGTTCAAATCTAAATCTGTTTGTAGAGTAAAATCACCGTCATCGATAACAAAAGCCTGATCGTAAACAGTTCCATCTACATCTGTTTGATAACCTTTTACCCCATAAATAATCAAAGCAGCCTTTTCAAGTGGTGAAGAGCCATCATAACCCGAATTTGAAATATCAAGATAGATTGTGTTATCATTGTCTTTGTATTTGCGCGTGTTAATAATGGTGCGGGAATATTTCGGGCTGTGACTGTTGAAGTGCTTGGTATGGTAATTAAGAGTATCAACCGGGTTAGGGGTTGAAGCACTTATAAACCAATTAGTATCAACTTTTGGGATAAAGAACTCGACACATATAGTGTACTCTCCTTCGGGCAGGGGTTTTTTATTTAGCTTTAAGCGTGAGTTGAAAGAATTGACACCAGTTCTTACGAGATTGAAAGTATAAGCTTTTTTATTCACACTGTGAAGGTTGGATGTAAAGTCTTCTAACGTAACAGAAGTAACATTGTTTACAGCTGTCACACCCGTCCCTCGCTCCAAATAGGCTAAGGCATTCTTTTTATGTGAGTGTCCTGCTGAAATAGAATTTGAGCCCACATATTTTTTCATTGAACCAAGATTTACAGCATCTTGATCACCCGTAGGATTAGCAAGTTGCTTTATCGCATGGTCTTTCATGAGAATATCTCCAGTAATAGCGGCGAGTGACAAATCTGCTTTATCACCCTTATCACCTTTTGCACCTTTTGGTCCAATAGCGCCTCTCGAACCCGCAGGTCCAGTTGCTCCAGCGGGTCCCGCAGGTCCTGTAGCTCCAGTTGGTCCGGTTGGCCCAGTAGCTCCAGCAGGTCCTGTAGGTCCGGTTCGCCCTTGTGGACCTCTTTCGCCTTTTAATCCTTTTTCTCCAGCATCACCTTTATCTCCTTTAGGACCTTGTGGGCCAGTATTGCCCTTATCACCTTTTTCACCTTTAGGACCCTGTGGTCCAGTTGCACCAGTTGGACCAGCAGGGCCAGCTTGCCCTCGGATTGAAGTAGACTCTTCATGTGTTTGAGTTGCACCCGTCGCACCGTTAAGAAACCCCATCTCTATATATTTTCATCAAAATTTTTAAGTGTGGTTTTTTTTGGTTTGTCGTGGTATAAAAAAGAATATTTAGCATCGGTAGCCCTTTCAAGCAGCTCTCTGTCAATTCCCAATTCATCAGCAATGCGGTTATTTTCTCTGGGAAGAAAGTTGAAAATGCAAAAGTGGCTACAATTATCTCGGATGTTTTTGGGGACCTTAAAATAGCTTTGAGAAAGATAAATGACGCTGCAATTGCGGTGGCGACCGTTGATAAAATAATCGATAATATCGTTTTGGTTGCTTTCACAAACCATGTCATCGAAAATTACAATCTTTTGATTGTCAGTGGACAGCGTTTCCAAAGGAATAACATCGTTGGCGGCTTCAATAACATTATAGTCAGCCACAGGATTGACTCTTGTGTCGAAATCATCAATCAAATATTGGTACTTGTCTTGATGCAGGTTTTTAGCGCAAAGGTAAATTTTGTCGTAGAACAACAGCCTGTAAAGCATATGCATGAGAATATTTGTCTTACCAGAGTTGCTGGGCCCGCAAATAAGCATCCGAAAGGTATCTGCTGGCATACAATGGTGGCCTTGCTTGTAATTACTTTTTGTAGTCAAACTGGGGTCGTAATTGGGAATTTTCATTTTTTTTTTTCTGTTATATATACGGCAAAAATATGTCCATGAAGAAGTGGCAAAAACTTGTCAGTGAAAAGGCTGAAGTTGAGCAGCAGACCGACAAAATCCTCGCGGTAATAAAAAATACCAAAATCAATAAAGGGTTTGGCCAGCTATCAGGTGAGGATTTGTTCAAACCTATCACATCGCGGCTTGACAAACTCCAAGTAGGGGATAGCAACTCAGTTGCTGAGCCAAAAGAAGAAATTCCAGACTATGGTATGGATGAGTTTGATTTAAACAACCCCTTCGACGGAGATTTTAGACCGGATGCGGAAACTCCACCACCAACACCAACTCCAACTCCACCACCAACACCATCACCACCACCATCACCACCCCCATCATACTACACATCATCACCTACATCAACACCGTTACCACCTTTAGCCGAAGAGGAAGAAACGGAATTAATGGAAGAAAGTGGAGCAAGCGGTGGGGTAAAACCTGAAGAAAGTAAATGGGGGCCACCACAAGAGCTGGTTATCAAGGGATCAGAGTCGAATGACCTGCGGACACTGAACAGGATGTTATCAGAAAATAAAGACAATCCAAAATATGTGGTAAAAAGCAAAACATCAAAATTTCACGGCGACACATTGGCAGTGATAAAAAAAAAGAGAGATGAAATTCTTGAAAGGAGAAAAAGAGGGGTTAAAATCCCCCAAAGCTATTTCGAATCGATGGAACCCTCAGACGATGAAATGGAAGGAAGCGGAAGTGTTGATCCAAACGCTTTGGTTGACAGGCTACACTTAAGCTTGGCGTCTATACAGGCGGGCAACACTTCACTGAAGCTGAAAAAACAGGTCCAGCAGATGTTGGGGTTGCTGGTAAAGCTAAAGGAAATAACACAAAAAGAAGCCCACAAAATTTTGGGAAGTATCATATAAGCATGACAACACATAAATTTGAGTGATATTATATAAGCAACATGTCAACCCATTTTCATTTCAACCTGTTGCTCGACTCGCAGCTGGCCAAACAAAACAACGCCAACAGCAAGTCACATGACTTCACAATTAACTTTGACCCACCAATCTCTTTAGATCCCTCCAAATCATACAAGGCGGCGTTAAATGAGCTGGTATCTATGACCTATTCGTGGTACAACATCGCGAAACAGTACAACAACAACGAATTCAAATGGCGGAAAAAAACAGAGAACTGGAAAACCGTGACAATTCCGGATGGAATGTATGATTACGACGGTCTCAACACCACCATCCAGTCGTTAATCGGAAGAGTGGATCCCAAGGATGAAAAATCCAAGTTTATTTTTCAGCTGTATTTTCACACCACAACATATCGGGCGGTCATTCTGTTGCAGGACGGCTACGAGCTTGACCTAACCGAAGGTGAATTTGCTGCGTTGCTGGGTTTTGACAAGAAAACAATAGATGGAGCGAACAATAGGAGCGACCGCGTGCCAAATATAACAAGAGGTGTCGACTGGATCTACATCCATTGTGATCTCATTACAAGGGCTGTGGACAACATCGGGGGTGACGTTATGTTCTCTTTTTCAACTGCTGAACTCTCAGTCAGCTACCCCTTTTCAAAAGAGCCCCGCCGTCTCTTGTGGCACCCGGTGAACAAAAACAGAATCAATACGATAAATATCAAAATCACGGACGGGCGCAACAACATTATAGATCTGAATGAACAAGACGTGGCTTTAAGTATCATCATTGAAGAAGAAACACCTAAGCGCATCTGAAAATAATTTACACATAGCACATCATTGAAAATAATTTTACACCTAAGTATAATAATGAATCATCCGAGCGAGTGGGCGAGATATTATGACGCGCCAAACGGAACATATAGATACAGACACAAAGGTACGGGGGTTGTAAGAGACAGCCTGATGAATATAGGAAAGCGGTTCAAAAAGCAAGTCACCCGTCAGACGTTGGAGAAGGCTGTAAATAAAGCCTCAAAGCAAATGCTGAAAAAAGCCGCAGAAAAAGCAGAAGAAAAAGCGGCTGACAAGATACAAGCGGTTTTGCGAAATAGCGACTCAGTTGCTACTCCAAGTGTAAAACCTAAGAGTAAAAAGACTCCAAGTGTAAAACCTAAGGGGAAAACCCCAAGTGTAAAACCTAAGGGTAAAAAGACCCCATCACAGAAACTTAGTACCGAGTCGAAACAAAAACTGAAGAAGATGCTAAACCCTGGGGTAGCAACTCAGTTAAGCGGGGATTCACGGAAAAAGTTAAACCAGATTTTAAATGCGGGTCGGGCTGCAAGGATGAAAGTAAACCAATTGATAGCAGAAAATTAAAATAATTTTTTAAAAAGATATATAGGGATTAGAATAAAGTATAAGCTTTTTATTCACACTGCGAAGGTAGGATGTTCAGAAGCCACAGGCATTTGGAAAAAACAGAGTATGTTCGTATCGGGTTAGACAAACCGATCACTATCCCGGGAAACAATCAGCACCAGGTAAAAACAAACTATAAATTCACACTCACCGACCGAGACAACTGGTATGACTGGTATAACGCCTACTTCCGGGCTGATTTCACTTTTGAGGCAACCGCAGATGGTGCGCAAGTTGCAGCAGATGCTAGGTCAGCACCCATTAACGGCTCATTTTCACTGATAAACAAACTTGTGGTAAAATCATCGGGCAAAAACATGTACAACGTGGACAACATTCACAAGCTCATATTTATCAAAAACTTGTTGGATTTTTCAGATGACTATGCAAGGAGCGCAGCGAAAAACCAGTTTTGGTATTTGGATACAGCGGATAGCAATGTAACGGCCGTCGCTGCCACTAACCTTGGAATCAGAGAAAGGGGTTTGCTTGCCCATGCTGGTCTTACGGTTGAAACCCTTATACCGCTTAACAGGTACTCATTTTTCGAAGAGTTGGGTGACAAGCTTCTTCCCCCAATGCAAATAGAGTTTGAAATTGAGTTACAATCGGATGCAGAGCTGATTTGGCAAAATGATGGCACCAATCGCAGGATAGTGGTGAGAAACTTCGAGCTGTGGGTTCCATTGCTGCGTTTTACCAGCGAAGGACAGAAGCTCGCAAATGAAAACTTTTTGAAACCTCAGAAATGGACGTACCTGAATGAAATGATCCAGCCCAGCAGTAGCCGGCGTGACGCTTTCGGACAGTGGCAGATAAATCCCGGTATAAAGGATGCCAAACATGTTTTCATTTTCATTCAACAGTCAAGGAAGGAGAAGGCCTTGACTCAAAACCCCTACTTCTTTGACACCTTTGACATTGATGGGGACAATTCAGCAAAGTTAGCGACCTGTCGGCTACAGTATGGTTCTTCACAGTACTATCCAGAGCTGGACTACGACGAAAACTTCAAACTGCGCATTCTTAATGACTTGATGAACTACCGGTACCGCAAAAACGACTACAACACCGGTGTCCAGCTTCAGCCCAACAACTTCAAGGATTTATACCCAGTACTTTATTTCGACTTACGCGAAAACAAGGATAACATGACCAATGACCCGAAGCAGATGATTTTCCACTACAGGCTCAACGAGGCGGCCAACGCGCAAGACTACACCATTTATGCAGGAATTTTGTACGAGTCCGAATTTGCTCTCAGGCAGGTGGGTAATGAGCTGGTGATGGGTTAAAAGTGAAATAATTTTGCATGAAATATAAGAGATGACGAGTGACTTTGTAGCAAATGAAAGTGAAATAATTTTTGTATGAAATATAAGAGATGACGACTTACTATCCGCACAAGATTTCACTTTCAGATGGGCAGAAGGTAAACCTCGCGCGAGCCTTTGGGCGAGGAGAAGCAGTTACGCTCAGATTTAAAAACGAGGCCATAACCGGCGGTAGCGACACTTTGCACTTGACCACCAGGCAGATCAAAAAAATAGAGCGCGCTATCAAAAACAAAACGGGCGTGGACATAGACATGAGCAAGACACAAATCAGACGTGTGCGCAACGCTATCAAAGTGGATAACGCTGTCAAAAAGACACAAATCAAACGTGTGCGCAAGCTGGCGAATGGTGCAGGTATGCGGGTAAAACCTCCAACAGGATCAGGTATGCGCATTAACCCTCCACCATATATGCGCCCGCCACCATTCATTGGTTCTTGGGGTGATCAAAAAAAAGCCCGCCTTCGTTGATGTCCCCTTAACTGATTATGACTTGCAGCGATGGTGCCGATACTTGAAAATCCCCATCAAAGGTATATTTGCGAGAGATGAGATACACGTGAAAAACCATTCCCCTTGTATAATCAACATGGATGATCTTGGAGGGCCAGGCACCCATTGGGTATGCTGTTGGGATGGAACTGAATATTTTGACTCTTTTGGTTTACCTCCACCCGCAGAATGGGAAATAGAGTTGATTCTTGAAGGTAAAAAAAACCTTTCTACGAAATGACAACCAGCTTCAGGAGGAATCCAGTGTGCGCTGCGGCTACTACTGTTTGCTTTTCCTGAATGAAAGAAATAAAGGACGGTCGTTTCGAGATATTTTGAGCATGTTTTCAAAAAATACACACACCAACGAGGCTGTGGTGAAGGATTATTTTACACAGTGGGGTAAACCTCAAACAGATTAAGACCAAAAGATATGATGCCAGGAAATAAGGTGCAGTGAATTTTCGTTAATTATATAGGATGGATGTTTACTGTGTAAAAGAAAAGCGCTTCACACCCAATGTGGTGGGAAGTGAAACATTTGCAACCGCAAAAAACGGCAGAAGACTGCTTAAAGTAAAATGTGCTAGCTGCGGCATTACCAAGACAAGATTTATTTCTAATAAAACGCAAAGTGGTGCTGCTCAAGAAGGAGGTAATATTTTTGATCCAATTTTTAAGTTGACCGCAAGCGCTTTACCTAAAAAGAAGAGAGAAGAACTTGCACGCGCTGAAAAAAGAATGTTCGGAGGTGGAGTTTTTGATACAGTTGGAAATACAGCAGCTGAAGCTTTCTTTGAGTATGGAGTTCCTTATTTAGCAAAGCAAGGTGTGAAACAAGGAAGATACTTTGCAAGCGAGTTTCTGAGACAACCAGAGTATCAGAAGAAGTTAGCCAATAAAGCCAAACCAATCGCGAGAAAAGCTGTTAATTACACAATTGATGCTTTGTCTGGGGATTTGTTGACTAAAGCCTCAAACAGATTAAGACCAAAAGATATGATACCAGGGCGGGGTTTACCCCGCACCCCAAAGTTGAAAGGCGGGTGTCATAATTTATAATTATTATATAGGATGGAGGTATACTGTGTGAAAGAAAAGCGTTTCACACCCAACGTATCGGGGAGTGAAAAAAACACTACCACAAAAAATGGTAGAAGGCTGCTTAAAGTAAAATGCGCAAGTTGTGGCATTACCAAGACACGATTTATTAGTGACAGTTGGGTTAAACCTGAAAATAAAACGCAAAGTGGTGGTAATTATGATATGAGAATTTATGCGGGTAATCGAGTAGATGACCCAACAAACCCTCTTTACCAACGTGGTGGGCGGGGTTTTGATTTGCATAAAGCTATTGGCAAACTGCCTAAGCCAAAAAAGGGGTGGACGCTTCCTGGTCATAACTACACAGGACCGTACAATCCTCTTGAAAAACAACTTTCTTACGACCCCAAGACGGGAAAGATATTAAAGATTTATCAGCAACCCACAGGTGCCACAGATGCAGTTTCAATGCAGCATGATGTTGATTATGCCGTTTGCGCAGGAAAGAAAAATGAGAAAGGTTGCAAACACGCTGCAGACAAAAAAATGGTGAAGGCACTTGACGCTATTCCCAAAAACAAACGGCAATGGGGTCATGCTGCGGCCCGAAATGCAATCAGCTCGAAGCAAAAAGTAGGATTGGGTGTTGGTGAAACGATCAATAAAAATATCGGCGAAAAAATTCCGGGCTTTCAACCGGCTCAAGATGTGGCTGCTGCAATCATGGCTGTCACAGGTGGTGATAAGGATTTGTTTAAAAAGTATTGGAGTGGTGCCATCGCAAAAGGGGCCTTCAACAAGAAAACCGGTCTGTTTAGCAAAAAGTTTTGGACGCACCCTAAAAATACAACTGGACCATGTAATCGGGTTGTATATAAAAATGGAAAATGGCATAACCAATATTGCGACTAGATTACACATTTTTTAAACACACATATATAGAAAATGGATTCTGCAACAAAATTCCGGCGGGATGAAATAGAAATGATAAAGAAAAATCTTGAAAACCAGTTGGCGCATTACTACCAAACCTCAGCCAAGTTTAAACGGTGGCACACGCGGTGTCAAACAGTATGCGCGTTAACAGGCGGAGTTGCTACCATTCTTACAGGCTCTGGGCTGGCCGCTTCTCTTTCTGCGGTTGGTGTTGTTGTTGGCGCCCCTTTAATCGCAACTGCCACCTTGTTTTCATTGGTGTCAACCTCCTCCATCGTCACCGTCAAATTTTTCCTGCGTAAAGCGAAAAAACACGAAAAAATACAAACTTTGGCTGAAGCTACGCTGAGCACGATCAACTCTCTCATATCGACCGCTCTTGAAGATGGTCAAATCTCAGACAGTGAGTACCAAGATATTATCAAGAAGTACAACAGCTTTACTACTGCAAAGACAAAACTGCGTTTTTCAAACCACACTGACGGCGGGGTAAAGGTTAACAGAACATCAAAGACAACTTCTGTTTAATGGTGGGAACCCTGATACCTGTAATAAATAATTTGTTTTAACATTTCTTCTCTCCACCATTTGTTGAAACTTTTTTCGGTTTTATTTCTGGTTTGTCGCATCTTCGGCAATCTTTTCGTGAGCTTTCCCAGTATTGCGTTTTTCGCCGGCCAATCTCTTTTTGAGACCTTTTGAAAATAGTTGTATAAAAAACAAACGTAGTTACACGACCCGGGGTAGCAACTCAGTTGCTGATGCCGCTTGAACTGGTAAATGACATTACCTAAAAAGGTCAACCCCATATTGTTACCGACCTGATCTAAAGAAATGCCGGTTTTTTTTAGTACCGCAATTAAATACCATAATTTGGGGCGGTCTCTCACCTCTTCATAGGGCTCATCCGGCAGTGGTGGTTCCCATGAGTAAAAGTCAAGCTTGATTTCCGGTTTGATTTCTTTTATTTTCGCTTCCTGCTCTTCTACCAACATTTCTTTAAGCTCTTGGAGGCTTTGTTGTCCTCCGAACCTCTTTGGAAAAGGGAAACCCAAACTCATTTTTGTAGCCATGTATATATTGGCCGCGCATAATTATTTAAATGGATAAAAAATTGGAGCGGCGTTATTACAGCCCGCAGGGTTACTGGAAAGGTATCTCTGCCATTAAAAAATTAGCGGTCGCTGCAAAGGTTCCTGAAGTTATTGCCAAAGAATGGTTGTTCAAACAAGCGCTCTGGCAGATTTACCTCCCCGCACCGCGCTACATTCCTCGTCTAAAATTCGATGTCCCTACACCCAACAAAGTACACCAGGCAGATCTTCTTTTTCTGCCACATGACAAAGTAGGCCGTAGCACTTACAAATACGCGCTTACTGTTGTTGACATTGCCAGCAGATTCAAAGAAGCTCAACCTTTAAACTCTAAAAACTCTGATGAGGTTGCCCAAGCTTTTAAGACAATTTATACACGTGGGCCTTTGAAATGGCCTGAACTGTTGCAAGTTGATCCTGGGCGTGAATTTATGGGCGCTGTTACAAAAGAAATGGAAAATCACAAAACCTCTATCAGACGTGGTCACCCTGAAATACATAGAGACCAAGCTATTGTTGAACGTTTCAATCGTACCTTGGCTGAGCGTTTGTTTGGCCGCCAGTACGCAGTTGAAATGCGTTCACCTGAGGGTCTGCGGTCTCGAGAGTGGGTCAAAAGATTACCCAAAGTTGTTTCTGCTCTTAACAACCAAGTCACTCGATTGATTGGTATGAAACCTGCTGCCGCAGTCAAGAAAAAAAATGTTTATGCAGAACCATCGACCAAATATTTGCGACCTGTTGGAGAAAATGAAAAAAAGCTCCCCTCCATAGTTTTGGTTCGATATTTGTACGAACCTGGGGAGCTTGAAGGTGGGACTAAAAGAGCCACTGATCCAATCTGGTCTTTAGATGTCTTTAACCTTGAACGTTCTTTTACCAAACCGAATCAGCCCGTTCTCTACTATTTACGCGACGGCCCTAAGCGTGGTTTTGTACGTGAAGAACTGCTTGTTGTACCTCCAAACACACAATTACCTCCGGCTGTGAACTAAATATGATATTCGATTGGTTCTGTATGGATGCCGTCAGGTAGTACCCAGCGTTTGTCATAATACGCGCTCAACCCCAGCTTTTCTTGCTCATATGTTACTATATTCCCATCCCGCATTCTGAAACCTCTGTTTGTTGCCATATCCTTGTTTCCGTTCAGCGCTGATTTAAAACGTTGCCAGTTTATTTCGTTTTGCCTCTTTGACATCCCCTTTGAGCTGAGCTTCTGCTTTTTTTCGCCTCGGTCGTCTATATAGTAGCATTTGGAGCAGAGCGCAATCATCCGATCCCCCTCACATTCTAGCTTAAACAGACCTGGGGTTCTCCCGCTCCACTTGTCCCATGCCAGCCAGTTCTTTTTTTCTGCCTCAAATTCTGCTTTCATATCTGGTTTCACAATGTCTTCCAGACTCTTTCCTGAGATTGCGAGGTAGTTGCTGTCTGTATCCATTTGGATCAGCTCGAAATCTTTCCTGTCAAAATATCTGTCAAGGAAGTCGTAATAGAATTCCAACATCCTCAGCTTTGCCAGCTGGTAGACTGCGATTCCAATCTGAAACGGTCTTCTGATTGTGATTCGCGTCTTTCGACTTTCTAACTCATATGCCTTTCCAATCTCATCTAGATCTGAGAAATACGCGCTTCGCAGGGCTCTGTCGACTACCTTCTCGTCTTTTGTGTAAATGACGTTTGTTTGCCGCTCCAAGGCTTCGATGAGCTTTCCGTACCCACTGTTTCCCAGCAGTTTGAATATATCAGCCAGCAGTGCTTTGCTTTTTTCTACATCTCCTGTTCGGCGAGCTTCCGTGACTTGTTCTACGAACCAGGGAAAGATTTTGGCCGGTGTGTAGTCAATTGTCCGATAAACCCTTTTGATAACTGCTCCGTGATTCACATACCAGAGTAGTAGAGGGGCGTATAAAAGTATCCGCTGCGCTGTCAACGTTCCCATTAGTTTCTTGTTTTTCTCCACTAGTTTTCTTCCTGTTGCTTTCAAGTATTTTTTCATGTGCTTTGGAACGGCTTTGGTCGGTACCACTTTGTTGTGAAAGAACGGACACATTTCTTCAAACTTTTGGTGCAAGTGGTTTGGGATTTCTATGTCCACTTCCGCGTACCCGAACCAGCTTCTTTCTTTGAGTCTGTGCGTTAGTACTGGTGCACCGTCTATTTGGTACTCATCTGTATAGTGTACAACCCTTTCCTTTCCACAAGGCATATCTCTTAACATTGTTGAGAGATACAAGGCGTTGGCATCATATCCGAGGATGTTTTGGCAAAGTTTCGCAGCGCCTGCCTCGCGGGCTTCTGAGTTCCCGTTTTCGTTTGTCTCAAGTGGGTATTGATGTGATCTGATTCTTGTTTTGCCGACTTCATGATATCTTGTGAAGACCAAACTTGGACCTCCCACTACCGCTTCTTTTAACATTTCATATGCTTCTTTACTTGGGGCGTACAGTTCCGCTTTGCGCTCTATCGCGCCTTTTAGCAAGTAATGCAAACTCACGCCTGGTATGCTGACTGCGTCTTTCATTATGTCGATTCCCTTCCCGGTGTAGAAGTTTCTCATTTTTTGCAGCGCTTCAAGCCCTGGAGCCACATCTAGATTATTGTAGTAACGTACCCAGTCTTTGAAGGTTTTCATTCCCTTTTCTCGGAACGTTTGTTTACAGGCTTTCCATTCTGACAGTTTTAGTGTGAATTCATTTTTCAACTTTGAGTACCAATGCGGGTAATCCGGCAATCCCGGGTAATCTAGCTTTTCAGGTCTGTCAAACCACTCGTATGGAAACCATGATTTTGGTGCCTTGCAGCCGTATGCCTTTATCCATTTATCGTAACTCACCCCCGGACCGAGATAATTTATTATATCCAGAAACCGGAAGCCTGAAGTGAGTAAGAACATGATTTTGTTTCCATTCTTTGCCACTCTGACTTTGTTGGTTGTGTCCGCAAGTTTTTCTGCGAAGTACTTTTTTATCAGATTGAGATCGTAAGTCCCTGAGTTGAAGCCCAGTACTGGGACCTGATCACACCATTCTTCTATTTTTTTCCTCTGATCTTTTGGTAGCAGGTTTACATCTGCTGGCATAAATTCATTTCTTACTTTTGTTCTTATGTTTTTACCGCGTCTCTCCAGCTCTTTCATGAACTTGTGGATCAACTCTGCGGGATCTTTTTCACAGATATGGGTTATTTTCGGTGCGGGTTTTCCGTCTTGTGTGATGGTGGTTTCAAGAGTGTCGCTGATGCTTACTGAGATTGGTACGTGCTCATTCT
This sequence comes from Meandrina meandrites, assembly GCA_963693305.1. Lineage (NCBI taxonomy): Eukaryota > Metazoa > Cnidaria > Anthozoa > Scleractinia > Meandrinidae > Meandrina > Meandrina meandrites. The sequence goes on along the minus strand of OY855908.1, from coordinate 4,144,331 downwards.
CGATCGTTAAGCTATCTGTCGGTTCCTTTCGTTTGTTTTTGTCTCCGTATGCCTCAAAATCATACAAAATAGCGTGTGGGTAAGTTTTTGTTTTTGCTTCAGGTAGTTGTTCAATATATTTGTCTCCGACTTCGCAGGCCCAACACTCAATCACTCTGTAGCCAGCTTTTCTGAGATAAGCTGTGCGTCTCTTTGTTGCTTGGAAGAGATCTTCTCTTGTTCTATCCCCACGGTCTATTATTTTGTTACGATCAGGGTAACATTTTGGACAACCATGCCAGTAGCATCCGTGATACTGTAACACCAGATTTTTCTCATGGTTGTAGCCATCAACCGGTCTTTTCTCTATCCAACGCTCTCCCCCGTGTCCTGACATTGCGTGGTGAATGGGGATTTTCCAATGCTTTGCTACGTACTCCAACCACTGAATTGATTCTTTTGAGGCTTTATGCTTCGGATAGAATGCTTTTTCATAAGCTGTCTGCGGTGCCTCAACCTTTTCTCCCGGGCAATCTATTACGGTTTTCCCTTGGGCGCACCTTTCTGCATGACGTTGTAAATGGGTTGCTTGTGTAAATCTTGCTTTGCAATGGATGCATGCATAAGTTTTTCCCAACTTTTTAATGTCTTTTATTAAGAATGCGTGCTTTCCAAAAATACCGATTGTCATAACGTTTTTAAACTGCGGTGCAGGATTTCTTGTCAGATGCCATACCACTTCTTTATCGTTTACACGCTCTGGCATATATACCCTGATTCCAAGCCAACCTGAGAAAGCTGTGCCCTTATTCAGGTGCATTTCTACCTTTTCCAATTCATCCAGTGATGTTTTTACGCAGTTCGTCGGTGTATCGCGGAGTTTGAAAAAACTCTTGGCTAGACCTTGCGCCGCTTTTGTACTCCGATCTGGTCTAGCTCCTCTGTGCACAGCAATACAACGCCATAGACACATGTTATCTCTATAGGTATCCAGTGCTACCATTGAACGACTATGTGCAAGGTTGCGCAGCCAGTTTGGTAAGGGTTCTGTTCCCATCAGCGGTTGACGGTCAAGCACAACCTTTACATCAGCATTAAAATGCCCCTCGAAAATCCACTTTGTGTTTGGTCTTTCGATACTATCTACATCCAGACGTACAGCCTCCCTATTAATTAACCAATTCTCCGCTTCTGCATATGTATTCATCCAAGGGGAGCCTTTATTTTGGTAGTAGAAAATTATGGTACCGTCTTCGATGTTTCGTAACTTGTATGAATAAGTGTGCCTCATGTAAAATGATGTCCTGACGTTCTCTCTTATTTTTTCCATAAATTGCGGTGTGAGGTCTTTATTCAGCCCTTTTATGAAGCGCCACCTTATGTACCGCCTCCCGCTGCTCTCTTCACCCTCGAATTTTGAGACTTCGTACAGATTCTGAATCTCATTCTGGTAGTCTGTCACATTTCTTATGTTGTTCGGTTGAATGGGGTCGAATTGTCGCAGAAGTTGCGGTCTTCTGTTTCTATTTCTTGGGGGCGCAATTGGTTTGTAAGGTTTTGGTTGTAATGGCTGTAATGCCCGCAATGAGGGTTTATACCGCTGCTTTCTGGTTTCTGTTAGCGGCTCGACTAGCACATTCTTTATTATCTTTTTCACAGTGGGCACGTTTTCTGAAAGAAGTTGTGACAAATGTCGCAGTTCTGTAGGGTTTATTTTTGCAAGTTCCTGTTCGAGAGATTCGAGGTCTACATTTTCAAAAGAGCTGAGGTCTATTTCGTCCATTGTATATTATGTAGAAAAATATTTTTATTATTTATTAATTGTTGTTAACATGACTGTTGCATTCCTCTAAACAGACGTCCCGCCGCCCTCTGTTTATGCTGTCTTGCTAAGTAGTATAGCTGGGACTAAACAAATACTATCTTTGGTAAGCCTAAATTTTTCACCTTTACGGGACAATAGTCAGGGAGCAAAGACGAAACACGCGAGTTTTGCGAGCGTGGTTTGGCTTTGGTCCCCTGACTACTAGTCCCGTAAAGAGGTGAAAAATTTAGGTGCACCCAAAGTGGTATTTGTTTAGTCCCAGCTATACTACTGAGGAATTTAATTAACTTGATAATGTTGTTGTCACTGGTGCATGTTGAAAACATACATTTCAAGCATAACAAGTTATTTAATTTGCTTGGTCTTTTAAGTTCAATATCTGTTTAAAGAGGTCTTATTCTCACTTCCATCATCAGAATTCCTCACCAGACGCAACACCATAGCCTGCGTTGCAGCCGAACAAAACCCTGGTATTTATTTTCAACTCATGCAAGTTTTTCCATTTCTCAACAATAAATTTTCTCACGTTCATATCTCATCCAAATAGGTAGGTCAACACGACTTCGATTTTCAATTCTCACTCCGAGGTTGTATTAGCAATCTTACGACTCTTTCTCCGTCGCCCGCCTCCGGCCCAAAGGGAAACAAGTCTCAACACTGTCTTAAATAGCTTACCAAACTGAAATACACCACTCACTGTTTTTTCATCGAGTTTTTTCATCATGTTTTAGTTTTTGTCAAGGTGATACTTTCAATGTTTCAAATGTTCAGTTACAGTACGTTTTGTTTACTTTTTGAGTTTTCTGACAGACATAAATATATTTTCAATTAATTGGTCTACTGTCCTTGTTTAGAGAACAACGTTTTTGTACAAAGTCTGCTTTGTTGCTACTCTGAAGATTTGTGCACTTGTCACCCGTAACGAACATTTCTAAGCGTTGACTTAATTAATCATTGAACGTGAGCAACTTAATTAATTTTTCATCCAAGATCACATGTTTTTGTACGTTCATTTCTCCTTCATTTAAGCAACGTTTCGTGCAAAACTCCTTGATAATGGAAATGTTGATGTGTTTATCCAGTGTTTGTTTGGAGAAGCCCAAATTTGTCCACAATTCTTAACTTCCAGTTAGTATCAGTGTGCATCAAGAGGTATTTATTCCTTGGAATCGGCCGCCTCCGGAGCCGCTCCACTTTTATGTCATTGTTTCTTGGTACAGCAAAGTCTTCAAATTATTTCGCTCTGCTGGAGAAACCTAAAAGACGCCCTCGTGATGGTCCAAATTTAACACAGAGGAATGCAATTAACTTGATAATTTTGTCGATGGTGCATATCGGGTCGGTCTTTCAATGATAAGCATCGTTGTAAAGCATAACAATTCATTTTTTTGCTTGATCATCAAGTGGCAACATCTCCAAAAGGTGAGTTCAATCTCTACATGTGTTACTCTCACGTCTCTTCAGTCAACTTTACATATTGTGGAATGAACGAATCGAAAATCGCTATGTGTATTTGCCTTTTTGTCTGTTTTTCGGCTTGGAGTTTATTTGATTGTCGAGACTAAGACATAGTTGTGATGTCTTTTCTTGTGGCACGTGGGAACCGCCCTCATATGTGAAGTCGTGTAAATTTGTCGCTATACTAACGCGATTTAGCATCTATTTGAAATACGAATAATGTTGTAAAAAAGGTTGTGGTTGTTCATCGTGGCAACGTACAATAACAATGAAGTATTATCGTTTGTCTCACGATGTAGTCACTTGTGATGTGAATCGCGACATTTCGACTTTATACTGCTAGTCTTCATCAGGTGATGATTCAGTCGACCTTATCGCCTGATAAGACTAGCAGTATGCAGTTAAAACATCGCGATTCACATCACAAGTGACTACATCGTGAGACAAAAGATTACACTTTATTATTAGAGGTAACTATATATTCAATTTGGACTGCTGTTGTCAAAGGTACGATGTATTTGAAGAAGAAATCATTTATTAGCAAATCACCGAACCCAAACATCGTAACTAAATTTGTATCCAAGAAGTTTTTGTTTCGTTCATATCTCGCGGACCTTCTCCTAATAAGGAAGGAAGAATTCGATTTTACAATTTCACTTGGGTGTAACTTCGAGTCTGTGGCTAGTAAATAACAAGTGTTTAAAGTAGCTTATCATTCCGAAATCCACCATTCACTTTTTTATTGCAAATATTCTTGATATTGTTTATTTTTTTCTTTTTCTTGTCAAGGTGATTCTTTTCATGTTTCAAATGTTTGTCAGAATCTTCGTCGTTTTGTTTACTTGTTGAGTTTTCTTACAGAGATAAAGATATGTCCAGTGTGTCTGCCTTGTTAAAAGAAAACAATGTTTTCTTAGAAAGTCGGCTTTCAATTGCTACTCTGAAGAACTGTGCACTTGTCTCCCGTAACGAACATTTCTATATAAGCACTGAACCGGAGCAACTTAATTAGCCATGTTCTAAACGAGCAGGGGACTGGGTACGAACATATTTTCTCTTCGGTACAAACATTCAATATCGATTGAATTGAAAAATGGGGCGCGTCATCTAAAAGAGCATCCAAAAATTAGTAAATTCACCACATTTGACGGTTATTGGTTTAAACCCAAAGGCATGGTACACTTATGCACTTATCATTGGCTTTCCCGGGGGTTGACCCCGGGGACACCCCCGGGAAACCCCCGGGAACATGCGGGGAATGGTGCATTTTTGAAAAAAAAAATTGTCCCGCGGGGTGGGGGCATTGTTTTGGTTTTGAAACGAACGCGCAAGATCCCCGGGATGCACCCCCGGGATTTGTTAGACATTGGTCAGCAGTGAAAATATAAAAATGTGACAGGCCAAAACTGGCTCCCGCTGGTCGCTAAATGTAAGCCTTTAGTCTGTTAACGGAGGATTTTACGTTCTCCAGAGCCACTACAGCAATAATCTTTATGCCATTGTGTTTTCTAGCTCTGTGGCATATTTCATTAGGTTTATCGGCTCGTGTTTGTTGAAAGATTCATAATAGCCTTAAAAAGAATGGATCTCCAATCGTCATCTTGTTTATCTAAAGTGGCAGTTAGTTCGTTGGATAACGTTTCGTTACCACAGTTGTGAGGATCTAAGATCCAAGTCTTTTGAAGGCTACTGCATTCTCTAAGCATTGAGAGCGATGGTTTCTTTCAGTTGTTTTTAAGCTCCCCTAAGTTTGAGTGGTTGTGACTTGCGTTCTGGGAGCTAAACTTTACCACCATTATTTTTGATCTGTTTTGTTGCGTTACTTGCATCCAACAAATAAACTATACTGCAGATTGATTACTGCATTTGAAATCTCTAGGATGCTGCTTTTAAAACTCAGTTCAAAGAACGCGGCAAAAATAGACAGATTTGTCTGTCTTTTTTTGTAAATAAAGGTATTTTGTCTTCATCTTAGCCCCTGGGGGAGGGGAAATTGGTGTGAATTTTTTGCCCCATACCCCAGGGATTTAGAAGGTTTTTGTTTGAGCCTGAAAACAAATCCCCGGGGGTGTCCCCGTGGTCAACCCCCGGGAAAGCCAATGATAGGTGCATTAGTATGGATTGGAGGGACAGGCGTCCTCCAATTCATACTAAGCTCTCTTATTTTAAAAGTGTACCATGCCTTTGTGTTTAAACCACTAACCACCAAATTTGGTAAATTTATTAATTTTTGGATGTTCTTTCAGATGACGGGCCCCATTTTCAATTCAATCGATATTGAATGTTCGTACCAAGAAAAAATATGTTCGTACCCGGTCCCCTGCTCGTTTAGAACATGGCCAATGAAATTTGCATCCAAGATGAAATGTTTTCGCAGTTCTCCAAATAAGCAACATTTCGTGCAAACGTCCCTGATAATGGGAAGTTGGTGTGGTTATTTTGGTAGGTTGGAGAAGCCCTAACGCGTCTGAAATCCTTCCAGCCAGTAGCAATGCTCATGGAGAAATAACTATTTTTCGGTTTCCTACAGTCTGGCGCCCCGGGGCGGCTTTAATTTGATGAAGCTACGATGTTATTACTCGGCACGACCAAGTCAAGTTGTTACGCTTCAAATGCTGGGTAAACCTAAAAGATGCCCACATGATGGTTGACGTTAAAGCATAAGATAAATACAATTTATTTGCTAATTTTGTCGCTAGTGTATGTCGAATGAGTCTTGTAATAAAACCATTTTTCAATCACAACAGGTGAATTCTCTGGTAGTGACTCAAGTGACGACAACAAGGTAAGTCAACTCTGTTAAAAATGTGTCATTCTCATTTCAGTCGAAAAGAATCATGAAAATCACTGTGCAGTGTTACCTACGTTTTTATTCAAGTTGCAATTTTCCACCTTTGTTTTTTTGGCTTTATTAAGAATTCCATTTTGTGGTCGAGCCTAGCTATGGAAGGTTGTGCATCTTCCCTTGTCCTAGTATACCAAGAGATACACTCACCAACAGTATCGCCGGACCACTGCAAGATTATATATGATGAACGTCGATTTTAACCCAAACAAGTTTGGTATAAAGCAGTTTAAAAATCGGCCGGCGAAGTCCGGCATAATTACTATAAAATTGACAGATCAAGATGGATATTGTTCTTGAGAGATTCTACCTTGCTTAGCTACTTCTTCACTATTTGTGGAACCGAAGCTATCAGTGCGGAATTTAGAGAACTGTTTCGGGTAATTTGCTCCAAGACATGAAAATTGCTAAAGCCTGTTTGGTTTGTTAGGACCTTTCACCTTACAGTAAGTTTCGAAAAATGGATTGACAAACATAATTTTATAGTTCCTCGGCGTGCTGTTATAGAGTGGCATGGTGGCCATGGAAAATCATGGGTGTCCGAAGCTTTTAAGTTGATCTCATAATCGTGAAAGCCTTTGCGATCAGTCACGAGGTCTCTGTTTTGTGTTTGTTTATCCGTCTCGGAGTTTGAATTTTTTGCCGCAAGGTCTCAGAATCTCGGACCTGTTTCTGCTTTAACTGGTCAAGGGTCCACGGTTCTCACTCGAGGAATTATAGGTGAATCATGCACTTTTTTCGCCCCTTCATTACCTGACTAAACTAATTGGAAGACAAGTTTTCAGTACAAATTACAAATTTTTTTCTGATGAATAAATGTTACACTTAAGCATTCTCTTAAAGCCAGTTTGGATCACTCGAATTAACAGCAAACATTTGATAGTTAGTTAGTGCCTCATTAATTTAAAATTGCAAAAACGTGGAGCAAACCAAAACTTTGGTACCTTGAAACTACATCATTCTCTTTGCGTGTTTTCCGAACGGCGCACAGTACGTTTAAAGCTGTGCACCTTATTCCGAGCGGGAAGCGAATATAGTAGTCTCGCAGCTGCTAAGTCTCGAATTTATCATCATGGCGCTACTGTGATTAAACGGATGATGTGGAGATCCTCTAAAACGGCGAGTAATTAAAGAGTTAGGAGCTGACAGCTTCATGAAATTACGTTGTAAACATACTATTCCAAGAAAATACAAATAAATGAGATTAACTTGGAAAACCGCCCAGCCGAACTGTTATAGGCCCATCTACCTGGAAACAAAAGAATACATACACCTTATTTTGCGAGCAATGAAGAAAATATCCGCACGTATTATATGTTAAACCATTGAATAAACGATTTATTATTCCACTATTTTTTCCATTTAGTTTGGGCCGTTTTGTCCGGCCATTTCGTTGCTTCGCTTTGCGTCCGTATCTTTGCCCTGCATGTTCTACAGTGTAATAATACACCTTATTCAATGTTTAGCATATACTAGCCGAGCTGTTGTTCAAAAACCCATACCGTAAAATTCCGGTTATGAGACCCCCCCCCCCCCCCCCCCCCCCGGTTATAGGCCCATCCACCTGGAAACAAAAGAATACATACACCTTGTTTTGCGAGCAACGAGCAAAATGGCCGCTCGTATTATATGTTAAACCATTGAATAAGGGATTTATTATTCCACTAAAAAATAACGTTTAGTTGGGCCATTTTGTCGCTCCGCTTTCAGTCCGTATTTTTGCCCTGTTCTACAATGTAATAACGTGGCATATTTTGCGCGTTCTTTTGCCCTAATATGGTAAAATGGCGCAATAGTGGAATAACAACGTGTCATATTTTGACCTAATACGGTAAAATGTCGCAATGGTGGAATAATATATATTGTTATAAGCCCCCCTCTGCTGGATGACAGTACTGAACAGGGCTAAATGTTGCTTTATTATGAATGTTTAACTTAAAAACGTATTTCGATCAACACTTCCGTGGCTCAATTCGAAAGGTTTTTTTATTCCGCATATAAGTCCCCCGGATATAAGCCCACCCAAAACACCTTACGAAGTTGTATAAGCCCAGGAATTATAACCGGAATTTGACGGTATCGCAATCCATTTCAACCTTCTTCAATTTTTAGCTATCCGTATGTTTTATGTATTTGCCAGTGTTATTGAAATGTTCCTTCCTTATTTAACTTGTTATTCTTATAATTCACTCAATTTGGTGGTCATTTTCTTCTGTCCAAATTTGGCAAAAATCCGTGACACAGTTCCTTAAAGGTCTGGACGATTACATGCTAGGATTGTTACTTTTACGGCGGCACCAATATAGTTAAATTATATGTTTACCCAAATTTAGGAGACAAAGTACAGTGTGCAAGCTATCGAAATGAGTTCTAGTTTTGTTTTTTCTTTTTCAAAGAAATAGTTTACGGACTGTTGCGTGCTATAAGTGAACACCATATAACTCAATCGAGTTCCAACTGATCAAATCATTTATTTTCAAAACTACGTTCTATTTCTCTTTAAAAAAGCAAAAATACAAGATGAAGTGTGTGTTGGCCATTCTGGTAATTTTGTTGGTTTTCGGCTGCTGCTGGGCCAGGAAAATTGAAGGTAAACGAAGGATTTGTTAAGCTAATTAAAGTAATGTAGAGCAGATGCAAGGGAACTAAATAGTTTGCCGGTTGTTTATGCCGCGGCCAGTCATATTCATTAGAATAAACGCTTCTTGGCTATATCTAGTCGAATGGAACTTTTATTATTGGCGAAATTATTTAATGTGAAATGTTGAGAACCCTGCATAAATAAAGAAAGTTCACAACAGTTCTCTCTCTCTCTCTTTCCCAGTCCCTCTTCCTCCTCGACAAAGATGGAGGTTCGTTCGGTTTTATGATACCCTTCACCGTTCGATGTTGATCAACCAGCCCTGAAAAAGTGGGGCATGTCACCTTAGAGAATTTACTAAAATACAACAACCTCGAACTATATTCCTAGAAATGCCCTGGATCTGACAAGTCTCTGTTTCTTACTTAGTCCTGCTAATATTTTTTAGCTCATTGATCAATATGCGTGTCTTAACAGATGCAGATCGCTTCCTTTTGGAAAGGAATCGTGCTAAAAGTTTCCTATCTCAAAAAAGGGGCCTCACTTGCGCCTACTTTTCAAATGTGGATGAAGGCGTGGAGGAGAGTGGGACGATCTGGCATTTCGACTTTCACGAGGAATGCTGTGAAGAATCTTGCAATACGGAAGAAGTGGATGAAAACATCAATCAATGGCACTACAGCAACTATGAGAATGTATTTACCTACATTTACCGTACCTTAAGGACGTTCGCGCGAAAATTTTCTAGTCGATAGATTTTTCTAAAATATTTACTGAGGACGGATAATGAGTTACTTGTGTGAGAAATACAAAAAAAAGTGGGGGTCACCGACTTCGTTTCAGAGATAAAGTCTGTAGAAAACTACCCTGATTTTGAAAAATTGGCGCACGTAATTTCGCACGGCTTTCAAGGTTTGTAGTTTAAATTATCGATGACGAGAAAACGGAGGCAAACGATCTTGGTGATATTTTGAAGAAGTGCGTCTGTTGCGTAAATAATTTTAAGTGTTGCCATCTTTTATGCAAAACTTAGCCCTGGAAGAGGCATTTGAACCCGTCGTACGGCAAAACGAAAAGATCAAAAAGCGGAATTCGAACGTGCGTGGGGCAAAAAAAATCAACCTTTTATTCGATAGATTTTTTTAATTTTCTCACAAAACGTAGATAATCGTTAACAAAAGTGATCTGTTAAGAAAAAAGTAGGGGTCACCGACCATTTAAGCTGGCAAACTGCAAGTGAAGTTATCGCAACGGCTCCTCACCCTATATGTGGTTGGAAAGTTTCCTCAGCGCGCGCGCTCGATTCATGACGTGGCGTAGCGTTGCGACAGGAATTACGTGCGCAGTAAGGATGCGCATAAACAATTAGCGCGAACTTCCCGTAAGCTTTATATACCGACACTTCTTGTTATACTTTAGTAAATAATTTCATTGCGACAATGTGCATGAAACTAGCAATGCTAATATGCATCTGCCATCACTTCAGCGAAGTAATAGAGCCAAATGACCTTCACGTCTTCAGGGATCTTACTTACCGGTATAAGGGAGTATGAGAAGTTTCTACGTCACCGTTAACCATGCTACGAAAAACTATCACACCACAACTTCGCTGTATTAGTTGTTAAAGATGAGTAGAATCAAGAATATGAATTCATTTTTTACTAAACGTTGTCCTCAGCGTCGTCGTCACTTTCATAGTAGAGAGCTTAAGCCACGAACGGCAACCGGAAGTGGAATCTTCTTTTGTCTGGCGCGTATTTTTGGTCCATGGTGTCAAGTTGTAATATACTAAAATAAGGGCTTTCCAATCGATTGGTGAGGGTTAAAGAACACTAAAAGTAGTTGCATTAGCGTTTTGGTCGCCGTCGGTGGCTTAAAACCGTCTGTGCCTAAGCTCTCTAATCACTTGTGCGAAACGTTGTCTGAAAACCCTTCATGAGTCAGACAATTTACGCAACGTTAAATTAATACCAAATTAATTTTTTTTATGACGTGTTCACGCTTAGATGCAACGGATCAACGGAGGGCAAAAATTCTTAATTAATAAACATATTTGAAATGGACACGACATCGTCGCATTAATGGATATCTCTTCAGTTCATTAAGATTAAAATTAAAATTAAATACCATCATCAAGTATTTAGAATTAAATAAAGGCCAAAAAACTAACTGGGGAGGATGTTACTAAAACGGGCAATGGGAAATTAAATGGGAAATTAAAAAATCGTCAATCTATTGTAAATAAATAAATAAAATAAATAAATAAATAAAATAAATAAAAAGTCTTTATTCATGAAATTCTTCTTTCGTTCATGTGGAATAAGATTTGCGCATACTTTTAAAGATCTATAGAAGTTTTAGAAAGAATTCGAAGATTTTTTCCTCTTGATCGTATGCGAATCGACAGGTGATGAATAACTGATACGTTGACTGGGTTGAATCACAAACTTCGAAGGTCTTTCTGGGTTTTTTTGCCAATGCAAATGTAAATTGCACAAACGATATTTAATTGTCGTATATGGAAATATATATTGAAATTATTCATTACTTTTGTTTATTCCAGTCCGAATCAAAGAGAGAATATTACGTATCGAACTGTTGCTGATCCTTAGCTCAAAAGGTAAGTTCTGTCAATGCTTGTACCTTTTACGACTCACAATCAAAACGGCTTAAATAGATACATATGTTAAAGTCATGCTTCGATTTCTTTTACTGCACAACAGACAAAAACACACAAATATTTACACGAAGCAATCCAAAACTAAGTTGAATTCTTTATCTTTTTCTTCTACCTACACAACTGGATAACCTGAATGGGAAAAAATTTGGAGTTCGTTTAGTGAAAGATCCTTGGAAATTTGTTTGTACTTACCGGTCGCACAAAACCTCGTGGATGTGGGAGACTTTGTTCAATTCAGGTTTTCCTTTACTTCCTTACGCTGTTCCTTTCCTTTCCTTCTAAGCCATTGATCGAGAGACCATTGCGTGTCCCCTACAAGGTCACAGCTTACAAATCAGTAATCACCCGCAATTTTACTTTAATTTCTCTAAACGCACTATGCACTTTGTACTAAGTCTAGAGCTTCTCTTGTAAAATAATTTTAGAAAATCAAGCTAACTGGCTCCGAATAAGCCGCGTTCATGGTCTTAGAAGGGGAATTGATGGCATTATCTTTCTTGCAGGAAAACTTCACAGAAGAAGAAGAAGAAAGAAAACAACAACTCTTAACTAGTTGTTTTAGTTACATGTTTCTCAATAGTAACAGCTCTTGCACTTTTGCATTGGAATAAACACGTACTTAAAGTGTGTATGAAAGCTGTCTTGAATGTGTTTTAAAGTGTCTGTGCAGCGTTAAAATAACTCGTACTGTCTGGTGTCACTGATAAAACACTGAACGCAAATCTTTCCATTCTACTTTCGCGAAGACACGCGATCATGGGAGACATTTGTCGCGCGGATCTTTTGATTTGATGACGTCACAGGGCTTACGCGCACGTAACTGGGCACTGCAAGTCCAAATTTCAAGATGATTGCCATAGATTCCCTGAGTGCAATGCAGGTTATTTCCTCGAAGGGAGCTATAACTGTGAGGAGTGTCACGTGATAGGCCTTCGTCTAATCAGCAAAGGGACTTCAGGTCCCGTCTCCACTTATGCGTTTATTGCCGACGCTTTTCGCTCATCGTCCATGGGCATTGGTACGATCTATTAAAAAGCCGCCGTTTTTGCTGTCCATTCTGAGAAGATTGGGCTCCATTTTCAAATGTCTCCACTCTGAACAGCATTTTCGATGAAAACGATGAGCTTTTTAAATCGATCACCGTGGACCGCTGTACATTTGTTCCCAGAGTCCTGTTCCCAGTTCCCCGTTCCCCGTTCCTCGTTTCCCGTTTCCCGTTCCCCGTTCCCTGTTCTTCATTTCCAGTTTTAGTAGCATCCAGCTACAATGCATATGTTATATCACATAACACAACATTACGATAAGGTCAAGGAAAACGTCAAAGGATTGTGCTTGACCTGTTGAGTCAGGTCGAGCTTAGCCCATTTTTAAAATCTATATGGGTTCTTTTAGCTTGACTTGATACTTGGTAGCCGCAGAGTCTGAAACTTTGAAACAGTCTGTTGAAGAGGAGGCACGAAAAGACTCAGGTCTTTTGTAGCCTACTATTCCGAAATTCACCACTCGCTGTTTCATTTGCATTTTTCTCATTGTTTTCTTTATATTTATAAAATGTTTGCTAGTTTGTCCGTCGTTCTGTTCACTTTATGAAATTTCTAACAGAGATTAAGATATTCTCAATAGGTCTGCTGTCGTCAAAGAGAACAATGTTTTGAATTCCTATAGACTTGTGCACTTGTCACCCGCAAAGAATATTTCTAAGCATTGAAATCCTACACGTACTGCACCTGAGCAACTTAAGGTCGCGCTGGACCCTTGCTATAATTATGTATGCATTTATTTTAAGAGTATGCACGAACTGCGACGACTGAAGCCGACAACAATCGAAATATTCATGAGAATATATTTCTTAAAGTTCTTTGTATACGTAATTACATGTTATTGTTCTCCGCTTTGTGTCCTGTGCGCTGGAACATGAGGAATTATCATAATTCAGCATAATTAGATTCGAAGCTTCGAATAAAGTACACGTTGTTGTAAACACTGATTCGGAAGCGGCAAAACCTGCAAATTTGTGTCCAAGTTTTCTCCACTGATACAGAATTTCATGACTTGATTTGCAGGGAACATAAACTTGGTGTACTCTATTGTGTTCTGGTCAAAACGGATTTTTAAAATCCCTTCTCAAAAAGAAGATAGCACGTTTCAAAGTTTAGATTTCACATTTTTACCCTCTTAGGGGCCAATAACTCCTATTAATTATTGAATTCGAGAATTTCGTTCTGACCAGAACACAAAAGAGGTTGTGATTTACCACTAGGTTATATAGTCGTTTAATTTGGTGCGCTATTCTAGCTGGAAACTTGGACACAAAATCGCATTATCTGCAGATTAACACTTAAGAACTTGCAACATCAAAGTAAACGGTCATCTCTCAGTCAAACGACAATCATGATAAAATTCCATCAACCCCTATTATCCTTGAGAAGTTTTGAAGGAATCGGTGTTCAAAATTCGAAGAATTAAACATTTACAACATGACACCACGTCAAAATAAATTGCTAATGAATTTATTAATGAGCAAGGGTCCAGCGCGGCCTTAATTAAATTTGCATCCAATATGTTATGTTTTCGTACGCTCATATCTCCCCCAAATTAGCAACGTTTTGTTCAGAAGTCCGCGATAATGGAAATACTGGTGTGTTTATTTGTAATTTTGGAGAAGCCCAAATTTGTCCAGAATTCTTAAAGTCGATATCATCCAGTAAATGCACATGTTGTTATTACTCGGCACAGCAAAGTCTTAATTATTATATAAAGTTATTTCGCTCTGCTGGAGAGACCTAAACTTGTCCAACATGATGGTCCAATCACACAGATTGTCGCTGCTGGTGCATGTCGGAACGTCGTTTTCAAGCATAACAAGCTATTTAATTCGCTTGATTTAGCTCCTAGTGACAACATGTATTTAGTTCAGTCGTTGTTAAAAGAAGTGTTATTCTAATCTGAATTGATAGCTGCAGGGAGCCACCCTCTCTGAATTCCTCACCAGACGCAACACCACAATTTTGCATCTATTTTCAATTAAGGACGGTGCCTACTTTTGTTACTGCGCACATCTTCTGCGCATCACGCAAGGCATCGATCGCACTAGACGCGCGCGCTAAGGGAATTTGCTCGCTCAAAATGACGAATTCAACTTCGCGACCAAGCGCGCGACTAAAATGCAAGAAAATTTCGGTTGCAACGAAATCCAGTTAATGGACGTACTAAACCAGGAACAGTGAAAGAGTAACATGTCAGTAAGCCCTAAACGCTTATCGATAAAAATGGCTCACATTTAACAGTGAAACACATCGCTAATCGCTCAAACGTAATCAGCAAACTGCTAACTACATATGGCGTGGTGCACGCGTGAAAAATTGCGCGAGAAGCAAATATTTAACTCGCTAGGGAGGGGATAGGAAAAGTGTAACTGACTTCAAAAGCGATTCCATACAACTCGTATAACTTTTAAAAACGCGTGGTGACCCATACTTTTTATTTTATAGAATGGAAGTGGTAAGTCTATAGAACACATGATTAATTTTTCGTTCAGTGCAAAAGTTGTTTAGGCTGTTTTTCTGGCCTTGCAAGAGAGAGCTGTTAGAGTCAAAAATGGCTGAAGTGCAATCGTTTTGTCAATAAAAACGTGGTTCACGCAGTTTCAAAGATAGTATTTGTTAGTTATTTTTAAGATCGTTATATTTAGTGTTGATTTTGTTCATGAAAAACCAAATTCAAAGGTTATTTGTAAAGAAATTTTATTTCCTTTTACTTTTTTTGAAAATGCCACGTCAGCACTTTTTTCAAGATTTCAAACCTAATTATCTCGAAAATTTACGTGGCTACCCCTAATTTTCTTTTTGGATTTTAATAGCCCTTGATAACATCTACTTCCCTTGCATAGTCATCGGTCGGGCAAAAATACCTCGCTATTAGTAGGCACCGTCCTTAAGGGAAGTTTTTCCATGTCTTAACAAATCCAAGCAGAATTCTCACGTTCATATCTCCCCGTTCATTGCGTGCTAGCCGTAGAGTTAAATCTTTTGGGCAGCTTAGAGCAGCGACGTTTACATCAAGGCGGCTAGGAGCTAAGAGAGGACCTCTAATTTGTGACGCACCTTGATATAGGGATTTGATACACCCCATAAAGCGCTATTGTTCCCCTTCAGCCAGACCAGACATCTTTGACAATGACCCTTTCTCGTCTCGCATAAACCTAATTATTCGTGCCGCATAATTGGTGGTTTTTTATTTGCTTGATCTTCAAGTGGCAACATCTCCAGAAGGTGAGTTCGACCTCTGTGTTATTCTCACGTCACTTCAGTCAATTTTACATATTGTGGAATGAGCGAATCGAAAATCGCTATGTATATTTGCTCTTTTGTCTGTTTTTTTTTTCGTTTGAAGTTTATTTTATTGTCCGGCGATGGCTAGGTCATGGTTGCGCTGTATTTTCTCGTGGTAGCTGGGAACCACCCTCACATGTACCAGTCGTGTAAATTTGTCGCCATACCAACAGGACTTAAAATGTTTCTTTTTTCTGAACTCAGGCAAGTGTTAGAGGCGACTTTCTTGCTAAACTAATTTTAAATCACATTTGTTTTGTTAGTTATCCCTGTGGAAGACTCAGCTGATCTCGTTAGCGATCTTACCCTCCTTCGCAGACGTTCTTTTGGCTCGTCACGCATTCCTCCCCAAAAGAACGTCTGCGAAGGAGGGTAGAGATGTTTCCTGCGATCACAATACACGACGGCCAAATTTCAGCGTTGCAAGTTGCTGCAGCAACATGTTGCACAAAGTAGAACCGAGTTCTACTTTGTGCAACAATTTTATTCAACTTGTAACACAGAAATTTGTTTCAAGACAAGTTGAGCACACTGTAGCAATACGGGAACAACTCGTTCAACTTGCAGTGCAACAATGTTGCGAGACAAGTTTAACAAAAATGTTGCTCGTATGGCGTATTTTAAAGAAACAGTTTCCGAGCTGATTGCATGATATCGGAAAAAATTAGTGAAACACCGTATAACGTAGTCGTGTTGCCCTACGTAGCACCATATCCCTGGTCATGCATGACTGATAAAACGATTTTTAGTGGAACCCCGCCTTAAGGCCACCTCGTTAAAACGGCCACCTCGGCATTACGACCACTCTTTTTTGTCCGGGCGAAACGCCCATATATTTCCTTATAATAAAACCCCGTAAATGCAGCCACCCCGTTAATACGGCCAACGGCCACATTGTGAAATCCCAAACTATACGGTCTTTTACAATTTTACCCCGCTAATCATCGGTCACTCGAACCAAATACCCATTAATAATTGACCAAACAAAACAAATACAGTATTTGAGAAACAATATTGAATGATACTATTTTATTCAAAACGATTGCTTAGCGAAATTACAAAGCCTGTAGTAAAAAGAGAATAAATACCAAACTTTTTACCACGGCATGCTTTTTTTCTTGCGGCTTCCTACTTGCTCTGTGGATCTCTTTGAGCTTTTCTCCTCTTTTTGAACATCCCTTACAGAAAGATTGTTCTCAAGGTCCAATAGATTCGTTAGCGCTGGTTAGTATTTTGATGTGGCTCTGTTTAGAAGTGCAATTGTGATATTTATCTGTCAAGGCGTCACTGCACTCGAAGTAGACCAGTCATGAAATTTGACCCTACCCTGTTAATACGGCCACGCCGTTAATACGGCCAAATTTCCATGGCCCGTTGGTATTCCATTCTCACTCATTAATATGCCACTAATTGTATTGCGTGGATAGGTTATGGGAAAAGATTGTGGCCGAGGCAATGAGCAGCTGGATGCGAAAGCACTGTGGCTGTGAACACGTCGCCGAAGGGGAGGTGGGAGGGTCGAAAATGTCTCCAGACTTCCCGGTTTGCGTATCCCTTTCGAAATGTGCCGAATCAAAGCAAAGGGATATTTAAATAAGGAGATATTGCACGTGGTAATTAAGCATTACATCACACAACTATCATCAACAAACAGGGTTATGTAATCCACGCACTGCGGAATATCGCGTCCTAGTAATGAATGAGAATAGTGGCCGAATTAACGGGGTTCCACTGTATTTACCAAAGTACGTTCTATTTCTCTTTCACAAGGCAAAAATACAAGATGAAGGATGTGCTACTCATTCTGGTGATTTTTCTGGTACTCGATTGTTGCTGGGTCAAGAAACCTAAAGGTAAGTGGACGAACATTCATGGAGGCGAAATAATGAAAAGAGAAAATGTATCTTCTATGGGAACAAAGTACTTTGCCAGTTGCTGTGGCGAGGTCATTTATTCAGCATAATAAATTGACCTTTATTGGCCATAAGAAGGCAAGTGGAACTTTTATGATTTTTATGCGAAGAGTAAACTTCCTTGCATAATTCTCGGTTGCTCATTCGCCGTTTAATGTTTTTCAAACAAACTCTGAAAACGTGGGATGTCACTTCAGGGAATTCAACAGAATGCCACAACCTCGAACTACTCTCTTAACAGATGTTCGCAAACTTGAAGTCTACATTTCTAGTAATGGGCCTTGAAAAATGCTTTCACGAGTAGTCTATTTTTAGAACTGCTATTTTTCGAAACAGTAGCCAATCGCGTTGAAGTATTTGCCGTTCGTAATTTGCAAAACGTGCACGCCATCTCAATAAACAACGTCATTTTCTCGCGCGCAAGGTTTGTTCTAAAAGTAGCCTACTCGCGCGAGAAAGACACAACATGTACATCCGTCCCAATACTCAATGCAGACGTCTAGCTTATGGACTTCTGCTGTTACTTAACCCCAAACTTGCCACGTATTTGTTTCTCTCTTAGCACTGCTTGCATTGATCTTCATCTTTTTACTTAGTTCATTGATCAACATTCCTGTCTTAACAGATGCAGACCGCTTCCTTTTGGAAAGAAATCGTGCCACCAGCTTCTATCAAAAAAGGCTGCCCAATATGCGGATAGATTGCGATTTGGTCGAGCTCACATTTGAAGGAAAGAGATACACATGGAGCACTAGCATAATTGAGGAATGCTGTAGTGAAGGATGCAGCAATGAGGAATATCATGAAACCATGGCAAATGTAGGTGCCTTATGTTATATCCGGTCGGGTAAAAACGCAGACTGCAGACTGCAAAAATGGAGACTTGAGTGAGAAAAAAATATTGTTTCGTATTTCATAGAGCGGTCAATCGAAGTGCCGTAAGCGCAAGATATTTTTGATGTGCAAATCGGACAAATTTACTTACGCCAAATTTTATCAAGGCCGTTTTATCAACCGCGGCATTAGCTTCAACTTTCATTTTTGAGCTATTTTATTCACCGAAACTTGCATGATATGCGATCATTTTCAGTCACACATTCTAGTTGGGAGCCCACAACTGCGCTATTTTTTTGCTATTTCCGTGATTGTCTACTGTTAATTTGATTTCTGCAAAGACACGCCAAACCACGAAAATGTCTGGCGGAACCGAAACTGGTTAATCGAGCACGAATGGAATGAATATTAACGCATCAGACAATACAAACATTGCTGAGGCATTTTACTAACCTTTCCCCCGTTTTTAAACAGCAGAACGTGTACATTAACGAGTAAGATTGTCAAAATTAGAATTACAATTTCAGGTGGAAATATTCAGTTGCTATTTTTTTCGTTCAAAAACAACGCAAAATAATCAGTTTCAGCACCGCCAGATTTTGGGCTCATCCTCGGTGTAAGAACCTGTGAAACTCACCAGTGACGTAAAACAAAACAACGACCAAGACAACAAAGAACGTCAAACAATATTGAGCGGGAAAACTGAATAACTCTAAAACAAAGGAAAATATCACAGGGTTTTACACCGAGGAAAACCCAGATTTTGTGGTTTCTCGTGTCTTTGCATAAATTAAATTACCAATAGACCAGCATGGGAATTACGATTTCAATAGTTTTAGTAGAACAAAGCTATTCACATTGAAAATATTGCAAGAGACAATGACAAGTTAATTGTAGGTCAGAGTTATATTTAACAATTATTCACCGAAGTGGAGGTGAATAGTGGTGGATATTATATCCACCACTTTCACCGACATTGAGGTGAATAATTGTTTTAGTATACACCACACAAGTTGAATAACTAGCGGACCAAAACATTTCTTTCGGTACCCAAAGCGACATGCGAAGCCATTTTGTTTCTCTTCGGCTGCTCGGAGGTGAATAGTGCTTTGCTTAATCACCTCCGAGTTAACCAATCAGCGTGCGCGGAAAGCACTATTCACTTGTGTGGTATATACTAATAAACAATTAGACCCGTAGCCCGCAAGGGCTACGGGTCAATAGCCCATGAGGCGAAGCCGAATGGGCTATTGACCCGTGGCCCTTGAGGGCGAAGGGTCTAATTGTTTTAGTATCACCCAACTAGTCGGACAGAAAAAGCAATAATAAAGTTAGCAAATGCAAGTTGAAGAAAGATTTATTTGGGAATAAAACGAAAGAAAGCGTCACGAATTTCGTAACTCGATGACTATTACTAATAGTCCTCTAGTAGTGTAGCCAATCAAAATGCAGGATTTACATTAGTCCACTAGTTGGGTGATACTAAAAGCTATTAGCTCCTCTAACCAACAAATAAAAACTAACCGCAAGCAAATCGGGGTGAAAATCAGTGCCATTTCGTCATTCTGCCATTCCATATTTGACATGCACATATAAATGGAACGAAAATGATATCCTGTTATTATTTATCAATTGTCATCAAAATATCAATAAAATATCAAAATTTCAATTATCAAACTAAATGATATTCTTATGCAAGATATTCTGATAATCCGCAATCTTGCACCTTAGAACTTAGTGGAAATTATGCATAATGTATCTGATGCTGATTATTGCAGACTTACACTAAAGAATGGTTCCAAGAAGAATGCTGCTGATTCTGAGCTCGGAAGGTGAGTGCTGTTACCGCTTGTACCTTGCACGTCAATCAGAACTTAAATAGATAGATATTTTAAGTGTCCTGTTAAAATTTCATTTTCTAGATTAATCAGGAGAAAAAAAAACATACTTGCCCAAAGCAGTCAAAAGCTAAGTTGAATTGTTTACCTTGTGCCATCAATGCACAACTGAGTCCGACCAGTCAATGAAGACCTTTCCTTGGAAAGATCCTTGTTCGTTCTTACCGCGGAGCATTTGTCGGAAGGAACTGGTGACGATGTTTAATGAATAATGGTAAGGGATTTCGAAAACAAACCACCATTTGTTCACCATTTGTAGTGATTTGTATTCCGGTTTGGTGTTATTGTTTTCCGTTGATGGGAGACTGCACCTAGGAAACCATGCAAAGGGTAACGAAATTTCCGAGAGCCAATGGTTGTCACCTACAGGGTCGCTACTTACAAATAATCATCTGAAATTTTACAGTACGTTGACTGTTTTTATTGCATCATCATGATCATCATCATCAACACGGTGCAACAACAATGTTAGTGACAGTATTTTCTTTTCTTGCAGGAAAACTTCTCAGAAGAAGGGGAAAGAGAGCAACAGCTCTAGTTATTTTAGTTATTTGCTTCTCTGTTAGTAATATCTGTTGCGCATTTGGAATAAACACGTACTCAGTGGTGAAATGAACGGATTGAGTTAAATATTTGACGGCACAAAATTATTTTTAAAGGTCCTGCCACACGGTTTGTGACCTATACACCACATATCAACAGCATGGCAAGCACATTGTCCGCAGAAAAGGCGTGCTTTGTAGCGCTGACCCAAAAGAGGGTCCTGAAAAGGGTGAAGAGTACAATCCCGTTACCCACTTCATTCTTTACCAAAGTCCCAATACCTACATTTTAAAAATAATCCCAGCCCCGTGTGTAAATTTGAAAAATATCCAACTTCTCGAATACTGATCGATGTAAGAATTAAAACTTCTGAATTACGGAAGGCGGACTAGATCATGGTCGGAGTTGATTCTGTCGCATACAAAATGGTTTTGAATATTGTGCAAAAAAATGCTTGAAAAGGCTTGAAAATGTGTGTCGATAGAAAACAACGAACAAAAAAGGATGGTCAAGTAAAAGAACGCTTGGCGGCCTAAATTATTTATTGTATGAAAAAGAAAACAACCCATATTTATTCATTAAACACAGAAACGTGGAGCACAACTTAAATGTGAGCTGTAAATCGACTTGATTTATTATGGTTAAAATCAGTTATTCTTTTAACCTATGCTTGATAAGCCAGCGGTATTATTCCCTTGGATGAATAGTCTATTTACCATGTTTACAGCTGAGCCTCTCTATGGGTATTTCCGAAGAAATCGAAGACGCGAAGATCACCGCGGAGAAAACGAAGATCTCAAGATTGAAGCGAAGATCTGTAATTGACTACAATTCGCGAGATCAAATTTAATACTCCGATATAAAACTGTCAAAACTCGTAATCACTACAGAAAATATCTGTAATTTCTGAATGTTGGCATTGGACCACATTTCACTGCGATTTTGACAACAGTAGGTTACTGTCACTGCCACGAAACCACATGAAGCCATTACAAGGCTGAAAACGACAAATAAGCGCCACTTTATGATGTCAATAAACGAAGATTTGCAAAAAAAATTGCGAAGAATCATGGGTACCGATAGAGAGGCTCAAATATTTGGCCTGTATTTTTCACCTTCTTCTGCCGTAATAGACGGATTCGACAAACGCGTTACATCCATCCACCCAATTCAGATGATGATTGAGTTGGGACGATTTGTCAAATGCAACCAACTGAGTGCATGGGTGTATGAAAGAACAGAAAGATTGTAACCTCGCATGATACAAATTGGGTGGCGACAAGGATGTAAACACATCAGCCGAATCTGTCTGTTCCCCAGTGTTAACCATCCTTGATTCTTTTTTGCTTCACTATCACCTCTTGAAAGATTTTATTCCTTGGTAACTATCATTTGATAGTTTCCTTTGTAAGTTTTCTTATAAACTTCTGCATCAAAAAAATATGACTTACCGGTAAATATTCCGACGTAACTTCTTAAAACCACTATCGAGTAGACAAGCAATTCCCTTCACAGTTTAGCAGAGCAGCACAAGCTCCACTTGTCATAGATTCTCACGTAGAAATTATGGGGACAACTTTTAATAAAATGTGTCAGTCATGAGAGTTTTTGTTGTTATTTTTGTAAATTTATAGCTTTCCTTCAGTCAACAACTTTATCCGGCTCGTTAATATTTCAAACGTTTTGCATGTATTCATTACACAGCCACAATCTCTTCCAAGCCATCATGCTCCCGTAGAAAACGCACACTTCTGATGCGTTTTCGTTTATCGCGTTCACCAAAACTAATAGTAACTCTTATTGTTTTCATTGAAAGCTAGTATTCTTGGTTTTCATGTTACGTCATAAAATTCTGAAATCAAAATTTAATAGGCCTGCTAAACTTTTGATATCACTAGGTGTAAGATAAACTAAAAATATATCTTTTTGCAAATTTCCAGCTTGGTTGTGCCCTTCGTTTTAAAAAATTTAAAAATTTTGAATATTCGAGTTCTCCGCCGTATGTGATATCAAGCTGAGTGCCGTGACAAAGTTGTTTTGATTCAAAAAAGGCCTTTCCTTTCCATTTTTGCAGATCGAACATTCCCAATGTACTAAGTGCTGTTTATGTGGAAGTGTAATAGATCATGAGCCAAAAGTAGTCGCTATTAATAGGAAAATTAAGTTCCAGATGGTTTCTCTGACTCACGGCGGCCATGTTTGTGCCCCTCGGAAGGACACAAATATGGCGTCTCCATACTGAGCTTTAAAAATTTGCGTGGAACGTTTCGGCAAATAACTCGCAAACGGTGCACCGCACAGACCTGAGATTTGGACAAATCGTTTATCTATTTATCTTCTATAATATCTGAAATTCATAGCTTCTGTCGTTGAACGGTTTCGATTTAATTTTTTTATTGCGTGACAGTTAAAACCACCAATTCCAGGCGTTCGGTTATTTGAGGAACAGCGCGAAAAATGGCGAGTGAAAAATGAGGGGAGGAGAGTGGGGAGAAGGCTTGCTCGCCTTAGTCCCCTCGCATTTTTTCCACTCGCCGTTCGTCGCGCTTATCTCGTTTTTCGCGCTGCTCCCCAACTTACCAAACGCCTGGAACAGGCTTATTCAAAACGGATACATTTGGCAGACTTGAGTGATTAATTTTAGCAAGCATTGCACAAAACTAGAATTGAATTGAGTTCTCCTTTATACACAATGGCTGTGCTACTCTCTCCGCAATGATTGTTTTCCTTTGCGCAGTGAAAAGATATCGTGTTTAAATAAAGAATGCTGTTGTTTTGCTCTCGTACACACAATCCACCATCATCTCTTTCGCTATGGTGGACTGTGCGAGACTAGTACGAAACATTGTCGAAAATAAGAGATTTATAAACCAGCGTTTTCTTTTCACAAATTGCTGACTTATCAAACGTTCTGCAATCATCCGCGCGGTCAAGAGAAATACACAGCCTACGAAACCGATCATGTACTTGTTTCACGCTTTATTTCGTGCACCACGAAGCGGAGTTGAATAAACAGTGATACTTAACAGGAGTGTACCTTGGATTTTCCAAAGGGGAGAGGGCGGCGGGGGGGGGGGGAGGGGGGGTCACACTTTGTCACACCCAGGGTGGGCTTAAATACTCCACGGCAGATGTTCGGTCCTGAAAATGGAGTATGTAACTACCTAGCACAAAAAAGATTTATGACATGTCTATTCTTCGGATTCGCGCTCCTTTGCCACCTGAATTACAAGGTTTGTATTTTGTTTACTTAAAAAGTTATCTCACCAAAGTGGGGATCACGGGCACCCCCGGACCCCACTGGCTACGCACTAAAATGTACAATAAGATATATACACACTCTTATACTTTGATGAGCTCGTCGTGCAATCTAATTTCGACCCCTCTCGTGATGGCGGACAGATAACCTAAACCTTAGCATGGCTGCAGTGGACACACAATCATTAGATACTTTCTTTACTCTACTTTTTTTTCAGTCTGTCAAGTATTTCACATTTCAAAAAAATATTACTCTACGGATTTTCTCGCAAAAGATCATATTTTCAGCAGTAGGTTACAACCTCGGTTGAAGAGGGCAGAACTGAAAAAGATAGCTTCACCTATTAAGCATTTACTGCATGACCTCATTCAACAGAGACAAAGAAACCAACGCCTGGTGAATGAAAATTCGTTCCGTACATGCACCAGAAGTAACCCTTTACCTGTTATGTGAATAAAAAAAATAGAACCAAAACATGCCCCAATGCGGAGAACTTGCAATAGCGATTGTTAATGTTTTGCTGCGTGCGGGAATTTCGCACATTTCATTATAATTTAAAATTAATGACGCAATTTTATTCATCCATGCGCACCTTAGCCCACTTGCATTTTCAAATTTCGCAACCGTCTTCTAGTTTGCTCCAGGCTGAATTGTTTGAGCAAAGTAAGATCCACTTTGCACTACGTTCACCGATCTTCCACAAGCACAAGAGTACAGCCAGTTTTGCTTGGGCGTTGAGCAAGGACTCCGCTTTCGTGATCACACCGCTAGCACTTAAAAGTTCTTCACTTTACCACGAAACTGGAACGTTGCTCGGCAGGTGAGGGAACGTTCCTTAAACGGCGTTATGTACGCATGTAGTTCTCAGAATTGTTAGCATTCTAACTAAACTGTGCTGTGAACTGTGCCAATCTTAAGTATCATATATAGCTGGCAAACTTTGGTTAACAATAGACATCGTCTTAATTTTTTAGAAGAGCCTTGAATACGGTCACTAAATTGAAGCATGTGCACAGATATTTGACAAGAAGGGCAATAAAATATGCCTCCTTATAGAGGAAACCAAGAGAGGATCAACTAAGAGGAACCATCTCCATCCTTCACTCTCTTGAGGTAACTTACTGAGACTTTTGTGTCTTATATAATAGATTAAATTTTATAGTGAGACTTTAGAACAGGACTATCGCTGAACATTTTTACGTGACTAAACAGCAGCTCGGTGCAGTCAACCACAGAATAGTAACTAAGGCTTAACAGCAAAAAATTCACCTTTCTTTAGTTCAGAGACTAATACTCAAACGGCAATGATTTGATACTTTTTAATTTGTTGTCGAAATCATCTTGAAATCGATTGAAGACACTAGGGAGATAAGTTTCGCGCACTTGCCCTCGCATTTTTCCTAATCGTGTTGTATTTTTACGAACTTGAAAGAATTTTTGCGACAAGCCATACCAAAAACTATCGATAAACGTTAATACCGCAGGTTTAGTACGTTTTCCTTTGCGATTTAATAATTTAAATACCGATTATTTTCTTTACACCAGAGCTTGAAAGAAAAACAATGGTTGTAGTACAGTTTATTACATGTATCTTGGTACTGCATCATCCATGAATCGTGCAGCTGGAGGAACAGAAAGCCTGAAACAAAAATCCTTTTCCTGTGTCAGATGCAGAACTGATTTATCCTGACATCAGTTCTACTGCGTGGATAATTCCTGCTGCTCAGGTAACAACTCGTTTTACGTAAAATTCCTAGATCAATACCAAAACAGATCAGAACTGGCGACATGTACGTAATCCCAAGCTGGGTGGAGGGTTTCGCGCGTCCCACTTGGTGCTTGTCTGACTTGCACGCTCCCGAGGACCGGTTGCAGTACGGCTGGGGGACGGTTGGGGCTAGGGACTATGCGCTTCGTATCAGAAACCCATCCTATTTGTCATTGCACGTAGGTATCATTAGTACCATACGAGTCAACTCAGATAACATGTGATCATGAGAGTCAGATTTGGTGGTTCTTCTTCTGAAAGGTTGCGGTACTTCCCTCAGAACGCCTTCCGACTCTGACCGACTCTAACCCCCAGAGGACTGCCTGTATTCAAGCGGGGATTACATATTTCGAATAAGGTATTCCTATTTTCTACATACAAATATCTTTAACAAATTAAATAACTGATCTAGGGTTTTCGAGAACGGGTTGTACTTCTCAGTGTACAAAATAGGCATGCCTTTAGACAAGATAACGATAGTGACCATCAAATTAAGTTCAATTGATCTAATTGATTAAAGGCATTATCAACAAACACAATAAAAACAAGAGAAATTACATATGAAACTAACTGAAAAAAGCTATGCTGATGTCAGAGCCTGGAGGCTTATAATTCAAGTTATTAACTCATTTAATTTGCCATTTACCGATGTTTTGTGCCCGCTTTATTGAAACAATTGTTCCACTGACTCTTGGATGGCCCTCTCCACTGACTCGTGGATGGCCCCCTCCGCTGACTCGTGGATGACCCGCTCCGCTGACTCTTGGACGGCCCCCTCCATTGACTCTTGGACGGCCACCTCTACTGACTCGTGGATAGCCCGCTCCATTGACTCTTGGTCGGCCCACGGCCCTCCTCTGACTCGTGGACGGCTCCCTCCATTGACTCGTGGACGGCCAGCTCCATTGACTCGTGGACGGCCCGGCCCTCTCCACTGACTCGCGGACGGCCCTCTCCACTGACTTGCGGACGGCCCTCTCCACTGACTCGTGGAAGGCCCTCTCCACTGACTCTTGGATGGCCTCCTCGTCAGATTCATCAACAAAATTCTTCTCCTGAGCATGGGCCTTCGACATTTTTCGCCTCAACTGGACACTACTACCCTCATATTACGGGTGCAAGATAAAGACGCCTGATTAATTTTCCGGTTAACTCAGCATTGATTGTTACTTCTTTTGATTGAATCAAAGACGTCTTCAGCTACCTCTCTCGACATACGTTTTCTAGAAACACATTAAAACGCCCTCTGCTGTAATATTTTTTCCTTATTAATTCTCACCTTCTTTTTGTTCTTTTTGAAGATGACGTGGAATTGGAGGTGATATAACGACGAGCGCGACAGATAGTGTTTTCACGGGCATTCGTGTTGGCTGGGAGAAGAGAAAGAGGGTGGGGGGAGGGGAGGGGATCATGAAAGCTTCAACCAGCAAAGATTCTGCGCACCCTCCCCTGGCGATAAATTATGACCGTTCTCTGACATCCAACGCCTGCTTGGGGAATAATTGTTAAGTGTACTAACTTGTCAGTTATGAATTATATAAGACAGGATGAGGATCATGTGACTTGCTGACCGCTGGACTGCTGCAATTTGTAGGGTAGAGTATGGCCATGAATATCTGTGTACACCTATGTAAAAATACCAAATATGGCTATGTATGTAAGACCATATAAGGATATTTATCTGATTGATCTGATTGATTAAAACATTAACAACATAAACAAGAAAAATTGCATATGAAACTAACTGAAAAAAGCTATGCTGATGTCAGAGCCTGGAGGCTTATAATTCAAGTTATTGACTCATTTAATTTGCCATTTACCGATGTTTTGTGTTTGCTTTATTGAAACAATTGTTCCACTGACTCTTGGATGGCCCCCTCCACTGACTCATGGACGGCCCCCTCCGCTGACTCGTGGATGACCCGCTCCGCTGACTCTTGGACGGCCCCCTCCATTGACTCTTGGACGGCCACCTCTACTGACTCGTGGATAGCCCGCTCCATTGACTCTTGGTCGGCCCACGGCCCTCCTCTGACTCGTGGACGGCTCCCTCCATTGACTCGTGGACGGCCAGCTCCATTGACTCGTGGACGGCCCGGCCCCTCCACTGACTCGCGGACGGCCCTCTCCACTGACTCGCGACGGACCTCTCCACTGACTCTTGGATGGCCTCCTCGTCAGATTCATTCACAAAATTGTTTTCACGAACATTTTCAGCTTTGCAGCAAGTTACTTGAATTTCGACTTAAGCCGGAAATTTTCTCACTGAAACCAAAAGAAATTTATTATTTTCTTACGTCTGACCTCTTGGCACAGGCCAGTACCAGAATGACTGCCAATGCCAGATTTGACGCTTCCATGCCAGTGCTAGTGCACGAACCTGAGTGTGTGCCTGTGTCCATTTGGTCAGAGAACAGACTGTCATTTATGTCAGTTTGAATGAAATATCAACATTAGAATACAAACTGCTACATATGGCTAATAACATATATATTTTTTGATGAGTACAGATTGATTTTGAGCTACAGAGCCATGATGGGAACAGTGCGTCAGTAATTGCCATTGCCAGATGGGATTCATACCCACGACCTTCCGGTTACAGGTCCACTGCTCTACCATCTGAGCTACAGAGCCAAGATGGGAACAGCGCGTGAGTGATTTCCAGTTGATTCACTCAGTTTTGTACCTGAGGACGATTCTAAACTAAAATACACGGTAAATCCTGACCACTCGAAAAACAACCATTGGCTCAGGTGGGATTCAAACCCACGACCTTCGGGTTACAGGTCCACCTCTCTGGAATAATTTGTAAGTTTACTAACTTTTTAGTTTTTATTCACGCTAGACAGGAAGAAGACAACAGGTGCCCGCCAGACTGTTATATAGAGTAAAGTATGATTATGAATGGCTACGTAGCGGACGGTGAGGACCTTATATGACTGAAAACCTATATGATATGGCTATATGTGAGACCATGTAAAGCGGAAATAGGGGAACATGATAAACTGTATCTGAATAATGGTCATGTATAAGTCTATAAGTTATGTAGGTCCATGTATGACAATCTAATATATGTATGGCTATGTAAGGGCAATTATATTATATGTATTACGGTATGCATGTTCATGTCACGATATCACTCTGTAAGATTATGCAAAGCTATGTATTACAATGTTTGGCTATGTAACTAGTGTAAAATATTGGTCATGTAAGGTTCTGTAAGGTCATGTATCACTATGTATGATTATGTAGGTATGTATGGTACAGTGGCTGTGATTCTTGCCTTCCAAATCAGTTTGTCAATTAGGGTTTGAGGCGTACATGAATTTTTTCCTTTGTTTCTTTCTTGTTTTCTTTAAAATCTCTTTCAGGTCTGGATCAGGAAACTGGTATCCTTTGATTTGTTTCATTATTCCTTTTTCTCACTTTTGTTGTTTGTTGTTTATTATAATTTAATGCTGCCACTGTTGTTGTTGTTGCTTTCATTATCTTGGATTGTAACAACTAACCAAATCATCATCATCATCCTCATTGTCGTGGTCGTGGTCGTGGTCGTGGTCGTGGTCGTGGTCGTGGTCGTGGTCGTGGTCGTGGTCGTGGTCGTGGTCATCATCATCATCATCATCATCATCATCATCATCATCATCATCATCATCATCATCATCATCACCGAGTTCGCTTCCTACCTTTAACGTTGTCACAGATATTCTACGATAACTGACCATACCTATTCGAAGAAATCGTTCACATGCACACGCGAGTCTCGCAAAAACATCTGCTGATTTAAAACGTCGACCTACAACATGTCAACTTCCAACCCCTGTGTCGCAAATCCGTTCTTCTACCTCCTTGACCGAACAGAAGGTTTATTCGATTCAATCTTGAGAAAAAAAACCCAATCATATGAAGTGTTCGAATCCTCCGAACTAAGTCGAGTCGCCCGGCACAAAGCCACGAACGAATTATTATTTATATTTCAGAAAATCTCACGCAGTTATTCTCAGAAGGAGTCGGCAGGCAAACGCGCTTTAAATCATAGCGACACTGGTAAACAGTCACTTGCGAAATTGCTTTGAGATTATAAAATATACCACTGCCGGCAATAGATAAGGTGACAGAGGGGTCAGTGTAAATCTGGGCCACTTCCTGCTATTATTGAGCACAGTTGTTATAGTTGATTCAATTTCGAGAAACAATACAATCATATATACTATCGAATCCTCCAAACCTGGTCTAAACGCATATAAAAAAGGCCCCGGTCTTTCGCAATTTTCGCAAAGCATCGGAAACTTTTGGAAATCGTCAAACATCTTCGGACATTTTCGATGATTTTAGGCAAAAAAAGTCTCTAATAAAGGCAAAAAAATAAAGGCAACTCCACAACGACAAACCATTGATCATGAGGCTCTGGTCGGCAAATTAAAGAGAATTCAAACAACTAATAAAAGAAGCCTGACCGTACTGTACTGTTGGGATGATAACTGTAATTTCCAATATTTCGCTAGGCCAGGCTTGCTTCTTCAGGGAATAAACTGTGTTGTTGATTCTCTAAAGAAATGAGCCGTGTCAGGCCGTTCCTTGACTTCTTCAGAGAAAGAACTGTGTGGTTCATTCCCTCAAGAATTCACGGCACAGCATGACACGGCCTGACTTCTTTAGTCAATGAACTGCTCAGTTCATTCCCTAAAGACGTTTGGCAGTAGCGTGACTTCTTCAGAGAAAGAACTGTGTGGTTCATTCCCTCAAGAATTCACGGAATTGCCTGACTTCTTTAGTCAATGAACTGCTCAGTTCATTCCCTAAAGACGTTTGGCAGTAGCGTGACTTCTTCAGAGAAAGAACTGTGTGGTTCATTCCCTCAAGAATTCATGGAACCGCCTGACTTCTTCAGTCAATAAACTGCACAGTTCATTCCATGAAGTAGTCAGGCCGTGTCAGGTAGTTCCATGACTTCTTCAGGGAATGAACCACTCCATTTATCCCCGAATAAGTCAGGCCATGCCTGGCGAAATATTGGGAATTACATCCTATCATCCCAACCGTACGGTCAGCTAGCCTTTCTTTTATTAGTTGTCAAGTTTGAAAGCCGATCCTCTGCTGCAAGAAGAAGAGATATTACAAACAACATAAATTAAAATTTAAAAAATTGACCTTTAAAAATAAGACTGTCTTTCTTTTATAATCTCTGTCTCGATTTCTTCTGCTTGATGTGCAGATCAGTTTGCTTTTTGTCTCGTGTCGTCACGAGAATATGCGAGGGGGAGAAGGTGCATTCCAAGGTGCATTCCTTGCGCGTTTGCTTTGTGAGGCCGCGGAATTTTCCCGCCATGTCAATATTTTTCCCGCCATGTCAAGATTTGCTTTGTGAGGCCGCCGGATTTTATGCGTGTTGTGAAAGAACAAATAATTTTTGTTTATGAGTAGGAGTTCAAAAATATTGCTGCATTGAAAATTTTTTGCTTTTCTGATGGTTCATTGAAATCGTTTGTCGGTTGGGAGTGTTTATTATAAATGGCTTTTTAGTTGAACAGAATTGAACTTTAATTTAGGGAAAATCACGGCGTAGAATGTAAAGCAGTGAAAGAGATGTATTAAATTTGAGCAGTTTTATTAGATTAAATTTTTGTACATTTCTTAAATGGAATGGTTGAGACAATTAGGAGAGAGTGTTTGATTTATGAACTTGCAGCGAACGCAAATTCTTAGTGGTCCAACAGGCAATATAAATGGAACAGAAATAATGCCCCTTTTAGCTGGCGACAATGCCTATTCACTAACGAACTGGCTAGTGAAACCCTACCCGGACAGAGGACGCCTGACTCAGGAGCAAAGAAGTTTAAAGCCTAAAGTTCGGTGCGTAGTGGAACGAGCATTTGGCATGTTGAAAGTTCGTTGGAGAATTGCGTTGAAAAAGGTTGGACAAAAAACGAGCATCCTAAAAAAGACTATGATTACTACGTGAGTTTTGCACAACAATTGTATGTATCGTTTCAATAACAGAAGATAAACGATTAGATAAAGACAATTATTTTGATGCTAAATCTTTAAAAATGTCAACTATGGCGTTTGTTTGTGCCATTTGCCTGCTCTGGGCGTCACGGAACATTTCAGCTGATCGTTCAAATCTTGCGTTGTCCTGTTCCATACAAGCTAATACTCTTTTCACACATTTCAATAAAAGAACTCTGCATGCCAGTCTGGAGTCGTACTTTCTCGCCTTTCTTTACTCAGGATGTTGAAATAGGGGAAACCTTCTTTAATTTTCTGAATTCCATCTTCTCCAGTCGAGCGAGATCGCTTCTTGAACTCGTACTCTAGATTCTGCTGCCGTTTCTTCACCTGCTGTAGCATTCTCTGGCTTTCTGGACACTTTTCTTTGTACGAAGAATAGATATCGTTCCAGATTTTTATTTTTTTCTTTGTGAAACTCCCCACAGCTTACTGAATTTGGGGGCCCACGCTTCAAGAAGTTCGTGCGTTTCTTTCTCAGTCCTGTCAACAGACTTAACGCGAGGTTTTTTCGTTTTGTGTTTGCCGTAGCCAGCCTGGTAGCAAGTACTTCGACATCACTTGCAACTGAAGACTGAGGCGATAGCATGCTTCTTGCCAGTAGAATTGGTGATCATCGAGAAATGTTTATCAGTACGCCGAGATAAAATCATTTTAAGTCAGCTGCGTTAGGGGGCTAAAAAAAGCCTTAAGCTTGACTTATCTTACAATCGATTACAAACATCTCAAAAGTTTAAAGGGCAACTCTTGGCAAGAAAACTATATTTCAGTAAAAGCTTCCGAATGTTTCCAAAATTACACAGGAAGCCAAAAATTTGAATTCAGAAGCTTTTTTACCGGTTAATTTTAACGTAAAACTTCGTATTTTACCGCTTTTGTGACATCTCCCTGGCAGGGTGCAGCCCATAGCGGATGTCTCGTGACGTGTCGATGCACAACCTGAAGGGGAAGGGAGGGTCAATCCTAACTCACATGGGTAAGATTTCCGCACAGCCCCATACATTAATTATGCAGCTATTTCATACTATCACTATACATAAACAGCAATCATGAAAAGAACGAGTCAGTCAGAAAATTGTATGCATAATTAATGTATGGGGCTGTGCGGAAATCTTGCCCTCACATGTCCCATACTTTACTGTATGGGAGGATGATCTGTCCGATGAAATTAAAATAAAATGGGTTTAAAATGGAGGGATTTTACTTTTGGTATGAATAAAATTACCAATCTTGCTGACCTCATAAGCGTTGTTTATAACCCTGATTATTCAAACTATCATGTTTCATTCTTCAACTTTATTTAATTAATACTTTAAGCAACAATTTTTAAGAAATTGTGTTGACCATGATATCTTATTAGTCACTCTTCCAATTCGCCCTTTGATTCACAAAATTACTTAGTTTCAAAATCAAGGACTTCGCCTCAGAATAATAGTTTTCACAGGAAGAAAAACAACAAAGAATTTTAAATAATTGACTGAAGATAAACAAGAATGGTTATGTCTGAGCAAGATTCAGATTAATTGGGTAAGCCTGCACCATCCGTGATGTGGCACCTCTAAATTATGTGTCCCATGGTTCAATAAAGACTGATATTAATTATAACAAGTTTTCAGGAGAGCTCTAGTATAGCTTCTTGTCTGACCTGAGATCATGCCCTTCCTTCCTACTTATCACTCGATCTGGGAACTGCTTAGTGTGCAAGTTGATTTTCCTCACAGATCTTGCAGCTGATCATTTCAATTCAGATCTAATCAGGTTGTTCTAACCTTTTCTAGAGGGGGACATCAAAAGGCCCATCTATCCCAGGAGAAGAACCGTCAGATCCAGAGTAAGTGATAAATAATTAAGGTTAATCAATTAATTAATTAATTAATTAAGTCACTCCCAGTCCATTTAATCAGATCAAGGGGCCATGGCCAGTCCCAACCCTCATTCAATTTTTTCAGGGAGAACTCCCCTCCCCTTTCCTGGGCTCGATTGAATGTCGTTCGTGTGCTTCTATTTCCCTGGAGTATAATTAAAATGCTACTCCCCTTTTGGGTGAAGCTAGTCAAATGCAGGATATTCCTTCCTCCAATAATTACAATCAGCTGTAATACCCATCAGTAGTACCCTGAAACACTTCACAAGGAACAGTTCATCTGCCAGAACTGCAGCCGTATAGCAAATCTCAAATTGGACTGTTTAGCCACAGCAAACACTGCACCCAACCTACAGTGCACTGAACATGGACCTTGTCCGACAGATGCCTACTACCACTAGTACCCATTTTATCCATTTTACCCCAGAGCAATCAATAGGAATACTGATTTAATTAGTTTTTGGACGAATGCATTAACCGTCAAGCCACTATGCCTTCCACATATGTAATTTAATTAATGAACGCAATCTAACAGTGAAGCAGTGTCGCAGATATGAGAGGGCCAGTCTCAGGTGAAAACCTGAGAAGATACAGCCATGTGAGCTACATGTAACAAAGTATTAAAAAGGCTCTTGATGATTTGATGAAGCTCATCATTATATTGAAATATTAGATCTTCTTAATGATTGTCATTGAAGTTATGCACTGTTCTTGAGAAATACTGCTTTATTTTTTATGAGAAATGTGAGTTCAACTTAAATAATAAGGGATTGTATTTCAGGATGGGAAATCTGGGTGATATGGGTAAAGCTGGAAGTCTCCATGAGTACTTGATGTTACTTCATGAGAAGTATGGTGCCATAGTAGGATTCTGGTGGGGCAAACAATATGTTGTCAGTTTGGCATCACCAGAATATTGGAAAGAAGTACAACCACTGTTTGATAGACCTCGTAAGTGAAGAACTAAGAGTGAATTGCTAGACTAAAAGGGACTGTGTCATTGCTGAATTAAGTCTACTAAATTTGACTGTGAGCCAACACAAAAAAAAAGAGTCTGGGATTTTGAATGGGCTGTATATGTCATGTCAGGAAACGCGAGGTCGTCCGCCAGTATTGAGTATTCCATGCTGCCCAATCATCTAAACGTGATAAATTCTTAGTGAAACAAACCCAATTACAGAGTACAATGGTCATCAAGCAAATAAACAAATGCAAAAGCTTTGAGATGTTCCTGAAATGATGTCACTCATCACCAATATTTGATTACGTGGTCAAGTTCTTGGGCGTGGCCGAAGAGGGAACTTTAAAGCTCGATTTTGTGGCATTGAAGTGGTGGAATCCAAAAATTTCTTTTTGAACACCGATTGACGCATCATAGAGATACTAAAAACACAAAAATCTTTTAGGCTGTATAGACACTTTAAATAAAACCAGATGTCCCTGTAGGTAATTTTGCCAGCCCGATTTAAGCTCTTCACTGGCGGCTGGATTATCATCCCCATCTTATATGGGCACCACTCACTTGCCTGTTCATGCACTCATTTCTGGTCAATTATGTTTCAGCGGATCTGTTCAAACTATTTGAGCCTCTCATTGGTAGGAAGAGTATCCAGTACATCAATGGCTCTGAGGGGAGAAAGAGACGTCAGCTGATGGATAGAAGTTTCAGTCATGAAGCTGTGCAAGACTACTATGAACACTTTGTTGTGGTGAATAACAGTCACATATGGTTTTACTGCTAAATAAAATAAATTACTGTAGACACTTGCAGATAAGCCGCACCTTTTTACCAAAAGTTGTCATTCAAAATTGAGGGTTCACCTTACCTGCAAAAACGTTTGGATCCACAAGTCAGAGTGTGGTTTATCTGTGAGTGTTTGTGGTACCTTTATTTATATGACTGTGGTTGTGTTTAAAGCTAGAAGCTTCAGTGTGGGACATTTTTCTGTTCAAATGGAAATTTAGAATCATTGTTGATTTTTGGGGGGTGAGGAGGACAGTCAAGCAGCAAGAATGCACATGAAATGGCTTAACCTCAAAATGTGAGCTGTAAAACCACAAAGGCCATCTGTACAACCCCCCATCCACCCCACTTGCCCACCATGTGGGAAACCGCTAGCCAGCATTGTTTCATGTTTAACGCCCAAAATACATTAACTAGCCACAATAGTTAACTTTGACCACATTTGGCGTAAAATTTATTTATCACCAGTTCAATTTCATTTTTTCATGATTGTTCATGAATGTGAAATGATGTCTGACACGGGCTCCTACCGACATGAAATATAGAAAAACCCAAAAAGAACATCCCGTCACATGTTCACAAGTATACCATGTTGAGGGTATTTAAGGGACACTGTCACAAGCATAACTTCAAAAATTCAACAGCCCAAAAACATGGTTACACCATTGGAAACCTATTAACAGTGGTGAAGTTTTCTTAAAATTACTATACCAGTGTACTGAAGCTAAATATAGAGTGATATCACTGTGATACCATCGGGAGCTTTTGATCTCAACTTGAAAAAGTCAGCCTGACTTTTTCAAGTTCTGTCCTTGTGGTTTGGGAAATTGATGAAATTTTACGGTCACACTCATCTTTAAACAATTTTCTTGATATCCTTCTCTTTACGTTCTAGGAGCACTAGCATTTCCTGCATTGTTGAAAGTACTTGTAATTTTGGTGCCGTTTTAGTAAAAAAGCCAAAAAATGTCTGTGACAGTGTCCTTTTAAGTGGCAGTAATAGCTTTTAATAAACTAATAATAGAATTGTTCTTAAATGTATAATAATAAAAACAGATTGCCAAAGAAACAGCGGACAAGCTTGCCAAGTGTGGTTCTGAAGAACATATTCCTCTAGCAAAACGCATGATAGCCATGGCTGTTAAAGCCATATCAGTTGCAGGAATGGGGCGCATCTTTATGGACGAGAAAGAAATTGACAAATTAACTGTGATGTATGATGTGGTAAGATTTCCAATGTATTAGCTAAATTTAAGGTGGCTCACAATGGTTTAGACATTCCCATCTTATGCATTCTATTGCAGCTAGACCAATAACGGTGAAGAATAACTTTTAGTACACATTTGTATAGGTTTTACCAATGAACAAATTTAGGCCATTGTGACATCAAAATACATTGCCATGGCAACATAAAAAGAGGTCAATGATTTGACCTTACAGGCTAATAACGTAAAAACTACTTAGTGAAAGTTTTTGTTTTTGATTATATTTTTGTTTAATCAACAAAAGAAATATTTCTGCAAATAAAAAATACTTTCTATAGCATTCAGAGCTACCTTATTTTTTCATGAATTTAGTGGCTCTGAACCCTTTTGACAGCATTTTTTTTCAAATTATTGATATAATATTCTAATATTATAATATTGGAAAATACAGAAAAGATTAAGTTACAGTTAACTTCTAGTATAAAAGACACCTTCAGGACCACAATTTGGTGTCTGTGTTAGAGGAAGTCCATGAGAACCTGAGTTATTTTCAGTACTTCAGGGCTTCAATTCTTGCCCATGTAACTGGAGTGTTTGCAAGGCGGGAGTCGACTATGTACATGTAAAATACTGACTCAGAGGCAGTTATTCAATACAATCTTATTGAATGAGAATTTTTTAAAGTGATTCATACACACCCAGCTCAGCATTGTGCAGAAGTATTGCTTTCAGTGAAATTTAAAGAATCTAAACACAAAGAAATGATTTGTTTTCACAAATGATCAATATTTTAAAAGAAACGAAGTTTCTGTAAACTCAGACAACAGTTTTTTAACTGCTCAATTTACTGAATATCTCAGTGGCCGGGGAAGTTTATGCAGGTTTCCTTAAAATTATTGTATTCATTGGGTTGTATGAGTTAATTTTGTTAAATCTGATATTTTTTTTCCTTAGTGTTGGGAAGAGATGGAGGCAAGACTTACTGCTCCTCCACCTGATAAAGATAGTGAAAGAGAAAAAAAATTTCAAAAAGGTATAAGTATGCTTTTTTACTTGGATCGGTAATTAAAACACGAATGCGTCAAACTGGAGGTCATTACACTTCAGCAGCTGTAATTAATTTGTTTACAATGCTGCATAAAACATGAGCATGGATATTAAAAGAAGAAGGTACGGGCTTATGAAGTGGGTGACAAGGAAGCCCAAAGAGTAACAATAACTGATGGCGCATAATGCCAGGTTTTCTTATTACATCTGTAAAAATAACAATGCTAGAAAATTAATCTTGTGGCTAAAGGAGGGGGTCATTGGGACCTTTTAGAAACTGCAAAACCACACAAAAATCATCCAAAAATAGAAAACCACAATAAATTTTGATCAAACCCCGAAAACAGCATCCAAAACCATCAAAACCAAACCTTTTCACACCCAAAAATCCAAAATCGTAATCAAACTGATCTATGACTAGTGGAGCATACGGCAGCCACTGTCTTGGTATGTGGTTGGGCACATAATATTGAGGTCATAAAGAGAAACTGGAAACTGGAAACCAAATGAGAACACCAAAAACCAAACACCAAAATGCTAAAAAGCGGAAAAACTGCAACCCGCTTAAGACACCAAAACCGAATAATCACGACAGTTTTTCAGTGCAAAAACTGGTCTAAGAAATGGCCAAATCCGCAAATGGAAAATCCCAACTCCTCCCTCTGAAAGATACAGCATTGTAGACAGCTGTTAAGATCTACGAGATTTTAAGGATGATCCGAACACTAGGTGATAAAAATTTCCCCAAATTTTTTTATGACCATCTTTTCAATTTGACATTTTAAACACAACATGCAAAACCGCAATCTTGCTGCAATTTAAGAAGAGATTGTTACCTTGTCTCATCAGAAAGAACAAACTTTCATAACCTCGTCAAAGAAATAATCAAGCGGAGACGACAGGATGACGATAAAGCTGAAAAGCTCTTCATTGATTCCATGTTAGACTGTGATTTCATGGATGAAGAGGAGGTTTGATTGCACTGTTGTTGTAGTAATTCCCTAAAATTAAAAAATAACTGTATACACTGAAGTCTCCATCCCTATTCTGTGAGTGGCAGATAATTCCAGATATTTTGCCCAGGTGGGGGGGGGGGGGGGGGGGGACTCAGGATTTCAAGTGACGGGGATGATTGAATGGGGGCAAAAATCAAGACCCAAAAAACACTAGAGATTAACCCAAGAACACTTTCTTTGTTAATTTGTGCTTCACAGAACAATGCAACCAAGGCACTACGTTAACCATGAATTTTTAGAATGTTTATAATACCCCCAATAATCCCTACTCAAATCAAACCACCCCAGAAAGTACTTGCCAAATTTTCCCACCCGAAAAATTCCCAGAATCAAAATTTCAAACCCCCAAAAATTCCTTGATCATCCATGTTACTTTAAATCTCGAGTACCCCTGGGATATTTTGTCATGTTTAGAGCACAGTTGCATTGCTTCAGGAGTAATTTGTCTTGTGGAGAGTGCGGTAGGGCAACCGACTGACTGAAAACAGTGCCTTGATTTGCTCTTTATCAGTGGGAAATTGAAAAAAATTATAGAAGATAAGGATGTCGAGAACATAAAAGGGTTCAATGCATTAATAAAAACAGTAATTATATATTTCTGGGGGATCAATTCAGTTGTTAGCCAAACATAGTCAACACATGGATAACTGGCCCAGTATTGGCAATTAATTAATTTATTGTTTTGTTATCTTTGTGTAGACTTGTGCTCAGGTTATAAGCTTCCTCGTCGGAGGGTTCCATACAACAGGAAACAGTGAGTAAATAATTGCATGAGGTGGAGGTCACAACATTATATTCCACTGATGAGGTAGAACTTAAGCTTTCCACTTAAATGTACATAGTGTGCTATTAGTTATTCACCTGAACAGTAAATTTAATAATTATTGGCATAAAGTTATTAAAGTAACTACCCCTCGAAAGTAGGGATCCCCGAAAGTAACAACGATATGCACCTGAAATCTTACTTGCCTTGATATTCATGCTGAGATAAGGCATGATGACTGAAATTACATTTGCAACAAGCTGCGCCAAACTGATCCAAACATGGAGATCATCATTTCAAAGGCAATATATAACTCCATTCTGATTTTATTTAACTCATGAAACAACATTTACAGTGAAACAAACTCAACCGGGGCCACCCAACGCTTTTTAGCCAATCACAAGACAAGCTCAGTTCAAAAGAATTGGAGTTCGTGAAAAGCAGTTAAATTTGAACCTTACTGTGATTGGTCTGCTGATGAAGGAAGTCCAATTCTTTTCTTCTGAACTTGTCTTGTGACTGGCTAAAAAACTTTGGGTGGCCCCGGTTGAGTTCGTTTCACTGTAACAATTAGTGGAAATAGTGAAAACTATACAAATGAAAGCAATGGAATTTAGTGTGTAATATACTAAAAGTTTAGTTACTATTTCACAGGTTAAGTAAAACCACTCTGACATAAATTCGTTTCAACTAGATTTCTCTTTCTTTAGCTATCTCTTAACATCCATATGTTTAGATTATTATAAACATGAACATCATTTTCCCAACATGGATCGACATTTTAGCAGTGATAGGAAAAGGCCACTAATTAAACCTGAAAGAACTGAGCGTCATTACAGTATTTTTTTTTTTTCAGTGATGACATGGTGTTTGTACTATCTGACAAAACATCCCGAGATTCAGGAGAAAGTTTTTGCAGAACTGGACGAAGTCCTGGGGGATGAAGACATCAAACCACAAATCGCCTCCCAACTTCAGTGAGTCAACCTCTTTCTTTTTTTGGAAAGAAATATTTTTTATTAACAAGTAA
Source organism: Meandrina meandrites (assembly GCA_963693305.1). NCBI lineage: Eukaryota > Metazoa > Cnidaria > Anthozoa > Scleractinia > Meandrinidae > Meandrina > Meandrina meandrites. The sequence continues at coordinate 4,103,739 of OY855908.1, read as the reverse complement.
CCTGCAGTAAAAAAATAATCCTATGATCGATGTTGTCAAGCTTGCTAGAAATTGGCCTTTAATTTTGCTTCTGGGAGATTAGTTGCCTTTTTAAAAGTTCTTTCATGTGATCATAACAGTTGTTTATATAATCAGTATTGTGCAAGTAAATATTTGGTTCACCTTTTAAAAGTTCAATTTTGAACCTTGGCACACCCAGGAGTGATGGAGATAAATGGGATATACTGGCATTGACTGTTGAACTGTCTCATTACACACAATAAATTAAATAAATTAACTAGGGTTAAAGTCTTTCAACTGACAATCCTGTGATCCTTGGATTCCTGATTGAATTGGAAGTTTAAAAATGCTGTTTTTGTGGAGAAAGGAAAACTAAAAAACCTGGAGAAAAACCCTTAGAGCAAAACCCTTAGAGCAAGGACAAGAACCAGCAACAAACTCAGCCCATATATGATGCCTGAGCAAGCAGTTTCACCACTGCGCCATCCCGCCATCCTGGAATGACACATTTTCTCTGATAATATCATTGTTAATTAAGTGACATTGTAATTAATTAGCTTAGTGTCTTTTATTCTTATGTAAATGTTTTTAGAAGCAGGGCACCTACGGATACCAGCCTACAAGCTGAATGGGCTTCCCTGGTTAAATAAAGTTTACTTACTGAGAGATTGTTAATATTATACAAAGGGTGATCTCAGTGTGTATTATTTCCTTTTAGATACACCCGTCAAGTGTTAGATGAGACCATGCGCGCTTCAGTGTTGGCTCCATGGGGCGCACGAGTCCATGAGTATGACCTCCAGGTTGATGAATTTGTAATTCCTAAAGAGGTATGTTCATGTGCATTGTTCTATTCAAGTAAACTATACAAACTGCCCATTGTTTTGTAGATCACTGATTAAGAATAGAGACTTATAAGGATCAGTTTTCTGCAGAAGGTTGAAATGTTTGCCTGCCGAGTAATCAATTTAGGGAAACAGTGCCTTCATTTGTGGGGCCTTACAGGTAACATTTCCTGGGCAAAGAGGTACTTGTCTGGGAGAAATATTTCTTTCAGTCTCAATCTCCAAATGTTTATTAATTCTCCTTAATGGTCGATTGAATTGTTCTGGTGCAAGACTTGTAATTTTATTTCTGAGAATTTGGCCTTACATCAAGACGTTCACACTTGTACCAGTTGATGATTTTTGCAATTCTCAGCAACAGTGACCAGCGCCCTAAACCACTAGGCCGTGCTGCCTCCATGTAACTTCATATTGATACTAAAAGAATCCAAATTTTGATCACTCAAGATTGTGTAGTTTTGAGCGGAGGATTTTTTCTTTGTTTTAGACTCCAATCCTTATGCCATTTGGAGTTGTTCTTCAGGACCCTAATTTGTGGCCAGAACCCAAGAGGTAAAAGTATCATGCATTACTGTATTGATTTGCAGTCCTGGTGAGAGTCTTCTGTGAGTGGCAGTCGTACTGTCATGTGATATATATGCTCCTTCTGCCTTTCTAAAACCAATTGAAACCTACTCATTCAGCTCAATGAATATCACTACTTCCTTTGTAAAAGAAAAGTAACATCACAATTATGTGGGGTAACAACCAGTATAGATGCGTGACTCGTGAAACTCTAAGCAAAACGTAATCGTGCCAATCATTTTTGCATTAAAAGAAATTCCCATTGAACTTGATTGCTGTAATGGATGGACCATTTAATTTTTGGCGGGGGTGGGCAATAACCTCCAAAACTTCAGCATAGGCAAGTGTGGAGAAAAAAAAACTTTTGAGGAACGAAAGCGAAAATACCAGTCGAGCTTTGCTGAGAAAAATTGCATAACTGTCTCGAGCTAGATTTAGGGGGCACGGTTACTGTTTTGAGTAAATACCCCATGATAGGGTTAAAGGTTACACATTTTTTCTTAGCCTTTTTTGCCAATGCTTTATAACTAACTCAAATTCCCTGTTTCAGGTTTGATCCGGATCGCTTCAGCCCTGAGAACATCAAACAGCTTCCAAGTCTTGCTTACCAGCCATTTGGCTTTGCAGGGAAGCGGAAATGTCCCGGATGGCGATTCTCGATCGCCGAGGGACTGGTGTTCCTGTCTGTTCTCATTAAGCGATTCAAGTTTCACCTTGTGGAAGGACAGGACGTGAAACCTGTCCATCGTCTGGTGACGTCACCGGCGGAGGAGATCTGGGTCACTGTGACTGAGAGATAAATATTTAGAGAAGTTAGAGGAAAAGCAGGCAGTTTCAATGAGTAGAACGGACCTTAACCTTTGCTTCTCGTTAAAAGTTTTAATGAAATTTTCCATCTTTAATTTGGTCTTTGCATTGCTTGTCGAATCAATGACCAAGTTTCCAAGTTTGCTGTTCAGCTGTTTAAGAATTTGGCTGCTTGCACGAGCGACTGTTTGCACGTGCGGCTTTTTGCACGTGCGCTTCCTTTCATGTGAGCCTTGATGAAATTAAAACCTTAGCGAGTGGTGAGGGTTAGTGTGCGTTTCACATTGTACCTTGTTCATCCGTTGCTGGATGTTAAAACCAAGCTTAGTAATGTAATGCATCACTAATGTATCGATTTTGTTTAACTTAGATAGCGGGCTTCTTGTGATATAAAATAACAGAAGTCTAAACGCCAAAATGTACTATCCTAAAATGATCAATCCATTATGAAATTCTCAATAATTCTCAAGTATCGGGGGTGGAAGCGGAATCATGAATCATACCTGTAAAATTGGTAGGAATCATGAATCTTCGTGTTTAAAACTTGGGAATCATGAATAACGAGAGATGGCTAAAAGAATCATGAATAACAAATGAATATGCTTCCATCGATATCGGAGGCGTGTGAATATAGAATGCAAACTACGAAACTTCTTAATAGTTATCTCACAGAAATGGCCGAAAATAGCATTTCTGAACGTCTAATTTTCAAAATTTTCTGGGGGAGCATGCCCCCGACCCCCCTACAGGAAAACACTAAAAACGCGATTCAAATCTTCATCCCTTAACTATCAACTTGACTGTGATTAGTTATATTACACACAGTGAAGTTATTTTCAAAACTGGATAAAAACAATGACAAATGAATCATAAATGTTGAATGAAATTTTTAAACGAATCACGAATCATTGAGGTAAAACAAGACAGGAATCATGAATCATGAAAGTCCAATGATTCCGCTTCCACCCCCGATCAAGTAGGGTTTCCCATTCGCTACATGATTTGACACATAAATGAAGTCATTCATTCATTCTAATTGGTTTATGAAGTCGACGTTTAAATAGTGATTTTTTAATAGTAATAATGATAATCAAAGTTTGTATGGTGCAAAGGACGTTTAAAAACTGACAAAGATTGGATGCGTTATATACGATACCTGGGCGAACTGTTCCAGAGTTTAGGTGCGGCTGACATTTAACTGGGCTCTGGCTCCCAGAGTTGATATCTACTTACCGCGTGGAATAGCGAACATACGGCCTTGATCAGATCTTAGCTTATTCTTAGTCGCTGTTTTACGACTTGAAAAGTTTATAGATATAGTCGAGTTCTATCCCATGTATTGCTTTGAAAGTAATACGCAAAATTCTAAATTCTATTCTTCATTTAAACTACAACCTCCGTCAAAAATGTTGGGAAGGTTTCTTATTTCCCTCCACCCCTTCCCCCTTATTCAAAGTTGAAGTATACCGAGGGACTTACATCACACGATATTGTCTATCATAGTGTTCAGTAATACTTCAACATTGATATGGGGGGGAGGGGGGCCCATACATACGTAGCATATACCTATAGATGCGTTCTTTCGAAATGTAGTCAAAATCAAGGCGTTGATTTTCGACCTTCCCAACTATTTTTGTCGGAGGTTGTAGCTCTGCTAAATTGGATGCCCTTGGATAAATATTGATTTAAATAAATATATGAATAAATATAATAAATAACCAGAGCTATAATTATGCAATTGAAAAGTATCTTTAGCAAAACTGTAGTCTGTAAACAGTAGCCTTATTTTTCGTATATTGCAGCAGATAGGGTAGTTCAATGAAAATTCACCAACCATCAGTTTATTTCAATTTTTTCCATTGCCTCGCATGTGACAGTTAAAACATGCAATGTAGCAAAGTAGGAACTGTTATAATTAAGATTTTTAACTGAAAGGGTGCAGAATTCTACTAATCACTGTTAGTAGAATTCTACTAGTATACTAATGCAATTGCTGCAATCTGATTGGCTGAGCTATTGAACACTATCAGCCATTAGTGTGCAGTGGCTGAAGGCCGTCTACAGAATGGCGACATTTTCTCGTTTCTCCGAAGTTTCGGAGGAAGTTTAGAAACATTATTGGATAATGCAATTCCCGCGAATACTAAAACGTTAAAATTACTGAATAAACTGATGAGCGTGAGTTCACAACTGAAAGTTTCAAATGAAAATTCAGTCCGCGCGCGCGATTTTGCAAAAGCGTGAAGTTTAGTTCATATTGTAGAAAAATAATGAGAAATCATTATTTGAAGGTAAATGAGTTAGAATTCTTCTAAAACGATTAGATTATTCGCTCTCAATTTATATGAGGTGATAATTGACTCGGCTTCGGCCTTATCGACAATCACCTCATAGAAATCTCGAGCTCATAATCTAATTGTTAAAAAGAAACCAGTGGGAGAACCAATCAAATTTGCGGATTTCCAAAAGAACATAATTGAGTTTTTACTAAACAGACAGCATTATCCTTCAATACTTTATAATTAGATTGGGCAACAGAGGATGTGTCTCAGCTTTTCTCCTTATGTACTGCACACAAAAAGTCAGTAAAAGATAAAGGTCTTATAAGATTAAGGGCGCGTTCGTTTGGGAATATTCTGGAATATATTCCGGCTATTCTGCTCAAAGGAGCAGAATAGCCGGAATGGAAATCCAAGTATTCCGGAATAGGAAGAGCAGCCAAACGAACGCTAACTCTCATTATTCCAATTATTCTTATTCCGGATTGATCCCAAACGAACGCGCCCTAAATTTGGAAATACAGTTAACAATACAGATTAACGAAAAAACTGAGCAACGACGTTTCGGTGTCATCCTGGCACCATTTTCAAGTTAAAAAATATGTGCGAAAAGTAAACTAATTTATACTAATGGTGGAGGTGCGAAATTGAATAAATTAAGATTAAAATAGCTGTTCAGTGTTCATGTTCATTCCAGTGAGGTGTCAAACACTGGTAATGAGTGCAATGTCTGTTCAAAGCCTAAACAAATACTTTTGCGCGAATGGAATCTGACTGAGTGTTAAGGCTCGAAGAATTTTAAAACGCGAAAACCAGCTGCAGTTATTCAAGCGACTTGAAGGCTGCAACAAGAAACAAATCCAATGCGATGGAGCCATCGAGTTTCTTCAGCTTTGCCAGTATTTCGAACTAACTCCTACCTTCGCCAAAGTTGATCAAACAAAGCATATGAAATGGTCAAAGTCTTCGAGCAATTTTCAACTAATGTCATTGCAGAAGAACTAAGGGCAAAAGTAAAGCAAAATGCGGCAATGAAGAAAGAACTTAACGGAATCTACGATGAAATACGCCAGAATTGTTCATCGCTCCAATACATGTGCGTCCTGAGAACGATGGTTGACCTCCGCAAAAAGCACTACGAGAAAATGATGAGTGGTCATATCAACAAAATCATGAAACTGCTAAACAAAGATCACGATGTGGACAAACACATCCAGAAAATTTCCCCCTACAGGCTTTCATTCTTCCAGAAGCTTGTTCTGTGTCGAGATTTGAAGTTTTCCTTGCCGCAACGCATCTCTCCAATGGACATTCAAGCTAGCTTCGAGAAAGCCTTCTGGCAACTGGAGCCTTCATTATCCGATGATAAGAAGGAATTAGTTGCGGCGACCCTTCGATCGATCGCGCTCAACTACATCGAGTGTAAAGCCCCCAAACCACCGAAATCGCTACAAAGAGCTATTGAGCAACTAAAACGAAGAGATGACATCGTAATCACGAAACCAGATAAAGGTACAGGAGTAGTTGTTATGGATAAGGCAGAATATGTTCGCCTTTTGAGTGAATCTTCCATCAACAATACAGCTAAATTTACCACCGTAAGTTCGGAGAGACCCAAGACGCGTGGACGACCGCCCAAACACTACCACCCTTTACTGCAGAAAGAGAAACACCTTGAATCTGTCGTGCGCAAAATTCTTCCAAAACAGATTGCCAACTCAGTTTGCCCGAAAGGATCACGACTCGCCCATCTTTATGGTCCGCCAAAGACTCAAAGAAAAACTAGCGATGAGGCCCATTCTATCCGCCACAAGTACTTACAACTTCGCCCTCGCGAGATGGCTCGACGATAAACTCAAGCCCCTGTCGATCAACAGCTACACAATATCTGACACATTTTCCTTCGCTGACGAGATTCGCAATCTGAGCCTCAATGAAACTGACATCCTAGTATCTTATGATGTCTCTTCGCTATTTACGAACGTCCCACTACAAGAAACCATCGAGATCCTTGCTGACAGAACTTTTGTTGACAACTGGTTCAACAAAACACACCATCTAAACATCAGCAAATCTGATTTAATTGAACTGTTGTCAGTAGCAACAAAGGACCAGCTATTTCAATTTAACGGTCAACTCTACCAACAAATTGATGGAGTAGCGATGGGCTCTCCCTTGGGTCCCCTAATGGCCAATACTTTTCTTTGTTCTATCGAGGTCTACAGACGCTACGTGGATGATACACTAGCCACAATGAAAGACATACCAACCGCAGAAGCCTTTCTGAAGACTTTGAACAACTGTCATCCATCCATATCCTGCACCATGGAGATCGCATCTAACCGGTAAGCTACCATTTGTCGGCATTGAAATATGCAAGAAGAGCTGCAAGCTGTAACAAGTGTTTACCGTAAACCTACAAACACTGGTCTGCTCTTACACCACCAAAGTCATGTCGACAATCACTATAAAAGATCTTTAGTTAAAACCATATTAAACCGTGCTTACCGCTTGTCCTCAACATGGGAACTATTTACAACAGAATGCGAACGCCTTAAACTGATCTTTTCTAACCTCAAGTACCCAGATTCTCTTGTCAACTCCACCATCACCCGTTTCGTTAATTCAGTGATGTCACCAGACACAAGATCGACGCCTCAAACAGAGAATATCTACCGCATTATCCTGCCATTTAAAGACCAGAAATCAGCGGACATAGTAAAAAAACATCTCTCGCACTTGACTAATAAACTTGACCACAAACTACAGCCGGTGTTCAGAAGCTGTAAAATTGGCGATGATCTCAAAGTACAAGAGCCAAAACCACCTTTGATCAATCAACAGTGCGTTGTTTATAACTATATATGTGATCTGTGTGATGCAGAATACGTCGGTTACACTAGCCGTCATCTTTACAAGCGCATTGAGGAACACCGATTTACCGCCATCGGAAAACACCTTCAAAATGAACACCGAGTTGATACAGTTGGTGACCTGACTAACAACTTTAAGATCCTAAAGAAATGTCAGGGAATGGTTGATTGCTTGATCCACGAAATGTTGTGGATTCGCAAGAAGAAACCGAGCCTTAACACTCAGTCAGATTCCATTCGCGCAAGTATTTGCACAGGGCACAGAGGAGTCAAGTTTGTCCGCAATTCAAAATATCTACGACGTTGGAAGCGATCTTGTAAGAGTACGTGACCCGGCGCCGTCACAGTATCTGATAGTATCTGTTTACAGATCGTACCCTCATGGGACATCCGCAGAACGCAATGTCTGTGGGCGTTACGTTACGTTACCACGATTTAATTCGCCCCAGGTGACCATTGTAGAATACGATATCACCAGACGATCTGTAAACATGAAGGCGCTGGGTCACATACGCTTACAAGATCGCTTTAGAAGGTCGTTTTGCATGGTAGATATTTTGAATTGCGGACAAACTTGACTCCTCTGTGCCGTGTGGTATTTGTTTAGGCTTTGAACAGACATTGCACTCATTACCAGTGTTTGACACCACTGGAATGAACATGAACACTGAACAGTTATTTTAATCTTAAGTGTTATTGTCAGAGAAAACCGGGTAGGGGCAAAAGATCGCGGTCGCCCGTTTACCTTCATCTTTTCACAGAGAAGCAAGAGGGGCTCTTTGCCAACTATGTCAACACATGGCTCAAAATCAAGGAAGAAGCCGCATCGCCTAGAATGCCGCGACACATCCGGGACTTGTGCAGCCTTTCTCGCGCGAACATTTAAGGTGACTCGATCGAAATAAATTACGGGCTGTATGCCTGCCTAAAAACTCTAATAACTTCGCCATTTTTGACTCGATTTCCTTGAAACTTTCGCATTTTACACAACATTTATCGAGGAATAATATGCATGTCAATATGTTGATGTAATATTCGATAGTTTTGCGTGATGTTACTTTTATTGAGCACTACTTTTTGGATAAAATTGTCATTTACAGATAACTGAGCGCTAAGATTTCGTTAAAATTTCTGCAATTAGCTCGTAATAACATCTTGCCATGACTGTTCAAGTTTCCGCAAAATCGTCGGAACAGAAACCCCGGTACAATCTGGACATCAAAAATATTAACTTCGAGCGAACTTCGAGGCTTGGAACGCTCCGGCGCTTCCAGATTTCACCTAAAAGCACAATAATCAAAGCAAAAGTAGGTTCAATGTATCAGTTTTGTTAGCTCCAAATCGCATTCGGCTATTTGCAACGATGAAAAAGTTTGAGCTAATATAATAAACTCACCTTTTGCGTCAAAATGAAGCGAAGTCGCCAAATTTACGTTTTTCTGAATTATATGAAAACTAACCGGACGAATCGAATAAAACTACCGGAACAGTAAAATGAACATCTTACATACACTTTGCGCTATTTTATGTTTCTGGAGCTGCCTCGATTTGGATGCAATATATTTTTAAAGTGAAGCACTGCTTCAACTCTCTTGTGAACACGGCCTTGTTGTTATTTAGATTCTACAGCTGACGCTATGCAAATTTTTTGGATTTCATGAGAATTTAAAGAATTTACACGTGGGCTAGGGGGGTGCATTGACAGTGCTCAGTCGGTACATGTTCTAATCTCTGAGGTGTCTATAATAGAGAGGTTAAGCATGACGTTTACGGCAAACGGCAAAAATCGAACTTTTGGTGTCTGATTTTAGCCGTTTGTACAATTTAGGGAAATTGTTTGCATTTACTTTGATTAAGGGATTTGTTCCTATTTTTCGACTGGTTTTATTTAAGTGTTAAAGAAAAGTGAGCAAAATCAGAATTATTTTTGCCGTTTGCCGTTTGCCGTAAACGTCATGCTTAACCTCTCTAATATTATGCCACGTGAAACTTGAAAAGAGGTGATACCAAAGTCGGGAAAACATAAAAGCTGCATATTTTCTTCTCAGCCCCGTCCCGCACTAATGCGGACAAATCGGATAAAATATTTTCTGTTCACGCTATCGTTTTCGTATCGTTATCAATATTTTCACCGTCCACACTCATCTGGAGAAAATGGAAAACGGAACGCAGCGTCGGCCTTAGATGTATGGCACAGCATACGTGGATATTTTTACTAGAGTCTGCACTAAATTTTAAATTCGGGAGTTTAATGTTTTTGTTGACGTTGATAAAAAATTGAAGACCTCGCGATAATCCATAGAGGAGCTCGCTGAGGCCCGTTTGACAAGAGCAACAAACATAAAGCGCTTTGACATCCACGTAGGACTATTGCATAAGGTTGTAGTGCGCAACGTTCAACTCTAAACAAGCAATCAAGTGCAATAACAGACAAACTAGTGTAAACATCATAATTTCTTATTAAATTTTTTCCAATGTCCTATCAGTGACACAGAGCATCAGTATCATGATCATGATTTGATGTTGCTAAGCCAGGAAAGCCTTAGTTATGCTAGCAAATCCGAATATGCTTATTAGGCTCAGAGATTAGAACATGTACCGACTGAGCACTGTCAATGCACCCCCCTAGCCCACGTGTAAATTCTTTAAATTCTCATGAAATCCAAAAAATTTGCATAGCGTCAGCTGTAGAATCTAAATAACAACAAGGCCGTGTTCACAAGAGAGTTGAAGCAGTGCTTCACTTTAAAAATATATTGCATCCAAATCAAGGCAGCTCCAGAAACATAAAATAGCGCAAAGTGTATATAAGATGTTCATTTTACTGTTCCGGTAGTTTTATTCGATTCGTCCGGTTAGTTTTCATATAATTCAGAAAAACGTAAATTTGGCGACTTCGCTTCATTTTGACGCAAAAGGTGAGTTTATTATATTGGCTCAAACTTTTTCATCGTTGCAAATAGCCGAATGCGATTTGGAGCTAACAAAACCGATACAATGAACCTACTTTTGCTTTGATTATTGTGCTTTTAGGTGAAATCTGGAAGCGCCGGAGCGTTCCAAGCCTCGAAGTTCGCTCGAAGTTAATATTTTGATGTCCAGATTGTACCGGGGTTTCTGTTCCGACGATTTTGCGGAAACTTGAACAGTCATGGCAAGATGTTATTACGAGCTAATTGCAGAAATTTTAACGAAATCTTAGCGCTCAGTTATCTGTAAATGACAATTTTATCCAAAAAGTAGTGCTCAATAAAAGTAACATCACGCAAAACTATCGAATATTACATCAACATATTGACATGCATATTATTCCTCGATAAATGTTGTGTAAAATGCGAAAGTTTCAAGGAAATCGAGTCAAAAATGGCGAAGTTATTAGAGTTTTTAGGCAGGCATACAGCCCGTAATTTATTTCGATCGAGTCACCTTAAAAGCTAATTAGAGAGAGTACGCATAATAACAAAGACATTCGGCCAAAACCGGTCACCACCGCTCGGGAATTCTACTTTTACAAGAAAACGGTTTAGTTTACTCGTTATCATTCATATGGCTTTTATAAAAAAGGGGTTCCTAAAGACAATGTGACTACTATTACGTCTGTTACTGTTTGGAAAGTATTATATTTTTCGGCCTCAAATGCAGCTATTTTGTAGCTCTGCATGTATGGGATCGGTACTTTGAGATTGAAAATATCGACATAAAAGGACTAAGCAGGAAAGCATTCATATGGCTTTTTATGAGTGGCATTTCAAGAATCACCTGCCGGCTTTTCGCGCAAATCCGACGGTTGGAAGTATTATATCTTTCAACTTGTCTGATTCTACTCCCGTAAAACTTAAAATACGGCCCACTGAGCCCCCCCCAAGGGAGTTCATTCGACCACTTTTAAACTTCCCGCGATCAATCTAAATGGATCCAAAGTTGAATAATTAATTTTAAGAAACAATAGAATGTTAATTCCCACGAGTCACTGATGGCGTGGGTCAGGTTGTTGCCAGCGCTTGTTGTATTTTTCAGATTGAAATGATCAACACGGCAAAAGAAGTATATTTTGTTTATTTCACGCACTTTTCTTCTTATCATTCTTCAGTAATAACATTGTTTTGGTAAACCGTCCGACGGTGTTTAACATAAAAACCATGAGCACGCTAGTCAGTCAAATGACCCGATTCATTTTTTTGTGCGCCTCTTACAGAGGAGCGGAACAAATTATTTGCGCTCGCTGAATTCGTGTGAAGCTCTTTAGACACAAACAGGCTGAAAGACAAACAGACCAACCAAGGCACAGCCTTTGAGAGTACTCGGTTTCGCGGTACTCGTCAGTTACACCTGAAAGAAGGCTAAGCAACCTAATTGCGAAGATTATTTTTGTAAAGCGCGAGTTTCATTTATTTTAATTTCTGTAAACGGGCTTGGCTAACGTACTCTTGTTTGTTTACAGACAACGTTAAGGCAGCCGTTAAAAGAGGTTTGACTCCTTTTGAATAGGTAGCGCGACTTAATTAGAGAGCTATTGTGCGCTTTATCGCACCTTGAAACTTGCTTCACACAATCAACTGTTTGATTGACAGCAGCGGCAATGCAACGAAACTCAAAAGTATTCCCAAAGCTAAGTCTGTTACCCAATCACAACTGACTAGTTCTTAATATGAAAATTATTATGACGTGCGCCCTGAAATCGGGCGCTGTAAGTACATGTCGCAAAAGACAATGGCATTCGGGGGCCAGCGGTTGGCCGTCTCACGTGGGTGTCGATCCAGATAAGCAGCGGAAATATGTGGAGGACTACTTTGCTCGAGAGGGAATTCGTCTCGACCCTGCCAAGATTAAGAAAAATCCCAGTCTGCGCACTTTGGCGAAGATGATGCTGAACTCCATGTGGGGCAAGTTTGGCCAGAAACCCAACAAAACCCAGGTGCGAGAATTCGACGATCCAGTAGCTTTCTGCGAGTTCCATGAGAGCGACAAGTATGACATTCGCTACGTGAGCGTGTTGACGGAAAAGCGGGTTGAGATCCACTTCAAGCATGAGTTCGAAGACGATCCGGTCTCGCCCAACCTCAACATCTTTGTGGCTTGTTTCACCACCTGCTGGGCCCGTCTCAGACTCTACCAGGCGCTCGACCTCCTCCAAGAACGGGTGCTGTACTTCGACACCGACAGCGTTGTGTTTCGCTGTTTGCCCGATCAACCCAATCCGAGTTTAGGCGACTACCTGGGTGACTTTAAAGACGAGATCGGCCAGGGCGATTACATCATCGAGTTTGCCTCAGGGGGACCGAAGAATTACGGTTATCAAACAAACGAGGGCAAACAGGAATGTAAGGTGCGTGGGATTTCCCTTAATAGCGAAGGGTCCAAGCAACTCAATTACGACGTGCTACGCCAGAATGTCTTGGACGACATCCAACAACCGCTAGAGTCTGGAACGCGTCAAACCGATGTGAAGAAAACCTACCACATCGTACGTAACGCCAAGCAATACGCCCTCGACACTGTCACGCAGGTCAAGAAGTACCAGCTGGTGTACAACAAGCGTGTGATCGACCCTGCCTCCTTCTTCACCTACCCCTACGGCTACTATCGTTTGGATCCTGAAGATGAAGAGATGGCGGACGAACTTGAAAATTTATTGTAAATAGCTCCCTACAAAGCACCTTTATCAAAAACATACCTTGTGATCTCCCCTACTTTGGGCACACTCATGTAAATATTTCTGTAAGTCGGGCGCCGGTCACCAGGACCCGAGGCAAAAACGTCCCGCATTGTAAGCATTTTAGGAAAAAAATAAATATTTTGGACACTATTTCCGGTTTGTTGTTTTGACGTCCCGTCCCTGAAACTTGTAAACGGCTCGTTTCCGACCCTGTCAATTAATCAGAAGCCAAGTCGAAAAAAGGGGCGGAGTTTTTGATTGATGACGTCATTTGATGAGTACCTGTCAAATGTGCCCTGAACTGACCCATAAGACTACTGTCATTCAGCACACAGAAGTTGTCAGCTACTTTTATTTACCATAATTTTTTGACAAATGTCCTGAAAATTATTAAAGACCCCTTATGAAACGTCATCGCTTCTGCATGCATTGCGTGCCGTTTATTTATATTGACGTGTCAAGAGGACCTTGTTTAATAGTCCAGACTAGTCAGATATGAAAGCCATTTCATCTGCTGGTTAAGAGAACAAAAGCATTCCTACGTTTTAATATCGTTACATTGACAACAAAAGCGAAACTGTCTCGTGTCCTTTGTTTATCAAATATCCTCCAGGCATAAGATGTAACTGTATATACCTAACTAACTTTTTTAAATTATTTTTTACATATTTACGTGACAAGCGAACCTTGTTTTATAGTAGAGACTAGCCAGATGTTTTCTGATCTTCCCAAACAAAACAGCTTTCACATTTTTTACTGCAGCACTCGACACTCCGGAATGGGAGAACCAAATACCATATGACTTGGTGTACTCAAGCCTTTGAAACAAACAAATTCACCATCCAATCGTTCAGTAACGACAGGTGCTCCAAAGAACTCTTTTTATCAATATCGATAAATATCATTCAACGTAAGTTAAAACTATGAATAGGGGGTAAATTAAAAAGTTATATTTAAGATAAAAATAGTCTCCAAGATAAAATAAATTCCGTACATGTAAACGTTGGAAACCTTTGGAGAACTAAGTGTCTCTTAAAAGAATTGTTTACAATATTGACAAGTGTCTTCAAATTATTGATTACAACTTTCTCTTTTTCTTAAACAAAACTTCATACTCTAAGCAATTACAAGTTTACAATTAATATTTTAGGTTTCATACAAGGAGGTTTCAAACTTTATCTTACAAATGAATTTTTAATGATGAACTATTCACCTCATTGTCGGTGGCCAGTGGTGGATATTTACCTCGCAGCGAGCGAATTGCGCTTGCCAGCAGATGGTTTCATATCTGACTAGTCTCTACTATAAAACAAGGTTCGCTTGTCACGTAAATATGTAAAAAATAATTAAAAAAAGTAATAGGTATATACAGTTACATCTTATGCCTGGAGGATATTTGATAAACAAAGGACACGAGACAGTTTCGCTTTTGTTGTCAATGTAACGATATTAAAACGTAGGAATGCTTTTGTTCTCTTAACCAGCAGATGAAATGGCTTTCATATCTGACTAGTCTGGACTATCAAACAAGGTCCTCTTGACACGTCAATATAAAAAAGTAGTCATTAAAAAAGGGAATTGGGAATAGAGTTACATCTCATGCCTGGGGGATATTTAATAAACAAAGGACACGAGACAGTTTCGCTTTTGTTGTCAATGTAACGATATCAAAACGTAGGAATGCTTTTGTTTGGTGCATTTTCACCCGTAAAGCAAAACAGCGCTACCGCACGCAAAGGCATAATTAAATCCACACCTAAAGGGTTTAAATACGACCAACTCGCGCCATTCTCAGTCAGTACTTGAAGAAGTATTTTCCCATCGCGCTGTGATCCGTTATACAAGTTCCAAGAGAGAGGTAGGAATGATCAGAGTTTAAACAAACCAATTCAGGTTTTATTTGGAATGTTCCAATGCAGCGTCAGAGTTAAGTACTGCGCCGCAACAGTAAAATTTGATACTCACTCGATTTGTTTTCTGAGACTGGTGAAGACCGATTTGTTTTTCTCTGCAAACAATTTCAAGAGCTAGGCTGGAAAATATTAAATGCAGAACCAAAAAATGATCGCTTCATATTTAAGACATTTTTACGCTACCTTGGAACGATCTTACAATAGAAAGTGAGTTCTAGATTTCATTTTCTCCTTTCAGTTGTATTGTGATATAAAACCAAAGAAAAATCTCTTTTAAATCAGACAGACATACTCTACTTATGTGGTTGATAATAGTAAACACACTGGTTTTTCTACGATGATTTTAAGGTCTTTTAAAGCAAATAATGACCGATGAATGAGACAACGAAATAGAAAGCTAAAATTGTAACCATCGCAAAATTAAAATGCGAAGTTAAACTGAGTCAGTTTACTTTATTCGATATTTCTAACTTTCTAGTTTACAACTGGATAGAATAAGCTTGATGTGCCGCGCTTAAGAGGCATGGGTTACCTCCCAAAAAGTACCAATGATCAAGAAATATACTGATGTAAAAATAATTGACAAAAATGGCAATACTGCAACAAAAAAAATCTTCTTCAGGTCATGAATCATTGTGAAATGTTTCCATCACGAGCTGCGACGTATTTTTAGGTTTGTATCACCAGTCTGCATTGTTCAACAGTTCTACATTATTCTTTTCTTTGCAAAGGGTGCAAATGATGCGAGCGAGCGAGCGAGCGAGAGCGCGGTCTTACCAAAGGAGAAAATTAAACTTGAATGAGAACCATTTCTTAGGCAATATTCATGTTACAAAACGCTCATTTAGAGAGATTGATCGATGTGAAAAAATGTATCATCTTTTTTTTTTCTGTCAGGAAAAAAAACCACGTTCTACTTTCGTTATTCTACGAACCATTCAAATAGAGAAATATTGGATAACATACAGTGGTCTCTCGCTCGTGGACATGAATTGTTCAGTACTGACGTCTGTCTCAGTAGATATGTTAATAATTGCTGAATTATTCGTAAAAAAATGATTCATAAACTGAATTATTCATAAAACAAACGATTTTCATGTTCACTGTCCAAGTTGACAAAGTATATTTGATCAGAATTAATTTTCTTTATAATAATACACATGCAAAAATTTCAGCAAGCTCATTGGCTGAGAGCACGTCAATTAATCCCAAACAGTGCAGAAAGTTGAAATTGAGTGCAAAAAGATGAAATTGAGTGCAGAAAGTTGAAATTAAGTTGATTGACAGGAAAGCCGTGAAAGCGCGCCAAACAAAATGGCGGCCGCTGTCTCGACGCTGTCGGAGGGTTTGGAGAGAACCAAAACATCAATTAATGCAAAGTTAGACCGATTTAACGAAAATTATCAGTGTATAAACTAATATACTAGCAACTGGACGTTTGAGCAGCACAAAAGAGGCTCTACGAAACTACTGAAGGCTACCAATCGAGGATTTTCTTTCGCGACAGCTCGTAAAGAATGAAGATTACAAGCCTGAATTGAAGTCGCACATTTCAGCTCATTCCCATGTAACTGAATGAAGATAAAAGCACCTGATAATGCATGACAGAGAGCTTTAAAATTCCGTAGCAGTATTTAGATTTACAAAGCTTGGCAACTCCGAAATGTTTTGACAACGATTCGGAAAGGTAAGCGACTGACCTGTCGTCTACTTGCAGAGAAATTTTTGTATGTGTATTATTAACAAGTAATCACATGATTTTTCTCGTGCAATCACAGGCAGCCCAAGCTCACGTTTCGAGCGGTTGGTAGGTATAAATTGGTGTTGCGTAACACTAGACCGTTGAGAATATTATAAGGCTTTGTATGGGATTTGGGTCGATTTTGGCCGTATTTATGCTTAAAATACAGTAAATATACAAAATAAACTTACTTTTGCCATTTGCTGTGTCCTTTTGCCTGTTTTGCGTCTTGAAGTGGTGTTTTAGTCGATTTTTCTCTTCCCTGTTCCTTCCTTCCTAAGACGGAGTCAAGGCGAAACACTGCCATGGCGATCGATCCACGATCGAGCGGCGATTTCTAGCCCGAAAATCGGTCCCAACGGCGTCTTTTCCTTTCTCACGTAAAGGTCGTTAGCTCTCCTCCTCCCACGAATCCACAGCTTTGGAAAATCTCAATGTATTCCCTTTGAAATAAACCGATTTTCACGACTAATCCATAGGTTTCGGAGGTCTGCAATTCCTGTGTAATTCGAAGTTGACACGACCGTTTCAAACTAGGCTTAGCGGCCTGGCCTGGTGTCAAATCCACATACGTCCACGGGAGGGAAGGTAAAAATTACTTAGAAATTGCGACTAAGTAATTTTTACCTTCCCTCCCGTGGACGTATGTGGGTATGCATTGAGATTTTCCAAAGCTGTGGATTCGTGGGAGGAGGAGAGCTAACGACCTTTACGTGAGAAAGGAAAAGACGCCGTTGGGACCGATTTTCGGGCTAAAAATCGCCGCTCGATCGCGGATCGATCGCCATGGCAGTGTTTCGCCTTGACTCCGTCTTAGGAAGGAAGGAACAGGGAAGAGAAAAATCGAATAAAACACCACTTCAAGACGCAAAACAGGCAAAAGGACACAGCAAATGGCAAAAGTAAGTTTATTTTGTATATTTACTGTATTTTAAGCATAAATGCGGCCAAAATCGACCCAAATCCCATACAAAGCCTTATAATATTCTCAACGGTCTAGTGTTACGCAACACCAATTTATACCTACCAACCGCTCGAAACGTGAGCTTGGGCTGCCTGTGGTGCAATTTGGGATAAATCAGCACTCGTAAATTTTTCAAAGACTACAAATTGCACTCGCCCTACGGGCTCGTGCAATTTGGTTAGCCTTTGAAAAATTTATACTCGTGCTGATTTATCCCAAATTGCACTCGAAATCATGTGATTACCTATACTAATTATTACCATACCGATAGAGATGTATTCGAGTCTACAGTGTTTCACATGTATCTGGAACATTATCAAGCCTTCACAGCGTTTATTCCTCACAGTCTATGTTTTCAAGATCCTTCATAGAACATGCCTAGTCTTGAAAATTTACGCTGAGCTCTTGATGCTGATCAGGACTGTCTTTTTAACGGGTCTCTGTAAAATGCTGACCGGATGGCGGCGGATGGCAGCGGATGGCGGATGGCGGATGACGGATGGAAAAATGCGGATGATAAAATGCGGATGGCAAAATGCGGATGAAAAAATGCAGATACTTAGAAATTAAAAAAAAATCAAAAATAAATCAAGGAGAATAGTTCAATCAGATTTCGATTATCACAGCAAGATAATACATGGTTGTTTCTTCTGGACCTCTTCTGATGGCTGGCGGTGAAAATATTTGCGGTAAGAATGAATGCTCTTTTTGGCGCCTATATACAGCGCTATGGTTATGTCTGACTATTGTTCTATGTTAATTGCGATTGGAAATAGCCAGAACAAATTTATCTTACCACTTTGCCCGACTCAAAAGAGAAGTAAACGGACCGGCAAACCAAAAGGTTATTGAACTAAGCAAGTTCGTGTTGCCCATATGTTGTCTAAATGCTCTCGCGGTAAGCTAAGCCGTCATTGGGTGGCTCTGGAGCTATAACATGATTGAAGGTAAGACTTACCTCGGCAATTGCATGATTACTCGGCCTTCCTAAGGGGAGGGGGCAAGGTTATCCTTCGCTCTTCCTTTTTCCTACGTCCCCTAAGGTCATTCAGGCTGGAGGAGTCTATGATGTCGTACGCAACCCACCCCCGTACAAATAATGTGCTTGTATAAGCTACTTAAAACAGGAACTTCTAATTTACCACAAATTTGTCATAATAAAGTAGCATATTCCCTTAGTGATGACGATTCCAGAACATGTCCCCTAAGTAAGTTCACTTCAAATCGGGTGATATGCCTGAAAACTGTTCCGGATAAAGCGTTAACATTCAGTTACTTTCTATATTTTTCACGTGAATAAAATCAACAATTTGAAATGCACAGGCCGAAATGAGGTAACCGGTAACTTCTAACGTAAGCATGATAAAGATATCAAACTGTCATTAAATCAGGATGCATTAAAAAATAACTATCAGAAGTGAATTTCCTTAATTTCTGGTTCACAATATCAAAATATTCTATAACGGTGATTACCAGAGTGAAGGCGAGGGAGTCTTTACAGTATTAGACTAAAGTTTTCCACGCCGTGACACGTTTCAATAAATTCAGGATCTTCAACCCGGCCTCACTGGTAGACTGTTCAGTTAAGGTTGTATGAAAAACGAAACATCACAACAACATTAGCTTTGAAAAACTTCCATAAAATTTCGATTAGAACAAATTTGTGAGTCTTTTTTTCACTTAAAATACCAATCAAAAGATATTCCTGCTAAAATATTGTTTCTGTTTTTTCATTTTATCTGTGAAAATTCGTGCCGCCTTTGAAAGGGTTTACTGCTAAAACGAGTGAGTCTATTTTTAGCGCTAATTTGTTTGGCAATCCGGTTTCATTTCATTCATTTTCTTTTCATAACAAACGTTCCAAACTAGACTTCTCGCTATCGGACGACTCCATAGACCTCAGTTGCGTTCGTTTATGTTCATTCACGCGCGCTAGCCTTTAGAACGGACCGGCTGATGATAAAGGAAAGTCGAGTATCTCTTCTTCAATGAAAGTCTTCCCCATTTTATTCGGATCCGATGTAAATGAAGAAAAAAATCTGGACTTCTCCCGGACTAAATAGACAGTCTTCTTTTTGAGAGAGCAACGCAAATAAATTTCCCTTTCATCAGCATTTCATTATTACTTTTTTTTTAGTTTTCTTTGTTTCCGTATCTTTTCATCAGCATTTTACCATCCGCATTTTATCATCCGCATTTTACCATCCGCATTTTTACATCCGCATTTTATCATCCGCATTTTTCCATCCGTCATCCGCCATCCGCCATCCGCCATCCGCCATCCGCCATCCGCCATCCGCCATCCGCCATCCGCCATCCGCCATCCGCCATCCGCCATCCGCCATCCGCCGCCATCCGGTCAGCATTTTACAGAGACCCCTTTTTAACATGCAATTCTCTGAGTTCATGAACATCAACGTATCATCCAAAGACTATTTTGCGAGCGTTCTAGTCTTAATTTTTCAACAGCTTTCGCTATTTTCAATTTCACCCGAGGAATCGGTGTTTCTTACATTTTATTTTATGTTTATGAAAGGCTACGAGAACTCGAACTACTACCCAAAAGGTATATTTCTGTGCATCTGACAACAGGTGGTTTTCCCGACTGCTGGTCATGAGGGACGCGGTCTCTGAGACTGACATTGTTCTAGACTTTGTTAGATGTGGATTCTTCTGCCAATTCCAACACCTGACTGCAAGGCGATTCTTCTGATCGGAAAGAACAGCTCATGATTTCAAAGCCAAGAAGAACTCTAAACAAACCTTTTGAAACACCTGTCGTCTGCCCTTTTAATTCGTGACGCGTCATGCATTCGGTAAAGTCGGGGGATACACAGAGTGTAAACAAAATTCATTCAAAGTTTGTTTAACTAATTTAGGGGAAGTCTCGATTCTCTTTGCGATATGTGCTTCCAGTTTCCTAGCAGATTAAAAACCATTTAACTGAGGATATAGTCCGGTTTTACCATGCAGCCATGCAGCGTGACGAATGGAAATGATAAAACTTTCGCGGGAAAATTAAGCGACCTGTTTTAAACTTAGTAACTTACCGAGTGTTAATAAGGAGATTTGAAAAGGAGCATGCGTGGGCCCGAGCAGGGTGAACGTGTGTTTTAAGCGGAGCGCTTCTACCCTTCCTCTCTCGGTGCTTATCGACATAATAAGCGAAAGTTTTACATCCAAATCCAATATCTGGATGCCACCTGGTCAGAAAAACAAAAGGGGGGCTCGTGGATCTGTAGAAGAGGAAAAGTCGGCGGCCAAGTGATCTAATTTGGCGGACGCTGGCGGGACCGAAACGAGGAAAGATGACACCGACCCAAGCGAGGAAGAAGAACCAAACTTATACGAAATCAAAACGATGTTGGTCGACATTCAAATTTCAGTGTCTTCTATTTTGCTCGATAACAAGCAGCTCAAGAAAGAACTAGCCGAATTAAAAGCTTCCCTGCAAATCAAAGACCAAGAGCTTCGTGATCTGAAGACCACGTTCGACAAAACTTCTAAGGCTAATATTGAGATGGTGAAAAGCCTGAAAGCAACGACCACTTCGCTCGACGTTGCAAAGTGAGATTTACAGAAACAAAACGAAGAAATCGACTTTCTAAATGAGTCTCTGGATAACCTAGAACAATACACTCGCAAAAACAGTTTAGAATTCCATGAAGTTCCTGAAAATTCCTACGCGTCTACAGAGGAAGCGGTACTCAAAATTGCGGCTGCACTTGACGTCCAAGTTGCCCCCAACGACATCGAAATATCACACCAACTGCGACGGAAAAAAGGCAAAAACGCTATTATCGCAAAGTTCTGCAGCCACAAAGTCAAAACAAGTCTGTACAAGGCACGGATAAAGCTCAAAAACATAAAAGCCTCGGATCTGTTCCCGAGTGCCAGCTATGCTGCGGTTGCCGGATCGACCGATCGCCTTTTCGTAAATGAGAATTTAACTTAATTCGTACAGGAGAGGCCTGGTTGACTCAGCAAACAAAAAACGAAGAGATGGCTACATCATCAGTGTGTGGACAATGGACGGGAAAGTCTTTGTGAAAACATCCCCGGACGGGAATCCTGTCAGGATCTTTACCGAAGAAGATTTAGATACCCTTTGAAACTGCTTAGCTGTCTCGTGTATTGCCGAATGTAGGAAGGGTATACGCTTTTGCTATGAAGACTTTGCTGAAGGTAATGCCTCCTACAAAAACCCATTTTAAACTTTCAATTTATGTTCCTTTTCTTATTTTATGCATAATTTGTTTACTTTTATATTATAGCCAGCAATCCACTAACTCTACAATCTGCTACAATCACAAATTCACACATTGCTTATCATTGCCGCTACTAACAACGTTATCTGCTATTAACACGATCGAAAAGATGTTATGTCACTTTTATTGCAACCTTTTTCCCTCCAAAGTTATAAGTAGTAAAGCACGCTTAACGGGGTCCTAACCAATCAGGAGCGAGTGCATATCATTAAAAATTTGAATGGACCAATCACAGAGCCGGATTGCCTGATTTACATATCCAAGATGGCCGACTTCATTTTTTAATGAGAAAAATTATGCATGCATGCCCAAATATGGTAAGCTATTGTTATACCACCCGTACCAGGTCTTTAACGGTCTAAAATGACGTAATTGCCTGCCAGGGAGGAATCTGATCCCTAAACCTTTTCGGAACAAGTTTAAGTCTGGTTGCTAAGTAACCTGTACCAATCGTGTAATGGTAAAAACTATGTTACACACTCACTCAGTTTCATGACAGACAGCAGAAATATGTTACAAACTATTATATTATATAAACGGCAAAAGCTAAATTACACCGCGGGACGTGTACGCGACCCAAGTGGTCCGTGCCCGACTTACGACAATCAAACGTTATACAATTTCGAGTGTGTGCTATTTGGGAGGTTAAGTTAGTATGGAGACACTGTGTTTGCGAGCTGATGTATGTATGTGAGGGGAACGACTATTTACAAGATGAATAAAACTAGATTACAAAGAAAAAAAATTACTCGTCATCACAACGAATGTTTGTTAAAGAAATGACGTCTTCCATTTGCCTATTTGTAAAATACCGAAAGCGTGTTCTTACGCGGGATGTGTAGATGAAAATTGCCATTGGTATCATGCGGCCCACTATGGTTTCCAAGCGAAATTTATGAACGATGTGTAATGGCTCTGCGGAGAAGACGTTGGCGCTGATGATCATAGGTTGATCCGGAGAATGGAAGGGTAAGTAGGCATCGATCGCCTCCCATACGGAAAACCAATCCAATGGATTGATGGAGAAAGGAAACTGAAAAATAACAAACACAACTTCAGTACAAACTTCAGTGCGAGTAATTTTTTCGAACGCATGATTACTTACTTCGACGGTGACGCGATTTCTGAAGGCTCTGTCGTCTTGTTGATAGATAGTTAATGCCTCCCTGGTTACTTCTCTTTGCGGAGGGGCAGCCAGCTCTTCTGGTGGATTCCAAATGGCATTGTCTTCTACTAAGAACTCGCGCTTGCAATGGGCACAGGTCGTTGAATCTTCAAGCCAGCGATTTTGGCATCTGGAATACACGAACTTCCCGCAGCAGATTAAACGTTGGATTGCGGAACTCGTCAGGCTACTCAGAGTTATTGCCGCCAGGCAAAAAAAAACATCTTTCTTCGAAGGCCTTGACCTCGGGTTTCATTCCCTTAAGTCGTCTACTTTCACGTTGAGCCATGTTAAAGAAATCAAGTTTGATTACCTTTCGAAAGCGCGTTGGAAGTTTGTGACTGAGACACGAATGAAAGCTTCAGTAAAAAAGGGATCAAACTGTGTAAAAACTACGCAGCACTGATTGGTTAGAAAAGCGAGCTTTTGATTGGCCGGCTATGAACTCATGTTTCCTCTGTGGGTCGACTCAGCACATACACATGCGATAGCTTCACTGAAACAGTGTATGATTGGTTCTAAGGGCCGATTCGCACTAGCGGACAAGTTTTAAATGTCATAACATTTTTGACAAAAACAAAATTGTCGCGACAAGTCAGAGACATTTTGAAGAAAACAAAAGGTGTAATTATTATTACAATAGCTCTGCACGTGCTTCTGGCATCCTGGTACATTTCTCGGCACGGTCATCTTGTGCAAACATCAAATAATCAGGCAGGTCTACGTGGTGAAATATTTTAAAACGATTTGCATTTGAAGTGCGCGTGAAGTGATGTTTTTGTGCTGACCTGCGGGGAAAATGTGGCACAAACTGGTTCCCTCCGCATTCATTTCTTCCAACCCCGGTATTACCATCCTTCCACGACCTCACCTCGGCACACAAACATGTTTTCCTGCCTATCGCGGGAAAATTTTGCCTGTTGTTTTTTAGTGCAATCCAGACGAAACACAATAGCCAATCAGCAACGTATTGTTATCTGGTATTATGAGGGGCGTTGGAATGCGACTTGTCATGACTTTTCCTGCCTTGAGGCAGGACATCGGCTCCTTTGAAGATTTGTCCGTTTTGACAAAATTTGCCCTTGTCCAACAAGTCGTTCGCACTTGTTTTTGCGATTGTTTGACAAAATGTATCGCGCGTGCAACGCGGACCAATCATAAGACAACTGCTTCTTTGTTTTCCTGAATTGTTTGACAAGTTCTAGGTCTCAAAAAACGTATTCGCACTTGTTTTCTGTAACAAGTGACACAGAAGTGATGAAATCTACCAAATGTTACAACATTTGTCCGCTAGTGCGAATTGGCCCTGAGAGAACGTTTTTGTTTTGACGAAGGCAAAGACAGGTTTCCTGAGAGGTCCGACGCCGAGATACTAGAGTCAACTGACTCGCAGTTTGTGTTAATTTGAATTCTGTCCATGCTGTCTTGCTGCCACAAACATCATGGAGTCTACTGATGGCGTGCTGTCTGAAGTCTTGAAGGCGAATGAAGCTGCCGTGGTTGATGTAAGTTATTTTTCAATTCATTTATACGACTTGTGTTAATGTTATCTTTAGTCATTTTGTTAGGGTTCTTACTAGTCGCTCTTTTAGGAGCGCTAGTATTGGTTAAATTAAGTTTTATCATGAAACTGTCATGAGAGTTCTCTATGGCCGTTCTTTTAGGAGCGATTAAGGTTTAGTTCGATAACGTTTTGTCATTAAACTTATGACGAATTCTTGAAGTTGTTATCATGTTCTGAAACACACGAGCGTAGATTTTGTTCGCGTTCATAATTCTCACTGGGTTAGGAGCCCTAGTTTTAGACGGATAAAGTTTTATCACGGAACTTATGTCGATTTCTTAAAGTTCTTAATATCTTCGGATCGATTAGCCTTTACTACACACTGAAAAACTAGCGCTCATTCTTTACTTTGATGTCTGTGTAAACTCTAATCGTGACAGTTGTTCGCGTTCTTAACGGTCGCCAGTAATAGTTTAAAATTTGCAAAGAGTCTTTCAAAAACTTATACGAGTGGTGTTCAGTGCGTTCTTTAAACTACTAAAAACTGAGCATACAAACATGCTAGGGCAAGTTCAAAACAGTTAAACAATAACTTACGCTTGTATTGTTAACGGTCTTTCAACGAGTGCTGTGTCGTGTTTTCTTAGCGTTTCATGTAGCGCTTCGTAATACAAACATGCTATGGCAAGTTCAAACAGATAAACAATAACTTACGCTTGTATTATTAACGGTCTTCGGTTGTGTCGTGTTTTCTTAGCGTTTCATGTAGCGCTTCGTAATACAAACATGCTAGAACAAGTTCAAACAGATAAACAATAACTTACGCTTGTATTGTTAACGGTCTTTCTTTAAGAGCGAGTGCTGTGTCGTGTTTTCTTAGCGTTTCATGTAGCGCTTCGTAATACAAACATGCTATGGCAAGTTCAAACAGATAAACAATAACTTACGCTTGTATTATTAACGGTCTTCGGTTGTGTCGTGTTTTCTTAGCGTTTCATGTAGCGCTTCGTAATACAAACATGCTAGAACAAGTTCAAACAGATAAACAATAACTTACGCTTGTATTGTTAACGGTCTTTCTTTAAGAGCGAGTGCTGTGTCGTGTTTTCTTAGCGTTTCATGTAGCGCTTCGTAATACAAACATGCTATGGCAAGTTCAAACAGATAAACAATAACTTACGCTTGTATCATTAACGGTCTTCCTTCGGTTGTGTCGTGTTTTCTTAGCGTTTCATGTAGCGCTTCGTAATACAAACATGCTAGGGCAAGTTCAAACAGATAAACAATAACTTCCGCTTGTATTGTTAACGGTCTTTCTTCGGTTGTGTCGTGTTTTCTTAGCGTTCATTTAGCGCTTCGTAATACAAACATACTAGAACAAGTTCAAACAGATAAACAATAACTTACGCTTGTATTGTTAACGGTCTTTCTTTAAGAGCGAGTGCTGTGTCGTGTTTTCTTAGCGTTTCATGTAGCGCTTCGTAATACAAACATGCTATGGCAAGTTCAAACAGATAAACAATAACTTACGCTTGTATTATTAACGGTCCTCGGTTGTGTCGTGTTTTCTTAGCGTTCATTTAGCGCTTCGTAATACAAACATGCTAGGGCAAGTTCAAACAGATAAACAATAACTTACACTTGGATTGTTCGCGGTCTTTCTTTAAGAGCGAGTGTTGCGTCGTGTTTTCGTAGCGTTTCATGTAGCGCTTCGTAATACAAACGTGCCAGGGCAAGTTCAAATAGTTAAACAATAACTTACACTTAGATTGTTCGCGGTCTTTCTTCGGTTGTGTCGTGTTTTCTTAGCATTGCGTGTTTCAAAGGTCTTTCGTTATAGTTGTTAGGTGAAGTGTTGAAATCTAGATGTAGTCTATTCTTGCATTGTCAAAGGTAACTCGCATTTCATGCAGTATTAAGTAAAACGAACAGGTACGGGCGAGTTCAAACAGTCAAACAATAGATTATAATACATTGCTTGGAGTTCGCTCTCTCGGAGTGCTATTCAGTCTTTTCCTTAAAGATCGTAGAGACATTTTACGCTACCTCGTACATCGAGCGCGCGGAGAGAAAATTCTATCTATATATGTCATTGTTGACGTAGCTGAACTGTTCATGGCTTCGTGCGCTAAAATAGATGTATATGAATAATTAACCAATTAGCAGCACTTATAATCAAGAAAAATACGTTTGTTCATTTTTGCCCAAAAGTCGTTTATTGTTTATTGTCTTTGATCACCTTTCAACATGTTTAGAATTAGTAAGTCTTCGTAAGCATGGTACAGTTCTCTTGAATTTGTTGATATGATGTTAATATCTGGCTTTTAACTCTTGGTCAATATTAGCTTTCAAACTTTTTCCAATGTTTAGAAAAGGTCGATTATTTTTTATAATTATTATGTTTATGTTTTAACATTGCATGATCAAACGCGCTCTTTTTGTGTTCTTTTACGTTCATGTACAGCTTAACGTATTCATATTTAAAAAAAAAAACGAGCATTGGACAGTAGTTTTGGTTATGTTTTATTTTCAGGAGACCCGATTTTCTCGGAATTTAAATCGTTTTAACCTTGAGGTGTGTGATAGGAACGAATCCCCTGTCAAGAAAATTGCCCTCCGGAGGAGCCAATCCGTTCCGGCGAAAGCCCGTTCCCGTAGGAACGATTCTCCTGTGGTGGAAACAAGTTTCAGTAGGAACAGGCGCAAGCCCGCTCCCGTAGGAGCGAACCCCACTCAGTTGGAAGACCGCTCTTTTAGGAGCGACCCAATGCGGGTTGATGATGAGTTCTTGCCTCAGTTGGGTGGTGGCTTATCCCGTGCAACGAACCGTTACTGGAGTTTCACACTACCCCTACCACACACCGTCAGAGATGGCGCAATGTCGTTAACAAGCAGACATTCCGGGCAAGCTTGGAGCAGAACCGCGAAGCGTCCACAAACGACGATCTGGTGCTTGAAGTCACGGGGGCTCTATACAGGGCCATTGATCGTGAGATAACACGTGACACATCACTCACGCCACACAGTACTGTGCATTTCGTAATGAACTCCGACCACTTCATCCACGCGTTCCAGTCCACCACGTTTACCGTACAGGAATTCCGTCAGGGGAGTGAGAGGCTTGATGTTTATTTACAGTCCCTGGCTGATAAACTGAACTCTAACCAAGAGTTTACTCCAGACGACACCTTTTCCATGGAAATGACCCTCATTCACACACCTGCACCTGGTAGTAGTAATGGCAACAAGTATAAGCCGGGTCGTAAGGCGGTGGAGAAGCTGCTGGAAAGTAAGCAAACTGTGGTTCGAATTAACAACGAGGACGATTTATGCTGTGGAAGGGCAATTGTTACCATGCAGGCCTGGTGTCACAAGGCTGACAATGTCAACGGTTTCCGAAACTATGACAATCTGAGGCGGGGGCGTCCACTCCAAACCCGATTGGCTGAAGCCTTACACATGCAAGCAGGTGTACTATTGGGCCCTTGTGGTATTCAGGTAAATAGCATTACCACCGTTTAGAAAATTTATACCTCTCATTTTCGACTCCGCGCTTTAGTCGCGTGACTAATGTGCTATAATCTTTACATTGGTTACCTGTTAGATTCAGAATTGATTTTAAGATTTTAATAATTACTTTAAGGTCATACATGATCAAGCATCCGGACTACATTTGTAACCTTATTCATGATAAAAATCCCTTTTTTTACTTAGAAAAGTGTTTAAATAGCTCTTGATATTTTATATACACTTCTACTAGGCCCATTGATTTTTATGTTTTATTATTAAGCTTTTTAACCTTAACCTAATGTACATACTAATTGAAAATAACTTGTTTCCAATTAATCATACTATTCATAGCATATCTTTTATTTTATATCATTCATATAGTTTGTTAATTTTCGCCTTAGAGATATTAAATATTATTATTACTAAACATTGCGTTCCTTTCTCTTTGGTAGGAACTCCAACAGTTTCAAACAGTCCTGTCGCAATACCAGCTAAAAGTATTGTCTGTGGATGCACCCCGTTGCATCATCTTTGAGGGACCACCTACCAAACATGTTATCCAATTAATCAAAGTTGATGACCACTACCATGGTTGTACGTCCTTTGGAGGATTTCTCTCAAAATCCTACTTCTGCCATGACTGTAACCGTGGCTTCGATCATGACAACCTTGAACACCACCCGCGTGTTGGGAAAAAGTGCCCTTCGTGCCAGCGGAAGGGTTGTGTGGACTTTCTCACAGCGAAAATTCAGTCCTCTACTCAGCCGCAACCCACAGAACCATGCCGACTATATAATCGTAAATTTTATGGAGACGACTGTTATACCGAACACTTGATGTCTTCGCAGATAAACAAATCATTATGTGACAGGGTAAAGAAATGTCCTGAATGCTGGAAAACAAGTGCGAGTAGCCAGTAGAAAAGTGAAGCATGGTGGTGACAGGAGAAGTCAAAATTCATCGCACAAATGTGGTATGAACAAGTGTAGCAACTGCGAGCAGTTTGTTGATGTTGCCTTACACCAATGCTACATACAGCCTGTGGACCCCCAGGATGATGAACCCAAAAAGAGAAAGAAAAGCAAAAAAAATAAACGGGCCAGACGTGTAGTGAGAGCAAACGAGGGCAGAGAACCAGAAGAGGAGGACGAACCACCCCCTCTGTTTGTCTATGCAGATTACGAAGCCGTGACAGATGATAGCGGAGTTCAGACTCCTATCATGGTGTGCGCAGAGGACGAGCAATCTGATGTCACAGAAGTATTTTACGGTGAGAACTGCTCAGAAGAGTTTCTAAATAAAAGTATCTAGACGGTTTGGTAATGGTGGAGGAGGACGAAGAACGTGATGTGATTGTGGTGTTTCACAATTTTAAAGGCTACGACGGTATGTTCATTTTGCAACAACTGTTCAAGGAACATAGAACTGCGACCGACCAAATAAATGTCGGTACCAAAGTACTGTCTCTAAGAACTGGATACATCAAATTCATCGACTCATTGTGTTTCTACCCTTTCCTCTGGCTTCTTTCCCTGCAACATTCGGGCTCACAGAACTACGCAAACGATTCTTCCCCCACCTGTTCAATACACTGAACAATCAACAGTACGAGGGTGCCATGCCACCACGTGACACCTACGATCCAAAGGGGACGAATTCAAAAAAGAAAGAAGAATTTGACAAATGGTACGACGAACAGTTAGAAAATGGGTATGTGTTTAATCTAAGACAGGAGATGGAGTCTTACTGTGTGTCAGATGTAAAGCTGTTGAAAGCAGGGTGCATGGCCTTCCAACAAGAGTTTGAGACTCACGGAAAATTCAATCCCATGGCAAAATGTGTAACCATTGCCTCAGCCTGCCACCGTTACTGGCGCAAGATGCGTCTTCCAAGGAACACCATACCTGTAGAACCTCCACGTGGATGGCACGGCAGCAGAAACAACCAATCGGTGAAAGCCTTGAAGTGGTTAAGCTGGTGTGAACATCAACTACGCCAAGACAATACCAATCAGGTAACAATACTCTCTTAGAATTTGGTGATAGGGATTTAAAAACACCTCCTTTTTATTTTCTTTTAAACTAACCTTTGTTTAATTTATGACAGGAACCTACTGCTGACCGCATTGCCCATGCTGGAACCAAGGTGAACGCAGCATACGTACCCCTGCCCGTGTCTTCCATGTGGACGGATATGACGTCACAAGCGGTATCGTATACGAGTTCCATGGGTATCTCTTCCACGGCTGTCCGAAGTGCTACCCAACGCGTAACCAGGTCAGCAAACTAAATCCCGACAGAACAGTACAAGAAATGTACGAGGCCACCCTTGCGAAAACAGCTCTTTTAAGAGCTATGGGCTACACAGTCATTGAAAAGTGGGAATGCGACTGGGACCGAGAGATAAAGACCAACGCTAACCTCAATGAGTTTGTGTCCAAGTTGGACATCGTGGAGCCACTAGAACCCCGTGAAGCGTTCTTCGGAGGTAGAACCAATGCAGCCACGCTATACCATAAGGCACATGAAAAATTGGGTGAGCAGATTAGGTATGTAGACGTCACTTCCTTATACCCCTTCATCAACAAATATGGCAAATACCCGGTGGGACATCCTGAAATAATCACGCATCCCGAGGACCAGAACATTTACAGTTATTTTGGCTTGGCTAAAGTGGATGTATTGCCACCCTACCACTTGTACCATCCTGTACTTCCCTACCGCTGTGGTGGCAAACTCGTAATGCCATTATGTCGCAGCTGTGTCAAAGAAGAAATGTCAGAATCTCTCCTGTCCCGTACTTCTGAGTGTTTCCATTCAACGGAGCAACGTATGCTGCGCGGCACTTCGTGTGTCCCGGAGCTAGTTAAAGCAGTGGAGTTGGGGTACACCATTATTCGTATCCACGAAGTATGGCATTTTCCGGAGGATCAGCGAAAAGAAGGACTGTTTGCGCCCTATGTTAATAACTGGTTAAAAATAAAGCAGGAGTCCTCAGGTTATCCGGGGTGGGCGCGAACCGACGAAGATAAGAGGCGTTACATACATCAGTATGAAGAGCGTGAGGGGATCAAGCTTGCTCGCATGATGATTGCTAAAAATCCTGGACGAAAAGCAGTTGCCAAGTTAATGTTGAATTCTTTCTGGGGAAAGTTTGGCGAGAAAATGAACAAACCACGTGTGGAGACAATTTCGTCTCCAGCTGCTCTATTCCAGCGAGTGAGTAATCCATTACTGAAAATCCACTGCATCAGAATCTGCATGTCTGACATGTTAGAAATTGTCTACACCTCCGTGACGGATAATGCGGCTACCTCCAGTCGTACAAGTATCTTTGTGGCTGCGTTCACAACATGTCTGGCGAGGCTTAAACTCTATGAGTCACTGGAAAAGCTAGGTAAGCAGGCCTTCTATTTCGACACGGATTCCGTGATCTACCGATGGCAGCCTGGAGAGCCTGAAATTCCACTGGGCTATTTTCTTGGCGACATGACCAACGAGCTTGATGAGGATGACTACATCACGGAATTCGTGTCGGGTGGGCCAAAGAACTACGGCTACACAACTAAATCTGGTAAAGTCTGCTGTAAGGTTCGTGGATTTACTCTCAATGTCCGTGGCTCTGCGCAGCTAAATTACAAGGTGATGCGCCAGAATGTGTGGGATGAGATCCACCACCCTCTCGAAGAGCGTCATGATGTGGAGGTAATAAAGCCCCACTTTTTCACAAGAGAGCCAACCTCTAAACAGCTCCGGGTGATACCCCGTATCAAAAAGTATGGACTTGTGTTTGACAAACGAATTGTAAAGCCTGCAAACTTTCAATCTTTCCCATACGGCTATGCACCGGCTAACTTTGATGGGCAGGACAATGTCAATGTTGAACTTTTAATGGACTTGTAAATTTGTAAATAGTAACTACTTGTAAATATCTCTTTGTAAATAGTTGTTCATTGTAAATAAGGCTATTAAAGACACAAGTTTTTTTTTTCAACTTCAACTTTTATTATTTCGCTTTGAATCTACAGTGTAACAATAAAAGTGTTTTACAACTTGAGTTTTTTCTTCACTTGCATGATTTTCTTGACAATCTTTTCAGTCATGGTGCGTTTACCCGGTAACTTGGTTATGGCCTTGATCATTTTCTCATCAGCTTTCCACTTGTCTTGCAAATTCATGGCATAACTGTAGTCAATGTCGTGCTGTTTTGCAATCCGATCCAATCGATTGATGCCCGGGTCCCCTCTCTTGAGTCGTTTCTTTAACTTTGTCCCAGGTCCCATGTATTGATAGCCTGGCCAATGAAATTCAATTCCAGTCTTGCCAATGAGTTTTTGTATGTCTAAACCTCTTCCACCTTGTCGTGCTCGAAGTTTCCTCTTCCTTCTCGTACGAGATTGATTAATCCGTGTCCGAGTCATACTCTAGTTGTCTGCGTAATTTTCGACCTCTGGCCCAATCTTCCCAACCTGATAACGGGCGTAGTCGTTCCACTTCAGTTTTCCTTTGACCTTTACCTTGAAGTTTGCCTTTATCCAGGAGTTTGTCAGCCTTTCTTAGCAGTGTCCCTAGTTTATACTTGGAAGGAATTGGTATTTTTGAAGCAGCTGCCGTCTTTTTAAAGGTTTTTACACCTGAAGGGCCTGCTCTTGGCTGAAAGGTGTTTCAACAACCTCTTCTCGTTTTCGTTTCTTTGACGTGTTTTTGATGATTTGCTTTAACATACTGTTCAATGTTCCACTCGTTAAATCCCCTTCCTCGTCATTGTCGTCTTCGCCTTCTCCCCCACTAGATATGGTGGCCCCAAATTGCCGTAAACGTTTGGTTAATCTTGCTCGCTCTTTGGCTAAGGATTTTACTCTAGCAATGGCCACGGAATCAGGGACAGATTTATCTTTGAGTAACACATGCGTTTCGGCAGCCAATCTTGCAGCCTTGTTGAGTAATGCGTTGTCTGTGATTTCACCTTTATAATATTGAATCAAACTGTTAAAGTCCTTTGTTGGGATAGCCATTATCTCCTCGGTCATTCTTGTAGAATTCTTGCAGTAACGTTTCGTAACACTCTTGCCAGTAATTCACTTGACGACTCAACTCTTCCACTCTTCGCTGCAGATCGAGTCTCGTTGTTGACTTGTCAATACACTCTTCGCACGGCACGAAGGTTTTACCGTCTTCTAACTCGCTCAGCCAGCTAATGCAACTGGAGCATTTCGAGTCGTGCTTTAATGCTAAAAACTCTTTATTCGTTCTGTCGTAAGCCTTGCGCCAGTATTCTACACTCCCTTCTAAGTCTGTTTGTTTGGTATTCATTTCGCCGATCATCTTTAT
Organism: Meandrina meandrites; assembly: GCA_963693305.1. Lineage (NCBI taxonomy): Eukaryota > Metazoa > Cnidaria > Anthozoa > Scleractinia > Meandrinidae > Meandrina > Meandrina meandrites. The sequence continues at coordinate 4,070,320 of OY855908.1, read as the reverse complement.
CAATCTAGCATTGGTGTCTTGAAGTAACCGTAATCTTACTGCTTTTGAAGACATTGACAGTAAACCGTGTGTAATCCTTTCCAGAAGCCGCTACCCCTTTGAGTGAGGAGATGTTCTTTTCTTCGCTTTAAGGAGTTTTTGCGTCTTCCCACTTCGCGTAACACCGTTTTATACCTACGTAGTTTCGCAGTTGTGGGCGGATCGAGAGGGATTCTATGTTTCAATAGGTTTAAAACTAATTCACTGACAGCGTTAATTTGATCTGCATTAGCGTGTTGTATCATGTCCTGTCTCTTGAGTCGATTAGCTTCTTTTAGAATCGATTCTAAGAAGGGACGTTGTCGATGTCAGACGTTGGAAAGTAGCAATTACATCTTGCCACCGTGAAGGGAACGCTTGTAACAGTAAATTACGCGTGGCTAATTGATCTCGAGGGTTTTTGAAAGCCACGATGTAATGCGCATTTCTTGAAATACTCTTGGCATATTTTCCCGGTGGGAACATGTCTTGACACAAGTACAACACAGTGATGTTTTGATGATGAGAGTGTTTTGTGAACAAGTCCAAAACGCGTTTATCGTTACCTCCTTCCTCCATCAAATCATCCAAGACCAAAAGGCCTCCACGAGGAAACCATTTGGACAATTGATCAATGTCCGGGATCCCCTCGTGAAACTTGACACCTTCATTTTTCATGGTTTTGAATCCATCTTGCCACGCTCCATAGCAATAATGAATCTGTTCTAGTGGGGTGTTAAATAACTCTGGATGTCGTAAAAGAAGTTTTTTGGTGAAGGCTGACTTGCCTGAACCCGACGGTCCCACAATCAAAATACTCGAAGGTGTATGAAATCGAAACGGCTCACTTCGTTTCATCGTGAATAATGAAAACCACGACTGAGTCAGTCTTTTTAAATAGGGTTTGAGTCTGACTAAAGACAAAAAGAGTTTTGAAGAGACAAGACGTTTTTATTTTTCTAATTACACTGATGATGATCACTTTTACATGCATGATACCATCCTAGATCGTGGATTATCAACTTTTTTAACGTCTGTCCTACTTTGTGATCGTTGTGCACATAATCGTGTTTAGAGAATTGACTAAGATAATCGTTCATGCTATTTCCTCTGGCGCGAGCTCTCACGTACATCAACGCGTAATCGCCACAACTCGGACTGTACAACGGTTGAAGACTTTGTTCGTTTTGAACCACGAACTTCCAATGCTTTTTGAGCCAGTCTTGCAGTGGGCGTGTCGTCTGGTACACATCTAAGGGTAAGGCATAACTGTCGAAGACTTCACATACGTTACTGTCGCGAGTCCACAGGGCAATCCAGTTTTTTCCAGGCTTGTTGAAAGGATCTGTGTTGACAATGTAGCCTCTAGGCGAGTGCTTTTCAGGGTGAGAAGGTAATCGATCGCAAGCCACTGTACCAAAGATATGGGGTTTCAACACTGGATCGTGAGTTGCTAGATAGTCCAACTGCACATTGTTCAAGATTACTTTTTCCATGAATTTTAACGTTGATAAATATCGTACAACACGGCTTTGTTCTTGTCTATCTCCAAGAGGTTCTCGAACTCTCCGTACAGGATGAGTCCCACCCCATCGATGTTAGAAAAGACTTGTCTGAGGTCTGATGGTTCATAATTAGCTTTTCTATTAAATAAAAAGCCATCCGATTCTTCTGCCAACCATGACATATGGAACAAGGTCTCATTGGGTGCCACCAAAACGGGGACTTTTACTTTGGCATCGGGCAGAGAGATGCTGCTCAACCCTACTTTCCATCCACTTCCTTCCAAACGGATAGGGTTGGATAGTCGGATCTTGAAGTGATTGGCCTTGTTCTGCGTAAACTCGACTTTGTTGCTGTTACTTGGTAGGGTGAGGTAGAAATCGTTACTCATACTTTAAATGTAAGGTCACACCAATTCACCACTGTTCTCGACAAGTCGTACCTCAATAATGGTGATCACATTGCTTCGCACATGTACATATAGAATGTGTCGAGCTTCAAAGGATGTCTATTGTAAGAACTAAGACCCTTCTCCAAATAAAGGACTCACGAGCTGGACGTAGAATTATTTCCTAGTTTTTGCAAGGAACTCCTCTCTACCCAGCTGTTTAACTTGTCGTACTGCAAACACTTCTTCTGTCCATCCAGGAAGATATCCTTTCTTAAAGGGTCGGAATTTCTTGTTCAGTCTTACACGATCTTTTTCTTTCAATGACCCTTTCTTCGGTTTTTTTGAGAGACGTTTGGCATACATTCGGTTCCACACTTCGTTTTCATTTTTGGAATTCACTTGTTGGGGTGCCATACCTATGGTACGGTGATAGGATGCATTATACCCTTCAACCAAGTCCGATAACACCGGTAAATAGGCGAGCGTGTTTTTCACCGTAAAATAACGATACAACAACCTTTCCTTCAAGGTACGATTGAAGCGTTCCACGATACTGGCTTTGGTATCACCACTAGTAGAGAAATGGTGGATGTCGTTTTGTTTCAGCAATGTTTGAAACGTGCTATTGTAAAATTCTTTACCGTCGTCTGACTGTAAATTTGTTGGTTTACGTCCCTTGGCGCGCTTCAAGATCTTTTTGAAGGCTTCCGTCACCGCTTTGCCCGTTTTACTTTTGACAGGCTCTACCCAAGCGTACTTGGAAAAGGCATCGATGACAGTCATCAAATACCGATAACCACGGTTGTATTTGGATATGTTTTGAACTTCTATGAGATCGATTATCCATTGCTGGTCAATGTTAAACACTAAAACGGGTAAGGTAGGAAATCGTCTCCTTCTTGGTTTGTGCAACGTGTACCCCAAATCATTTTCCAAGACTTCTCTGACCTTCTTCGTAGAACGTTTTTGAGCAGCTGCAAATCTTTGGAGTCCCCCTAAAGCACCAGGTTCGCGAGGATCGTGATATCTCTCTATCAGAGACGTTTTAGCAGTCTTCTTTTTCTTCATGTTGCAAGTTTCTTGGTCACTTGACAGATACAACGATTGACAACATGGGGATAATGGTCTCGTATGAGTTGGAACCACTGGAATGAATTAGGTTGGTGTTGCATCCACATGATAAAGATGATGAAACGAAAAACGTTTTGATGTACTTTAGTTGCTTCAAACTCTTTCACGGGATTGTCACTAGACTCTAGAGGAATGGTTATCCCATGCCCGTGTTTGACAAACGCTCTTTCACACACTCGACACAACCAACGCCAATACACATGCTTCGACATGGTATTTTGTTTAAAATAAACTTTACCGACACAACCTTTGCTTTTATTGAAATAGTTCAGTGGTTCCCAAGCGGGAAAAACTGGTTTTGTCAAACTGGTTTGACGGCGTCATGTATTTGGTTACACAATGCTGTGATTGGTTACTGAATAGAATATACGTGAGGCAATTGAGAAAGGATCATCAGTCAAGCTCAGAGGACAACATAGACAGACAAGATAAGCAAGGAGATACAATATGAGTACTGCGTACCAACCTGGAGATGTCTCACCGTGCAAGTATCCTGCCTCAAAAGGCAAATGCAGAAAGCGTAAGACGAAGGAAGAAAATGGCGGACAGACAAAGAAGAACAAGAAGATAAAGAAGGAACCTGTAAAAGGTAAGGGGCAACAAACATTAGACCGATGGTTGTTCAAGCCGGTTAAACGCGCAAAGAAGATTACCTTTTGTCAACACGTCGTAGTGAAATATTGCTCACAGAAGCATGAAACCTTCAAACTAATCCCACTACTAGAGGAAGATGACCGAAGGTGCTCTTTGTTCCAGTTAAAACTTCGTGAAGTAAAAGAGATGCTGAAACATAATCATAAGCTTCGTCGACAACAGCTCAAGCCTAGACGCATATGCGTGTTGAATCATGTATTGAACACTCTACGACGCGTTAACGCATTAAATGCATAAAGTACTTTTCGTTTATTATAGACATTATCATCAAATAAGAGGTGATGGAGGAAGGTGTGACACCTGTACTGGAACAAGGAGAGATCTTTGACCCTGACGAATTCTTGGCAAACCTTGCATTAATACCACCTTCTTCCCCGAAAAAACCGTGTGAGCCATTTTCACCCTGCACCCCGTTGCTGGCACCACTCAAGAATCCTTCACCACCTCCCATGACAAGAACACGCACAGAGATTATTCACTATTGCCCCATCCATTATTTGGCACCCATGGAGAAACGTAAAACTATTACTTCCTCGGGAGAGTGGGAGTACCTAAGATGTTCCGAAACCAAGTTCTTCAACAAATGTTTTGTGACCTGTGGAGTAGACAGAGCCGAAAATTATTTGGAGTCAGTGAAAAGACAGCTACATGGTTACTACAAAGATCCAAACAAAATTGGAATGAAGTGTTACTGTAGAAAATCTGCAGTGTTGACCTTGTCAAATTCGGACAAGAACCCTGGACGCCTCTACTTCAAATGTCCCAAACGAGAGTGTAGATTCTTTCAATGGGCTGATGTGGAACCCCGTGGTCTTGTCAATGATCGGTTAGAAAGCAAATCGACACCCTGTGACTCAGTGGATGGTCGTTTTCCTAATCGTGATGAGAATGGTTATCCAACTCAAGGATATGACATGGTACCGAACAGATTTCATGATGATCGGATGATTCCAGATGTTTTGATACCAGGACCAGAAATTCCTTTCGACGAAGCTTTGTGGAACGAGTGTCAAACCTGTCCAATTTACATGGGTGACAATACCATTAAGATTGATTTCCCTCAAGAGATTCGTGGTCATTACTTTACAATAGAGAAAGAGCCCCACTTGAGACAACAGATCTATACATTACGCGTTCTAGCCAAGAACAAGAAGAGAGAATGAGCTGCTGCTTGAAAGATAAAGTGTGTATGATACTCGATTTAGAAGGTTTCTTTGTGGATAAGACTTTTTGCTGTAGAGAGTTGGGTTATTATACTTGGCAAGAAGATTTTGGACGCCATGCCTTCTTCAGGAAAACACGTTGGAACGATCTACACTTCAGAGAAAGAAAGACAGTGTCTTATGTCAAATACAATGTCCATGGGTTAACTTATCAACCTAGAAGAGAGGAATACGGACGGGAATATTACTTGTTGGAGGACGTGATATGTGACTTGTACAGTAAGGCAAAGACCAAGGACAGAACTGTGGTTGCATACAAGGGAGGTCATGTTGAACAAGACTTGTTGCTTAAACTGAACATTCCTCATGTCGATTTAGAACACTACGGATGTCCGAAATATGATACGTTAAAAGAAACTATTGTAGAACCATTACCGAGTTGTGGTTTTCATATCGATGATTCGATTCATCACTGCCCTATGACAGAATGTCACGCGTTTTGGTTATGGCTCAATACTTATGCAATGTAAATATTATTTTTTCATTAAAGTCGTTTGAAACGTATCCTGTTTGATAATTGCTTAACCTTCTTTGCATTTGACACACTTGCCCCATCACGTTTGTATGACGTAGCAAAGCTTGCCTGAACTTCCCCTATTGTTATTCAAAATTCTTGTTTTTAAAAAGCCAAGCAAACAAAATCATAAACACCAGTTGCTGCTTACTTGTGAATGTAAGATGTGGATGCAAGACATGTTTTATCTCGAACAGTTCCTAGACGAATTGTTACCTATCAAAAACAAGCCGAAAATCGAACTAAAGAAGGATACAAGATTAACGCAAAAGGATAGAGAGATCAAAATTTGGTTATGGGTAGCGTATGGGATGATTGCTGTAAAGAATGTCTACAAACATCCTTCATATCGCCCACGAGTCGGCTGTAACTGTATGGATGATATTCATCGTGTTCTTAGCATGGCCAGAGAAGTGGATTTTGACAAAGTCAAGGAACAGTGGTATTATTTACTAGGTGAAAACTACGAAACTGATGTGGCCGACATGGTGAAAAACAGCCATTACTGGAAAGGAGTTTTCAGTTATAACATGTTGTATGACGCTAATGGGGTGCGCGAGTTGAGACTTTTAAACATTGTTATCAACGGCCCAGTTTGGGACCTGGACGTTGAGGCCGTAAAGAATCTGTGGAGACATTCGCTTTATAAAAAGGAAATTGCAAAAGAAAAAACTGAAGATGATGATGAAGACTAAAGCATAACGCGTTCAAATACACTTTTGTAGAAACATTACCAAGTTGTGATTTTCATATCAATGATTCGAACCATCCTTGCTCTATGACAGAATATCACGCGTTTCGGTTATGGCTCAATACTGATGTAATGTGTTCATTAAAATTTGTTGAAAAGTTTATTCTATTTGATAATTGTCTTTTTTGAGAATTGTTTTCCTTTATGACTTTGAGTGTGTGACACCTCATTTGCATATAGCTTTGCGTGACTATGACGTCACACTTCCTGACTTTGCTTACGTATTAGCCCCAATCCCTCTCCTTCCCTTATGATGATGACGTCATTTTTAACCGTTAAAGACCTGGTACGGGTGGTCTAACAATAGCTTACCATATTTGGGCATGCATGCATAATTTTTCTCATTAAAAAATCAAGTCGGCCATCTTGGATATGTGAATCAGACAATCCGGCTCTGTGATTGGTCCATTCAAATTTTTAATGATATGCACTCGCTCCTGATTGGTTAGGACCCCGTTAAGCGTGCTTTACTACTGTTATACAGTTTGTAATGTTTACGATCTATTTTTGGCCAAAATTTGCATGGGCCGAACTCTGCTTAATTATTCTATGTCGCGTAAGTTAAAACTGCTATCTTTAAACGTACGAGGTTTGCGTAATGTTAACAAAAGAAGAGCAATTTTCTCCTATTTGAAAGCGCAAAAAGCCGCAATCCTTTGTCTTCACGAGACATATTCATCAGCTGAAGATGAAAAAGTGTGGTCTGCAGAATGGGGTGGTAAGATTTTCTTTTCGCACGGTTCTATACACTCAAAAGGCGTATGCATCCTTCTAAACCCAAGCTCAACACTACTTTTGCGAAGCATTCAAGCGGACTCAGAAGGAAGATTCTTGATTTTAAAAGCAACGATAGACGATAATAGCTTTTTCATCGTTAACATTTACGCTCCAACTGACTACCGTGACCAAGACAATTTCATTCGCTCATTAGGCGAACAACTCATATCGAACACAGACACCTCAAAACTTATCATTTCAGGTGACTGGAACACAACTCTCAATCGAATCGATAAGCGAGGCGGTCAGCCCTGGAAAGCTACAAATTATCGAAATTCTCTCATTAATCTCATGGAAGAACTCAATCTCATTGATTGCTATCGAGAAAAGCACCCAACAACTAAATCCTTCACATACGAGTCGAAGCCCTTGAACTTAAAATCGAGAATTGATTTTTTCCTAATCTCCCGTCCTCTCTCCTGTAGTGTCAAAAATGTAGAAATCAGTACGTCAATAGCACCCGACCATAAATCAGTTTTCCTAAATATCGAAATTGAAAATGAATTTATAAGACGTCCGGGACTGTGGAAATTTAATAACTCCTTACTCGAGGACGAAAATTATAAAGAACTCATTGCATTTTACTATCCTCATATTCTAGAAAAATACCGCGATGTTACAGGCAGACAACTTCTTTGGGAATTGATAAAAATGGAACTACGCTCGAAAACTATTAGCTATTCAAAACAGAGTGAGTGAGTGAGTGACACTATATTTAAAACTCGGAATTCCATCAATTGTTAAATATTGGTTTTCATGAAAGCCGAGTAAGATTAAAGTTAAGAAACAAAGATCAAAGTTAAGAAACAAAGAAGAAGCTCTTCAAAAAGAGCTACAAGAACTAGATCATAAAATTTGTAATGGTGATGATAATGATGTTTTTGACCAGGGGATTCTAGATAAATATGAAGCCGCTAAAGGTGAACTAAAAAAGATACACGAAACAAGGGGGAAAGAGGCCATGTTCAGATCCAAGATGAAATGGATCGAGCAAGGAGAGAAACCAACCAAATATTTCTTTAATCTAGAAAAAAATAACTACGAGAAAAAACTAATCAGAGAAATCAAACTACAAAATGGCGAGCTAACTTCAGATCCTGTGCAGGTAAACAATGGAATTGAAGACTTCTATCGGAACATGTATACCTCTAAAATCACTGCTAATCATCCAAAGACTATTTTGCAAGCGTTCTAGTCTTAATTTTTCAACAGCTTTCGCTATTTTCAATTTCACCAGAGGAATCGGTGTTTCTTACATCTTATTTATGTTTATGAAAGGCTGCGAGAACTCGAACTACTACCCAACAGGTATATTTCTGTGCATCTGACAATAGGTGGTTTTCCCGACTGCTGGTCATGAGGGACGCGGTCTCTGAGACCGACATTGTTAGATGTGGATTCTTCTACCAATTCCAACACCTGACTGCAAGGCGATTCTTCTGATCGGAAAGAACAGCTCATGATTTCAAAGCCAAGAACTGAGAACTCTAAACAAACCTTTTGAAACGCCTGTCGTCTGCCCTTTTAATTCGTGACGCGTCACGCATTCGGTAAAGTCGGGGGATACACAGAGTGTAAACAAAATTTATTCAAAGTTTGTTTAACTAATTTAGGGGAAGTCTCGATTCTCTTTGCGATATGTGCTTCCAGTTTCCTAGCAGATTAAAAACCATTTAACTGAGGATATAGTCCGGTTTTACCATGCAGCCATGCAGCGTGACGAATGAAAATGATAAAACTTTCGCGGGAAAATTAAGCGACCTGTTTTAAACTTAGTAACTTACCGAGTGTTAATAAGGAGATTTGAAAAGTTTACATATCTTATTATGATATTACAGTGTCAATGCTTGATCCCGAAATCAACGGATCTACTTTTAGTTAATTTTGGACCACAAACACAGAAACTCGAAAAAATGATATTCAATTTGGCGGGAAATATTTTTAACTGAAAATCGTAATGGTACGCAGTTTTAGATGCCGCTTACTCCGATTTACTCCTAGATACCAATTTTAACTAAACTGGATTTTGTGAAGAGCACAAAATGCTATCGGGAAATGGTTTTACTTTAAAAATGAACTGCCGCACTTTGGTGAAACAGTCGACTGAAAATGACTCATATTTGGGTGACATCATTAACGATTCAGTGGCGATTTTTAGCGCCACGTAAAAAACACAGTATTAAAGCAAAGAAGGTTTAAATATCTTAATCAACTTATAAAGGTATCAATGTCATAGAAAAAATACAAGAGCTTTTAGGAGTCATACGAAGTGTGTTTTACGGTTACGCAAAGTTGCCCGAAATCTCGGTTATTTTTGGCCGCTGGAGGGCCCAAAATAATGGAATGGTGATTTCTCGAAGAAAAACGAACGTCTACTTCTGCAAATGCCACCATTCCTAATCTTTTCAGGTAGCTTTTATACTGTGAAAAGATGAAGGTAAACGGGTGACCTCGATCTTTTGCCCCTGCCCGGTTTTCTCTGACAGACTCCTGACAATAACACTTAATTTATTCAATTTCCCACCTCCACCATGAGTATAAATTAGGTTACTTTTCGCACACATTTTTTAACTTGAAAATGGTGCCAGGATGACACCGAAACGTCGTTGCTCAGTTTTTTCGCTAATCTTTATTGTTAAAAGATAAAGGATAGAGGAAAAGATGACAGCGCTTGTCATGTATATCAATAAGTTCAATTTTCGGTTTTTCTCCGATGAACAAGTAAAATAAAAAGGGTTTTACAAAACAGGGCAGGTGGGCTCATTTGAATGTGGTATGAGTGCCTAAAACCACTTTGCCACGAGTAAGCTAACTTCCTTTACAAGAACCTATCCAGTGCTTACACAACATAACCACATGCCAATGACAACCGAGGTAAGAATTGCAAATTACGGCTATATCCCGTGAAAGAAAATCATTAATTTCATCAGTCAACAGCGTCTCAAATCACGAAACATTAAGAGTCCATTAAACTGAGGTAAGTAGAAAATTGAGGCAACGTTCATTTCTCCAAATACTTTAAAACGCGAGGTTCCAAACCTCATGTGACTGTTACAGAAATAGTGTCGCGTTTTGGTGGGGTAAATCAAATACTCGAACTTCGAAATATCTTAATTTATTTCTAGACACTCAGTGCTCTAGGACTGACTGACAATTCTCTTGAGAAAATTGATTAGTAACAAAGCTGAAACAAAACCAGTTTGTGCTGTGTCTGTGCCAATGCAACTGCAAAATTATGTTAAATCGCGTGTGTTCTCTGAGAAAGAAAAAATGCTTCACCAACTCAAGTAATTTTAGCGTTATGTAGTTGATATCTGATAGAAGATTAATTTTTGTCTGGCAAAAAAGTGTTGTTCAGAAACTACAAACTGAAGACGAAAACCATCCGAGACTAAAAACTTCAAGGATGTGAGCCTCTCTGAAGGCTAATGTGTTTTTTCGATAGACAAGTGAAATTATAAGGGTTTTGAGCCCTCAAGCTCAATCAAAACAGGGCGGGCGGGTTTATTGCTGCCGATAGGCAGCTTTCATATTCTTGAAGGCATTTGAGAAGTTTCGTTGGTTGGTTGGTTGGTTGGTTCGTTCGTTCGTTCTATCGGATCGTGAATTAGCCTATCAGCAGTCCCCTTTAAAATACGAGCCAGCCAATCAGAAGTTCCCTTATAATCGATGAAATTCACATGTGCTCAGCTCCGTTTTGAGGGAATGTTTAATGGCGTCTCGAACGGTCAATTCACTCCGGACGATGTTTATCCCCTCTTGTAAATAAGAAACACATTTTTGGAGTTCAAAATGGAAAGAACTAACCCCAAAGAACACTCGACCGCCAAAAAATAGGACACCAAGGTCTTCTAAGAGCTAAACAGCGATGAAGGAGAACAGCACTCTTTGTATTTGGCCCGAAAATTAATCAAGGTTTCAGCGATGCAGCTCGTACAAAGTCAAGTTCAAATGGATGGTAAATGTCTTCAAATGTTGATTTGGTTTATAATCGTTAAGCTGATTTCTTGAAACTGGATTCAATAATTTGGAAATTTATGCTTTGTTGCTTTCCGCGAGCATCTGGAAAAACATAATGCATGCGTGTGTTCCCGCACGCAACAGTGATGCAAGGAAGTCGAAAGTCGTTTGCTTCTAAAAGCAAATGTACAGTGCTTATTTAAATAAACTTTGGCCGACCTTTTAGTTTTATTCTGTATTTGTAATTCGTAGTTTACATTATGGAAGCGGCGTTGTGTAAAAACCTTGAAAAATTTGCATAATCTGATTGAAATTTGATACAAACTTTATTTAAGTTGTTTTCATTGAGACGCGTGGGAATTTTGATTCTCAAGATTGTGGTATTACTTACAGTTATACTTCATCTGCAACCTTCTTTTATCTTTCCATCAGAAAATATTTATGAAGTTATTTTTCTGTACATTCAAATATTCTTGAAGTGTTACGGCAGCACTTCACTTCTCACTGAGAACTGCTAGTTAGAATTAGATACGAGTGCCCAAAATATTTTGGCTACAAGTGGCCTAACCCTTGGCCTTTCCCCACTCCTTACACAACGAAAACACATGATAACGACAATGCCATGGTAGGAATTGAATAACGGGCTGAAACACTAGAAAGAACAGAACCTCTCTCAACAAGGCCAATGTGTTTTTTATACGATGTGCTCTTCTCAATCTGCTAACTGTTTCTCGTGAGTGCAAATTCCTTCCAGATAGCTAAAATGTTTAATCGATTACTCGCAGTTCTTCGATTCGATGTCAGGGTCGTGGCCAGACGAATTGGCCTAATCTCGGCAGCTTTATTAATAAAATAACGACAATACATTACTAAATGAAGGCCTAATATCAAGGATACTGTGTTAAATCTCGTCTTGACTTTGAGGAATGCTATTTCTTTCTTAGATCAGCGGCATCAACGATGAAGGCAGTTTATTTGGTAGTATTGGTGGCTGCAGTTTTGCTATTTTCAGTCGATAATTGTGTGGGTGGTAAGTTGTTCTTTTTGTTATATATTTTTCTAATTCGTAGCCCCGCTCAACCGACTATACAGCTATTTCAATTAACATTGTCGGATTGAAGCTTAGAGCAGTTTTCAAATGAGTGTCGTAAAACCAAAACCAAAGTAATCACTCTGGCCAATCACAAAGACACAGGCAATACAGTGAACCAATCAAAACTCGAAGCAAATACATGCAGCCGGCACGAAGCGCGGGAAAACGTGCGCGAGGAAGTCGCGATTGGTTTTGGTCTTACTTCTGATTGGTTGAGAAAGTGGCGCGAGTTTTTTAAGCCAATCACTGAGCGTGGTAATGCAAAACCAAAGCAAACACGAATTACTTTCGACACTCAAGTGAAAATCGCTCTAAAGCTTAAAAACGAGACCGAAATGGTAGTATGGGTGAAGGAAGCGTGTTCTACACGTGCTGAATACTAATGAGATGTGGCGATATAGCAAAACGAAACTTTCTGGGTTTCCTTTCTCTTAAGATATGCGATGAAAAGGTCCTTTTTCACCGCAGTTACTTTTAAATGAATAATCCAAACCACTATATGCTCTGTCGACAATGGTGGCATGGTCGAAATCCATATAAGGTATCACCTACGCCACTCAAGTGAGATCGTCAAACCGAGGCTTATAACGAAATCTCGATTAGGGATTAACGACTGCGTTATCCTATCGTCGAACTTAACAATAACATGATAAGTTAATATTTATATACACGCTTGTAAATAGAATTATGAAAAACTAATTACCCTCAGTCACTGTGTACCGAGGGTCGTACCGAGGTGGTAGTTTTTTAATAAAAATCAATCTGTTGTGTTTTAATTTCAGCTGTCAGCAAATCGGCCTGCAGGAATACCTGCCGGAGTGAGTGGGGAAGTCCGAGCAGGGCCAATGCGGACTCGTCAAACTACTACCTATGTGCCTTGGAGTGCATGACGTTCAATTCTTATAGGATAAGATGATCGCGAATTGCCACACTGCTAAACCACTTGGCATGTGTATGCTGATTCAATAAAACATATCTGCCTAAATTTGCATGTTCCTCGATCGTAATCCTTTTCAATCTTTCTCAACCCAAATCATTTTTGGTTACTCACAGTAAGGTTGTGATTGGTCCGCTGATGGACGAACTCCAATTCTTTAGCTCTGAGCTTGTCTTATGATTGGCTAAGAAACGTTGGGTGGCCCCGAGAGGTAGTGGGCGACGCAAATTCCTCCCCGTACTAACAACGTTGTTCATGCTGTGTTTCAAGATTTTAGAGCTTTTCTGTGCGGTTTTATGAGCGTTTTTACGGTTTTCGCACGCTAAGCATTTTAGGTAAATGTACCAGTCCCCATCTTTTTGCGTACGGTGGATTCGTGTTGTAGTCATGGCGTAAGAATGTCGCATGCGATAATCGTAGCCAAAATCGTACCTTCTAATTCGCCCCTTAGATTTCCCGACTTTTTTTCTATGGCGTCATAAAACCCACCAGAACTGACTCAAAAACACACGAACACAAGCACCTATGCATTTGCGCTTATGTCCAGTGAAAATCAGTTTTAAAAACTGTAAACAACAATTATTGAACAACCGAAATATTTATTGAAATTTTCATCACTGTTACGCGTTTGGAACCTTTCAAATTTTGTGTTCAGAAGTCCTTTGTTTTGGCGGCATATTTTAGAACTTTTACTTTCAATGAGATTAGGGTGGCTGGGGGGATCTTACGAGGTGAAGTATAAAAAAGGTATTGAAAACTATCATTTAGGTAGTTAAAAGGCCTTTCCAAAATATCTCGACACACAACGCCAGATTCATCTTAGCATTTCAAGGAATTTATTACTCAAGTGAAGGTTTAGAGGAGGTGGGTAGTGTTACTGCTGTAGGCGTATGAAAAAGGTACCATTTTCTACGAGTATATAAAATATACGAGTATATAAATATAAATAAGTATACAAAAGGGTTACTGTGTTCAACTCGATTAAATACGGTGCCTAAAAAACTTTGTTGAACAGCCCCCCGGGTCTCCGGTTCGGCGATCAAGCATATTTTAAGCGTTTACATCCGCGATTTGTGCGTAAGCGCGATCTCCGAATTCTTGTCCTCTGTTTTGCCTCTGTTTCTTCATCCTCGTCCTCTCCATCGACTTGCTTATTTGCCTTCATCACCAAACGTATCCTCAATGCCTTCAAAGACTATCTGCACGTCTAAGAAAATCACCAACAGAGTTGTTAATAACACATAATATAGAGACGATAGGAGTTAAATAAAAGAAAAAGATAACGAGAAACGAAAGAATGTGAATTGCAACTGCTTTGAAGCACGATGTGGGTGGAAGTACATGTTTAAAACTAAAACGAATGTCTTTTTCTGAGAAGGTTTAAGACATTGAATGAATGTATTGAATAGACCTTTTTCGCTTGGGCTGTTTGTTTTCCCATTACAGACCACGTGATATTCTCTAGAGATTTTTTCGGGTCGCCCACTAGCTCTCGGAACGAGTTACTTCATTGGTTCCAAAACCAATAGATAACAGGTCATAACAATGCCCTTAGCCCTGAATAACAATAGAGGTAGTGTTTACAGCAGGCGAATAAAAATAGAGGTTCCAGAGAGGTAGTGTCTTACTGAATTTTTCTTTTGACCACATAAAATTTATTCATTCATATTAACAGGCGACTACTTGAAAATTTGAAAGCAAGAATTCTCAAGAGTATCATCACATGGTCTGTAATGGGGCAACAAAACACCCAAGCAAAAAAGGTCTATTCAGATAAAAAATATCACGAGAAGCAGTCCTAATTCACTTTTGCAGAGTTACAGGTCTGCGTTCGAGGCTAGTGGCCCATCAGCCCGAAGCTTATCCCGGATCCCACAGCATGATGGGACTAGGATTATTTCTACTCCCCCCTGGATGGGATGCAAGTCCATCGCAGGGTTACCCCCAGCAGTAAATTTGCCGGTACCCATGTATACACCTGGGCGAAGAAAGGCACTGTGAGAGTAAAGTGTCTTGCCCAAGAACACAGGACCGTTCGATTGCGAGTTCAGCGCACTACCCATTGGGCCACGCACCTTCCGACGCAGATAAAAAGCTTAATTCTTGGCTTTATGACAATAACGTGGTTCTAAATCGCACCTGTTCCAGCCATGGCCTTCGTACCCTCTGGAGGAAATTCGTACGGCTTCATGTCCCCACCCTGGAGAGTGAGAAGTACTAAGGGTAATACGCTTTCATAGCCCAGAGCAACACACTGACCCTCCCCCACGGGATGTACGGCTGTCATCTGTGAAAAGAAAAAAAAACAGTTATGGCAATGTTTCGATTTCGAACACGAAATGTTCTACCTAAAAATTCTGTCCTGAGAGAATACTGTAAAATTTCGAAATAATCCCCCACCCACCACTCCCCGAATATAAAGCGGATACAAAGCCATGGGCTTAACTTTGGATTAATCCTGCTACTGTAGGGGAGGTGTTGTATTTTATGACATTACAGCACATTCAGAGACTTCCTAGAGCACTTAGAGTATTTTACCACATAGTATTCTCTAAGTGCACCTAAACTTTTTCAGGTGCAAAATTCCCTCGCAAATGTAAGGCCGATTATTTTTTTAAACATAAAATTCCCTCTGCTGATATGCTTGCCAAAAAAATAAACGATTTGCAATAAACGGGGGCTTATACCGCCGTATACAGAAACTGAAACTTAAACCTTGTTCGAACGCCGCCTTTCTGCGAGGGTTTTTTTGGTACTAATACCACATCCTTCTCTTTCACCTTATCTGCCGTGAAGGTTGCCTTTTGTGCGCCTGCCTTCATGTCCCACATGGTCAGCGTCTTCTCCTCATAGGAGATCACCAAGTCCCCTTCTGACGCAATGACGTCAATTCGCAGGTTGCTGAAATGACTGCTGGGAAGGATATGAAGGGCGATCCCTAAAAAGCGAGACAAGGATATGCATGTGTTTGGTTAATTAGCTTCAGCCTCACCAACAATCTTGCTTCTAACGGCGGTCCCGTGTCCCACATTCACAGATGCTCCCTGCGGTGGTTACATTGGACCACGCCCTACTTATTCCCCAGTGAGGGGGCTGCAAGCTGGCTAATGTTTATCCAAATTTTTGATACTAAATAAAATAATAAATCACTTTATTTAAGTGTCGGAGTATTTAGCACTGTTGTACTAATTGTGGACACTGTAAATAAGCAAACAAATATTACAAGTAGAACAGAAATTTGTTAAAAACCCCAACTGGTAGGAGGCTGAGCAGCTGGCTATTTACAAAGCGTGGAGGAGTTGAATTCGGGACCACCGAAGACAAATCCATCTAGTGGCAGGGAGGAGGATTTGAACCCTGGACCTCCGGATTACAAGTCCAGCGCCCTAACCACTAGGCCACGCTGCCTCCTATACTGGGGCAGGATAGTAACCTAAAGGGTACCTCTTTCAGGCTGTAGGTAGTAGAAACTTGTTATGCAACGCTTTCGAGTAGCTAGAATATCCCACGAGTCACTTGTATTTTCTCGGTATACACACGAGCGTTTATACCATGCCATAGAAAATACGCTTACTAAAGTTTGTCCGGGGAATAACATCGCAGCGCACGATGGGAGGTTTAATAAGTGAAAAATAAAGAAAAGAGATGGATTATCCATTCTGATAGGTTTACGAAACGGTCCCCTTTATTGTCAAAAATGATATATACAAGGGTCAGGGTTTGGACTCTGGGGCGGAGCTCCCCGCATAAACCAAGACCCACCCACCCTTCTAAACAGCTTCCCGTGGAGGTAGAATTCAGCACTGCGTTTATGTGGCCATTGGCGTCGAATCCGCCGTGCATGCTCTGTGATGGAATATGCCCCATTCTGCTTCTTTTCGTATCGTCTACCGTCGGACCAAATAATTGGACAATTTATTATTGCTCTGTGTTCACTCTGAATTCTACCAACGTGACGTACCATATGTTATGAATAATAAAGAATTTTAAAATCTGTTGTACTTTTGAAAGAGGAACAATGTCAATACTTGAGCTTTATTTGCATGGCCATTAAAAGTTACAGAAGGAAAGGAGATGGATTTTATCGTCATACCTTTTAAAATGTCCCAGCAAATTATGTTCAAGTCCTTGTGAGCCGTCACTGCACGACCGTTGTCCATCACTGCCAAAGAAATGGCGTCTGTATCGTTCGTGTATCGCAAGTCATGCGCAAGCTTTCCTGAAACATGATTTATAGTACATTCTCCTTACTGGTCTTCATACTGGTCTTCATTCTCTTTACTTGTCTTCATAGATTTCTTATAGTACTAGTTGGGAGAATGTGATGATGTATTAACCCCCTTTAAGCCCTTTTATCAACATACAAATTCTCTTTACTTGTCTTCATAGATTTCTTATAGTACTAGTTGGGAGAATTTGATGATGTATTAACCCCCTTTAAGCTGTCATGTCAACATACAAATTCTCTTTACTTGTCTTCATAGATTTCTTATAGTACTAGTTGGGAGAATTTGATGATGTATTAACCCCCTTTAAGTCCTTTTATCAACATACAAATTCTCCTTACAGACACTACATATTTCTTGTAGAACTAGTTGGGAGAATCTCAAACAAGAGTGTACTTACTGTTACGCACATCCCACACAGCCGAGTGCCGGATGTAGTCGCTTTTCTTGGTGTTCCGTGCACTAGACACGAAATACTTGCCATCTGGGGTGAGCCCTGCGTGGGACATAGTCAGCCTCTCATACCCCTCCCTTTCGATGATAAAAATTTGCTCTCTCTTCACCAGGTCCCACACAAACACCTGCCGGCAAGGCTCGTCTGTCCATACTGCGATTGTTCCTTGTGAGTTCACGATGAATGAGCGAAGATTGTACTGAGGTTGGCTTGATTTTAAAACTGCGACTTGATCTCCCGTTTCGATGCTGTAAAGCGTCAAATGCTTGCGATCGTACGAGTAGGTAAGAATTTCTGTTTTGTTGTTCACAACACAGATATCGTCAATACCTAAAAAGTCATACGCTGGGATTTTTCCTTTGAGAACCGTTACAACTTTCCACGTTTCTAAGTCAACGATCGTGACGTTCTCGTCCAGACGGATAACAGCTCTTCTGTCGTTAATGATTTGAAGGTAACTTGTTGTTATGCCGGTGACTTTGTGCACAGGTAACATGCTGTGCAAATCCCAAACGGTCACACAGAAGTTGTCAATCCCCAATCGGCCGACTGTTACCAGGTGTCGGGAGTCCCCAGGGATTGAATAAATGTTCATCAAAGTCTCGGGTTTTTCCACTTGTCGATGAACATCCTGTCGGGTTAGATCCCAGACCCTCACAATATTGTCGCCGCCGGAAGTAAGAATGACATCAGAGCTTAGGGCAAAAGTCCTGGAAACGTAATTAGGATGCGGTAGAACGTCTTTTCTCTCGCCGCTTTCAAGATCAATTAGAGCCACTTTATCGCGTTTTGGAAAGACTAACGCGTTCTGAGTGGGGTCCAGTGAGGCGTTTCGAATCCAGTCGTCGATTTTGCATTTGTATGTTCGTAACAGCTCGCCTTTATTGACCGAGTACAAGTCAATTTTCATCTTCTTAGCGACGAGAACCACATTTTCCGATTTCATTACGATTTGAGTGAGGTGAAGGAATTCTTCTTCATCTTTGTCTTCCAAAACGTTAAATGAATGAAGTATTTTAAAGTCGTTTATGTCGATCACCTTCAAGGAATTTTCATCTTCTTTCGAGTTACAGAGTACAATGTCATTCCAGGAAGTTAATAAAGTGTTTTGTCCCGCATTGCCGACAGGTTTGATGCTTGTAAAATGGTGCAGAGTTTTTCCAGTTGCGGTAAGCATCACATTCAAGCTCTTTTCTTTGAAGAAGACAACTTTGGAGCCTTTATCGCCGGCCAGGGTGAGTGGAGGAAAGCTCTTGAAGTACTTCGTTTCTACTCTGTTATACGAAAAAAAGAATTAACTTCGTCGACGGCGAACTTATGTTTGCAGAAGTACAGTTTAACGATGACTAGACAAAGGCTAACTTGTCTTGTAACTATGTGGAAAAGCTGTGGTTCACTTCTTAGATAGCCTGTACCGTTTCACTCGCAGGTAGCCCGTGAGCAGGCTCTCTTTTCTCGTCGACTCAGCGGCTCGCTTTGCTCGCTGAAACTCGCAGACGCTCGCGCGTTGCGCTGCCCCAGCAGAGAGCCTGTTCGCAGACTAACTCTCAGGTAACGAGGCTTTTGTACAGGGCGAGTTAATCATGCAGAAACAAGGAAAAAGCGACAAACAAAATTTCGGATAAAAACGTTTGTCCGAAATTAAGCGCGTCCAAAATTGTGCGATTTTAATGCAGTTCAATTTTAGTAACCTCAAAAGGAACACAATGCAAGTTTTCATCATTGCTGTCAGCCCCTTGTAAAACCGAGAATTAAAAAAAAAAACAATGACTACAATAAAACCTCCAAAAACCAAAGTAAAAAACATCACACAAAACAAGAAAAAAAGTGTATCCGTGAATTGAGCAGGAATGAATACCTGTGAAGTATTTCACCAGTCTCAAATGAAATAACGTCTATCCCACGCTTAGAGGAAGCCACGATGACGTCATCATCACAACAACACGTTATCATGCCAATCTCGTCCCCAGCTTCCGTCACGGTCAGCAATAACGAACCATCTCTGATGTCCCAGACCTTCACCACACCATCCTCCGAGCCTGTAACAAAATGGCCCACAATTCATCCCTCGCTTAAGAGATGTTGGAAATCCCGACGCAGCTCTTAAAGTGTTTCTGATTGGTTGCAATTAGCAGCCAATCAGAGACGCCACACGGATCTCGGTGGACTTCGTCATCAGTGTGAAATTTGTTGGGTCGAATTTCACACTGATGACAAGAGAAGTAATTGTACTTAGGTTAATGGAAAAACAACAGCAGCTTAAAAACTGAAATAATGATATCAACGAATGACTGGTTGGATGGCAAGTTGCAATGACCTGTCCTGCAGTCTTTTGGCAAGTTTTGCAAACATTTCCTTCCATACCAATGTCATACAAATCAACCAACCAACCACATTAACTGTTCAATCAGCCTTGCTTTTCTTCGTTTACTATTTTTTTATAGCTGATTAGATCTCCTACATTTAGAGGATCCGGTACTTCTATTTCGTCACGGTGGTCCTTGCAAATTTAAATTCTCATTAAATTAGCTCAGGTTATTTAAACTTCTTACGACTCTTTGCCACCACTCGGAATACATAAATAACTAAATACAGATGAACAGATGTAGTAAGAAGACATTCTTGTTAACATTATTATAAATTTTTTTCAAACTTTCCAACTACATAACCTACTTAAAAAGAAAGGAACACAAGTCGATACCAGGCTATAAGTAGAAAATCAGAAAATATTTTGAAAAGAAAGAAAGAGAGTTGATACCTGTAACAGCATATCTGCCGTCACTCGTAGCGGCGAGTCCGTAGACCGCGCTTGTCGAGTGTCCCACTAATGTCTGTACTAACTGTCCACCCGGAGGGGTCAAGAAACCTCTGGACGGGATGAGTGTGGGCTCAGGAGGGCTGCGGGAATCCTGGACAAGCTTGGAAAGCACCTAAAGTAAGGAGAGCTAGAGGTTAGGAGTGGCGTAAAGGAAATTTTGGCAGCGCTAATGAAAGAAGCGTTGCGTGACTGAGACTAACTCGGTAATTGGCTCATAACTTCGTGCCACGTGACCAATCTAAATCAGTTACAAATTCAAAACAAAGCCTGCTTTCGATGATGCAACGCTTCCCACGTTTCCCACAGATAATAAGTTTCATGCCCGCCCCTTGCCGCAGGTTAATCCTAATTGGTTAAAGACAAAGGCTCTTACAGGAACGCATAGATACTTACTGGTGATAGGTTGGTTGTAATCACGTGATAGGCATTCTGAACTTTATACTGTCAAAAAAATCAACAGAAACAGTTGTTGTAAGACTGAAAGCTAGTAACCAAAACACCACGTAAAATTTACCCTATCAGCGATACGGTTGTTAGTGCAATTAAGATACATTTCTGTGTCACCTGGGGATGGATCATCAGCTTTTAAAAGTACTACAATAATCCTTACATAAATACTAAACTTCTAATGATAAGCTATCATAAAGAAAAAGTTACTTTCCACGAATGCCGTGCCTTAAAGTACTTGTTTTTGTAAACCTTTTAACTGCCCAAGAGATTCTGCTTGTCTTACGTTGGAAGGAAGACTGTTCCATAAGATTGTGCCGCTATAGGTGAAGGTAAAGCGTTTATCATTTGTCATGAAAAACCGGGATTTTCGGTTGAAAAGTCCAACTGTACAGCTCATTCCAGCGAAAACTTTCCGGAAAAATGGAAATCGTCAGCCTTATTTCTCTATTTTCATTCCAACCGAAATGACTGGAAAACCCCTCCTTGTTCCACCGCTAATCCTAGATAAAGATCCGGCTGACTACGGCCGCATGGTATTTTAACAATGATGCAATGTAAACTCAACAAAAAATTCATGATTTAAAAAAAAAACATGAGCGACATTAAGTTAAATGGGTGTACCTCATAAAGCCTGGCTACAAACTGTGCAGCGAGTTGTTTAGGGTCGCTCAAAATGGCGTCTTGAGCGAGTTGAAGCGTTTCCCCAACAGCAGCAATATCAGGGTCATTAACAGCGTTCATGGCGGCATGAAAATTATCCAACACAGATCTGTAATTACAGTGATAATGCATTGTTTAGGTAAGAAAAACCAGCAAATACTATAGTCTTGTGTCAAAAGGGGAAAAGCCAAAGCCTGTAGAACCAGGGTAACTATTAGCGCACGACGACTTGCAAGAACATTTTTCTAGAATTACGTGAAATTTTGTTAAAACATGATTGCCCTACCTAAGAGAACGCGCGGCTATTTTTATGCTGAGCCAGTGGAAGTTGCAGAGCACTTCACTTTTCAACTCGTCCCATCTTTGGCTGTGAATCAGTTGAACAGGAAGCTCGTGAAGTTTCCTCAAATTGTAGCTGCCTTTGGACAATAACAGGGGTTGCCCAGAAATACTCGCCAAGCGCACGTGTTTGCCGTGAATTAGGGTTGTCTCTTTCGTGTTCTCCGCTGTATAAACAAATAAAACAAAAGCATTTCTAGAATCTGCTAATCGTTCGATGATCGTTTGCATACACCCTAGCTCCCCTCTTTTCCACTGTTTTCAACATTAAAACTTTTTATAACACCAGCGCGATCAATTACAGTAGCACGGGCATGCATCAAACGCCTGAGCTACATAAAATTACAAGACGTGCAATCGCCACTGGGCAGAAACTTTTTTTGCTCGTTCTCATCACCGAGAAAAATTCTTGTTAATTTTGAATAGAGAACGAAGGTGAAGGTCTTCCCAACTTTTCTATCAGTGTGTTTTTTTTAGTCCCATAAAACATTAAAAAAAAATGAATGAAAATGTAATAGTCATCACGTTTTGCAAATTTATCGGAGGCTCAAATGAAACAAAGGTCAAAATTCTCGCGAGCAGAGATTTGTCAGAAACATTAACGACCCTGTTGCTGTGATAAAACAATTTGTTTTTAGCTGTGCACCTAGCGAGTTATCAATGGACTTAGGAAGGAGTTTGGAGAGCTCTCGAGCAGCTAGAAATCATACGCTCATAAATAGTAAAAATAAACAAATTAAAAAAAAAGATACGCTCATCAACACGCTTACCCACAAAATTTCTTCCCAAGAAGTAATCAGCAATGGCGCTGTGCAAGCGTTTCTTCTCAAGCGGATCGGACAGGTATCTGGCTTCGGCTGCTTGAACAAACTGACGGTGATACCAGCACGTGACTTGGGTGCCATCAGCCCCCCTGTCCACCAGGTATGAGGCAAGATCTGCTCTTATTCTGACCCACAGCAGGGGAGGGAGCCGTCTGATGGGTGGAGTCCAGTACTGGAACACATCATGAAGGAGGGCCTCGTCGCAGGACAAGATGTCCTCGAGTTCGTTCGTAGTCAGACCGCGTGATGCTGGTGGTACAAAGAAACAGGACAAAATTCAAACCATTTCAATTCCAGTATCAAACTTGAAATCAAATGCGTTTTAAACTTTCTGTGACGCGTGTGTGACCATTCAAATGAAAGCTACTGAGCAGTACTTTCATGTGGTACTGTTGTTATGCTGCACAAAGTAGTTCTAACTTTCGAGTCTTTGCATAAGCTCTAGTATGCGACCGTTCAAATATAGCTGTTAAGCAGTTCATTGATGCGGTGTCGTGAATTGTTGAAAGCAGCTTCAAGCCGTAGTGTAAGACCGTTTAAATCGAGGCAATTTGTGAAAAAGGCTTGAGTGTTAAAAGTTACCAGCTGTTAAGTATCCCAGTGCACGTCGTACAAGAACCTCGCCATGGCTTTTTTCAACTCTCTCGAAAAGTTTGTCAATAGCCTTCCGTATGGTTGTCTCTAGACAGGTCTCACTGGGCGGGGAATACGACCTCCACAGACGTGCCTCGTCGTACGAGATCTTCAGGAACAAAGGAAGGGGGCATTGTTGAAAGGCATCTTTGAGCACTTGCAGCTGATGTTCCTGAAGGGCCCTTTTCTCGGCTTTCAGCCATTTGGTCAAAATGTTAGACACATCAGTTGAAGACAATTCAGGTATGGAGACAAAGCACTTTGAGTCTTTGAAAAGTGCCTGCAATGAAACAAAGATGAAGTTTGAAAGTGTAGACTCTCAGATTATGGTAAAAAAAACAGACATGCGCAAGGCAATGTGAAAAAAAAGCTGGGAAAGATACTTGCCAGCAAGTCCTCTAGCGAGCTAACGTAGGTTTGTGTACCTGTTATTTTGATTCTGTGGCCTAGCGGTTTGGGCGCTGGACTTGTAATCCAGAGGTCCCGGGTTCAAATCCTCCACCTTGCCACTAGCTGGATTTGTTCTCGGTCGTCCCGAGTTCAAATCCTCGGTCACGCTTTGTAAATAGCCAGATGGTCAGCCTCCTGCCAATTGGGACTTTTAACAAATATCTGTTCCATTTTAATATATTTTTTTCGTATTTAGTGTCCACAATTAGTATAACAGTACTAAATACTCTGACACTTGGATAAAGTAATTTTTTTTTTTGTTATTTTCATTTTTGATAAATTGAGTTTTATACCATTCATGGCAGTGTTGAACTTAGACATCGTTTCGTTAAGTACGCAGTCTGGTTTAGAATTGTCCTTCACCGTCTTGAAGAATCAGCACAAATAGTCAAGTAAGTTTCACTGTCCGTTTCGTTTTACATTTTTTGCTTCCCAATTCAATTTAGGTTTTATAGTTAGGTTTTCAAGTTTTACTTTGTCTTTCTTACATATATTTTTTTCAGACGTGTTTTTTTAGAATCCCAGTGGGCAGGTGGCAGATCAGTCAGCTATTTACAAAGCGTGGGAGTAAATCAAGCCTTTTACTGTAATGACTATCGAGTGAGAGATTAACTTCATTACACATATTGACGTACCTGAAGTGTTGGGAAACACTTGTATTCTTGATCAGGCAGAGTCGACACAATGAACTTAACATGAGGAGGAAGTTTCCTTGGAAACCAAGTTAACTTCCGTGCTCCGTCAAGAGGAGAAAGCTGGTCGAGTGAGTCTAGGATAATTACTAATGGCTGTTGCTTTGTAGCACTCGACAAGAAGATGGGAAACTGTTCAAAGACACCCTTGGTTGACTGAAAAATAAAAGCAAATTTAAAATGTGAGAAAAAACTTAACCTCCAACCCGCAGTGGAATAAGAGATATATTCAATGAGACGTTTTCGCGGAAACCCGCCTTATGATGGCGGAAAAGTAGAGCGGAATACAAAGTTTAAACGGGTGCCAACCAACTTTTAGCCTGCGAATACATCCGCCTCTCATCGCTCCTGGCCGGTTTCGCGTTCGTGAGAGAGAAACGCCAAACTGGGCGGGGCGATGAGAGCCGGCTGTATTCGCAGGCTAACCAACTTTCGCTGGTTTCGTGGTTTTTGAATCGTAAAGTTAAGGTATCAGGCAAACTCACGCGAGGAACTTTAGTGGTCAACTTGTACACGTGTTTGATCTGCCACATGATTGATTTGAGCATCCGGCGAATTGTTGAACTTCTTGGAGTTGTACCAAGAAACCTGCAAGGGCAAAGATAATACAGATTTCACATAAAACGCCTTCATTTTCATTTTCTTTATTTGTTGAAGCAATATGTATGCTGATGCGAACCTGCTGTGAGTATACAGACAAAAGCTAGACCACACCGGGAGCTTCAAACCCTACCCTTTGCGAATAATACCGTATGTACTCGAATAAGCACTGCCCTCGAATAAACGCCGCATTTAGGACAACAAATTTAACAAGCGCCGCGGTCCCGATACGTAGTTCTCCTGTGAAAGCCGGGAACTTTGCCGGCACAACAAGCAGGTAGTCTGTTTTCGTACAGGCAGAAAATATACCGCGAAATTATAAGAAAAGATTTTTTTGTCGCGTCCAATTTTTAAATAAGAATAAGCGCCGCCCTCAAATAAGCGCCGCATTTGATGGCAGATGGTATACATTTTTGGTAGTTTGATTGAGTTGTTGGAAGCTGAAATCCTCTAGATGTTCTTACTGCAGAGACCATACTTTATTAAGGGTTTTCTTACGTTATAAGGCTAAGCGCACTATGGTGTAAACTTTCATTGGACGTTCAAGTTACTTTTGAGGTCGCTACTTTCAGAGGGTCCTTTTCATGCCCGGGGTCGCAATTTTATAGGGAGTTCGTTACATCCGGAACTTCACGGTAGGTAACGGACAGTGTAAGTACAGGCTTACTAACCAAGAGGGTAATTTCACTTACATGAAATCTAGTCTTAACCCCAGCAGTGCGCTTTGCCTATTCTCTGAAGATATGGAACATCAGTAAGTTAGAAAAGTCAAACCAGTTTTCAAATGCGTACCGGAGACAAATACAACATTTTTTATCCATCCATTCACTTATTGCCTTGGCTGCCAGGGCAATAACAGATGTTTTGCCACAACCAGACTTCCCGTGGATCACCAGAGGGTATTGACTTGGGCCTCGAACATACTCTTCAATATCCTGTAGGAGAAAGAAAAATATTTTCATGGTCAAACCTGAGGGATGCCAGTATTGGACTAGGATGCCAAACCTTTTACAGAGGGTGGTGAAGGGTATTGTCGTGATTCGTGAATGGCCTTGTTTTTTTATTTATTTATTTATTTTTTATTTTTTCATGAAATGTGACATGGCTAGTTAGTTTTTTCTCGTGAATCGTAATTTCGTTATCAGCCATAAACCGTGATTTTCCAAAAGAATTTTCCGTGAAACAAGCAATAAATAGCTAATTCGTCATGACCAGTGACAGGCCAAACTTTCATTGATCCTTTTCAATTAATTTTTATCTGGTCAGTGTTCAGTGGGAAGTGGTATTCTTTTTGTTTTCTTTTCGTTGCGCGCAGAACAAGGAGAGGACAGATGGCGAAGATGTCATACAAGCCGGTAAGTTAGACGTAATGTTTTAAAATCTCACAAGTTAACTAGATCGAGTAGAAAAAGATGTCCCTGTTTTTCAAGAAAGATGAAATGCTGTGAAAGGTGATACAGACCCCCCCCCCCCCCCCCCCCACCATTTACCCCTATATACAGGCTAGCTCTTTTATAATTAGACAACCTGCGATCAAATGTTCTTTCTTTCTTTTTTTTTTGAGCGGGGCTTGGTCGCAGGTTTATAATTAGACGACATTTTATTCCAACACAGAATTCCAAACATGAGCCATCAAAATCCTCTCTCTTAGCACCTTAAGGGTTGATTCTCTTCCATAAACAACTTCAATTTTCTTCTTGCAAAACAGTGTGTGTTGCACCACCTCGACATACAGGAAATTGTCTGTTTCAGCCACTTTGTGTTCAGCAATGCCCTCCGTTATCAAATCCCTCAATTTGTTTTCAAAGTCCTCACACAATTGATTGAGATAATTTTTGTGCATGTCAACACTTGGATCAATACCTGAAAATAAAAAAAATGTTGCCACTTATGTTATTTTTCTTTTTATCACATATCCTATTTTTAAATAGCATATGTGATATAATTTTGACTTGTGATACAATAATCTCCAACTCCAGTTGTAATTTTCAGTTCTTACAAGACATACAACAAATAGTAAATGATAAAGGTGAAACACTTATTTCTCACAAACATAGGACTGAAACAGTCCCTGACAGGAATCTAACCCCATGGCCTCCCAAGTACCGGTTAGGCGCTCTAACCACTGAGCTAAGAGAGATTCTTGGTGAGCTAGGCCATTTATTTACCCTGCAAATGCAGCCACGGCCTGGAGCAATGAGAGGTGGCTGTATTCACAGGCTATTATTTATTAGGTTCATATATGTGACACGCGTCCTGCATACTGCTAGGATCAGCAATGTCGAAACTCAAAGCATCATATGTGTAATAAATAATAAGAAAGGTCGTAAATTTTAAGCTCGGCGAATAAAAGACAAAGATGAAATGTCCATTTATCAGAGCGTGGGACAAACAACTATTACAGAAAACTTTATAACAAATTGTTTATCAATCACAGATTACCTTTTGGTGTCCAAGGGGCATCATACGTGAAAATATTTTCTATATGCATTGTTTCCTTCATCTTCTTGTTTTTTAAGTTGTGCAAAAGGACCTGAGGATGGGCATCACCACTGTGGCACATTTCATTTGTGCAATAATCACGATACCTTAGAACCACTGGATTTTGGGTATGTTCTGATGACTCAAGTCCACTAATAACTCGGTGAAACCATACACAGGATCGTTTGGGGGTTTCTGCTTGTACGAGGCCATATTCGATTTCTACTTCACAAACTATAAT